>CM066033.1:511075384-511818821 GCA_033557465.1 Ichthyophis bannanicus
CTGAGCTGAGGTATTCTGTTTATGTAATTCCTATTTGACATTGCCACTTGTTCTCTTTCCCCAGTATTCTCTGAAATGTACTGGTTTAATATTTGCAGTGTTTCCTTTTGATAGGTAGGGACTGGTGCTTTGTGAGTCCTGGTAATGCTGTCAGGATACAGCGGGTTTGCTATGGGTTCTAAATGGGCAGCGTTTGTAGTAGTTCCTAATGTGCCTGGCGGTTGGCACTGGATTATAGTAATGTAGAAATCTTTTAGTCTTTCTTTATCCATACACTCATTAAGAGACATGTTTACTAAAAGTTAGTGTATGGTAACCTTATGCAAATATTTATGCAAATAAGGCCACTTATGCAAATGAGGCCCCGCACGAGTCTCCGCACATGGCCCCGCACCCCCCTTGGGCCGCCCCTGTCCTGGAGATATGGTTTGTGTGCTGAAACAGTTCATTACATCTTCCCTATTCCAGGAGTCCTGAAAGGCCATCCCAGTGGCCTTTCATGTATCCTGGAGATATGGTTTTGTGTGCTGAAACAGTTCATTACATCTTCCCTATTTCCAGGAGTCCTGAAAGGCCATCCCAGTGGCCTTTCATGTATCCTGGAGCTATGGTTGTTTGTGCTGAACTAGTTCAAAACATCTACCCTATTTCCAGGAGTCCTGAAAGGCCATCCCAGTGGCCTCTCATGTATCCTGGAGATATGGTTTTGTGTGCTGAAACAGTTCATTACATTTTCCCTATTTCCAGGAGTCCTGAAAGGCCATCCCAGTGGCCTTTCATGTATCCTGGAGATATGGTTTTGTGTGCTGAAACAGTTCATTACATCTTCCCTATTTCCAGGAGTCCATGGTTTTGTGTGCTGAAACAGTTCATTACATCTTCCCTATTTCCAGGAGTCCTGAAAGGCCATCCCAGTGGCCTTTCATGTATCCTGGAGATATGGTTTTGTGTGCTGAAACAGTTCATTACATCTTCCCTCTTTCCAGGAGTCCTGAAAGGCCATCCCAGTGGCCTTTCATGTATCCTGGAGATATGGTTTTGTGTGCTGAAACAGTTCATTACATCTTCCCTATTTCCAGGAGTCCTGAAAGGCCATCCCAGTGGCCTTTCATGTATCCTGGAGCTATGGTTTTGTGTGCTGAAACAGTTCATTACATCTTCCCTATTTCCAGGAGTCCTGAAAGGCCATCCCAGTGGCCTTTCATGTATCCTGGAGATATGGTTTTGTGTGCTGAAACAGTTCATTACATCTTCCCTATTTCCAGGAGTCCTGAAAGGCCATCCCAGTGGCCTTTCATGTATCCTGGAGATATGGTTTTGTGTGCTGAAACTGTTCTTACATCTTCCCTATTTCCAGAGTCCTGAAAGGCCATCCCAGTGGCCTTTCATGTATCCTGGAGCTATGGTTGTTTGTGCTGAACTAGTTCAAAACATCTACCCTATTTCCAGGAGTCCTGAAAGGCCATCCCAGTGGCCTTTCATGTATCCTGGAGATATGGTTTTGTGTGCTGAAACAGTTCATTACATCTTCCCTATTTCCAGGAGTCCTGAAAGGCCATCCCAGTGGCCTTTCATGTATCCTGGAGATATGGTATTGTGTGCTGAAACAGTTCATAACATCTTCCCTATTTCCAGGAGTCCTAAAAGGCCATCCCAGTGGCCTTTCATGTATCCTGGAGATATGGTTTTGTGTGCTGAACTAGTTCAAAACATCTACCCTATTTCCAGGAGTCCTGAAAGGCCATCCCAGTGGCTTTTCATGTATCCTGGAGCTATGGGTGTTTGTGCTGAACTAGTTCAAAACATCTACCCTATTTCCAGGAGCCCTCAAAGGCCATCCCAGTGGCCTTTCACTCATCCTGGAGATATGGTTGTGTGTGCATAAAGAGTGTAATAGATCCTCCCTTTCCCCAGGAGTTAAGTGAGGCCATCACAGTCGGCTATCACGTACCCTGGTGATATGGTTGTGTGTGAATAAAGAGTTTAATAGATCCTCCCTTTCCCCAGGAGTTAAGTGAGGCCACCACACTTGGCTATCACGTACCCTGTTGATATGGTTGTGTGTGAATAAAGAGTTTAATAGAGCATCCCTTTCCCCAGGAGTTAAGTGAGGCCATCACAGTGGTCTATCACGCACCCTGGGTGATATGGTTGTGTGTGCCTAACCAGTTCAATACATTCTCCCTATCTCCAGGAGTCCTATGACCTGTGTAAGGTCGCTTGTCTATGATCCCACTGCAATGGGATATGCAGCTGATGATGTGTGGCACAACACGCAACCCCCATGGGGCCGTACGCCACATTGAATTGGTGGGTATAGCAGTCACATGTTGTGGTAGTTTATGACAGGTAAGTTGCACCTCTCACATAGTCTGTGAGGTCACTATCTCATCACACATGTCTGTGATGTATCACGATGAAAAGCTATGTGCACATGTTGATGTGTGTAATAGGTACAACATCTCCATGACCTAGGCAAAGATATTCCCAAAGGCTGTAACAGAGCCATATTCCCCTCACTTTATGCATAGTTAGGTTACCCATCCTCACACCTCCTACAAATCCATTACCTTGTAGCAGGTGAACAGAACTGATGTTGTAGGAAAGCTACAGTCACCTCTTGTGGTTGGACACCACAGACACAAGCAGCCACATGAGCACAGGTGGCAATTGCGTAGTGTGTTTGTTTGGTGTCTGTCCATGGTTTATCAAAATACACCTGCTGTCATCATACAGGTCTTAGGTCATAGTGACATTTGTACAAGATATAGGCCAGACTGGGTCATTACTACGTCTGTCACGCACAGTCTTCTTTCCAACAACAGTGTTATAAGTAGTCCCTACACAGCTTGCACGTACCCCATGTGAAACATTGTTATCCTGGGACGTGCATAAACCCAAATGTCATGGGAGTGGGCCCTGGCAAGGTGAATATGGACACCCATACAATGTTCCTTGTAGGAACAAATCAGTGACGTTTGGTGGAATATGATGTTACCATTGGGACCGTTGTCCAGGACATGTGTAGGTAACGTCACAACAAATGGCTTGCAAGACAAAAACAGGGTTACCGGGGTTAGCAAGTACACCATCATTGTCATTCTCAATGTGGCATGGTCAAGCAATGTCATGCAAGGGGGCCACAGGGTATTGTTTTGATGCGTTTAGGCTGGCAGTCACACTGCAGATAGGTGTCACTGCACACATATCCACAGATGCAACAATGTGTGCAGGTTAAGTGGTCAACATCCCCTGTACTGTTGACAAACGTATGTCTAGAAAGCAGCACTACAATGTTGCTGTGATGAACCCATCACATATTCATGATCCTGCAAAGATGAGAGCTGTATAAAAACACGTCACCATGACGAAGGAATTGTTAAGACATTCCTAGGTTAGTTAACGCCACTCTGCAGTGCAAGCTTCTACAAAGGCTAAAACTCCTAATATGCTTAAGAAGCCAATAGCTTGTTAGCTGCAGCAGACTCAGCAGCCCCAGCCCCTACAGTGCATTGGTCTCTGTGTTGGAGTACCTATCCTCCATGGCACTGCAGGGGAGGAAATGGACCACAAGTCAAGGAAAGTCAGGACACATCAACAACAGATGTAGGCAAATAACATCAGAACCCTGGACTCTGTCCATCATACCAGAGGGTAAAGGCGTCATGCACATAGTGGGGGTAATCATGTGGCAGACCTCACCTCACATACGTACTGGGTCAACACATCGTTTAACGCACAGAGCAATGGAAGAGGTATCCCATCACTAACATAACTTGTTAATAAAAAAGAAAAACCAGTCAAATATATGGTTTATTGAGGTCACACACACATCTGACATCTCAGAGAGGTGATACATTTCCTGATCCTGATGACATTGCACATGAGCTATCGACAACACATAATTGCTAACCCACACACACAGAAATGGCTGTGTTGTGTAGATCAAATCGATGCATACACACATCCTCTTTGTCCCCAACCACACCGAAGGTCTTGTTATTCCCCCCATCAGGGAAACAACAATCTCACATATGTTCTCCCCACAACGGTGCCACAGCAGCCACAGTATGTAGAAAGTGCATGTTTGTGTTTGCTGGTGTGCTCCGTACTAGGGGTTTAGTTGGTAGTCACAACGTGGACGTATGCCACATCCAGCCACAGTCACTAGCGCATGTCCATGCATCTCTCCCTTGCACAATGTTTGAAGTCCAATATGTAGGGCCAATCAGCTGTTTTGAGCAATGTAGTCAGACCCCTATGCGAACCTTGGAGCTGCTCGGTTCAGGGCTACATACCTGCCAAACAAAGACATACGTGACTCAGCGTCACTGTCATGGCATTGTGCAACATGTTTGGACAAACATACAACAGACGCATCTCGCACCTCATGAGATGCATGAGTTGCTACGTCACATGGCATCAACGGTGCATGTGTTTCTATACGCATGTCTCCATATGAGACCTGCGCAGTGGTTACATGATTTACCTAGTGAGTGGAAACATCTGACTGTATCCCAGATGTCACAGACAATGGAAACCCCATACCATGTGCCTGGACTGATGGTTGAGATCAGTGACACTGATGAAGGGCACAGCTTCCCATAAATACCCACACCTCAGATAGCATGTTAAACTGGTGTGGGCAAAGTGGCCTGTGCCGCACATGATCTCTAAACCTCCAACCAAGGCACGAGCATATGTCAGTAGAGGCAGCTCCAAAATAAGCCCCCTGACCCCATAGATATGATCCTTGATAGTAATGTGTGACATTCACGTCTACAAGTCACTGGAATTTGACTTTGCAACAACAGTGATGTAGCTATGGTATAGGTAACATAACAAAGAGGACAGAGCTCTCTGTCACCTTGTGAAGATGCACCCTAACTGTGTGTGTCCTCAAAACAGCAGCAGATCCAGTTGGTGTTTGTCAAGTCCCCTGCAAAGCACTATTCCTAGCCATACAAACGTTTTGGTGTTGTGCTGTTCCACACATCTTTTGCAAAAATCTACCCACCTTGGTGAGGAGTTCAACTCTGGCCAACTCAGGAGTCATACATCTTTGTACGTCCCGAATATGCAAATACGTAATGTTACAAGGCAGCCCTCCCAGCCCAGAACTAATAAGCACTGGATGAGGCCCCCCTCAACTGGGAACATTAATTCCCATACTGCTTACATGCCACTGCGTTTTCTGCATAGACCCCATTGCAACCCCTGAGTGCGAGAGGCCACATGATCATTAAAAACCTACACATGCACTAACGTTTGTGATACACTCTGTTAACACATATGACCCAGGTGTATCCACTGTATGTGTGGTTAGCTTCAGATGTATTGTTGGGGGAGGAAGGAAATGTATGGCAGAATGATCCCCCGTCACAACACCACAGAGACTGTCTACCGATGGGTGTAGATGCTTTGCCCCTCCCGCTGGTGTGAAAGCGTAGTTGTTGTGGGTTGTGTGTTCTGTCAGCCTTCCATAGGGCCCTCATGTGCCATGGGGTGGCTGTGATAGCTTATGTGGGCCACTCAACAGGCCTGGAACCCCTTCTCTCATGCATATGGAAAGATGTTTGTGACGTACCCCATTACATATAAAACATTGTTTTCCAAACAGAGTGAGTCCTGGTCCACTAAAGCTGCATTGCTGCTCCATCATAACCCCTCACTGCCCAACCAATGTCATCCCATCCTGTAGAATCAAATATTCATGAGAGGCCTGCAACCTGCAAGACCTAGACTTAAAACACCTCCAGAGACATGTGACCCCATCTGCTGCCTGGCCAGCGGATGCTGACGCACTTGGTGGCCGTTTAGACGACATCCATAGGGTGTATGACTGTGTTTGTGAAATAACATCCTGCAATCACATCATGGAGTCAAAGTGGTGGAGACATGTATACATTGCCTTATGGACCCCACACAATATTTACTCATGAGCATGTCATGCTACGGTCACAGCCACACATTTGGCATAAGGTAGATTCACTCTCTCAGTGAACACAGGAAATGTCGGTACCTGTAGTCTGTCAACAGTCGCATGCTGCAAATGCACACAGGACACATCATACCCGTGACTGTGCAGGAGATGTGACTTAACATCTGCAGAGTACGCAACAAAGGCCACTGCCTCAACAACTATTCAGATCTTTAAAATGTTTGCATGTGGGTTCATTATTGCCCCATCTCGCAACGACTGGAGCACTGAGTGGTTCAACCTGTTATGTAACGTAGATAGCAGCATTCACTGTTAGCCCATGTAGAGACACACAATATGAGAGTCATGGCAGAGTCATGGTGTCAAGTACACACCTGACATATAGACTACATTTGTGGACGCAGCTACCTACACCAGCCTACATGGGCACGGTAAGCTCAGATAAGGGCACCTGCAGGTGTTGTATGTTTGTTTAGGCTGCTCTACCAAACATACCCCATACATACTACACCCCAACCTGACTCTCACACAGGATGGCCAGCCAACATGGGTGGAGGTACAGACCCTCCACAGCACATGATCAGTTTTGTAACCCTTTCCTGCCCTCCTCATCCCACTGTTTCCCACATGTGTGACTTAGCCATGTTGGTAGCTGCTGATAGCATAGTTCATTGCCTGTAACAGGTGGTCTCCAGACACAGCAGGATGCACAAATTAACAAACATCCCTGTCCCCCTTGGGTTCTGTCGCATTCAACAACTGCTCCGATGTATCCCTTCACCCGCTCCTGGTGTGCAAAACATACACAACAAGAGATTCAAATATTGGACAGCTAGTAGCATCACGCAAGCACCATGGCATGGCTCCAGAGACTGACATATGTGACGATGACCAACATTGGTGAATAGGCTCAGTTGGTAATGGTGTTGTCCACATGTGATAACACATTCCATGTGCCCATGAAGATCCCCTGTGACAGGTGTTGAACTATGCTATACATGAAACACACATCAGTGGAGCTGAAGTGTCCAGACCCAGGACACACTGTTCTATGTTTATGTTGCCCACCCACCAGACGTACGTGCTCACTCATGCTCCCACCCATATTTTCTCACACACACAGGTCGAGGATCTGAGAAAGAAAGGGAGGGAGCTGCGCCTGCACCATGGCGCATACCTTGAGCGCGTGAAGAATGCAGATTCATCACGTGGTGATGGTGCGTATTGATGACGTGGCTGCCCACCATCAGAGGTCACAGTGGCCCATCAGTGTGCATGGTACCTGCATGGGTACATGTGATGTGTCACACACATCTACGTGTGCTGATGACTGTCATCTTCCACAGATCGTGATGACAGTGACGAAGACCTCCGTACCTCTGCCTATGCCCTCCAAAGGCCCACCTCCTGCGCTGCCGTGGAGGTGGTAGTCCTGGACACCAGTGGGGAGGAGGCAGAGGGTCCTGCGGAAGACACAGCAGAGGGGGTCATGGGGGATGCTGGGATGGAAGGTGTGGGTGCCAGGGTCACAAGGGGGGGTGAGGGCGCAGGTGATGTGGGTGGGGGGGGAGGTGGTGGGGGGTGTTGGGGAGGAGTCAGGGGGGGAAGAGTGGCCGCAGGGTATCTGGGAGAGTGACATAGAGGACAGTGCAGCACAGGGCACTGTTGGCTCCCGCCATCAAGGGCAGGTGGCTCCAACATCCAGGGCCCCACACACAGTGCATGCAGATGCCACCACACAAACACCAGGAACAATGTGTGTGTGTGGTGGCAGATGTGTTGTACATCTGTGTAAGGCTCTGGATGCACTGGAGCAGCGGGTGCACCGGTTGGTGCACCTGCAGGAATGGATGGCAGGAGCCATGGAGAGGGTGGTTGCTGACATTGAGCATCTGCCATGTCGGCAGCCACCCCCTGAAGGGCGTCACAGGCATCATTGATGGTGCCTGTGACGTCCACACATGTGCCCTGTGCTGCCCTGTCCGCCATCACGGGGCAGGCTGAGGGAGGGTGGGGTCATGTGGGGGTTCGGGGTTAGTGTGTGGGAGTGTGTTTATTGCGGGTGTGTGTGTGCGGGGTGGGGAGGGTTTGTTTTTGGTGGGTGGGTGATGGCATTTTCCCCCTACCCTAAATATGTATATAGTTTTATTTTTGTTTGTACATATTAAAGTATTTTTGCAGAACCCTGTAATGGTCACGTGTCTCACGTAGCATATGACTATAGATGCCAGCATGTCATATGTGTGCAGCCACATACATTCCTGATGGGTAAACATGCGTGTGATACCTCAATTGGCACCACATGCAGTGTGTCGGGAAAATCATGTGTGTAGGTGTGTGATAGCAGGGTGCTGCATTACATGTTACAATGTAGTGGCTGCCCCACAGACGTACTTGCCACAGGGATGTATATACATGACCCACATGTTCTCACATATATGAGGCGGCAAAATATGCGGCACACAAATGTCTGCCTCTGTAACATGCATCCCTATGGTGGGTTGGGGTGCATGTGACCACTAATATGGGTGAGGGCACGGGTCACACATATGCCACCAATGTGTCGTGTATGACGGGTTGCAGATGGTGATGTTTATGGAACATAAACAGGCCATTTATAACACAGTACCCCTGTGTCCACATCAAGGGTGGTGAACCGTGGTTCTGTAGAGCCGCAGGGCAGTCAGGTGTTGGAAATATTCCTAATGAGTGTGGCAGAGATATATATGACTTGGAGATATCCTGTCAGCGTGACTGATTTTTCGGCCCTCCAGGGCTCGCTTTTGAGAGACCTGGATTACACCTCTGCCATTTTGGAATGTGAGTGGGCAAGGCGCAGATGTCCCCGACATCAAACATGTTACCTAGAGTGTGTCATATTCCTCCTCACCTCTCACCACCAACAACATATTGCCATTGCCACCACCCGTTACTGCTGGTGAGAAACAAGGAGCAATGTTACGCATTCCAAATAACCATCCGATGTCTGTGACATCTGCACCTAGCCCAAAATAAATCGTACATGACAGAGGTGTAAGGCAGCGCTCTCAAAATCCAGTCTTGGAGGGCCACAAACCAGTAAGGTGGTCATGATAATTGTAATGCTGAGATATATATCGCCAGCATATACATTAGGGATATTCTCAGAACCTGACTGGTCTGCGGCTCCACAGTATCACGGTTCCACACCCATGTCCTACATGGATGTCTGTGCACACTGTGCCGCTGCAGCTCAGAGGCTGTGGTGACACATTGTGCTAGTGAAACATTACATATGTGTGGATCATGGAAATAGTATATGTGTGTGGCAAAGTAGCTTATGCAGTGGACATGGTTGCAGATCCTATGGTCCTCCCACCCCCCTCTCAGAGATACACATGGGACCAAATGGACACTCTTTGGAAAGAGACAGTGTATCTATTTTTGGACAGCTGTTTATTATCACAGCAATTCTCTCATATAAAACTATTGTTACAAACATGTGTGTAATACATATCAAAGATCCCCCCAAGCCAATTACATAACACAAACACAACATACTAATCACATATGTCTACTTTCACATATAACCCAAACCAAGCCGCAATAACAGAAAATACTATGTACATAGTTGCTAAAAATGAACAGTGCAACAAAGAGAAACCTTTGGTTTCTTGCTGTACATTTCTATATTATCATAGGTTACTGACGGCGTGGTCGGCCACGCCTGCCACGTCGGGCCCCTCTCCCTGGCAAGGCTATATCCTCCTCCGGATACATTGGTGGTGCAGGTGCAGCTCGGATCAGAACATCACGTATGCCCTCAAGGGCCTCACACATGCGAGTTAGTGGCATGGCTACGACCCCCTCATGTAATGTCCGGAGCTCAGCACAAACATCCCTGGTGTTCTGCTCCACAGCACAGCGAATCCGCTCCAGAGCACGTCGATTGGCTGTGAATGGGACACAGGGTGGTCAATGAACTACCTCTCCACGAAAACACCTTCATAAAGCAACATGTCATACACATACCACACTAATGCTAATGTGATAGTGCTGAGTCATATGGGAACATGGTTAGGGGTATAACACATATATCGCACTGTACCACAACTAATAGAAACACAGAGAACACTATACAGGAAGAAGATGTGGGAGGACAACACAACAGTCATAAAATAGCTTCTGCATACACACCCACATACTACTGACGTGGCAACAGAATTGGGCAAGGACAGTCATCTCATATCCATTATTTAGGTCAGGTGCAGCATGCAGCAGCCATAGACACCTCAGATGGCCAGAAGCATTGTTGAACCGAGGTGTGTTTGGAAATGTCTGCACAGGTACAGCCACCTTCAGACACATATTCTTAATATGTACAGGTAATGGGTGATGTGTTATGAACTCAGTGGTATGGAATGACAGCACAGGAATGTCACACCTTACCTGCACATGTGCAGTGCTGGCGCGTGTGTGTGACACGTGAGAGTTTCATGTGCACCTTGTGTACCACTTATGAGGGCTTGGGGATCAGATCTGGTAAACCTTGGAAAAGATCTGTAGGGTTCAGCCAGAGCAAGGGAAGCAACATAGGGGGCCATCAGTGGTGGGCAACAACCAGGAAAATAGTGACGGGGTATGTTGAGGGAAGCACATCTGCTGGTACTGACTGGTGATGGACAGTGATAGCCTGAGTTGGCGGGTTATATGTCTGATTTCAATATCCATCAGGGGTTTGAACGGGGGGTTGTGTATTGTATAGGTAATACACATAGGTAGTTTGCTCAGCTATGTGCTTACGTGTGTCAATCCAATACAGGTCCAACCACACCTTTGATTACGTGTGCATATGCACTGGTCATGCTCTTCCAGGGGTTTGCACGTAGGTAACATTGCGGATTTCAGCACCCGTCTGAAAAGGATTTGTGAATCTGGCTAATGCCGTTGCTGCACCAGCAAGGACAGAATGGAGTGTTGTGTAGGTCGCCCCTGTTTGCCTATAATGTGTGCAAGTATTTTATCATCTGTAAAGGGATAGTGTCTACGTTCTGCTGGTGTTTAGGCCACATGTGCTTTTGGTAACTGTGGTCTTGGCTTCTTTGGACACAGGGGTGTGATGGCTAGCGTGTCAGTAGGCATACTGCCTTAAGGGAGACACAATGCAGACAATGTTCCCTGTCCATGATGTGTGGCTCTGCAGAGGGGACCAGCAGGCAGGGGGCTTTTGTTCCTCCCACCCCCCTCAGACACTGCTTTCTGCTACAGCTACAACAACATCACAATACAGCAGTGGATTTGTTCAACACATCACATAGACAATGGTGGGGTTCTGGTCATGACGTTAAGTGCGTAGGGCTGTGGGTTTTTTGGGTTAGGACAGTATATGTGTTTTTAGTGAGTGTGTAGGGGGTAAGGGGGCATTTGTGGGGGCGGACACCCTCAACCGACAATAGCTGATTGACAACAGTTATGAGGTGTGGGATGACGGGTCATGTATGGGTCCAGGGTTTTGCTATATGTGGCATAGAGATGCACATGAGCTGTTGGGGCATGTTATGACAGGAACTGTGTGTTATGTGTTTATGGAATGTGCTATTCTCCATGAGATGTTTGTACTGGATGTAGCCTCATGGGATGCCATATATTTGTGTCAGACTGTGTGACGGCAAATCAGGTTTGGCCTGCCCTAATGATTGTTTTATGACATGACAATGTATGGTCTGATGGGTTACATTGTCAGTATAAGGGCTGGATGTGGGGATGTACACATTATCCGTATGTGCTGGTCCTTGGAATTGCCTGGTGCAAGGACTAAACTGATTTGTATGCTTGGTGGTGTACAAAATGTACGTGAGCTGATGTTGGGGAATGACTAGAATGTGATGGTGCTGACAGACGTTAATCCCGTGAAGCATTTATTTATTTATTTATTTAACAGTTATTTATATACCGCTCTTTCCCTAGTATCAAGTGCGGTTTACATGGAACAGTAGGTTAATTGGTATGTAATATACCAAGTCAGTTTACATAGAACAGATAATTATAATTTACAAGGAATGTTGTAACATTAAAGGTATAACATATTAGAACATATATACATTTACGTGTTTTGTGGGAGTGGGTGATACCTTATGAACATAGCTGCTTATGTGAGTGTAGTTGAGGATAGACATTGGCATGCTGAAAACGTCATTGATAGTGTGGGATGTCAGAGACCTACTACAAGGAAAAAATGGTTATGTTAAAGCAAATGTGACAATGTAGAGTGGATAAAACAGTACAATAGAGCTGTCTGAACACATAAACATCAGACTATGGTGAGTGAGCAGAACTCTTGCACAGGCATTGTGAACGTGGATGCAGCAATTAGGACATGGAAAACAGTCATAACAACTAGACAACATATGTTTTCCGCTTTCTCATTTGACATAGCATATGGATCCTTACAGGCTGAGCTTCAGTATGTTTATTTTTTACCTTGCTGTAAGGGATAATGTATGTATCACTGTACTGATTGGTCAGATATTTCTATCTACCCACTGGCCAGTACCTATACAGTGTTGTGTCAAATTCCCTAGTTGCCTTTTGTGGCTCCAATAACACTTTTCGACTAGGTTATGTTTTTCTTTGGTTGTTTGCTCTATGATGATGTATCTGGTTATTTTGTAAAGGAGATGAGGTCTTCAGTTTATGTTATTTCTCATTGGCTTGACAATTGCTATCATCCACCAGTATGTTATGTGAGGTCTTTGTGTAATGCTCTAATGTTTGCATTCGGAAAGGAGGGGTAGGGTGATGTGCCAATTCTGGTAATGTTGTGTGGATACGTGGTGTATGATATGGTCTCAACATGGCAAGCTTTTGTTGTAGTTAGTCATATGTGTTTAGGTTTTGTTTGCAGCACAGTAATTGTTCACGGTTTTAGTCCTTCTTTAACCATTTGTTGAGAAATAGACATGCTTCATACTCATTACTGTATGGTTGCATACAACACATATTGCAGGTATGACACTTATGATACTGGGGACCATCACACGGTATGGGGACATAGGCCCACAATTTAACTGGGACACACATGCTCACAGCCTATGCAATCTGTTGATGGATTGTTGGCCTTACAGTAAGGGGACATGGTGTTTTTCCTTTTCTGTCTGGATTACAGTCTATGTTATGTCTTTATGTACAGAGGAAATTGAGGAATGTTCTCTCCAAACAAGCCATCAGGTTTCATACTGTACGTTTGAGACCCCTCTGTAGATCCTTATCTATGGTTGACCTGACATTTTCGCACCTCTCTCCATATGCTATGTAATTTGACACCTGCAGATGCAGACTGTGGGGAATGAAGTCTTTGTGCTGTTACATCACAGAGGAGGGTTGCATTGCTTTATATATGGTATGTTTGTTTCTTTAACTATCATTTAGATGTCATCCTGTGGTTTACCAGACATCTGGGTGTCTGCAATGAGGTAGACTGTTGCAAGGGCAAGTGTTGATCTTTCTCATGACAACAACATGGTGGCCCTTATACAACATTCCTCTTAGGCCTGCATCTGTGGGTGTCAACTGACCTTCGGTGATTCTGTTTTGCGACATAGTAACACCATATATTATACCCCACACCATTCTTTCAAGAAACAATATCCCAACAACATGAGCCATACATGTGATATATGTGGTGGTTATGTTGCAACATTCACCACACAAACACCAACTAGTGACTATTGGTGTTTATTTTGGAATTATGACTGTCGTATGTCACCCACCTTCAGCATCGCGACGTGCAGATACGCCATGGGACCATAACTCCGCCATCATCATCTGAGGGTCAGGGCTCTCGGTGTATACTTGCGGCCTGGGTCCTTGGATGTTCTCCCTTGATGCTGCCCCTAGTGGTGATATACTGGGTACAGGTGGCTCTATGGGCTCATCAACAGCACTTGTGCTGCCCCCTGAGACAGCAGGTTCATCCTCCAACACACTCATTGGCACTGTGATGTCAAAGTCACCCTCTTCCTCCACCTCCTCCTCCTCCCTCCTCCTCCTCTTCCTCTCCCATTTTACTGTAGTCACCTGCATATTGAACAATAACAAAGAAAACACATATGTTTCAACATAATCATATCTATATATGTGTGGCACAGACACCACAGAGATGATGGGGTGGGTATGTGCGTGTGTGCTGCATACCCGACCCATGACACCCTCCCATACATGTTTGTCGACGTCATTCAGCTGTTTCTGGGGCACATGTGTGTCGTGTGGCCATGCACATGTTGCATATTTTCCATGTGTATTTTTGGAGTGCCATGCCACATGTGTCCCCCATCACATCCCTTCCCCTATCTGTGCGACATATGTCCACACGTGTGAGAATACAACACCCTTACACTTGTTTTGACCATACATTGCCTGTTTATGTTTAATTATGCATATGAAATATTGTCTCTAGACATACTATATGCTCATTGTTGGATATGTTTGGCTGTGACCCATTGTGCCGTGGATCCCAAGTAGCCAGCACCTGTGGCCCACTGAGAAGCACATGTAGCACTGTGCAAATAGTATGTCACACACACGTTACCTAATTAGTGTGCCACAAAATCATATGGTGCTTTGCAATCACAGATGTGCAGGTTGGATAGGAATTGTTGTGTGTAGTTTTGGAAACAGATGGGGAGGTTGCTGTTTTCGAGGGACACATATGTAATATTGTGACAGGACATGGCAACAACACAGTTTGTGCATGGCCATAACACACACATGTGACACCACTTTTTAAACATGGTGTGGATTGGATCACAGGTATGGGAGTGTCTGTGCAGCTGAATGATGTGTACTGAAGGGACATTGTGAACATGACTGTATACCTGGCAATTACTATACATACCTGCGTCAGGATGTGCCGTGTCAAGGGCCTCCGGCAGTCCACGGAGATAGATGTGGCCCAAACGTGTTGCCAGCTCTTGTTCCAATGGTGTGAGTGATGGGATAAAAGGGCCCCCACCACCTGTGCCAAGCGCATGTTGTCTTTCAGCCACCATGTGCTGGCGCACCCCTCATATTATATCCGAGTACCTCTTTTTGAGGCTTTCAACATCCCTTGTGGGGCCCCCTGCCTCTGACATTGCAGCATGCACCTCCTCCCATACTGCCATTCGGGTGGCCACTGTTGTGCGACTGCTGAGCCTGTCAAATAAGAGGTCATAGTTTTCAATTACATGCGAGAGTAGGATATAGTTCTCTCTATCACTGAAGCGTAAAGCTCTTTTTCGCTGTGGACCAGGCACAGGTACCCTTTTTCTCTTCCCAGTTTGGACATATTGTGCAGGCTGTGGCCCAAAAGATGGTCCTGCATGTCCCTCCCTAGGATGTGCAGTCTGTAGCATCGGTGTATCACCCACCACAGGTTGGGCCACATCCTCCACACCCTCACCCTCACCCTCACCGTCTCTCTCCCTCTCTCTCTCCATCTCTGTATGTTTTAAATGCTCCTTTCAACAGAACAGCACTCACTTAAACAAAACAAAACAATACACAGCATGCAATACAGACTTACAAAATGTTACAGTACAGGACACAGTAAAGGACACAATAACAAAGGGAACAGAAATATTATCTTAGCACAAGGTGAGGAATCTACTCTGCTCCTGACTATCTTTCTCTGCCTCTCTCCGCTGCCGTACTCCCTGGACTGACTCTCTCCCTCCTTCCTCTGGACTACTCCCACCACAGCCTCTCTACCTATAGTTTTTGTTATCCCTCACTGTGCTTCTTTGCTGTGCAGTAGTCCCACCACTGTCTCTGTTTCAGACTTTCTCTATGACACCCTCTCTCTCTAACTGTAACTCCTTTATCAACCCTCAACGTGATGCACGTGTGCAGGCCTATTTATAGTGTATTGCCATGTGTCTTCCATTGCACATGCGCAATTGGGCGGGTGTGACGCTCGTGCGTTGGGCGCGTGCTCGCCAACGCATGGGTGGCCGTACGCGGACAAACGCACATGCGCCCTGAGACACTGTACTGCGCATGTGTCGCAGTACGCATGCGCACTACAATGACTACCGCATGGGTGTCTGTGTTTTGTGCGCATGTTCACGCCGGCGCACATACGTGTGGGCACGCACTGACCGACCGACGCCCATGCGTAGAGTGGCGCACGCGCGCCACCAACGGGCATCGCATGCGATCAACTGCGCATGCGCAGTGTGCGCAAACCACACACCCCATAATATTACCATCACAACATTACCCACTTTGAGGGTTGTAGACGAAGGAGGAGTGTGGTTGGTGTGGAGAAGAACGAAAGTCTAAGCAGTTGTACTAGCGGATTGTATTGGTGTTTGTATTGCTTATTATATTGTGTTGTGTGTGTATTGTCAGGTGTTGTTTTTACTTTTGGATACTGTATAGTGTGGTTTGTGGGTTTGTTAGAGTTTGTGTGGTTGTTAGAGTGTGTTTCGGTAGTGGGACGGGAGGAGTTTATGGCAGCAATTTATGCTTATGCATGTGTCCTGAGTGGTGGGCAGATGCTGCGGTTGCCGGACAGGGGAGATGGTGTCCACGGGGCTGCAGCACAGGGCATGGGTGTAGTCCCGCAGCAACTCAGACCTGCAGCTGTGGAGGTGGTCCAGCCATGTGCTGTGCGTTCACGGCACAGAAGGCGTGCCGAGGTGCAGGCTCGGCAGCCACGCCTCTACAGGCCCAGGGCACAGCTCCAGGGCATGCGTGAGGACCAGGTCATCTCCCTGTACCGACTGAGCACAAGGGCTATTAGGGAGCTTTATGAGGATTTAAGACCTGACCTCGAGCCCCTGACTGATCGGTCCCATGCAATACCAGGTTTAGTCAAGCTCCTTGCTGCTTTACATTTCTTTGCCTCTGGCTGTTTCCAGTCATCTGTGGCTGCAGTGGGTGGCATGAGCCGCCCATCCTTCTCACGATGTCTCCACCAAGTACTGCGTGCCATGGTCAGCCGGGTGGGGAATTACATAGCCATTCCCCACACTAGGCAACAATGGGGGACCCTGAACCAGGCCTTTGAGACATTAGCAGGGATACCACACGTGATGGGAGCTATTGATTGCACACATGTTGCCCTGGTCCCGCCTAGAGACAGGGAGGTGGCGTTTCGCAACCGCAAACACTACCATTCCCTGAATGTTCAGGTTGTATGTGATGCTAATCTGCATATTCTGAATGTGGTCCCTAGGTTTCCAGGGTCCACCCATGACTCCTATATCCTGCATCACTCGGCAATCTTCACACAATTTGAAGGCGGACGTTATGGGGACTGTATTTTGCTGGGTGAGTATGTCAGGTGTCGTAATGTATGTATGTCTTTGTAACTTTCTTTATGTCTACTCACATAGCTAGCAAACTCGTTTAAACCCATAAACTTAGATCAACATATGAGCAATGTTTGTTTGGGGACTGTTGTATGTTTAGATTATTACAGGGGTATAGACGTACACATACAGCAGCTACAAACAAACATAGACCATCAGACTCCTAGCATTATATGATCCTGACATTCACAGGGTGTGCAGGTGACAACACCCCTGTGCATGTGGCTAGGCTGTTGCACAATCCCTCATAGTGTGTGGTAATATCAACTGCACACATTCTGAGGGGGGGGGGGTTGGCCCTCATATGCACGTATCATGATGGGTCATTGCCAAATAATGCTTGTATGTCATTTAACCCTGAGATAATTGCTCATCCATACAGGTAACCCTTCTCATGTGTGTGTTGGGTTCACACACTCACTCTGGACTGTTGTTGCTACCCAGGAGCCAGTATATAATATGAGGGGGTGTTTGGGAATATCTGATGTATGCTTTTGCCCTTTCCAGCTAGCAGCACTCGTGTGGATATGTATGGTCACGCATTTGGCCTATGTCACAGCAGGGGTGTAACGAAGTATAGTTGGTGCAGTACCTTGGCCTACTGTAGATGATCATGATTTAGCCACATATTGGCCAGTGATCCTCATGTAATTTAACATATTGGAAAGGGGATGCCTAAAGCTGTGGGCTATGTGTGTGCATACAGAGTTGTATTGTTTTCAGCTACACATGACGGTAATGTACCGATGTGTATCTCTATGAGGTTAAGACATGAGTAGTACAGTGTGCAGGTTTGCAGACCCCCTTCAGTGGGATGTTCCCAGGATAGACACAGTGCACAGGATTGGTATTTAAACAATTTCTGTTTAGCAATATACAGCATAGGGAGACAGAGTATGAAATCTAGATATGTTGCCCGTACAGGACAGGATGCATCTAGGTGATATGGTTCACATTATTACCAGCCTCCATGGCATACATGTTCTGTTGTTTTCCCACCCTCTCATGGCAGCATATTTTACCTAGGTTACTGTTCAGACATACAATATGAACATGTGACAAGTGAATCGTTACTATAGTCTCTCATTGGCAGGGGTGCCAATGTGGACAGTAAATGCATTACAATACCCATGTCGCGCACACACACACACAATATGTTACAGTATAGATGGAACTGTTGGGGTATTTCCCATGAGTGTACTTACTTTCTAGGCTATGTGTTCCTTTTCTAACAGCATATGTTTTTTTTTTAAAGCTCATTAATTGTTCAGTTATATGTTGATGTCAGAATTTGTTTTGTGTAGGGTTACTACATCTTAACATATGTCAGTTATGTTGAATATTGACACGCACATTTATTTTTATTTCCAAGGTGATGCAGGATATGGGTGTCGCCCCTGGCTGCTGACCCCTGTACGTCAGCCACGGACACGTGCAGAGCGGAGGTACAATGAGGCCCATGCCTCCAGCCGCTCAGTCATCGAGCGTACCTTTGGCGTGTTGAAAAGTCGCTTCAGGTGTCTGGATAGGTCAGGCGGGGCCTTACAATATAAGCCAAGGACTGTTGCAGAGATAATCATAGCCTGTTGCATCCTGCACAACATTGCTCTCAGGCACAATATCCCTGCAGAGATTAATGAGGATCTGGAGCAAGATCCAATGTGCCCCCCTGTACGTGCCAGTGGTGACACACAGGATGGCACAGCAGTCAGACCGAGGTTGATTGGAGAGATCTTCTCATGTGCGTATTACCTACCCACACGGCTTTTTAATCCTATGTGTGTTATGCTTACAGCAGTTACAGTTTATGTCAGGATATAATTTGTATGCGACACCACATTAGTATTTTAGTGATAATTCACAACTCACATATAGGCATGTGTGAGGCACAAACAATGTGGCCAGTACACAACAGCATTTGGTGCCAGATGATGTGGGTGGTTGCTCATACGACTGTGTGTGATTTTTAAGGTTAAATTTACAGTTAGTGGCTGCCTGTGTTAGCACCTGTTGTTGTTGAGCACAAATGATGTTTTGTGATGATATGGGTGGAGAACAGTGTTAGCCATATGGTGAGATGTTCACAGTGTGAGACCAGTCCACGTTTGGGGACATTAGTCCAGTGGGTTGAATTTATATGTTTCACCTTTGGGGTGTACATTTGGTTCTTACACTCCTGTCAGCTGGCTATGTGTTGCTTTGTTATTATGGCCGTATCAGGACATACATATCACAGGACAGATGCTTAGTAGTAGTTTCTGCGGATATTAGGGAATCTATGTGAAGGGTGTTAATGTCACCCTACAGTGTGTCGGAATGTATACTGCACCAGAAAGCCATGACATGGACATGTTATAGGATGGGGATCTGAGCATTGTCCAGCCAGAGAGGTAGTATTGCCACATTTACATGTAGGCGAATTGACCTTAAGTACAGTGCTACATATGTACACAGATACAGAGGATAACCTACCCCATATCAGCAAGGGGTGCGTTACAGTGGGCAGGATGAGCACAGAATGTGTTGGTGGCTTATGGTTGTGCAGAATTCTCAGGGAGTACATGGCATATCTTGCTGATAAATTCTCAACATATGCCATCATGCCTCAGCTACAGGCTGGGTATGTGAGTAGTGTAGGATAGTACAGTCCACATTACATAGATTGCATAGATAGTCGGACAGGGAAGGGGAGGATTATGTTGGCAAGGAAAACCAGACATATGTGAGAGTTGTTTCTCTGAGGTACACATATAGGCTATCCATGCATTGACATTCTCAATGACACACAGTGTGATGGCATGCAGCCATCATGGTTTGCGTAAAAACATACATGCCATTGGTGTTTTAATGACATGACGCACACATTGACAGCTATCTGTGGAGATCATCAGCAAATAGCTGTCACTATGATTCAAGGTATGACATCTACACACCAGGATATGTATTTGGTCCCTGCATACATGAGACACTCGTGCATATTCCATATGTGTTTCCAGAATTGTAAGCGACTTAGCATTCAACATTGACACACCCCTACACAAAGATAGGGGGCATTGTTGCCAATATAGTGGATCTGTGTGACTCGTCTGTACTTTGTGATGAGGTGCAAACATGGTGGTTGCTGACATGTCTGTTGATCTTTCTGTACAACAACACAGAGGTACGATGGGGACAAGATTGATTATGGACACCTGAGGATAGCCTCATACAACTCTGTGCTGCCTCTCACATGTGAGAGATCTATACATTGTGATAGGGAGCAGTCAGACATTAGGTGATGGTGTGGGGTATGAGAGTTGTGGACAGGAAGGTGCAGTGTGTGATACTCTTGTAGAACATGACATATGTTTGTTACTGTTGTGTTTCCCAATGCACAGGACATAGTTTATTCAGATGCTGTTGATGTGTTGGATTGGCATGTGACTGAACATCACCCAATATGCTTTGCGTTGGGGTAGGTGGATGTACAGCGAGATTGTGTGTGCCTGGGGTCATGTGGAAAACATATCTTCATTGCTCCATCATATTGGGCAGATGTTGTGTTGTTTTGTTTTTCACTTCAAGCTCCATCACCCATCCCTTGCTGTTGTCACACATATCCCCATGTGTTTGTGTTCAGCATGTCCTGTGCCACACTCTATATGTGACAGTTACAGCAGATCTGCATGTGTGTGTATTTAAGGTTTGTATTTGGTTTGCCTGCACTTGCTCCCTACCCCAACATTGTACCATAAGCCAACAACAGGGTATTATTGCCGGTTCACGGGGCCTTTATATGTCTAAAGGTCCACTTGGACACATACAGGCCATGTGTTGCAGCTGGAATGCAGAAATATGCATACTTTGTGTGTGGGTGATTACAGGTTGCCTGTGTGATGAGACACTCTTCAGGCATAGTACATTATCATGTACTGTGAGGGGACTGTGCACCTGGGGGGCAGTTGTGACTGTGGTATGTCTTCCGTAGTGCTGTTTACCTTATGAGTATTATCAACATGTGTTGTGTGGTGTGCGACAAAATGTGTCTTGTGTTCTGAGTCACCACTGATGTTCACCTTTATTTATTTTCAGATATGACCATAATGTGGACATGCATCAGCAGCGGCTTGACCTTTTGTTTGTACACGGACTGCTGAGATTCTCTCCCTTCACTGTCACCTCTTATTGCTGTGTAGTGGTTCATGGGATTGCTGACATACACCTGATGCACACACAAGGTAAGTTGCACATTTGTTAATTGCAGATTTGTATCTATGTTTACCTGTTGATGATTCATAATTGTCTTATATGCATGTAATGTTTCCTCTATGTGCACATAAACAGATGCATGTCGTGTGTAGCTGTGACACACCTGTGTGACACGAGCATGGACATGACCATACCCATGTTTTACCCATGTGTGTGTTTAGGATTAATGATGTCATCACCAATGTTTTGTTGAGTAATGTACTGTGTGGTTTCACATACCTTTCTTGTGCATTTGCAAAGGTGTAACGGTGTGCATTGTGTGGTGTTTTTCATAGGTGGCTAACAAGAACATACGTATCCTCTCATGACACAGGGCTGAGTACATACCGGACACGTCTATTACAGTGCATCTGGTGTCACCATCACCCACCTTTTGGAGAAACAACACCATAGACATTTTACACCAGAAAGTGGCCCATTGGATGTTTTACCTCTGCGAGTGAGACATATGACTGCGATGGACAGTATTACTATTAACCTACTTAATTCTCCATTACAGAGGTGTTCTATGCACTGTTTGTGTGATGTTTCTGCAGGGAGTCCTGCTCATTGTTGAGAACACACATGAACTTTCAAAGAAAGTGGAATGTTGACATGTCACGCTTGACTATTCCTAGCCATATTTGGTGGAACACTATTAACCTCACCTGTTGGATTGCACATAGTATTGTTACTTTTGGCAGTGTTCCCCCCGTGTGCAGCAGCAAATGACATGGATAGTGCAGCTGATCCATTCGAACACAGTTTTAGTATTGTTAAGTTTTGGCCCTGGGTGTGACATGCCACCCAGGATACGCTCATCTTTTTCTTCCTAATCAAGCATACACCCATGTTTGCGCCATACGGCCAACGATGGAGCACTCCTATTGTCTATGTCCACTTGCTTTCCACATGCACATGCTACAAGTGTTACCTCAACAATGATTTTGGACACACGAACATCTTAAATTAATGTGGTCAATGTGACAAGGGTGTTTACGTGCATGTGTGGCATCACTGTCTCATGTTGCACTGTGGATGGTGCTTTTGCATATGATGGACTATGTTTGGGAGACAAAACATGTGGACCTCAGACTTCTTTGTGGCTCCGTATAAGATGTTTGGCCCTCATTTCCTTGTTCAGATGCTGCTTATTGTGTTTGTTGGATGTGCAGACGTGACAGTCTGCATGTATGTCAACACCTTGCATTTCCCATGTGCACAGTCCAGGCTATGCCCTGTGGTAGGGACACTCACATTGCGACATGATGTTTGCAGTGTGGCAATGTGGGTCACCTTTGCACTTCGTCAATTGTGCATTCCATGTATTATGTTATATGTGGCCAAACACTGTCTACTCTGAAAAGGTTGCAGGGCCACCTCCTTCATGGTGGTATATGTATAGGTATGGGAAGGTAGTTTAGTTTGTATTTTGTTTGTGTTCATGTGCCTGTCCTACCTGTTAGCATATACTCATTGTGATTTTGAGGAGAGTTTGTGTCTACATTGTTGCAGCTTTGATTCCTAGCTCAGACATTATGTGAGACCTCACACATTACTTTCCCAGCGTGATTTTCACAATAAAACATTTTCTCAACATAGGCTTGTTTGGTTTGGTTGTCTCCTGTGTTGCAAGATGGATATGGTTTGAGGGACACATGATGTGTGTTGTGTCCTCAATATGCAGCGCCAACTCTCTACATGCACTCATATGTGCATTACACCTTTGCAGCATGCAGAATCAGGTAGGGGCTGGGGGTCTGCTGCCCAGTGCATTGTATGCAGTGGATGCACATTATATCTCATGCTCTTCATTTGTGGTGGATGAATTAACTTTTCTGTGTGAGTTAGATTTATGCCCTATTAGAGGGGTTTCAATATTCCATCAGAGATGCACTCACCTTCATATTATGATGGCACTGACTACACTATTTGTGATGTGTAAACCAAATAAAGATATTTATTCCACATACATGTGGCTCTTTTGGTGATTGAGCAGGGTGATACAAAGGCACACATTGCATTGCCTGTTTATCAGTCCTGCGTCTTTGTGACCCAGGGACTGCATTGTTTATTTTGTCAATATCATTGGATGAGGATTAACTGGTCTTTGTTCCACGGTAATGAGGGGTTACATGACTTGACCTAGGCCACATGGGGTGCTAGTGGGAATTGATCAGTGTTTGCTTGGGTCCAAGGCCATTTTGTTACCAGTAGGTTAGTCCTTCTCTCTTTGATCACATTAACACTTGTCTGGGGCCATTTGCCACACATGTACATGTTTCTAGTTGTGGTCTATTTTAGTGAACGTAGAATATCGATATGTATAAACAAACCCGGTTTTTCTTCTCTAGTATCTTAAATCAAGCAAAACTTTTTTTATCTGAAGGAAGACTCCCCGAGTAGACTGGTTCAATACAAAAATATGGACGCTCAGCTTCGGCGCCTTAATGGCGTTTCAGAAATTTTCTTCAGGAGAGACGCTCAGCTTGTTTGTAGACTATTTTGAAAATTTACAATCCCTGCGGGCATTAGAAAAGTACATGCCACTTTGTTAAATAGATCCAGCACTATATATGGTAGAATAGTGCAGTGCCCTGATAGGATAAGAAGTAGCAGAATATTATGAATGGGAAGATAGAGTTCTGCTTTAATTAGGTAAGGATAGGTAGTGTATGAAAGGACGACAAGCATTACATTTTAAATGGATGGGAAATAGATCTAATATTAAGAACAATAAGTTAATATTAAGACCGTGGATGAGAGATGGTCTTATATAATATAGAAAAACCAAAGGGCGAGCAGGATAAAGGTCACTGGCACTTTATTAACGAACACCCCAACGCGTTTCGGCAGGTGCCTTCATCAGGGGGTAAACAGGACTGCAGAATTAATTTAAAAACAATAACATCAAAATTAACACGTGATAAAATAAAAATACAATAAATATAAAGAAAACCCAATATATGTAATAAATACAAAATCATAAAAGACCACAAGAGAATAAATATATACTTACACGTTGTACTTCTAATAATGCTTAAAAAAGCACATAAAGAGTGTGTGACCAATAGTGCAATAAAAATGCTGAAAAAAACAATTGATATGTTCTAACATATCAATTGTTTTTTTCAGCATTTTTATTGCACTATTGGTCACACACTCTTTATGTGCTTTTTTAAGCATTATTAGAAGTACAACGTGTAAGTATATATTTATTCTCTTGTGGTCTTTTATGATTTTGTATTTATTACATATATTGGGTTTTCTTTATATTTATTGTATTTTTATTTTATCACGTGTTAATTTTGATGTTATTGTTTTTAAATTAATTCTGCAGTCCTGTTTACCCCCTGATGAAGGCACCTGCCGAAACGCGTTGGGGTGTTCGTTAATAAAGTGCCAGTGACCTTTATCCTGCTCGCCCTTTGGTTTTTGTTTGGACTTCTGCGAGTTCGGTGCTCCCTTTGTGTCTCTTATATAATATAGATCCGTAGTTTAATTGTGAATAGGCTTGATGTTACCATTTGCAACAGCATGAATGAGAAACGTGTGACGTAATTTAGAGGGGTTTAAATAGCCAATAGATTTACCATCACGCATGCGCGGCGTTTTTCCATAATAAAAAGAAAGAGAGAGAACGTGGGCAGCATGATCACTTGTAAGTAGCTTATAATTCTAGAGAAATACATTAATAGAATGATTGCTTTTAGATATAGTAGATAGTAGGGTAATAGTATATTGTAATTTTGTGTATTTATAGGTGAAAGGTCTCCTGAAGAAAATTTCTGAAACGCCATTAAGGCGCCGAAGCTGAGCGTCTCTCCTGAAGAAAATTTCTGAAACGCCATTAAGGCGCCGAAGCTGAGCGTCCATATTTTTGTATTGAACCAGTCTACTCGGGGAGTCTTCCTTCAGATAAAAAATTTTTTGCTTGATTTAAGATACTAGAGAAGAAAAACCGGGTTTGTTTATATATGTTTTGAAAGCACTGAAGAAAAAGAAAAAAACAAATAAAAAAGAAGCTTTTTACAAACTTTGATTCTTTGAACGTATGCACTTTATACATATCGACACATGTACATGTGCCACCTGTGCTCGCATCCTTGTACAGTGACAGCTGTGTATCTGGCAGACACATGTAACCTCACTGGGTATTAAAGGTTGCCATACAGTGTGCTTAGTATGCTTGGCTCAGTGTGCTCAGTGTGTTACTGTGTACTCAGTGTACTGTTTCTGGGAGTGGCTACAGTCATGTGTTTATACTCTGTAGTTTTTTGTTTTGATTAGCACATGTGCTATATCCTTTGTTTTCTAATCTGCTAACTGTACCATGAGGTAACAGCAGGTTCCTCACCTCTACATACACCCTTCTCTCTCCTCACTGTACGTCAAGGTGCATCCTGTGTGCTGCTTAGCCATCACATATTCTTTTTTTTCAGAGGTGTCCCACTTTAGGGTGTTTACATGGCAACACAGCAGGGGGTTTTGGTTTTCTGTGATTCAGGTGTTGTGTGTTACACCTGATTACATGTGGAACTTTCTCGTGTCCTGATCCAAATTATTAACATGATCCACATACCGTCCTCTGTTGCCCTTGTGGTATATTTTTCCCCTCTTTTGCATGCTGTATCCACTGCAGAACATTTCATTGTGTGTGCACATGTGCACCACATCACAAATACAGACTGCAATTGTATGTGCATTTCGTCATGCTTACTTTTTGGTGTTTGCTTTTCCTGACAGTCAGCAGGCGGTTTGTTTAATGGACTGCACTCTTTCTTTCTGCAGTCTTTGCTAAGGAGCTCACATTGTTGGTGTGGCATGCCGGTTTAGCCATTGTGATTTGTGGTAGTGGTCATTAGTGTGCTTCCTCTGTGGTGTCTTATATTTGTATGCTTTTCCATAAAAGGTGTTTAACATTTGTTTGAGGGTCATATATGTGCTGATGTGTGCTGTGAGCATATTGTACCCTCAACTGAGTTGTTACCCATCCTTCCATACAATGTTCTGTAATGGCAACTGTGTGCCATCCTACCCTGATGTGCATGCTGATAACCCACATCCTGGCCTCCTACACATTCCAGCATTGCAGCTGTCCCTGATTGCCTCTCCTGTGTGTGCTCTGCATAGCACTTTTACTCCACAGTCATCCTGATATGTCACCTATTCTGCCATTTGAGCCTCCTCTGCTGGCCACATCTTACCATCCTCTTTCACACACAGTCATTATAGCACGGTACATTAACATCACTCTGTGCATGACTGTAGTTAGCCAGAATATGTTTGTCCATTTTAATGGGTGCCACATGGGATGGGGATGATTTCTGCAGTACAGCAACTGATCTTCATCCCTCTTTTAATTTTGTATTGTTTTTGTGTTTTAGCTCTGTGCAGTGCTTGTGTTACGTGTGGGTTTGCCACATACCTCCTTTGCCATTCCAACTGAGGGATGTTAGTGCTAGTGGGTAACGTTTCTGGGTTCATCTCTACATCCTTGGGGCATCTTTTGCCATGCCTTTGATTGACACAGCTTATGGGTTACGTACAATAGTGTCTTGGGAGTTGACAGCCTTTCCACATGGCCTTTGTGGAGAATGAGGTTTTCATTTCCTAGCAACGTGTGTTTATATTGTGCCTTCTGAAACACCATAAAAGGTGCATTAATATCTGCCACAAGGGGGTAGTTCTTTTGAGACAGCATCACAGATTGCTGTACAGTTGCACACAGACAGTTGACATACCTCTGCCAACCTTATTCACTGGAACATTCAAACCATGAACACCCCTCCATCATTCACTATCTCCACAAGTTGTCAGCATTCACAACAGAGGAGTATTGGCTTCTTCCCCAGAGCTTGAGTTTAATGGAGCTGTAGTACTCCAACGGGAATAGGGCAGTTTACAAGATAAGATACACTCTAATCCCCTGTTCATATCAGTCGACAGGGACTGTGTGCAGTCGCTCCTTGCTACATCACGAATGGCTGACCCAGTTCTGCCATACCTGATTTAGCTGGGTGCGGCTACAGACAGGCCCTGCAACTGATTACCATATCAGAATAACTCTGATCCCCTGTTGATATCAGTCACCTGCCCCTGTCTGCAGCCCCTCCCTGCCAAATCAGGTATGGCAGACCTTGGTCAACACACCGACTTACATTTCCCATACGTTACAATGCACACTGCTGCCATCTGGGACAGTGCTCTCACCTTACCCTGCCTCATATAGCACACTTGGCTACACTTTCACCAACATTGTAGGGTGCCATGGCGGACATTGCATTTTCACATGTGCCCTCTGCATTAACCTATGGGCGACGTTCTGTTACACTGCTTTGAGAGTGTATTTGCTATCAGTTATGATTCTACAAATATACAATAAGGTACTCCTAAAACAATATTACCCCTAACAGCTACTGCCTCAGCCAGCTATCTTCATTTTGCACTGTTGGGTATCGAACCCCTGATCCCTGCAGCATTGGTTGGTGTGGTAACCATTGTGCTGCAGCTTTGCTCTCTGATTTGCACATCAGCACGTCGCTTATGCCTTTCAGTATTGACATGACTCAGAAAACAGTAGCGCAATGCTCTCTGCCCAGCATACCACCGCCTTATGCCACCCATTATTTATCAGCCTCCTAACATTACACAGAAAACAGCAGTCTGCATTGGTCACTGTGGGGATTGAACCCCTGATCCCTGCAGCATTGGTGGGAGCTATAACCATTGTGCTGTGGCTCTACTCTTCTAATTTAACATCCATGCGCCACTTATGCAAGCCAGTATTACCTTGCGTCACAAACAATTGCGTGCCGCGTTATGATGTCCATTATTTCTATGCCTCCTAAAATAAACATACCTCAGGCAGCTGTCTACATTGTGCACTGTGGGGGATCGGACCCTGATCCCTGCACCATTGGTAAGTGCCTTAACCATTGTGCTGTGGCTCTGTGTTTCTGTTTGCACATCAGCGCCCCACTTATACCTTCCATTATGCGATTGCCGCCGTAACCGGCGCACCGCCTTATGCCGCCCAGTAGTAATATGCCGCCAGATAACATCAGCGCGACGCTTTATGCTGCCCAGTATTCAAATGTCGCATAAAAACATCAGCGCGCCTCCTTATCCCGTCCAGTATTGATGTGAGCCAAAACAAAACTCAGCGGGCTGCTTTATTTGGCCCAGTATTCCTCTGCCTCATAAACTAACACCTCAGCAAGCCATTGCGCATTGTGTGGTTTCGAACCCCTGCTCCCTGCACCATTGGTCAGTGCTTCAACCATTGTGCTGTGGCTCTGTCCTTCTGTTTGATCAGCGCGACACATATGCCTCCTGTTCGGCTCTCATTTGCGGTAAGGTGCGGAGCGCACACGGGCGCCGCGCACCTTAGCACATCTGTCAATCACGGCTTTTCTTCTTCAGGACGGAACGCCCACTCCTTATACGGCACACTCACTCTACCGCGGCCCGCACTTTACCGGCCTGTTAGTAAACATGCCCCTAGGTCTTTCATAGCCATTCTGCCAAGAGCAATGCGTCGTCTGATTTCTTGATTGCTTGTTGCTTCTTTATTGATAGTTGATCCAAGTAGGTTAAAGTTATTCACGATTTCAATTTCTTCTCCTTCGATGATGAACCTGTTGATTATGCCAGTTGTCATGATCTTTGTCTTCTTTACATTAAGGTGCAGGCCCATTTTGAGACGATGTTCTTTGATTGTGAGAAGCAAATGTTTCAGATCATCTTCACTTTCCGCCAGCATAGCGGAGGTTGTTGATGAGTCTTCCACCAATCTTCACACCTCTGTTGTCTTCATACAATCCTGCTTCTCTGTTGATTTGTTCTGCATATAAATTAAACAGGAAGGGGGAAAGTATGCAGCCTTGTCTTACACCTTTGCTTATTTTAAACCATTCTGTTTCTCCTTGTTCCGTTCGAACTGTTGCTTCTTGATCAATGTACAGATTGTGCAAGAGAACGATCAGGTGTTCTGGTATACCCATGCTTCTTAATGTGGCCCAGAGTTTCTCATGGTTTACACAGTCAAAAACTTTGCTATAGTCGATAAAGCACAAATAGATATCCTTTTGGTATTCTTTAGTCTTTTCAAGGATCCATCTCACATCCGCAATGATGTCTCTCGTTCCTCGCCCTTTTCTGAACCCTGCTTGCACTTCAGGTAGTTCTTGTTCCAGGTATGATTGTAGTCTCTTTTGAATAATCTTCAGTAGAATTTTGCTGGCATGTGGGATCAGAGTGATTGTGCGATAATTTCCACAGTCAGTTGGATCACCTTTCTTTAGTACTGGTATAAACACAGATCTTTTCCAGTCAGTTGGCCATGATGCTGTCTTCCATATTTCTTGGCAGAGCCTTGTAAGTACGGTAACAGCTGCATCAGATTGCTGTAATACTTCTATGGGAATGCAATCAATGCCTGGTGCTTTGTTCTTTGATAAGGCTTTCAATGCTGCTTCAACTTCTTCTTTCATCACCAATTGTTCCAGATCATAAGGTACAGGTTGAAACGGCTGTTGGTCCACTTGATCTTTATCATATAAAAACTCTGTATATTCCTTCCATCTTTTCTTGATCTTCTCAGCATCATTCAACATAGAACCTTGAGCATCTTGTAACATTCCAATTCGAGGCTGGAACTTTTTCTTTAACTCTCGTAGCTTTAGGAAAGCTGATCTTGTTCTTCCTCTAATAGTTTCTGCTTCTATTTCCTTGCATGCGTCATTGTAGTACTTTTCCTTTTCCTGTCTTGCTGCACGTTGGAAATCTCTGTTGAGTTCTGTGATTTTCTTTCTTTCTCCTCTGGCTTTAGCTTCTCTGCGTTTCTGGGCAATTTTCAGAGTTTCTTCCGTCATCCATTTTGGCCGTTTTTTCTTTTTTACCTTTTGTAGAGACTTCTCGCTTTCTTCCAACACAACCTTCTTGATGTCATTCCATAACTCTTCTGGAACTCTATCATTTGTATCTAAAGCAGCAAATCGATTTTGCAGGCAGTCTTTAAATTCCAGTGGTATATTCTCAAGGTCATATTTTGCTGCATTCATGAGTGGTTTGCTCTTTTTCAGCTTTAGCTTGAGTTTGCATACTAGTAGTTGATGATCTGTACCACAGTCAGCTCCAGGTTTTGTCGTTGTTGATGTTATAGAGCTGTTCCATCGTTGACTTCCACAGATGTAGTCAATTAGATTTTTATACAATCCATCTTGATCTGTTGGGTGTCAGCGAACTGAAATGGACTGGCATCGGGCACTTTGCATCAGATGATCACATGGTCTACTATGCTGGAAATGAAAGACAAAGAAGAAATGGTGTTGCATTTATAATAAAGAAGAAACTTGCAAGAACTGTAATGAAATACAATGCAATCAGCGAACGCTTAATCTCTATTCGTCTACGAGGAATGCCTATCAACACAACTATAATTCAAGTATATGCCCCAACAACAGCTGCAGAAGAGAATGAAATTGAAGAGTTCTATGAACAAGTACAAGCTGAAATTGACAGAATATGCAAACAGGATATCCTGATAGTCATGGGTGATTGGAATGCAAAGGTTGGCAACAAAGAAGAAGACAAAGTAGTTGGAAAATATGGACTTGGCCACACAAATGAAGCTGGAGAAAGACTGATAGAATTCTGCAAGACCAACGATCTATTCATCTCGAACACCTTCTTCCAGCAACACAAGCAGCGACTGTACACATGGACTTCACCCAATGGATTGTATAAAAATCAAATTGTAAACAATAGTTAGCAAATTTTTCAGACCTCACTGCTCCGCTTTATGCTCTCCTTGGGAAAGAAGGACCCAAGGGTCTTATTGTACCTACATTACCACAGTGGGATGCCTTTTTGGGTATAAAGACTTCCCTGCAAAATGCCCCTTGTTTGTCTTTGCCAAATTATTCACTGCCCCATGTTTGTCTTTGCCAAATTATAAACTGTATGTGGCTGTTTTTGCTTCCTTTGTTACCTGTGTGCTTTTGAAGGCTTTCCAGACTGTTCGCAAGCCAGTGGGATATTTCTCTAAGCGATTTGACTGTAACTCTGGGACTCCCCCCATGTCTACGTAGTTTGTTGGCAGTGGCATTTGCAATTTAATTTACTGATTTTCTGGTTCTACAGCACCCTCTTGAAGTATATGTGTCACATTCAGTCTCCAGATTACTTTACTTGACTAAGACTCAGCCTTTGTCCTCCACATGTTTGTTGACTCTGGAATTAACAATTTCTCAGCCTCATGTTACAGTATATACTACATCAATTTGCAACCCTTCAACACTTCTAGCTCTACTGACAGACCTTTTGGAAGATGATGGGTCTCATGATTGTTTCCAAACCATTTTGACATCCTTTCCAGTCAGAACTGATCTTTCCCCTGTCCCTTTACCAGCCCCAGATGTAACTCGGTTTGTGGATGGCTCTGCTTTCAGAGATAAAACTGGCAAACTTTCTTTAGGGTATGTGGTCACAACAGTTAATGAAGTATTGGAATCAGCTTCTTTGCCATTTGCTAGTGAACAATTAGCAGAGGTGTTTGCACTTACACATGCATTTGAAGTTTGCTGATACCTTCTGGTAAACATATATTGACAGTGCATACGCTTTGGCGATTTTGTGGGATTATAGAAACAATTGGGCACAATGGGGATTTTTGACTTCTGCTAATAAACCAATTAAGCATGCCGAACACATTCTTCATTTACTCAGGGCTGTACTATTGCTGGCACAAGTTGTAGTTTTAAAGTGTAAAGGACATTCCTCTGCTGGAGATTTATGTCAAAGGGCAACTACTATGAGATGAAGAAGCCCAGCAAGCAGCTCTCTGAGTATCAGTGTCCCCAACACTGTTATACTTAAAGCCATCTAACATGACTGTTTTTCCTTTCATCTCTCTTACAGCACTATCAAGATACTCCCTTTGAAACCCAGACTCTGTGGACTTCGTGGGGTGTGACCTGTGATGCACAGGGTCACTGGAAAAAGGATCAACCGTTCATTTGCCCAGATAGTTTATTGTTTCCACTTGCCCTATTCCTGCATCATAAGCTTGACCTTTCAGCTGTGGCTATGAAACATGCCTTTTCTGTTCTATGGTATTGCCCAAAGGTTTTTTTTTCTGTGGCACAGGCCATTTGTGCAGCTTGTCTGGACTGTTTGAAAGCCAGCAGAGTAGAGTCAGTCATGAGGGTTTCTGCTACCCTCCCCAAATCATAAGGACTATTTTTGATTTTGCAGCTTAAGAACATAAGAACATAAGATATGCCATACTGGGTCAGACCAAGGTCCATCAAGCCCAGTATTCTGTTTCCAACAGTGGCCAATCTAGGTCATACGTACCTAGCAGTTTCCCCAAGGGACACAGGTTCCACAATGCTTGTATTGGTTCAAGCATTGATATCCTGGGTCCCTTCTTAATAATGGTTTATGGACCTTTCCTCCAGGAACTTGTCCAAACCTTTTTTAAACCCAGCTACACTAACAGCCTTTACTACATCCTCCGGTAACAAATTCCAGAGTTTGATTACACGTTGAGTGAAAAAATATTTTCTTTTATTAGTCTTAAATACTTTACCCTGTAGCTTCATTGCATGTCCCCTAGTCTTTCTATATTCTGATAAGGTAAACAAACGATCTACGTTTACCCGTTCCACTCCGTTCATTAATTTATAGACTTCTATCATATCTCCCCTCAGCCGTCTCTTTTCCAGGTTAAAGAGCCCCAACCTTTTTAGCCTTTCTTCATAGGAGTAGCCTTCCATCCCCTTTACCATTTTGGTGGCTCTTCTCTGAACCTTTTCTAAAATTGCTATATCCTTTTTAAGATATGGCGACCAGAATTGCACACAATATTCAAGGTGCGGTCTCACCATGGAACGATATAGAGGCATTATAATATCTTTTGTTTTATTTTCCATTCCTTTCCTTATCATACCTAGCATTCTATTTGCTCTCTTGGCCGCCGCTGCACACTGGGCCGAGGGTTTTAACATGGTATCCACAAGGACGCCTAAATCTTTTTCTTGGGTGGTGGTTCCTAATGTGGAACCTTGCATCGTGTAACCATAGTTTGGGTTGTTCTTCCCTAGGTGCATAACCTTGCACTTCTCCACATTAAATTTCATCTGCCATTTTGATGCCCAGTCTTCCAATTTATCAAGATCCTCTTGCAATTTTCCACAATCCTCCTGGGTTTTAACAACTTTAAATAGTTTTGTGTCATCAGCAAATTTGATAACCTCACTCGTTATTCCACTTTCCAGGTCATTTATGAATATGTCAAAAAGCAGCGGACCCAGCACAGATCCCTGGGGTACACCACTATTCACCTTTCTCCATTGGGAAAATTGGCCATTTAGCCCTACCCTCTGCTTTCTATCTTTTAACCAGTTCCTGATCCACAGTAGTACACTGCCTCCTATCCCATGACTCTTTAGTTTTGCCAAAAGTCTCTCATGAGGGACCTTGTCAAAGGCTTTCTGAAAGTCCAGATACACAATATCAACCGACTCACCTTTGTCCACCTGTTTATTCACTCCTTCAAAAAACATAACAGATTAGTAAGACAAGATCTTCCTTGTCTAAAGCCATGTTGGCTGTCTCCCATTAGGTCATGACTATCTATATGCTGAGTAATTTTATTCTTTATGATGGTTTCTACCATTTTTCCCGGTACTGATGTCAGGCTCACCGGTCTGTAGTTTCCCGGATCACCCCTCGAACCCTTTTTAAAAATTGGTGTTACATTGGCGATCCTCCAATCCTCAGGTATTAGAGATGATTTTAATGATAGTTCACAGATTACTGATAGCAGGTCTGCAATCTCAAATTTCAGTTCTTTCAACACCCTTGGATGTATACCATCCGGCCCAGGTGATTTGCTACTCTTCAGTTTATCTAATAGTTGTAGGACATCTTCCCGATGTATCGATATTTCCTTCAATTCTTCCACACCTTTAAATACCACTTCAGTCGTGGGTAACATCCCTACATCTTCCTCAGTAAAGACCGAAGCAAAGAATTCATTCAGTCTCTCCGCTATCGCCTTGTCGCCTCTTAGTGCTCCTTTAACCCCTTTATCATCTAATGGACCAACTGACTCTCTCACGGGTTTTTTGCTACGAATGTACTTGAAAAGGTCTTTATTTCGCGTTTTTGCTTCCGCAGCAAGCTTCTTCTCAAATTCTCTCTTTGCCTGCCTTATCAATGCCTTGCATTTGACTTGCCAGTGCTTGTGCTGTTTCCAGGTTTCATCATTTGGCTCTTTTTTCCATTTCTTGAAAGATGCTTTTTTGGCAACAACAGCCTCTCTGACCTCAGCTTTAAACCATGCTGGCAATTTTTTGGACTTCCTTCCACTTTTCTTAAAGCGTGGAATACAGCTGGTCTGGGCTTCCAAGATAGTATTTTTCAACAACACCCAAGCTTGATGTACGTCTTTAACCTTTGCAACTGCTCCTTTTAGTTTTTTCTTAACTGTTTTTCCTCATTCTATCATAGTCTCCCTTTCGAAAGTTAAGGGGTAGTACTGTGGATTTCCTTACTATCCCTCCTCCACTAATTAAATCAAAGGCGATCATGCTATGATCACTATTGCCAAGTGGCCCCAACACCCTTATCTCTTGCACTACATCTGGTGTTCCACTAAGGACTAGGTCTAATATTGCTTCCCCTCTGGTCGGTTCATGAACCAGCTGCTCCAAGAAGCAGTCATTTATTTCATCTAGGAACTTTATCTCCCTAGCATGTCCTGTTGTGACACTGACCCAGTCGATGCCGGGGTAATTGAAATCACCCATTATTATTACTGCACTGTAACTTTTGCTAGCTTCCTTGATTTCTTTGAGCATTTCATCATCCATTTGTTCATTCTGGCCAGGCGGACGATGGTACACCCCCACTGCCATCGCCTTCCCCTTTTTACATGGAATTTCAATCCATAGAGATTCTACAGCAAATTTTGTTTCTTGCAAAACTTTAATCCTTTCTGACTCAATGCCCTCTCTAACATAGAGCGCAACCCCTCCACCAATTTGATCAGCTCTATCATTTCGATATAGTTTGTACCCAGGTATCACAGTGTCCCACTGGTTGTCCTCCTTCCACCATGTCTCTGATATTCCAATCATATCTAACCTCTCGTTTAGTGCTATATATTCTAACTCTCCCATCTTGTTTTGTAGACTTCTAGCATTTGCATACAAGCATTTTAGAGACTGTATTTTATTCATATTAATTTGGCTATTGGTAGACATGGGTAATTTGGGATCTTTAAGTTCTGTCTGCTCCATACTCGAGGGCATTTGGGCTACTTTACTCTTTTTTGGAACCTCTCTGCTTTTTGTAGTATCCTTCAAGGATACATTCTTCCGAACCATGCGCTCTTGGGCGACTGTCGGCTTTCCCCTATTATCTAGTTTAAAAGCTGCTCTATCTCCTTTTTAAAGGTTTAATGCCAGCAGCCTGGTTCCATCCCGGTTAAGGTGAAGCCCATCCCTTCGGAAGAGCCCCTCCTTTCCCCAGAATGTTCCCCAGTTCCTAACAAATCCGAACCCCTCATCTCTGCACCATTGTCTCATCCACGCATTGAGACTCCGGAGCTCTGCCTGCCTATTGGGTCCTGCGCGTGGAACGGGAAGCATTTCGGAGAACGCTACCCTGGAAGTTCTGGATTTCAACTTCCTACCTAAAAGCCTAAATTTAGCTTCCAGAACCTCCCTACCACATTTTCCTATGTCATTGGTACCAACATGTACCAAGACAGCAGACTCCTCCCCAGCACTATCTAAGACCTTATCTAGGTGGCGTGTGAGGTCCGCTACCTTCGCACCAGGCAGGCATGTTACCAGGCGATCCTCACGTCCACCAGCCACCCAGCTATCTACATGCCTAATGATCGAATCACCAACTATAACTGCTGTCCTAACCCTTCCCGCATGGGCACTTGGCCCTGGAGAAACCTCCTCGGTGCGAGAGGGGTTTACATCACCTGGAGGACAGGTCCTAGTTACAGGATCACTTCCTGCCACACCAGGGTGATGCTCTCCTGTCACGTGACCTCTCTCCTCCATGGCAACAGGGATGCTGCCAGACTGGAGGTGGGACTTCAGGACTATATCCCTGTAGGTCTCGTCTATGTACCTCTCTGTCTGTCTTATGTTTTCCAAGTCTGCTACTCTAGCCTCTAGAGAACGGACTTGTTCCCTGAGAGCAGAGAGCTCCTTGCACCTAGTGCACACGTAAGACCTCTCACCAGCTGGGAGAAAATCATACATGTGACACTCAATGCAAAAGACTGGAAAGCCCACATCCCGCTGCTGGACTGCTGTCTGCATCTTAGTTTTAAGTTTGTGTTTAGATCTTTAAGTTCTATATGTACTAAAGGGTGCAATGGATATTTATACCACTAAAACTGTACCTAAGAAGTTTAATATACCTTGTTCACCTGAAGCTTAATTAATCTCAGGTCCTTGGTGTATGACTGATTTGGGTAATGAGCTTCACCTGAGAGCACCTCCTGTCTTTTAAGTTGTGCAAGTACCTATAAAGCTGTGATTTTCCCAGGGGAGGGTGGGTGTGGGGAGGGTGGGAGGGATATAACACTTATTAAAAAAGGGCTGCTACACAGTACCTTGTCCTGTGCTGCTGAGGAAAACTATATTCTGATTTGATTTAAATTATAGCTCTTTGCTGCTACTAGGCTCTAACCTATTATGAAATTTAAACTACAAGCTCTCTGCTGGATTCTAAATTTAACCAGAAAGCTCTCTTCTGTGTTTTAATTTGAAGCTAAAAGTACTTTGCTGATGCTAGGCCCTGAGTGACTATGAAATTTAAACTACAGCTGTCTACTGGGTATGAAAGGTAACCAGAAAGTTCTCTTCTGTGTTTTTAAATTGAATCTTAAACTGTTGCTACTAGGCCCTGACTGATTTAACAAAAAAAATAGTGGGTTCACAGATTAATTAGCTTTAAAAGAAAAACAATTCCTTTCAGAAAAATTCCCAGAAGTATATACTCACAATTTCAGATTTCTCTCCAGAAGTAACAGCCCCCCTTTCCAGTCCGTCAAGCTTGATTTTACAGACCTGCCCTGTGACAGAGAGGGGAAGCGGTACTTGTTAGTGATCACTTGTCTTTTCTCTGGATGGGTAGAAGCATATCTCACTACCAGTATGACTGCTGCTATCACCATCAAATTACTGCTCACTCAGTTTATTCTTGCTTGGGGTGTACCTTTTGTCCTTTCTTCTGATCAGGGTCCAGCCTTCATTGCGAGTGTCTGGCTACAGGACTGGGCTACAGATTAGACAGAAGCCCTTCTTTTTGCCCTCATGGCAGTGTGTAATTCCCTCCAGCATGCTTGAGGAGGCCTGACACCATATGGAATAATTACTGAACATCCAGCTACTTCTCCACATGAATTGACAGTAGTCCCTGATCCTCAACTTTTATGCAGTGATATCTCGACTTATTGCTCATGATTGCACTTAGTTTTGTCTGTTTCTCCTCTATTGCAGGTGAATCCTCAACAGGATACTCCTCCAGAGTTATCACATCCAGAACTAAAGCCAGGAGATTGGGACCTGATCAAGAACCTGCATTCTAAGACACTTTTGGCTCCTGTTCCTGGGTCTGTTCTGTGTGCTCCTGGTGGGATACTCAGCCTGTAAAGTGGAAGGAAAATCTTGTTGGATACATCTTTCACAGTGTAAAAAGGCTCCTTTACAGGATCTGGTTGGTGATTCCCTACATCCTTCTGTTGTTGCAATGCAGATATTCATATGGCTTGGACAACAGTGATATTACAGTTTTGCAGAAAAGACTATCATGATGGATTGCTTAATGAATGAACTATTTATGCAAGAAACCTTTTCCAGCACTTGTACTACTGATTAGGTTGATAGAATTAGTTTGAGTTAGTTCTTTACCTACATATAAGTGTTAACCTTTTGGCACTTAACCTCTACCTTTTGGAGAGATTGGAAGTAGAGTGCGGGTGAAGATTATAGTGCTCATCTTTGTAGTGCTAAGAAGGATAGTTTTGTTGTTTTTATTTTTGAGTAATTAATAGTCTTAGATATTTTAGAGGTTTGAGAATGCTTCCTTATCAGGTTATATTTACTTTATGGCACATTATTGATAGTGCAGCAGTACTGCAGTCAGATTCCTGGGAAAGTCATGGGGAACACCCAAATATATTTGAGTCACACTTACACTCAGCCACAAAACACTGTAACCTTTCAGATTGTGCTGTTTGCCTTCCAACTGTGACAGCCTGGGGACCCAGCATGGGTTTCTGTTACGAGCCAAGCCTAGAACTTTTCAGGAGTTTCATGACATAGCTTTTAATCTAACCACTGCACAATGATCTTATATAATCACAGACCCTGGAGTGATTAGCCCGATGCCATTAATATCCGCTTTGATTTTTTTCACTGCTCAAAATACAGGGAAAAAGGTAGGAGACACTCCTTGGAACATATGTAAAACAGTCATGATACTGTCATAAGGTAGCGCCATCAGAACCCATGGAAGTAGGGGATTGTGAGCAAAATGTAAGGGAAACTGACAGCTCAGGTTCACACATGGGAGAAGGTTGCTATGAGCAACAGATGAAAACAAAGCCACGTGGTGTTAGGGAATGCCCGAACAGAAAGGGAGCACAGAATTCATTAGAAAATAAAGAGCACCTGCATGGGGGCGGAGTCCAGGCTAACACCAATTTGAACGTACTTAAAAATCACTTACCGGGAGGTAGAGAGAGAACTAGGAGAGAAAGGGGAATTGAGAGAGAAGTAGTAGGAACTACAAGGGCTGTAGTTGGAACTACGGGAGAAGCGTTAGGAACTGCTGAGCTTGAGAGCAGTGTCTGTGGAGCTGTGAGGACGGAGCCAAGGGGATTATCCAGAACACAGGAGGTTGGTGATTTTCAGAGAAGCTGTTGGGAACAGCAGTGCACAGCCTCTCAATATCCCCAGGAACGTTGCTGTGAGGCAAGCAGAGAGGGCAGTCCAACAGCCTCTGGGTACGTTAGTGGGTGACAATACATAACACCTCCACCTGGTATAAAAAGTCCCATTTGAGAAAATCTTTATTTCAGCAGTGCAATTAGTGCCAGCACAAGGGAACCAAGTGGATGATCATGAATTATTACAGTATAATAGTTCTGGATACCCAATCCAATCCCTTTGAATGACTCTAGATTAGACCTAGATATATCTAAATGGAGTTGCCCCTTATTAGGGTATTATCATCCCTGGGAACGTAATCTATTTGTAGGGATTGAAGAAATGAGTATTACTCAGTGGGCTTTGAATAAATGTATACAGAATGTATCTTGTCCTTACAATTTGACAATTTGGGAAAATGGATTAGTGGCTTTAGAAGGAGATTATTTTGTGTGTGGTAATTTTGCTTATACAGAACTGCCTAGAGATTGGTCAGGTGCATGTTATGTTGCCCTGTGGCGATTTTTACTATACCAAAATATTACTCTATTATCAACCCCAAGTGATTCTTCAAGAAGAAAAATAGACATTTCCCCTCGGATAAGGCCATAACAGCTGCACAGCAATTAATAGATTCCACAAGTTAACTAAATCACAGATTGATCTATTCACAGCTACTGTTTGGCTTTTAACTTCTGGAGCAATAGCACCCACAAGAGCATATGGTACTCAGATTATGCGCCTATAGACACTTGTTGAACTTACAGCCCTGGATCTCACAGAAGCAATTAGTGTGCTGCACGGTGCAGTGGATAAAGTTTCTACCTATGCAGCCCAGAATCACATGGCTCTAGACTACCTCCTAGTGAAGGAAGATACGGTGAGCGGATTAATCCTCGATCATTCCTGTTCTCTGCTGGATAATGAGGGAAAAGTAATAAAAGGCTTACTAGATAAAGTTAGAAACTGTACTTTTGTCCAAAGTAGTAATTATGTGAGTTATTTTTCTGATTTCTTTGACTCTGTCTCTTTCTGGAATTCACCGTCTAAGTCACTGTGAGGGATGTTGGTATCTCTGCTTGGATTTTTTTTTTTTTGGGGGGGGGGGGTATTGTAGGTGCATTGATTCTCTGTGTAATGACTGTTTGCTCTAAGAAGTCAGTGGAATCTTTGATTCCTAGGATGATGTTACAGATTGGCCCAGATTTTATCTATGATCCTTCCTTAATATTAATGTCTGAGTTCCCTTACTTTTAAAGTGATTCTTTGCAAAGATTATTGCTAAGGTGATGTCCTTGAGGAGGCTCTACTGAATACTCTATTCTGCAGAAAGTTCAGAATCAGAGAAACTGTGGGCATGTTTACAGTACTACTAGCACTCCTTGTGGCCTTGGGCAAGTCACTTAACCCTCCATTGCCTCAGAAGAAAGGCCTGGCAATCTACTTCCAGTAACACTGCCAAGAAAACCCAGGAGCTTCTGGGTCGCCAGGAGTCAGGACTGACTCGAAGGCACACATTGCATTGCATTTGTTTACAGTACAGAAAGTTGCAGGGAAGAATTTTCTCTTCAGTTCTGAAAGACACTGTCAGAAATGCTTGGGGGGGGGGGGGGAGTGGCTTACCTAAGATGGCGGCGTGAGCGTTTTCCTTGTGAGTATGCCTAAGCGAAAAGGCCGGCCCAAGGCTCTCCCGCGGAGTCTGAGCCTGCCAAATCTGTTGGTCCGATGGATCGATATGTGCAGTTGACGGAGCAGGAGAAAGGGGAGATTCGAGTGGGTGCTGTAGCTCCGGTTGAGGTGGATCCAGAACTACTTGCCCTGGAAGTGTCTCTCTCCCCGGAAGATCGAGTTGTTCCACCTCCTTGTGTCAGCACTCCAGAGACCCCTCCCGTGCGAGGAAAGGCAGATCCACCGAGAAGTGGGGAACCGGCCTCTCGGGTGCGGGCTCCACTCGAGGAGAGTCCTGGAGTCCAGTCCTCAGTCGTGAGGCCTGTGAAGGAGGTTGAGGAAGTAGCTGGTCACCGAGCTGTGGGAGCAGACGTGCAGGAATTCCCTTTGCTGGAGGAATTTTCTAAAGGCACTCTTTTGAAACGCCCAAAGGTGATTTCCCTAGAGTCGATTTGGGAGGCGATTCTTCAGTTATCTTCTGCTATGTGTCAGCATGTGGAATTGGAAACATCGCGTCTGGAAAAGTTGGAGTCCTTCTCTGGTGGGATGCAGGCTGAACTTGTTGATCTCCGTGGGAAGTTTCAGGCTGGAGAACAGAAAGTGACTCAGGTTTCTGTAGTGTCTGACTCTATCATTAAGGATAATATAGCTATGAGAATGAAATTGGAAAATTTGGAAAATGTTGTGAGGGCGTCTAATATCCGGTTGTTAAATTTTCCTGTGGTTGTGGGGGTTTCTCCTGTTGAATTGTTTAAACAATATATGCATGAGACCTTAGGAGTACCGTCTGACTTAACTCCTCCGGTTGTGAAAGCTTATTTTCTGCCTATGGGTAAAAAAGAGGGTAAAAAATTTGAAGGTTCCTTAGAAATGGATATATTAAATGTATCTGCCTTGTTGCAATCACCTAAAGAGGCAGAATTAAAAGTTTCTACTTTGTTGGTGACTTTTGCTTTACCATCAGATAGGGATTGGATTTTGAAGTTGTACTTTAAGAAGCGTTCAGTGTTATTTAAAGGTAGAAAGATTGCTATGTTCCCTGATGTCTCTAGAGAGACCCAGAAAAGGCGTCAAGCTTTTTTGCTATTAAGACCGGCCACTGTTCAGATGGGTGCCTTATTTCTACTTCGTTTTCCCTGTAAATGTATAATTTACTTTAATGAACATAAATATTTGTTTTTTCAACCAGAGGAATTATCTGCATTTGTTAGCTCTCATACTGTGATATCACCTTCTCAGTGATTAGTCTCAATTGTTAAGATGCTTCGTCGTCCGCCCTCATTTTGGTATTAAATGATCTCCTGTTTTCCTATATTAATGAGTGGGAGGACCCACCTGTCCTCTTATCTTTATACTTCCTATCCCCCAATGATTTGTGGACTAATCATACTCTTGTACGTTCTTTTAGTGGTAATATTTTATTAGTATATAAAGTTCTGTTGTACAAGTTGTTATTTCTGTACAAGCGTTTTGCTTGATTATTATTGTAAAATTGCATAAATACAAAATAAAAAAAAAAAAAGAAATGCTTGCTTGTAGAATTATTGTTTAAGAAGTTGTGTCTGGAAATACATATATGTCTCCTCCAGATGGCCTATACTAATAAGATCTGACCTATGACATGGAGATGCACATTATAAATATGTATTAGTAAAAGATGTAATGTAATGCTTGGTGTAGAATAATAAGGTGGAAATTATACTGTGAGATGGCATTTTGAACCAATAAAAGGTGGCCAAAGTTCAGTAGGTGGAGTTCAGAGGGAAATTGTAGACTTTGCTGCTCTCTCTACCAAAGTGCTTTGGTCCTGTGTGTAACACAATTGTGTGTGTAAATTGTTTTATTAATTATTATGCTTCCTTCTCATTGCTTTGAGTGAAGAGATCCAATCCCAAGAATCTAGGTCCTGTTGCCGGTGAGGGGTGGACGCAGATACATTCAAGTTTTGCCCATTGCTTTTCTACATCCCCCAGCTGTTCCCATCGCGCTAATGACTCCATGAGGTATTGTTCCATCTTGGCAAAATTACTTTTCCTAATCTCTAAGGGGTATGTTTACTAAACCATCTTAATGTGCGCTCTGACATGTTAGCGCGTGATAAGGCACCTTATCGTGCGATAAGGTACCTTATCACACGCTAACACGCTCAGCGGCGCAAACGAGCGCTGAAGGCGGAGTAAAGGCTCCCTGAAGGCGGAGAAAGGCTCCCCAGGGGCGGAGAGAAGGGGTCAATGGGTGGAGAGTGGGAGGGAAGAGGCTCCCTGCACACTAACGCTGTGGATTTTGGGGCTGAAAACTAACGCCAGTGAAACCCTGGCATTAGATTTAAAGGGAAGAGAAACCATTTACGTCAGCAATGTACAGCAAAGCCAGGGAAACCTAAAAAAGGTAATAAGTGTGATACATGTACACAGAACAAAAGGGCAGATAAACATTGAAAATGACCTGAACAAACTGGAAAAAACCATAACCTAGCTGGGCAATAGTGATATCAATGGGAAACATAAAAAAACACTACCGAGAAAGCTCCAAAAAAAAGATATCAATTTTGGAAGGGGCTATGCTCTGTCCCCATACAAGGTGAATGATCCCACAGTGAAATAACGCTGATCAGGGCTTTCCCTTGTTACTGGACAGGTTTCCTATGGCATACACATGACCCGCAACAGCAGGGTGGGCATGTCGGAACGGGCAACTGGATAGATGCTGGAAAAGGGGACACAGAGGGCTGCAGGCGGCACATGCTGTGGTGCAGCTGGGCCACAGTGCAGACTAGGGTGATGCCTAGGTGGCCCATATGAATGCTGAAACAGTAGATCAGCCAGACAGCAACTGATGAGGGTCCAACACGGGCACGAGTGTGTTTCACATAGTGTCACAGGGGATAGTACCCAGCAGGTACCCCCAAGGGTACAGAACATTTGCAGGCGGTGCTGGGGGGAAGCGGGGACATCTATGCAGGCATCCCTACCCCAGAACCCGCAACATAGGCAGCCGCCTACCCACACACTGGATGGCCCGAGACTGCGCACCACCAGCACCACCAGCAGAAGGGCATGTCAGCATGGTGACAGAGGGGTACTGGTGGTGGAGGGGGCAGTGGCTGCTGCCCACAGCAGAACATGAAACGGCCGCCTGACACAGGCCGTGTTTCGTACCCTTCGTCAGGGGCTAGCCAGGCGAGAACTAAAAACATAAACATATTCATTATAAAAACAATAAAGGAACAACAAGCCATCCTATAATAAAACATTACAAACACTAATAAATAAAAAACATAAACAATAAATATTTAAAAAACAATAAGTATATAAAAAATGTGTATAAGAGCATAAAAACAATCATATAGCCAGAGATACATATGCTGGAATCAAAATAAGTGCTAGTGACCAAACATAAAATGTGCATAAACGAAATTAAAATACTAACCTCTGTTGCAGTTCGTAAAGAGAATGTAACTTCACACTGTTGTGCTAACATGTAAATTATATGCTAATGCTAAAAAATAAAAAGTACAATTGAAAGAACATATAAAAAATTATAAAAAATTATAACTGGCAATTACTAACCAACTAAAGAGGAGAACACAAGAGGAGGACATAAACCAAGATATATAATCGAATGCCAATAAAAGATACAGTTAAAAGTAATAAGAACATATGGCAAATAATAACTAGAAATGTGTCACTAAACTAACAAAGAAAAACACAGAAGGAGGACATGGGACAGGATATGTGCAAATGTCAAGAGTCAATGCTACCATGGCATTATAATAAAAAGGAAAAGAGAGATATTTAAAAACAAGAGGAGTGAGTCAGTGAACCAACCGATATAGGGGAACTCTTCAATATATTGTTATTCTGACCTTATAATGTCAAAAATTGGCAGTGGCAACAACATGTGGATGTATAGAAGGGGCAGCATAGAAAATATCAACATATATACATGACTGTACGTTCGAAGACTGTGAAAGATGAGAAGTGATGTAAACATAACACTCAGAAGTGGCTATTAATGGTGATACGCTGGTGTTTGCAGTCTAAACTGAAAAATGTAAAGTATCGCCAAAATCACCGTTTACTTACAAAGTGTAAAATTAAAAGGCACCATCCACACAGCCATGCATTTATCTTCAGGTTGCGAGCTTCTCTTTATGCCTTTACCCTCAACAGGGAGGATTGAAGAGAGCACCTTCTACGCACCTGCTTCAACCTCTGTCCCAGAGCCATGAAGTCACTTTTGATACACTCAGAGGAATATCAACAGTATTATTTGTGCTGACATGGGTCAGCAACATCAGATAATAGTCAGTTGGCTTGATGAGTTTCTACAAACTCTCTGTAACATCTTGGATGTTGGCACCTGGCAGACAGCACTCCTCTCTGGCCATCAAGTCTGATTGGTAGATGGATACCTCAGTACCCCTCAGAAGAGAGTCACCAACCATCACTACCCTTTGCTTCCTTGTGGTCATTGATTTTGCAACTTTGGGGTGCATGAGCTCTGGTTCTTCCCTTTCCTGGGATGCTTTCACCTCTTCCACTTCCATGGATGCTTTCACCTCTTCCACTTCCAGGGCTGCATACTGTTTCTTCAATTAAAGGGCTTGAGGAGTTGGAGTGTTGATTCTGCAGGCTCTGGTGACTCATGTCCAACTCTCTTCATTCTGAAGCATCCTGTCTTCACCTCTGTCGGAGAGCTTGGATATTTCAAGAAGCATCTCATTAATGTACTTCTTGCTGTCTCAAACACTTCTCAGCCTCCTCAACTTGTTTCATGAGGGTTTCAGATTGCAGCCATCCTGCACATGGAACTGGTCCTTCAACTGGCATCAGGCTCTCTGTCTGGACAGAGGCAGAAGCTGTTATGGGGGCAACAGCTTTGGCAATATGATTTTTCCCAGCCATTGTTCAGTTGGTGGAGCTTTGGTCCTCTTTGAAGTAAAAGATAATCCTACCAAAGTCCCTAACTTTTCCTTAGTTGTCCTTTAAGAGAAAAAAAAAATTAACCTCTAGCAGTGCTGTTCTATGTCCCTCTATGTAGCTAATTGGGGAGTTGCCTTATAAAGCAAGAATGCTCACATGGGGTGTGTAGGAGCTGGGGTGGGTAGGGAGGCTTTAACCCTCTACCAGCCCGCATCGCTCAGCAGCTCCCCTGATCGGGGTAGAGCGCCTGAGCGGGAAGTCCTCCTGCTCAGAAGCTCCTGCCCAATCGGGGCAGTGGGAGCAATGCAGCCACAGCACCGGGACACACTTAAAGCGGTGCCCCAGCACAAAGGCAGCCACTTTAACCCTCCACCAGCCCGCATCGCTCAGCAGCTCCCCCGATCGAGGTAGAGTGCCTGAGCGGGAAGTCCTCCTGCTCAGAAGCTCCTGCCCAATCGGAGCAGTGGGAGCAATGCAGCCACAGCACTGGGACACACTTAAAGTGGCGTCCCAACAAGGCGCGCCTGCGCCTGGTGGGCCCGCGCCTAGGGGCCATGCCAAAGGGCCCATTGGCATGGCATGGCCCTTAGGCGCGGCACAGAGGCGCACACAAGCAGAAACAAAATAAAAAATAACAGACCCACCAACAGAACCCACTGGAACCACAAAACCAAAAAACAAACTCCTGAAACAACAAAAAGCAACAAAACCTGCAGAAATAACCACAAAAACCACCACAACAAGCAGTAGAAGAAACCACAACAAAAAAACCAACTGTGGAACTACAGCAACAAACACCCAAACACGTGACAATGCAGAAAAAGGACCCTCAGCACACCAGGAAACCAGAGCAGAAACACAGTACAGCCCCTGAACACCAAGGTATGCCTATAAACCATGCCACCCTTCCTAGCCCCTATTTACCTCCTAACACCACTCCTGACCCTCTACCCCTCCCCCACAGACACACTCACCAAGCTACCCCGGCCAAACACCACACCCACCCAAACCACAAGCATCTACAACCCCCCCTCACATGGGACAACACCCACACACCACACACACCAATCCACATCCCCAAACCCCCAAACTGCAGCCCCCTCTCCATTTCATTAATAAATGCTCACTCAGTCAGAAACAAATACCACATGCTCCAAGACCTGATCACAACCCAAAAAATTGACATCCTATGCATAACAGAAACTTGGCTAACAGACACCGACACAGTGCTCATGAACCAACTAACACCAAAAGGATACAGCCTTCAACATTGCTCCTGAACACACACCAAAGGAGGAGCCATAGCCATCATAGTGAAAGCCAACCTCCAGCTCAGGAACCATGCATCAGAAACGACCAATGAAGCGGACATACTCACCCTCACCAATAAACACCTCTCAATATGCCTAGTTTACTGAGCACCCACCCCAAGCACCGACCTACCAAGGATACTACAACACATATCTGAGAGTGCCATCTCCACAAAAGAGCAAATAATCCTAGTAGACTTCAACCTCCCATCACTCCAAGACAAGCAAGCAGAAACCTTCATCAATGCTATGGAAGCAATGAACCTAACACAGATCATACATGAACCAATGCACGAAAAAGGAAATACATTGGACCTCATGTTCCTAAATTTCCAAACCGCCACGTCATACAAGAATCCAGAAATCACTCATATACCATGGTCTGACCATTACCTCATCAACATATCCCACACCTACCAGCATACAAACAGCAAGGAGAACAAACAACATACAAGAAGATTTAAAGCATTCATCAAGGAAGATTTCCTGGCACAAACTCTACCTAAACTCCAAACACGCTCCAACAATATCGTTGACCTAATCTACAATTGGAACACCACAATCTCCTCTGCATCTAGTGCAACAACAAACAAGACTAACACCAGACACACCTCCACAAAAGCCCGATGGTTCACCCCCAACCTCCGGAAATTAAAGACCAAACTCAGAAGAGCGGAAAGAAAATGGAGAAAAAACAAAAAAGAGGATGACAAAACAAACTACATATACGAACTAGACGCATACCACACAGAAACAGACAAAGCAAAAAAGGCCTACCATTCGAAGATCATAAACACTTCAATAAACAAACCACGAGAACTCTTTGAGATTGTCAAAAAACTGACAAAAGCGCCCAACCACTCTGACCAACTACCAAACATCCCACCAGAACTACTTGCATGACAATACAAGCAGTTTCAACAACCACAAAATCCACAATTGAACACAGAAACAACAACAACAAACCACCCCCACCACCATAGACAGAGAATGGAGCACATTCGAAACAATCATGAAAGAAGAAATATCATCCACCATCTCCCACCTGAATACCACCACCTCTCTGCTAGACCCCTTCCCTACAGAATGGATAAAGAAAACCAAAGAAGACCTGAGCACACCATTAACCCGCATTGTTAATGAATCCCTCAGCCAAGGACGCATGCCAGACCACCTTAAAACTTCAATCATCCGGCCAACCCTACAAAAACACAACCTGGATCCCCTGGACCCCGCCTCCTACAGACCTATAGGGAGGAGTGGCCTAGTGGTTAGGACAGGGTACCTCAGGCCGGAGGGTCAGGGGTTCAATTCCCACCTGGGGACAGCAATCTCAGGCCGGAGGGACTGGGGTTTCTAGTCCTATAGGCACTCCTTGTGGCCTTGGGCAAGCCACTTAACCCTCCATTGCCTCAGGTACACATAGATTGTGAGCCCTTTGGGGACGAGGGAATAGATTCAGTACCTGCTTATATAGTGATTGTAAACCGCTCTGATGCCCTTCAGCCTGGGTGGTATATCAAAAATTGTATAAAACATAAAACAAAACAAAACAAAACCTATAGCAAGCCTCCCGTTCACCACCAAAATCATTGAGAAGGTAGTTCAGCAACAGCTCCAAGAACATTTAGGGGGATGTTTACTAAACTGCGGTAACGCATCATAATGTGCGTTATGTAACGTTAACAATCGTTAACGCATCATAACGTGCGTTATGATGTGTTAACTATTGTTAACGTTACATAACGCACGTTATGATGCATTAACGATCGTAAAGTTCCGCAGCGCGGTAAAGCACCGCAGAAGGTGGAGAGAAGGCGGAGAGATGCGGTCAATGGGCAGAGAGTGGGCGAGGAGAGGCTCCAGGCACAGTAACGTGCTGAACTCAAGGGCTGAATCCTACCGCAAATGAAAACCTGCCGTTAGATGCACATTTGCAGGGGAAAGAAACCATTTCAGTGTCAGCAATGTACAGCATAGGCAGGGAAACCCACAAAACGTGATAAGTGTGATACATGTGCATGGAACAAAAGGGCAAATAAACAGTGAAAATGACCAGAAGAAACGAGGAAAAAAACATAACCAAGTTGGCCAATAGTGATACCAATGGGAAACAGCAATAAACACTACTGAGAAAGCTCCAGACAAAGAGTATCACCAGGGAATGATCCATCCCTGTGGCATCAGTGTGGCGCAGTATGCACAGCCAGTACACTCAGGAGCAGGTCACAGGTTCAAATCCTAGCTGTGGTCCCTGCCAACTCTATCCCCATAGTTTTATCCAGTAATAGACCGTGGTAAGAAAGACGGAACCTATTATTGCTGATAGAATAAACATGCCTGAAACACCTACATTTTACCCTACAGAGCACAGACACCACAAACAGGCGCATTACCTAGAGCAGAGGCTGCCAAATGCAGTCCGGGAGGGCTACAAATCACTCAGGTGTCATGCTGCCTCCAATATAAGGACATGTTAGCATGGTGGCGGAGGGGTTACAGGTGGTGGAGGGGACAGTGGCACCTGGCTGCAGCAGCCCAGTCTATGTGGTGCCGCGCACTTCAACAGACAGGCTCCGTATGACAAACAGTCATGGTACCTCCAGGGAATGATCTGTCAGTGTGGCGCAGTATGCACAGCCAGTGCACTCAGGAGCAGAAGGTCACAGGTTCAAATCCCAGCTGTGGTCCCTGCCACAGTTCCCTCTAAGCTGTGCGCGTGTACGCGCGCACACACCTCGCCGAGCGAGCGCACATACTTTACAACAGAGCACACAAAAATTACGGTTCTGATTCTGATAGAAAACAACACAGACATCTTAAAATTTAAAAGTTGTTGTGTATTTACGGTTTTCACAAGTTCTACAATATTTTCTAGTGCAATCAATGTGGTGTACATACTGTATTCTGACGTGTAGTCAAATTTTAAAGTATATAACTCCAAGTGTCGTTATGTGGCGCCCAAAAATTTATCCTTCCTTCAAAAGCTGCACAGCTGATATTTTATGCGCACACAGTCTACAGAAAATTAGAGGGAACATTGGTCCCTGCCAACTCTGTCCCCATAGTTTAATCCAGTAATAGACCGTGGTAAGAAAGATGGAACCTATTATTGCTGATAGAATAAACATGCCTGGCACATCTACATTTTACCCTACAGAGCACAGGCACCACAAACAGGCGCATCACCTAGAGCAGAGTCTCCCAAATGCAGTCCTGGAGGTCCAAACAACATTCAGGTTCCATGCTGTCTGCCTTAAAGATGCCTGTGCTGTATGTCTATGCGCTGCCCCCATGGTATGCAGATGTATCTCATGCATATTCATCAGGGACAGCATGAAAACACGAACATGGTGCGGCCCACCAGGACCGGAGTTGGGAACCCCTGTCCAAGAGCAGCGGTCAACAGGGGCGGAAACACCCGCACCCACAGGCCCCAATATCCACAGCCTCCTGGAGAGGCAGGATGTTGGGCCCTGTGTGCATCTACCAATACTAGCATACCCTAGCAATGCCACCCAAAACCCGGGAATACGGTATACAGATAGCAAAAGGTTGCTATGAGAACTGGCACATAGCAATCCCTAAGGTTAGCACAATCTGCCCAGTGGGCTGTACCATACCAACCTCTGTGATGTCTGTGGAGTGTGTGTCAGGTCTGGTACCTGACAGTGTCCACCACCTTGGGGAGAGACCCCAACAGTACTGCATACCATAGCCATGCCTGCACTGTGCCCAGGACTGGTGCGGTGGCCAGGGCTGACAAAAGCCTCTATAGTTGCACAATGCTGGCATAGGTGTGGGAGTGTGTGTCAGCCTATCCAGTGTGTGGTGTTTGCCCACACCCTCCGCAGCCCACACTGCTAGCACTGTTGCTAGTAGTGGCCTGCCAATGTGCATAATGAGGAGCAAGGGACTGTGGGTATAGCCGGACAGGGCGGCCTGAGCAGGATGGAGTTGCACAGGGCCCAGGGCAATGGCTGGGACATTGTAGTGCCTGCCCACGGCATGTCCTGCTGGGAGGTCACACTCACCCTGACTGTGCAGTGACCACAGCATGCTAAGGGTATCTGCAGGGACCACCTATCACACAGTGGCACCGATGGGAACCTGTAGCATAACCCACGTCTGCAAAGCCAGGTGCTGCGGAAATGGTGCTGGGCACCCCACCTCACCCTCAGGGTGAGTTCAGGACCCGCCCACTGTGACAGTCTGTAGCTACTCTGTGGCAGTAACACACACGGTCAGTACCCCCTGCCAGGCTGAGGTGCTGTGGGGTTGCACATGGTCAGGACCCTCCACTGGGGGGGGGGGGGTGCATATCGCAACATGTGACCATCTGTAGACTGCTGATTTGCATGTGCAGTGCATCATGGGAGTGGCTGGTCCAATCCAACCCTGGTAATCACAGCAGACGGTCTGTGTGGTCACCTGAAGTCCCTCTGTAGCCAGCTAGGCATGTAGCAGGTGCTATAGAGATGTAGCCCACTGGCAACTGCACTGGCTGTAAAGCCAGAGGTTATGGGTTTGATCCTACTGTGGTGATATGTGGTAGGGCTGTCTGAGGCATTCCCTTTTAGTTGGTAGCAGTAATTAAAACTGCAAAACACGCTCAAGGTCCTGTAACCTCAAATACCTACGCACGCACCTACGCACCACAAATAATCCTTGAGGATGGAAGCCAGCCTTTACCCAGGCAGATCTCTATCTCCTGGCAGAACTCATCTGCCTCCGCCAGCAGCGCCTCTTCCCTGGCTCATCCTGGAGTCAGAATCTGGCCAGGGTCAGGAGGTCCTGGAAGCGCCTCACCAGGAGGTACAATAGAAGCTCTGACTACCCACGTGAGGTAAGTGCATGGGGACAGTCACCCCAACCTAGGATGTGAAGGAGAACACCCTTTAACCAAACCACCTATCAACCACGCACTGCCAGGGAATGTCAGGTGTTGGTGCGTCCAGCTGGGAGTAACATCTGCCCCCCCCAACAACAGAACCGCCCTGCCTCCAGGGGGTAGCTGCGACCATCACAGAGAAGGGGTACCCAGTACAATGGTATGGTATGTGGTGCTGTTGCAGCCTCAGTGATGTGCCCTATCCACAGGACACCACAAGCCCATCACAGAGGCCAAGAGACACACAGGGGTATGTCACCTGCCCCTGTCTGCGATCACAAGGCTCAACTATATCCCCAGGATGCTGCAGGCCCCAATTCAGGGGTCCATCCCCCATCCTGGTGCTATGGTATCTGCCCCTGTTTGTGATCACAAGGCTCAACTATATCCTCAGGATGCTGCAGACCCCAATTCAGGGGTCCATCCCCCATCCTGGTGCTATGGTATCTGCCCCTGTTTGTGATCACAAGGCTCAACTATATCCCCAGGATGCTGCAGGCCTCATTTCAGGGGTCCATCCCCCATCCTGGTGCTATGGTATCTGCCCCTGTTTGCGATCACAAGGCTCTATATCCCCAGGATGCTGCAGGCCTCAATTCATGGGTCCATCCCCCATCCTGGTGCTATGGTATCTGCCCCTGTTTGTGATCACAAGGCTCAACTATATCCCCAGGATGCTGCAGGCCTCAATTCTGGGGTCCATCCCCCATCCTGGTGCTATGGTAACTGCCCCTGTTTGTGATCACAAGGCTCAACTATATCCCCAGGATGCTGCAGGCCTCAATTCAGGGGTCCATCCCCCAACCTGGTGCCAGGGCCGGCCCGTCCATTGAGCGAGAATGTTTTTTGCACAGGGCCCCGCGTTTCAGGGGGCCCCGCGCAAAAAACATTCTGATCCTAAAGTTAAATTAAAAAAAAAAAAAAAAAGCTGTCTTCTTCCGCTGCCGGGGGCCGCCGCGGCAGCATCGAGTGTGCCGCGGGGCCCCCCCTGCCCAGCAGAACCTGCCCTCCCCTTTATCACCTCTGTCTCTCGTTGTAGCTTCAGTCACACGCGCCGGCTCTCAGAGCGCGAGAGGAGAGTTTCTCCCTCGCTGCTCTGTTAAGCCCGCGGGGGCTGATGGGAAGTTCCCATCAGCCCCCGCGGGCTTATCAGAGCCGCGAAAGGGAAACTGGTCCTTTCGCGCTCTGAAAGCCGGCGCGTTTGACTGAAGCTACAATCAGAGACAGAGGTGATAAAGGGGAGGGCAGGCTCTGCTGGGCAGGGGGGGCCCCGCGGCACACTCGATGCTGCCGCGGCGGCCCCGGCAGCCGGAGAAGACAGCTTAAAAAAAAAAAAAATTTCCCGGGCTATGGTGGGGGTTAGAAGTGGTGATGGGCTATGGGGGGGGGGGGTTAGAAGTGGTGATGGGCTATGGGGGGGTTATAAGAGATGGGCGAAGGGGGGGTAGGAAGTGGAGATGGGCCAAGGGGGGGGTTGGAAGTGGTGATGGGAAATGGGGGGGGTAGAAGTGGTGATGGGCTATGGGGGGGCTATGGGGAGTTAGGAGTGGTGATGGGCTATGGGGGAGCTAAGTCTGTATATGGGCTGATGGGATTAAGACTGAAAGTGGGTTGATGGGGGGGGGATTAGGACTGGAAATGGGCTGGTGGAATTAGGACTGGGAGTGGGCTGATGGGGAGGTTAGGACTGGTAATGGGGTATGGGGGGGGCTTAAACTGAAAATTGGGTGATGGGGATTAAGACTGGATATGGGCTGGTGGGATTAGGACTGGCAGTGGGCTATGGGGGGCTAGGACTGGTAATGGGTTGGGGGGGTTGCTAGGACTGGAAATGGGCTGGGGGGATTAAGACTGGAGGTGGGCTGATGGGGTTAGGACGTAATGGGCTGTGGGCTGTTGGGGGGGTTAGGACTGGTAATGGGCTATGGGGGGGCTAGGACTGGGAATGGGCTGATGGGGGGGTTAACACTGGAGGTGGGCTGATGGGGTTAGTACTGGTAATGGGCTGTGGGCTGATGGTGGGTTAGGACTTGTAATGGGCTAAGGGGGGGGTTAGGACCGATACTGGGCTATGGAGGGCTAGGACAGGAAAGGGGCTGATGGGGAGGGGTTAGGACTTGAGGTGGGCTGATGGGGTTAGGACTGGTAAATGGGCTGTGGGCTGTTGGGGGGTTAGAACTGATAATGGGCTATGGGGAGGTTAAGACTGGTAATGGGCTGTTGCTGATGGGGGCTGTCTGGTAATGGGCTATGGGGGGATAGGACTGATAATGGGCTATGGGGGGGGGCTAGGACAGGAAATGGGCTGATGGGGAGGGGTTAGGACTTGAGGTGGGCTGATAGGGTTAGGACTGGTAATGGGCTGTGGGCTGATGGGGGGGTTAGGACTGGCAATGGGCTATGGGGGGCTGACTGGAAATGGGTTGATGGGGTTAGGACTGGAAGTGGGCTGATGGTGGGTTAGGACTGGAAGTGGGTTGATGGGGGGGGCTAGGACTGGTATTGGGTTGGGGGGTTGCTAGGACTGGAAATGGGCTGATGGGGGGCTAGGACTGGAAATGGGCTGATGCAGGGACTAGAAGGGAATGGATGCTGGGTGAGGCTGGAACTAGAAGGGAGCTGATGTTGGGGGAGGATTAGAATGGGATGGGGCTGGGAGAGTAAAATGGAGAGGGGAAAAATATTTTGTGTGGGAGGGATAAAAAAATCTACAATTAGCCGGGTATTGGGAGAGTAAGTGGGGATTGAGGATGGAGGGGTAAAATTTGAGTGGATGAAATAGGAATGAGGAAAGAGCAAAAGGAGAAAGATTAGTATGTTAAAGCAGATGTAGAGAGAGAGAATGGAAAAAAAACTAGAAGAGAGAAGAAAGGACAAATGGACAGCAGATGATGGAGAGTTAGCAGAAAACATGAAGAAACCAGAAGAAAGTGTCTGGAGCAATTGCAACTGAAAAAAAATGCACAAAAGGTAAAAAGATCTCTCTTTATTTTGAATTTATTAACTGGAATATGAAAGCTCTGGGAAATGTGCATCATTAACGTCTGCGCTTTGTTTGGTACAAGTGGAAATTAATTTATAGTTTTATTTCTACAGTGTTGTTGTACATTCCAAGTTTGGCTTTTGGGGTTCCCAGTTTAATTATTACCTTCCTGTTTCTAAATTGTGATTCCTTGTTTGGTGATGGTCTATGTTCTGCATGTGTAACTGAGCTGAGGTATTCTGTTTATGTAATTCCTATTTGACATTGCCACTTGTTCTCTTTCCCCAGTAGGTCATGTATTGTTGTACTCTGAAATGTATTGGTTTAATATTTGCAGTGTTGCTTTTTGATAGGTAGGGTATGGTGCTTTGTGAGTCCTGGTAGTGCTGTTAGGATACGGCGGGTTTGCTATGGGTTCTAAATGGGCAGTGTTTGTAGAAGTTCCTAATGTGCCTGGCGGTTGGCACTGCATTATACTGTAGTCTGGGCAGTGTTTGTAGTAGTTCCTAATGTGCCTGGGCAGTGTTTGTAGTAGTTCCTAATGTGCCTGGCGGTTGGCACTGGATTATAGTCTGTCTTTATCCATACACTCATTAAGAGACATGTTTACTAAAAGTTAGTGTATGTTAGCATTATGCAAATATTTATGCAAATAAGGCCACTTATGCAAATGAGGCCCCGCACCGAGTCTCCGCACATGGCCCCGCACCCCCCTTGGGCCGCCCCTGCCTGGTGCTATGGTATCTGCCCCTGTGTAGGAGTACAAGGCTCAACTATATCCCCAGGATGCTGCAGGCCTCAATTCTGGGTTCCATCCCCCATCCTGGTGCTATGGTATCTGCCCCTGTTTGTGATCACAAGGCTCAACTATTATCCCCAGGATGCTGCAGGCCTCAATTCTGGGGTCCATCCCCCATCCTGGTGCTATGGTATCTGCCCCTGTTTGTGATCACAAGGCTCATCTATATCCCCAGGATGCTGCAGGCCTCAATTCTGGGGTCCATCCCCCATCCTGGTGCTATGGTATCTGCCCCTGTTTGTGATCACAAGGCTCAACTATATCCCCAGGATGCTGCAGGCCTCAATTCTGGGGTCCATTCCCCATCCTGGTGCTATGGTATCTGCCCCTGTTTGTGATCACAAGGCTCAACTACATCCCCAGGATGCTGCAGGGAGCACTGTAGAGGCCCACCTCCCATCCCGGCATTAGCTGATGGGCACTGGCAGATGTGTGGAGGTGGCACACACAAGTGGGCTTTGTCTGGGTTGGAGGGGCCCGCACACAGGGCACATAGGGTCCAAGCCAGACATGTGCGGTTGCAGTGCACACATGGGGGTGACCCTGGAAAAGGCATGAGGCATGAACGTACTACACAATAGGGGCAGGCACTTGTTGCACACAGAGATATATATGTTTTGTGTCAGAGGCCTCTAAATAGTGTGTGTCCGCTAATGTCAATGCGCGTTGTCTACCCAACAGGTAGAGGACCTGCGAAAGAAGGCCCGGGAGATAAGGGCCAGGTACCCGTGCTTTATAGAACGTGTGCGGCGAGAATGGATGGCCCAATGGGACGGTGAGTGATGTGACATGGCCATGTGGGGCAATGGCTGGCAGATCCACAGGATGCATGTGACTGTCGTGATTGATGTGTGAGCATGGAAATGATTTGTTTCCCCCTCTCCCACAGCGGATGCACGTACTGACGTGGTAGCAGCGAGGCCGGAGGCGGAGGATGGCGCAGCGGGGCTGGAGGAGGCAGATGGCGCAGCGGGGTCGGAGGAGGCAGATGGCGATGTGGGGCTGGAGGAGGACAATGCCCTGGAGCCTATGGCGGCAGCCAACGGTGGGGGGGCCAGGAGGAGGGTGCTGAAGGACACAGCAAGGGGGAGGAGGGGGACGGGGAGGAGGAGGAGGAGGGGGAGGCGGGTGTGGAGGGGGCGGCGGAGGGAAAGGAGGGGGTGGAGGGGGAGGAGGGGGGTGTTGTGGTGGGGTTCCAGGGGTCAGAGGGGGATCAGGTGGGCGGGGTGGGGGTGGAGCAGGCGGGGGCCGGGGGGGCAGGGGATGGGGTGGGGCGGGGATGACAGTGGGGGCTGTGACCAGTCCCCATCAGCACGGGCCGCCACAGGGCAATGGGGAACAGCTACCTGCCCCATGATGCTGGCGATGCACCCCTCCTGGACGTGTGCCTGCCACACATAGCCGCTGACAGGTGCACCGTGCATGCAGCCACACAGACAAGGGGAGATGTGTGTCTGTGCAGCTGCATGTGCGGCCTGCACCTGGTTGCAACTGCACGTGCCCAGACGCACGCCCAGAGGCAGCACACCCTCATGATGGGGCAGGTACTGGCAACCCTGACCGTGGTGGCTGACCGGCTGCGCAGGCTGGAGGAGCGCGGTGCAGGGGATGCACCTGGACAGCCACCATGTGACGGTGTCCCCGGGGTGTGTAGTGTGGAGACACGCATGGCACACCCATCCTGTGACGGCCCGTGCCATGGCCTGCCACAACCACCAGGGACAGGGATGACTGGGCCCAACAGCTGTGACCATGGGCATCCATGTACATAGTGCGCAATATAAATAAATTTGTACATATGTTTCACATACCTATGGTGGCCAGATGTCCCTCTTTGCTATGTGTCAGTGTTGTGTGAATGACACGTTAGCACCCACATGCGTCTCTGTGTGCAGTACAATGGGAGTGCGCAGGGTACTGTACCCATGTCAGGGGAGGGGGGAGACTATGGGCATCGCATGGGGCAGCACCACAAATGGACAAATGCACACATGTGGCACAGTGGGTATGGGGCAGCTGTGGAGGACCATGCAAGGGTATGGGCTGCAGTGGCAATGGGTACAGACCAAGCTGGATGCTGCAATGGACAATGCCAGGGGGATAATGGACACTGGTTCGAGCAGTGCACATGGCTAGGGGTGGACCCAGGGACTATGGCCATGGACGCAGGGGGACAGGGGATTGGTGGCGTATATGGGGCATGGGGGGCGTGAATCACACAGGTGTGGGTGGACAGGCGCATACGGGGAGGGTTACAGGATGTACCTGGGGCATCGGGTGGGCCATGCTGTGGTGGCGGTGTGCCATGTGGATATCTATGCGGAACACACAGTGCACCTATCATGGCCCTGTGGACCACTGAGGTCCCCATGTGACGTGGGTGATGTGGCCCGGCAGTGCAGAAGGCATCTGCCCGTGTACATCAGTAGTGTCTGAGCGTCTCAGGGGATGTGCCCATGGGGTGGGGCACCTCCATGGCACACAGCGTAATGACCCATGCATGGGGGTGTACATAGTACCAGCAGTGCGCTGCCAGTGTGCTACCAGGGTTGGGCATGTGGACAGGTCAGTCAGCATGCACAGGTCAACAGACGCTGTGGTACAGAGGCCCAGCAGTGGTATGAGGGAGGGCCAGGTGACAGGGACCTCACCCTTGTACAGGGTCCCCTCTTACATGAAGCAGGGTGGGAAATACACATACGCCTCCAGGAATCAGACGTCCATCACCGGGCCCCCATCGCATGGTCCCCCTGTTGGAATGACAGGGGAAGTGCACAAAGCCCAGAGACCCATAGGCAGGGAATGCTGCACGTATGCAGGTGCAGGAGGGCAGACTGATCGCCAGCACCTGGAGGGGGGGGGGGCCGAATCCAGAGCCCTGGAAGCATAAACTGAGGCCAGAATATGAAAGAAGGAGCCAAAGTGGGAGCCAGGTTGAGGGCAAGGGCAGCAGCAGAGGAGAAGGGGGAGCAGGACACCAGAATGCTATGGGACGAGGCACAGCTGCAGGCCGGAGGGGTCTGACCAGTGCAGAGCAGAGCAAGGGCACAGAGCTTCCAGGAGAGGGGACCGCTAAGTGGGGTCTAGCACGTCTACAGGAGGGTTGGCAGCCAGGCACAGGAGAGATACCATGTTTACCTAGGGGGCTGGTAGCTGAGGACAGTGTGAAGGATGACAAACCGGGGGCCTATGCAGCTGGGAGAGCCCGAGGGGCACCTAGGAGTGGAAGACACTGTTATGGACTTTTCTCTGTGCGAAGCGCCAAAACCTGTGGAAAAGGGATAATACAAGCTAGCCCTGTGAGAGGGTTTAGCGAGGAGGGAAACCCATAGTTTCCAGGCTGGGTGGCCCTGATTTTCCCCTGTTGCTGGAGCGACAGTCATAGGGACTGAGGATCCAATGCTGGAAACGGAGTTGAAGCTGTTAAGCACCTGCTGCTGGAAGGAGGGCACTGGGGTATGAAAGTAGCCTTTGTAACAGAGGTGTAACCTACCCTGAATCGTATTCATGGGTTACAGGTACTTGATGCTGGTGTGCAGCTATGCAATCATGGACAATGAATGTACCTGTGGTTTCCTGTCTCTGCCAGCAGGGCTAAAGGGAGGGTGACCTATCCCCGCTGCTACAGACCGCCGTATCCTGCAATATGGGGCCTCCTGAAACAGACATTGTTGGGTGATTGTTTGTTTCCGGGGAACACTCTGTTCACCTGGGACATGGACACCTAACCAGGATGGGGTGCACCTGCACCATTGTGTAACATACATATCTGTCATGTGCCTTACCCCTGGAGCCCGACTACATGTCGTCTGTGAGATGCACACACAGCCAAGCACAGACTACCACAACCAGAGGCCCCTATGGGGAGATAGGTTGGAAAGCTGGGGATACACAGACCGCAGAAAGGTCCTATGGGAACCCATGCCCCCCTAGCCAGGGGCAAGGGGTGCCAGTGTGACAATGTACAAGACCTGATGTCTATCCGATGTGATGCGTGGGGCACTGTACGGCAATGTACCTGGGACCACCCCACCATGACCCCACCGGGTGCTGGAGGGGACAGGTGGGGGGGAGGGGTCGGGGGACAGGGGGGTACCATGGACACTGGCAGGGCTGGGGGCAAAGAGGCTGCCGTGTGCTGGCGGTTTGGTGCACCATGGCTGGTGTGGCAACCCATGGTGGCCACAGCTGGGGTGGGGGGCCGTAGGCCGGCTGCATCAGTGGCACAGGGCCATTCCCAAGGGCTGTGTGTACATTGGCCTCCCACAAGCAACACAGGACACATGACATCAGCTATGGCCGCCTATGCAGCCATTTATTTACCCCACCCCGGCCATGCCTTGTGCGGCCCCTCCCACCCCGTGGTGCAGGTGGCATGCCTTCTGCCGCTGCTGCTGCTGCTGCTGCCAGAGGAGGTGGTGGTGGTGGTGGCGGTGGCCACTGCTGTCCGGAGGGGGATCCTCGGCCTGCCGCCAGTAGCTCCATGCCGGCAGCTATGGCCCATGTCGATGTGGCCATGTCCCGCATCTCTGCAAGGATCCCCACCATTGTGTGGCGCAAGCGGCGTGCCTCACGGCATTGTCTGCGTTGTTCAAGGATCACCGACCGCAGTACATGCTGTACACCTGTGGGGAAGGCAAGTTGTGCGCTGTGAGACAGGGAACCATCCGCCACCTGTACAGAGGCATCACCACACCAGCACAGTTGGACACTCACCCTCTGCATCCCTCTGTGCCACCTCAGAGTGCGCCCGCATCTCCCCGATGACCCCTGCTATTGTGGACAGCGCATCCTGCCTTGACTGCTGCGCGACATCTGCAGACACCTCCCCTGTGGCCGCGGTGGTGGGTGGTGCGCTGTCCTGCGCAGGCCGTGGGCCCTGTCCGCTGCCCTCCCTTGGGGGTGGATCTGGGCCCCCTCCTGTCTCCCCCGTTGGCTGCGCCTCTGCCACAGCGCCCACGTGGCAGCACGGCCCAGGGTCATTGTCATCTGGTGCCTCCTCTTCAACGTCCATGGAGTATATGTCACCTGTAGGGCATAATGTTACATAGGTCAGATGGGGCATGGCTGCCTGTCTCCCCCATCCCCGCACACATCCACTGCGCTGTGCTGCCCCCTGCCCACCATCGACATGTCCCCCCACATTGGGCTGTGCACCAAAAGCTGCCCCTGTGCTGGCCCACCTCTAAACCCTATGTCGGTGTCACCCCCTGGATCTCTGCCGGCCATGCACTGCCCCACCACCCCATCTCCAGTCTGCCCCTGCACATGTGTGTGTATTTTGTCTCCCACCGGTACAGCTCACTCAGACTTACCGGCACTTGGGTGTGCCGTGTCCAATGCAGGGGGCAGGCCATGAATGTACATGGGCCCAAGGTGGTCTGCCAGGCACTGCTCCAGCTCAGACAGGTTGGCCACTGGTGCTGGGCCCCCGCCAGTGCCCTGTGCACCACGTCTCTCCCTGGTGAGCTCTGTCCGGATATTGCGCTTGATGTCGCAGTACCTCTTTCTGAGGCTCTCCACGTCCCGATGGGGTCCCCCTGCTGCCGCCACCACTGCCTGCACCTCAGCCCATGCTGTAGTGCGTGTGGCAATGGTTGTGGTGGAGCTTAGTCGGCCAAACAGCACCTCATAGTGGTCCAGGATGCTGGCCAGTAGTAGGTCATTCTCCTCCTGGCTGAAGCGCACTGCCCTCTTCCTGGCCTCCTCTACCACTGGGGTTCTGTGGCGTCTCTGCCCTGATGCACCTCTGGCTTGTGCTATGACATGTTGTGGGGCCCCAGATGGGCCTGGCCTCTCGCTCTCCCCCTCGCCGGCAGGATTGCGCACTGGTGGTTGTGACATGTGTTGCCCCCCAGTCTCCTGGGGTCCTCCATCACTACCCTCCATAATGTGGTGGTTATGTGTGCTGAGGTGTTTGCCATTTCGAGTTTGCTATACTTATAGGTGTACCCTAGGTGTGGTTTTACACGCGTTGCACATGTGTAGCACGCGTTCCCCTTATGCACGCATGTACGCGCCATGGAGATGGCGTATCCTGCATTCCTTACCGTGGATGGAGGACAGCGTTCTACACTCACGGTCCTGGGATCCTTCAGTATCGGCACTATTTGTGTGCATACATCAACCTCCATCGTGGGTCCTACTGCATACTCACACGCTGTACAGGAGCTCATTGTTTGGGGTGTGACGGCATCTTCCCACGTGCGTATGTGGATCCTACAATGTGTATTATGCACACTATGTCAGACGGATGCTGCACGCTACGTGTACGTGCGTGGGAACGCGTCTTGCGTTGCAGTCGCACATAGGTCTCTGGGTGTGGTGCGAGATGTAGAACGCTGTATGTTTACACCCTGCTGCATCAGAGGGACACGCCATCGCCTCCCCTCAGTCCCATCTAATGTGTCCAATCACATACATGCATTTAGGTGGATGCATTGTGGGAACGCGCACTGCTGCGTGCGCTGCGTCAATATTCTTCTGTACGTGCAGGGTGTTGGCTCATGCTGTTATTAGTGGACATTCCAGGCTCACCAGGTATGTATTGTTTCTTTGATTTTCGTCCCCGCCCCACACCCTATTTCCCAGCCACCTGTCCTCCATCCCGTGTCTATCATGGCTCAGACTGTGAATGCAGGTTGTGCGGTGGTTGTGCTAGCGGAGTTGGCAGGGCTGCAGTTTTTGGAAGAGAGAGATGATGTACCTGGGGCTGCGGCACTGGGCATGGGTGCTATCCCACTGCAACTCCAGCCTGCAGCTGTGGGGGGTCCACAGGCAGGTGTGGGACAACGATGGTGCCATAGGCGTGCCAAGGCACGGCCCCGCCTGCAATGCCTCTACAGGCCCAGGCCCATGCTCCAGGACATGAGAGAGGACCAGGTAGTCTCCCTCTACCGTCTGGACACAGGGGCTATTCGGGAGCTCTATGAGGATCTCAGACCTGACCTCGAGCCCCTGACTGCCCGGTCACATGCTATACCGGGATTGGCCAAGCTCCTGGCTGCCCTACATTTCTTTGCCTCTGGCTGTTTCCAATCCTCAGTAGCCGCAGTGGGTGGGATGAGTAGGCCATCATTCTCTCGCTGTCTCCACCAGGTACTGCAAGCCATGGTCAGCCGGGTTGGGAATTACATTGCAATTCCCAACAGTAGGCAACATTGGGGGGCCCTGGGACAGACATTCCAGCGGATTGCAGGGATACCACACGTGATGGGAGCTATAGATTGCACACATGTTGCCCTGGTTCCACCACGCAACAGGGAGGTTGTGTACCGCAACCACAAACACTTCCATTCCCTGAATGTGCAGGTTGTTTGTGATGCAAGAATGCGTATTCTGAATGTAGTTTCACGGTTCCCAGGTTCAGCCCGTGACTCCTATATCCTGCCGCACTCGGCACTGTTCGGCAAATTTGAGGCCGGACAATATGAGAACTATGTCCTGCTGGGTGGGTATTCACCATATCTGACATGCACGTACAGTATATGGTTGATAGGAACCCATTGTCACCTGTGTCTTCTGCATGCCTTACATTGTGGTGGTGTTTTGGGGTGCAGCCTATTTGTGGGCCTTCACACAACATCACACCCTGTCGCCAGGGATGGGGTCACATACCTCTGTGTGCTGCTACATGTCTCTCTGTATACCATGTGTGTGTCAGTGCTCATCTGGGTGTCCCGGCACACATGTGGTGTGAATTGTTATCTGCCTCTGCTGTTAGGTTACCCAGCTCCTGTGTACAGGGACACTGTGGATGCGCATGGTGTGTCCCTTCCATTGCTGCATGCGATATCTCTGGCTTGCCCATGCCTCCCACACCTGGCCTCAGGCATACTGCATGGGTGGTTGTACATATGTATGCCTGTGGGGTGTGTCCCTCTCCCACCCCATGTGCCACATGTTTGTGCGCGTGCCATCCGAGGGGAGGGGGGGGAGATTTGGGGCACAGAACCATCCACATGATGTACAGTGTGTATGGGGCCTCTTCTCTGTTGGCCATGTAGGGGGCGACACATGTTTTGAGCTGTGGGCGCACCTGCTATCACTCATGTATGCTATCTGTCTGCCCACTTTATCTTGTCTCCAATGCCACTCTCACCTGGACCCTCGGGGATGTGTTCCATTTATCTCCGCTCTGTGTGTGCTGTATCATGACTGTCACATACTTGCACAACTGTGCATCTCTGCCCCTCGCAGTAGGCCATGACGCTGGTGGCTAGGTGCCCTCACAGCAGCCCCTGCTGCTGTCTGGGCACAGGTTTGGGACGTGTTTTATGACATGGTACCGTAGATGTGTATTGCCCCCATTGGCCTTCCCTGGGGCTCTGGGGCTCCCAGCATCAGACTCTGGTACACTGCCATCATGTGCAATGATGTGACATCAGATGTTTGTGTCCATGCTTATCTGCTGTCCAGTTGAACACTGCTACGTCAGCGATTCTGTGGGTCCCTCATCTCACATGTGACTGTACGACGTTTCTCTCTGCAGGTGATGCAGGATATGGATGTCGTGCCTGGTTGCTGACCCCTGTGCATCTCCCTCGGCCAGGTGCAGAGATGCGGTACAATGAGGCCCATGCCTCCAGCCTCTCAGTCATTGAGCGCACCTTTGGCGTTCTAAAGAGTCGCTTCAGGTGTCTGGATAGGACCGACGGTGCCTTACAGTACTGACCCCTGACTGTGGCACAGATCATTCTGGCCTTTTGCATCCTCCACAACATTGCTCTCAGGCACTATGTCCCAGTCGAAATTAATGAGGATCTGGAAGAGGATCCTGTGTGCCCTCCTGCACGTGGCCGTGGTGACACACGTGAGGGGATGGCGGCCAGGCAACATCTGATCGAGGAGCTCTTCTCCTGTAAGTTCTGCATGTGTGGGGATGTGCTTCTGGGTTGCCATGTGTTAGCTGATCTGTGTGTTGCACGGCACTGTCATGACATGTCTATATATGTCTCTTGTGTTTTTGGATCCCCAGGATTGGCAGCTGTGTTTGGGCTCCCCTGGATAGGCTGCTGTATTTGGGCTCCCAAGGATAGGCTGCCGATACTGCCCAATGCTGTGGTGCATGTAGGGACCGTGTGTACATCAATGCGACTTACAGGTGACTGGGGTGGGTGGACATACAGGTAGGTGTACTGTGGTGGCAGCACTGTATAACACATATATCTGTTTCCCTCTCCACTGCTCCTCTGGTGTTGCACATGTCTTTGGCCTACCACTCCATACACCATATGATCCGTTTGACACACATGTGACCATTGCCTGTGCACATCTTGGGGGTCTACACACTGTACGTACTGCACATGTCACCGGGCTGTGTGTGTCTCCAGACACAGGATATTGTATTGTTTGAGTGCACGTACAGACTTCCCTGCCAGTGTGGCATTGGACAACTTCGGTGCACCCATGCATGGACTGGGATGGTTGTCTCCACTGGTCCCTGATTGTCGACAGTCCAGCCATCTGCAGCTTACGGCATGCATACCTTGTCTCATGGTGTATGTCTCTGTGTCTTTGGGACGTGTCTTATTGATGGTGCCTTCTGCTCCCCTCTGCCTTTGTCTGTTTCAGGGATGTGTCTGGCCACCTGTCCAGTGATGTTCACCCGTCTCTCTACATCCTTCTGTCCTGCCCTTCTGTACATTGTGTGCATGTGTCATATACTGTTCCCTGACGTGTCTCATGTTTGATGGCAGGACACTGCATGTCAACGTTTGGTTTTGACGCAATGCAACATTCCTTAGACATGCTCCACTGACAGCTGCCCATGACGATGTGGTGATGGACGCAGTTCAATGACGTCTGCAGCCTCTACTGTGGCCCCTTGTGCCCTTGCCTGACTTGGACTTTCCCCATCAGACACCTGCTATACCTTTCAGGTAGGTTTCACCGTTGATCTTCTGTGACATACACCACGTGCAGATGCTGCATTTGGCCTGTTAGTATCAACGTGCCTTGCTGTGGTATCTCTGTGCACCACCACTGCTGGACATGCTGTGGACCTCAGGGATGCCTGTGTGACATGGGCATTTACCTGACCATGTTGAGATGGTATCCTGGTCTGCAGGGCCATCTCCTGCTGTGGTCCATGTGCACTGTGCTGTGTGGTGTGGCCGTAACATGTTGTACTATCTAAGCATTTGTGATGCACATATTGTGATATCACTGTCTCCTTTGTGACCTGATGGTGGGTGTGCCATTCCCTTACATTTTTCCTACCCCTTTTCACACAGGACACAGCCAACATACATGGCACATCTACTACACTGCATCTGGAGACCCCATCGGCGAAATGTGTTTGGACACGGCACCTCTGTGAAACTGTCCCTGGATGTTGGTGCCACTGGGAGATGGACCTCTGAGAGTTGGACACAGGCCTTTTTTGGACCTCATTGTTGGCCTGCTATTTTGACTTTCACTGGAGGGACTGACACACCATCACTGCCATGAACTGTCTGGGTGTTTCGTTGACTGAAGTTGGGGGGGATCACCTTAGCATTGTTGTGGAACATTGATACGTCACTGGTGACTTTTCATGGTCCCTGTTGACTTTGCATGCTTCAACCTGGGTCTGTGGAAGATTTGGGATGGTGACTGCTGTACATTGTCCCCAGGCGCCCCTACTGGCGTAGGAAATAAGGGCGTCCGGTGACATTTAATTTATATTAAGGAGTGGTTGAGCTGAAGGACCAAGAGGATTCTGGTCCTTGTAGTGCAGAACTCCTTATAAAGAACAATCTACGCCAAAGTGTAGGGTAATAAGGCTTTATTTCCCCGGTCAACGCTTAGGTTCAATAAGACACAAAAGAAAATGAAGGTAATTCTTTCCTCTAACAAAAAGGCTCCACCGTTATATAAACAGTTAAGGGTTGTAGGCTTCACAATTAACTGTTTATCTGGGTTAAGGCTTCTTTCAAAGCAATAGAAATTAACATCAGGAAACAAATGGTTATCAACTTCACCATATGCAGAGTTCTCTTTTCTCTATACATCTAGCAAGGCAATCAAGCTAGTTCTTGAACAAAAGTTACATTCCATTGGTTCACTCTGAGGAATGGGAACACTGGTTTCAAAATCAAAGTCCATTGACTCTGGGTCACTACCTTCTTCAATGCTAAGACTATCTTCAGTATCTGTTAACTCCTCACAGGGGCTCTTCGGTTTCTCATACAACTTCCTTAGCACACTGTTGGGAAGTGCTTTTAAAAGGTTAGCTTTACTTCTTCTAACTTTCTGAGGCTTATCTATTTGCATAAGGTTTTCATCACTTAAACTTTCCCTTATAATGAAAGGCTTTTCATACCTTGGCTTCTGTAGGCTGCCACACCCCGGACTCAGCTTGTGACGTAGTTTCTCAGGCTGACAAGCTGTTCTGTGCACTGCTCTACAATCAGAGTTACCAGGAAAACCTGACGTGGATTTCCACTCTCTGCGTTTCTTGGCAAAAGTATCACTGTAGAAAGAATCTCCTTTCCTTGTGCCTTTCTGGTTTAGCATAGGAGACTTACTTGGGCTAGGAGAGTTGCTTTCATCAGGCAAGCATCTTCTTTGGTTTGCTTGGCTTTGGACTCCGTTCCAATACCTTTGGCCTCTCTGGACTTTATCCCTTTGAGTATACCTCTTTTGGATTCTGTCTCCTTGAGTTGGCTGCACATGGAAGCTTTCCTGTTCCAGGCTTCTCTCACTGCTCCGGCTGCTAATCCTTCTCCTGCTGCCGGTCCTTCTGACCTCACCTCTCTGGATCTTGCCCTTGCCTCTACCTCTACCTCTGCCTCTTCCTCTTCCTCTCTCACTGATCATCTGGTTTCCTTTATAAAGGGATTTCTGGTTTGCACGTTCTGAGTTTGAGGACAGGTGAAACTGCTTGTTACTAATGTGATCAGTGTTAGAGCACTTTGCTTCAGGTACTGTGTAATTGTTCAAGCGCCCTCTGGCTGAGCTGCGCTGGAACTGCGCTCTCTGCCTTTTCTGAGTTCCATGAAAATCAGGAGTTTTTTCCAACACTGTTTCTTCTCTAGCTCCAGCCTCATGACATCATACAGTGGGGGTGAGCTCACGGCATACGTTGCATCATGGAGACAGGGGCAGAGTGTGGGGCTGCCAGTAGGGGTGTGATGCACTGGTGGCCTTACAGTACATGTGACCGGTCTGCTTGGACACACTGTTTTCAGGGGTGGTTGCGCGGGGAGCTGGGAGATGAGGGGTGGTGGGTCACCACGGGGTCTCTGCATCTTGGTCCCTGCACAGGGGTCTTACATGGGTTTGTTAAGGGTTGGGGGGGGGGGGTTGACATGACCAGACAAGGAGGTGGTGCACCCATGACTGGCATGGCACATGGTTGGATGCAGGGGGCAGACTACTGAGGTACCGATGGGATGCAATTGGACAGTGTGTGGCAGTATTGGTGGTGTGTTCAGGGTGGGTGGGGCTGGTGTCACTGGTGTTGTAGGGGAGGGTGGCGGGTGCTAGCTACTACATGCCTGTGTGTCGTGGACAGGGGTGGGGTCCATAGATGGCCACAGATTGCAACCTGGGGACACTGAGGGAGTTACAGAGTTATCCACAGACACCGACAATGGTGGATGGGGCAGGGATGTGTAATGATGCTGGAAGGAAGGTACAGTCATGGCAATGTCCGCTTTCAGGCCATGGTGAGCCATCCAGGTGCCAATGTCATCATGACAGGCGTCACTCGTGGTTTGGTTAGCCGGGGAGGGATCAGGTGTGTGTAGATGGCTCTGTGAGCCATCAGTATCTACCTGGTACAGCCAGACATGGGTGCTGATAGCCACACTGGGGGACTGTGTATGGTGGTAAGCAGGGGCATCTACAGGACTTTGATTAATTTGTTTATGACACCATAGACGCATAGGTTTGTTTTATTTAAATTTTGCCAGGCCTGTCACAACCAGCTTTGCTTTAGTAAAGTATAGATTTCATTTCCAATCCATGGTGTGACAACCACAGCACCTAGCTTAGGTATAGTCACCTGGGGATGGAGGACAGCTTCACTCCAATGAGATCAGCTATGTCTATGCATCATGTATTTTTCTCCATGTTTATATCCACAGCTTGCTGTCAAATTGATTCCTTTATTTTCTTCTTCTGCATTATTGTTAATAGAGATTTTGCTTCCTGATATGTCTCACTGTCGCATCCTGTCTCCACTTTTGGCTGTTGAATCCTGTTCTCACTCGCTGTGTGCTGACCTGCTAGTCATGTTTCCTGCAGATAAACTGCGGATAATGATATTTGTCTTCTTTGTGTATGTTTTCCTTGGTTCATTTGGGAGGCCCATGTTGGCAATGTGATAGCCTTTCATTGGCTGTATGGTATTCAGAGATTCTCATTGTGTGAGCTCTCTGGGACAGGGTCTGGGTTCATTTCATTGCTCTATCTTTGCTGAATTTGCCGTTTCAGTGGGGTGCAGTCAGAGCAAGTTGTTCCTTGGGCCTTAGTTATATACGTTAACACAAGCGGCATTCAATCTGTAATGATGGTACCTGAGGGGACTCATTTTTATCCCCACAGTGTACAGGTATTGCTGATGTGTACCATGTCTGGGTATGGTTACATCACATATTTTAGTCCCACTACATTCATCCCTGACAGACATACCGCACCTGCACAGTAGGGATGGTGGCCTACTGGTTCACACACAGTACCTCAGACCAGGGGTCCATGGGTTCACATCTCACCTGGGGACAGGAACGTTGAGACTGGGGTTTGCATTTTTAATGCCCCTCCTTATTGCCTTGGCAATGCCATGTGGCCCTACATTGGCCACTGCTTCATATGAGTGGTACGGCGGGATGGACACCTGTTTACTTACATAGATGACTCCATACCTTTGTCTGTAAATGCCTCCTGTACACAGCGCTGTGGGGACGTGTCGTGCTGGCGCTCTCCTCATCGCATCTTAACGTCTAGTTGGGATGGGTGACGGAATGAGGGCCAGGGGTTGGGGAGACAATGGTGGTGTGGGGTCAGGATGGTTAGGGCCCACGGGCAGCACCAGGTAGGTGGGCTCGCAACATGGATTGGATGTGTGTTGGCGAAGGTGCCTGCCACACAGGCCCCGTGGGTTTATCCAAGGCATACGGCGCATCAGGGTGCGGGATACGATGTCTGCTGTGATCTAGTGGGTGACTTTTGAGGACCATTGTTTGCATTTTGGTTGTTAGGGTTCTTTGGGATAGTGGTCACAGACATGCATTGCCAATCCATAGGTTGCCGGTTTGAACCCCACATGTTCTGTTCCTTTTCCTTTCATGTTTGCTGATTATCTGCGCATGTGCTGTCTGCAGCCCCGGCACATCTCGACACACCCTTCCATGTTTGGGCTGTGCATGACAGTGTGCCCTGTCTGCAGCCTATCTGCCGCATCTTGTGGATTACCTATAGTTTTCGTCTTGGTGGTGACCATGTGACCGGTCTGCTTGGTCGATTGGTACTGCTGCTGTTGGTTGGTCTGTGCCACATCACTGAACGGGTTGATCTTTCACATGCTCTTTTTTCAGTCCATTGCCCTGGTCCACAGGCCATCCACATAGCTTTCCCTTCAGCTGGCCCCTGACACCCTTCGTGTATCACTCCCATGCTCTTTTGCATGCTGTTTACACTGCGTTACATCTCATGGTGTGTGTGCATCTGTTTCTATGTGCCTCCCGTCCCACCTATAGACTGTGCTATAAGCTGTGGACACCTACTTTAACTGTGCATTGCATCATGGTGACTGTTTGGGTTGCCCTCTCCTGATACACAGCTGGTGTTTTCTGTGGTGCCGTGCAGTGTTCTTGTATGCAGCCATTGCTGTGAGCCTCAGAGTGGTGGTGTAGCCTATTGGTTTGTGCAGTGCTTTCCATCCTAGTGGTCATGGATTCACGCCCTCTTTGTTCTCCTTTGTTTGATGTCTTTCCTACACTGGTACCTGTACTCCCTGTGACAGTCATATCTCAGCTGCTATGTGCTGCCTGCTCATATTGCCCTCATCACAGTTGCCAACCATCCTTCAGTCCATCTATCTACATCTGTCAGCTGTGAGGTGTCCTGTATGCCAGTATGGGCTGTCACCCTATGTCCTGCATGGCTACCCTTTCCTGCATTGTACCTCTTTGTGCTTTCCGTGCCTGTGCCTGATCTGCATGGCACCACCACTCCTCTGTCCACCCATCATTGTAACTATCCTGCCACCTCCACCTCCACTGGGGGACACATATTCCCATCATCTGCCACAAACTGTCTTTCCGGTACTTTACATTGCCAACACCCTGTGCTGTGGTACAGTTGTCCTCACCATGTTTGTCATCGCTGCTGGCAGCCACATGGGATGCCCGCAGATATGGCAGGCCCAGTGGCTCCCAGATCTCCCTCCTTCACTCACATGTTCATTGCCTTCCTGCGTGCTCTATGTAGTGTTAGGGCTACATCTGTCTCTGTTCCGCACAGGTCATGCAGGTCTTCCTGACGCACCTTGCAGTCCCTAGGGCACACTGACCTAGGACGCCATACCCTTGTTCAGCCACCTTGACGTATGGTTCTATAGCCCAGGGTGCCTTCTGCACTGCCTTATCCATGTGTACCTGATATGGCGCTTAGCCTAGGATGCCCTATTAGATGCCTTACTGGGCACCTTGTCATGTGCCTTTTGGGCACCTGTTGGGCTACTGTCTGTAACTACTTTGTGCCAGTAGCACACACAGTCAGTTGCCCCTACCAGGCTGAGGTGCTGTGGGGGGTGCATACCCCGTCTTGTGGTCATCTGTAGACCACTGATCTGGAGCCCGAGGTCATGGGTATGATCCCACAGTGGGGTTATTTGGTAGGGCTGTCTGAGGCATTTTCTTTTTTTAATTTAATTTGGTGCTGCCAGCAAAAACACCCTCACAGTGCTGTCTCCTTACGGTGCCTCATCAGGCGCCCTATAAAGTGCCCTATGAGGCACCCTATAAAGCGCCCTATCAGGCGCCCCATAGGGGACATTATAGGGTGCCTTGGCGGACAGTGCACTTTATAATGTGTCCTCTGGAGTGCCTTATCAGGCACCTTATGCGGCACCTTAGGTTATGGCCCTGTGAGGGTGTGTTTGCTGGCAGCACTCATTACATTTACAAAACAAAATGCCTCCAACAGCACTGATTTAAAGGAAAGGGTAGTATCTCAGCCAGCTTTACTCATTTGACCCACAGGGGGAGTGAACTCATGAACGCTGCACCATCAGTCAGTGTATTAACCATTGTGCTACAGCTCTGAATGCCTTATTGGGCACCTTTTCATGCGCCTTATAGGGCACCCTGTTGGGCTACTGTCTGTAGCTACTCTGTGCCAGTAACGCACATGGTCAGTTGCCCTTACCAGGCCGAGGTGCTGTGGGGTTCCATACCCCATCTTGTGATCATCTATAGACTGCATAACAGCTGAAGACAACCCTGTTCATTGATTACTATGGACATACTCCCTGAACCAGCATACAAGTCAGATCATCAACACCCCCCCACCCCAAGACTGTATATAAGACTGTATAATAGGAACATAAGAACATAAGACATGCCATACTGGGTCAGACCAAGGTCCATCAAGCCAAGTATTCTGTTTCCAACAGTGGCCAATAGCTCATGATGTATAATAGCGCACTATGCAGATAAACCAAATCTAATCACATCCCCGCCAACACATATACACCACTCTGTACACTGCATGAAAACATTTGCCACCTTGATTGTTTGCCGTGGAAACCGCTTTGATTGAATGATAAGGCGGTATATAAATACCATTAAATAAATAAATAAATGTGCAGTGCACCATGGGTATGGGTGGGTTAACCCAAATCCTGGTATCCACAGCAGACCATTTGTGTGGTGATCTGATGTCCTTCTGTGGCCAGGCAGGGGTTTGTTAGTAGCACTGAAGATGTAATCCACTAGTTGCTTCACTGCCGGTGGGGCAAGAGGTCATGGGTTTGATCCCACAGTGGGGTCATTTTGTAGGGCTGTCAGCGGCATTTTCCTTTTTTAACTTAAATTGGTTCTGCCAGCAAAGACACCCTCACAGTGCTGTCTCCTTACGGTGCCTCATCAGGCACCCTATAGAGCGTCCTGTAAAGTGCCCTCTATGGTGCCCTGTAAAGCGCCCTACAAGGCATCTTATGGGGTGCTCCATAGGCAACATTATAGGTTGCCTTGGTGGACAGTGCACTTAATAATGTGCCCTCTGGAGTACCTTATAGGGCGCCTTATGCGGCACCTTAGGTTACGGCCCTGTGAGGGTGTGTTTGCTGGCAGCACTAATTAACTTTACACACCAATATGCTTCAGACAGCACTGATTTAAAGTAAAAGCTAATGTCTCAGCCAGCTTTACTCATTGGACCCATAGGGGGATTGAACTCACATCCCCTGCACTATCAATCAGTGTATTAACCATTGTGCTACAGCTCTTGACACCTTGCTAGATAGCTTATCAAATGCCTTATGGGTGCCGTACAGGGCGCCTTACGTGGCACTTTACATGGCACTTTGTAATGCTTGTTAATTTATGACGCCTTGTAACGCGCGTTATCGGTAACGATGTACCGCCCATGTCCTTATTTGGGATTTCTGTCTCTACCGCGGATCCTAACGCGAATGGCATTACCGCAGTTTAGTAAACATCCCCCTTAGATACCAACAACATACTGGACCCACAACAACATGGCTTCCGTCCACTCCACGGAGTCGAGACCCTCATGACATCACTAATGAACATCCTCATCATAGGAACTCAAGCTAAATACTCTGGATATGCCTTGATCTTCCTAGACATATCAGCAGCCTTCGACACCATCTCCCACAACATCCTCCTACATAGACTACAAGCAATTGGCATCAAAGATACTGTACTTCAATGGTTCCACTCCTACCTAACCAATAGACAACAACTGATCTGCACAAACATATCAACCTCACCCCCCTTCCAGCAACACCAAGGAGTACCCCAAGGATCCACACTATCTGCCATGCTCTTCAACATCTACCTGCAACCACTCTGCTCAATCATACGTGCCCACAACATTAACTATCACATCTATGCAGATGACATAATGCTCTATGCCCCAATCACAACCTCTAACCCAACAAATAAACGCTTATCAGAATGCTTCACAGAAGTATCCAGCTGGCTACAAAAGAACAACCTACCATCAATATAAAGAAAACAGAAGCCCTCATAGTAACAAAGGACCCAGACTTCACACCACCTACACACCTCAACATTGGAACCACACAAATACAAATACAACCGCACATAAAGTATTAGGAATCATCATAGACAAATCACTCACACTCAAGCAACAAATCAAAAAAAACACCTGAACAATATTCCACAAGGCTAAAACGGTACAGCACCTCAGACCTCTCCTTGAACCACAGGACTTCAGAACAGTGATGCAAGCCATGACACTCCCCCACCTGGACTACTGCAATATAATCTACCACGGACTACCAGCCACTCATACCAACCCACTTCGAACTGCCTTAAATACCACAGCAAGGATTATCCGGAAAGCAAAAAACCAAGACTGCATCACCCCAGTCCTGAGGGAGCTACACATACTCCCCCTCGAAGCAAGAATCAAATACAAATCCGCCCTACTTACTCACAAAGCTCTCTACCAAACTCAGACTTCCCAGCTCCGCACACTACTGCCCCGACCAGTCCACAACAGAACAACCAGATAAACCACCAACAACTCCCTCACCATCCCCCATAAATGAACCAAATACAATCAACGGACCTGCAACAGAGCCTTCGAACTGTATGCACCATCCCTCTGGAACTCTCTACCAAGTCACATCAGAGCAACGGAGATCCCTTATCATTCAGGAAACAACTAAAAACCGTTCTATTCCAGGAATACCTCAGACCAGAAAAAAAGCATCCGCCACTGACTACCTCCCAAACCCCCCTAATTCATCCCCCTAAACATATGATCTAAGAGACTGTAATGCAATGTCTATGTCAATGTCACAATTATTTGTTGAAATCATTAATGTTGGCCACCTGGTGATGGCCCCAACCCCAGAATTTGATTATTGTCGACCCCCCCCCCTTTTAATGTTACACCGCTTTGACCCGGTGAAAAGGGGGATATAAATACAGTTAAATAAATAAATAAATAAAATAAATAACACCTGATGAGGTTAGTAACTTCAAAGAGCTGGGTCTGAATGGAAAGCTGGAACAAGAAACAATGAGCTCTAACAGACAGAGCTATGCCCAACACCCCCCAAAAAAACCCTTTTTACAATATAAAAAAAGAAGCGGAGGCACATTTCGTACTGTGTGTCTCGGTCTCTGTGCGTCCATTCGGAACCGGATGCACAGAGGTAGATGTGATTCTGATCCTGCAGGGCATGTCTAGCCCCAGCAGAATCAGAATTGCATCTAGGCCTGTATGTGCAGGCCGGGACCTGATTCCCATTGGCCTGTGCATAGAGGCCCCTGCCCGGCTAATTCCGTCAGACTCCTGAATGGAGCTGCAGTTGCCATGGCACCGCAGATCTATTCAGGAGCCACGATCCCTGGCTGTCAACCACTTTATCCTTTCCCCGCAGCCCGACCCCTGACCTGGACTCCCATGGCCAGGGTCAGGCTGCGGGGAATTTCCTGCACTGCCTCACCATTTTGATCCCGGTCAGGACTCCCATTCCCAACATCTAGGGGGACTTATTCCACCTCTGAGGTGGAATAAGTCCCCGTCCAGTCTGTCAGCCCTGGACCTACAGGGCTGGCTTCAGAATTGACCCAGTATGTTTGGGGTCGCGAACCACCCATTGCCTGCCCTAACTCCGCCTCTGCACCGCCCCTTTCCACCCTCATCTAAGCCTCCCTGTAGAAACTCCTTGTTCACACAGGGAGCTTAGTTGGAGATCGCAAGAGGGACGAATAGCGGGGATGGACGTCCCAACAGGACATCCATCCCCGCTATTTGTGGGACAGAATAGACCCCTTAGCTTTTAAGAATAAAAAAACAAAACCCTTTTAAGAGCTCTCAGGCAGAAAGATTGTATTTAAAAGCTACACAGTATTACCTTGCTTGCAATGGAGTCCCAGTTAGGAATGTAGGATGAGAAGGAAGAAGAAGTGATGAAAGAGGAAGAGGAGCAGCAACAGCAGCAACCACCAGTGACTGAGGGTCTCCATGACCAGAGATTGGGGATTGGGGCAGGACAGAGGTGGCAGACAGGCAGGTTGGGGATTCATTGGAGTTGCTAGCTTTCCAGACTGTCCACTCTGTCTCCTTAGTGGGACAGATAGGTGCCCATGAGTTCTCAGATACCCATATGAAGAATGGCTAAAAACGTTAGGGCTCTTTAACCTGGAAAAGAGACGGCTGAGGGGAGATATGATAGAAGTCTATTTTATTTATTTATTTTATTTAACATTTTTTATATACCGCACTATTCATCATCAGTGCGGTTTACATTGAACAACAATATACCTGTCAATACATGACTGATCTAGGTTTACAGATAACAGGGAAGATAAACTGGGTGTGAACTGGGGGTAACTATCTACATAATTATACAAATTATATATACATTGAATAGGTTACATCAAGATTTGATATTTGACAAGAATACAGTGTTTTCACATTTTGATCCTTTGTTCTGGATTGTTGTTATGTGTAGGAGTTATCTGAGTGAGGCGGGAGCCGGTTCTATTGTGTGTATGGTAGCCTGAAGTGCAAAGTGAATAAATAGTGCTTGATGGACTTTCTAAATTGGGTGATATCCCTGATTGATCTGATGTTTGGAGGTAGTTTGTTCCAGCACTTGGGAGCATAGGACACAAAAGCTCTGTTAGTAGTTTGTTGTGTCCATTTTGTGGAGATACTAGGAGTAACTAGTGTGTTTTCTGCTACTAGTCTCCTGGGTCTGTTGTTTGGTGTGTGGGTGATGAGCTTTGAGATCGATGCAGGAGATAATTTATTAATAGCCTTGAATGTGATGAGGAGGGTTTTGTATATTATTCTGCAGTTTATCGGGAGCCAGTGCAGATCGATCAGTATTGGTGTTATATGATCTCTTATAGAAGCTCCAGATAAGATTCGGGCTGCCACGTTCATCGCCAGTTGAAGTGGATTTATTGTATTCTTGGGGAGGCCATGAAGGATGATATTCGCATAGTCGAAATGCGGTGTGACTATTGCTTGGAAAACTGTACGGAAGTCCTTGGTCTCCATCATTGGTTTCAGGTGGCGCAGTGTTTTTAGTTTGTAGTAAATTGACCTTACTGTGTTCTTTATGTGCTCTTTAAGATTGAGTTGTTGATCGAGTATCACACCGAGGTACTTTATGGAGGCCTTAATTGGGAGTTCTGCATCTCTTACTATGAGGGTGGTTGGCGGAGAAAATTGCTTGTTTCTTGTGGCTATGAGTACTTCGGTTTTCTTGAAGTTTATTCTCATGTTCTGATTGAGAAGCCAGTCGGTTATTGCATTGAAACAGTTGATTAGTGGAGAGTAGTCAGGATTTGATATGTTGATCGGTGTGAATATTAGCACGTCATCTGCGTATAATAGGCAAGATATACCGAAATCTCTGGTGATTTGGCAGATTGGCTGCATGTATATATTAAAAAGCAGCGCAGATAGAGATGAGCCTTGAGGTACTCCCTGTTTCTGTTCGAAGGGTTCAGATGTAATGTTGCCTGTACGGACCTGTTGCCATCGCTCATCTAAGTAAGATTTGCACCAGTTCCAGGCTTGGTTACGGATGCCTTTTTCGTGAAGTCTAGCTAGCATAATCTTATGGTCGACTGAGTCGAATGCCGCTGATATGTCCAGAAAAATCATTGCAATGGCCATGTGAATGTTGTCAATCCCACAAATGAGTTTGTTAAGTAGTGAAGTCATGAGTGTTTCTGTTCCGTGAGCTTCTCGGAATCCGTGTTGGCATGGGTCCAACGGGGCTGCTGTGTCAATGTGGTGTTGGATCTGCCTCTGAGTTTCCTTTTCAAGTATCTTGGCTAGGTAGGGAATGCTGGAGATTGGGCGGTAGGACTCTTCCTTCGTTGGGTCCATCTGGTTGTTTTTTAGCAGAGGGCGAATTGATGTTTGTTTAAGGGCGGTAGGGAAGATCCCAGTTAGATAGGAGATATTTGCGATCTTAGCTATGTAAGGGCTAAGCTCGGCACGTAAGGTTTTGATCCAGTGTGCTGGACATGGGTCATTTGGTGCTGTGGTGGTGTTTATGGTAGCGATAATTTCTTCGATGGTTTTTCTTGATGGTGGTGAGAATTTTTCGTGTGATGCTTGAGCTTGCGGGAGTTGGATTAGTATTTGTGATGGCGTTGTGTTCGCCTTGATCATTTTGGCTTGGATGAAATTAGCATATAGTTGTGGTTGTATGGATTCTTGATGCGGTGGCGATGGATCTTTGGTTAATGTTTTTACTAAATTGAAGAGATCACGTGGTCTGTTTAGTGTTTTGCTGAGAAGATTGGAGTGGAATTCTTTCCTTGTAGTCCAAGTTAGTTCGCAATGCTTTTTGAGGTGGGTAAGATACTCTTCTTGAACCTGGCTGTTGTGGGTGTGTCTCCATTTTCTTTCTTTCAGTTGGAGTAGCGATGTACGTAGTTCTGGAGAGAACCAAGGGGCATCCTGTTTTTTATTGGAGCGATTCCTGGGTGGGAGCTTCTTGTTCATGCTTGGTTGATGGGCATACTGATAGATAGTATCGTTCCAGTTAGAGATCAACTTGTTCAGATTGTCCGTTGGCTTGGATAGTTATGGCAACGCTTGTTTAGTGAAGGTCTCTGTGTCTAATGGTTTAAATCGCCCTGCGCTTGTTGTTGAGGTGACTGGCTGGGCGAGTGTGTTTGAATTTGTTGGAATCTGGAATAAGAGCAGGCTATGGTCTGACCAAGGGACTGGGATAATAGATGGTTTGGTGTAATTATTTAAGCTTGAGACTGCTGATGGAACGAATATCAAATCGAGGATGTTCCCTTGATTGTGTGTGGGTTGTGCACGATTTGTTTGTATCCAAGGTCTGTCATTGCATCGAGGAATGTACTGGATAAGTCGTGATGTAGAGAGGCAAGGTTAAAATCACCTAACAACCAGTTTGCTTTGTTGGGGTTGTCAGGATTGCAGGCCAAGTTTATTATATCTGAGAGATCTTCTGATACTGCGTTTGGTGCTGAATAGATGAGATTGATAGAGTTGCTTCTTTTTTTTTTAAACTTTTATTTTCATTTTGCAACAAACAAAAGAAACAACACACCAAAGGAGACAAAACAAGTATACAATAAAGAAAAGTAAACCCAATTACCCCCCACCCCCACGCTTCTTCTCTAGCTGATTATGTCAGCATGTGAGCGCTTCCAAACAACAGTGATTATACATCAAAACAATCAAAAGAGTATCTGCGATACAGAATAATCATGGGACAAAGATATATACAAATTTAGACAGTCAGATGAGAGCATTGAGCAGAATGTACATAGTCATTGAGCATCTTCCATTTAGACCGATGATGAGGAGTCTGAGTGGGAGAAGCAAACATACGAGGTATTTGTTCATATTTACTGTAGAGACAGACATGATTCCACCATTCATTGGGGCTCAGCTGGGAGCTATTTTTCCAGTATTTCGTAATTAGGGAAATAGCAATGCCAAGCATAAAGTCCAAAAGGAAGTTAGCCGTTTTTGGAAGAGAGGGGATCCCCGCAGCTGAGCGAAGTCCCACTATCCTCCAAGAAAGGGGCTCTTGAAAGTGCAAAATAGACTGGATACGACCCCAGATCCGACGCCAGTAATACTGTAGTGCGGGGCATTCATACATAACATGAGGTAGTGAACCAATGGCCGCATGGCATGTCCAACAACTATTGCCCTGAGTAGTGTTCCATTTGGCTAATCTTTCAGGAGTGTAAAAACACCGGTGGGCTAGAAAGAAGAGTGTCTGAGTGAGTGAGGCGGATCGGGAGACCCGTGTCACTCTACTCCAGACAAGGCTCCATTGCTCCGGGGTCAAAGTCACATGCAATTCTCTCTCCCATGCTTTCTGCGCTATAGGGGTATCTCTAGTTATAGCATTACATAAGGTTTTGTAAAAATTGGATGCTACACCCGGTGAACTACCGATAGATCGGATAGTCTCCAACCAACCTTGTGTAGGGGAGGCCGATGGCGGGAGCACCTTAGCACTCCGAAGGCAATGCTGAAGTTGCACCAACTGAAAGTAGTGTTTCGCTGGGAGACCAAATTCAATTTGCAATTCACTAAAAGTTTTCCAGCGACCTTCATGGAACAACTGACTAGGAATCCAAATGCCCCTAGTGTACCAGGGGCTCCACGCCATCGGCTTATTTTGTATTCGAAATCGAGTATTATACCAAATTGGGAGCTTGTCTAACGGACAGAGTCGGGAGTCTAAAGAGTGCATAAGAGTAGTAAAGGCACCTAAGGTGTCTAAAAGCATTGGTGGAAAGTGGGAGTCTGATGGGAGAGTCATACCAGGGAGAAAAGTAAGAGGAATCGGTTTGCAAAGGTCCTCTTCTATGTCTAGCCACACAGGTCTACTCGGTACTGGATCTTCCAGCCAGCGAGCGCCTTGTTTGAGAAGAAAAGATTGATGATACTTCAGGAAATCAGGGAATCTGACACCCCCATTTTCCTTATCTGCTTGCAGCTTATGTTTCGCTATCCTAGGTGTCTTGTTTTGCCACAAGTATCTAGTCAGAAGGCCCTCTATATCTTTATATATACGTCGAGGGAAGAGACAGGGCAACATTTCTAAGATATAATTCACTTTCGGAACAATCATCATTTTTATGGTTTCTAATCGACCCCACCAGGTAAGTGTTAAAGGAGTCCAGCGGTGAGTTAGCGCCCGGACTTTAGAGATTAAGTCTTTGGCATTGAAGGAGATAGTGTCTTCCAAAGGAGAACAATAGTGAACCCCAAGGTATTTGACCATGCGAGGTTGCCATAAAAAGGGGAAGGGTTGCATATCTGCCTGATGAAGCAAAGGATTTAATGGAAAGGCTACCGACTTGGTCCAATTTATCTTATAACCGGACAGTTGTGAGTATTTACCAATTTGCTCTAGGACAGCCGGTACTGAGTCTATAGAGACAAAAAGCATAAGGTCATCAGCATACGCTGAAATTTTGATTTCCCTATGGGTGAAGGGGACTCCATGAATCTCCTCCGATTGCCGGATTAGTAAAGCCAAGGGTTCAAGTGCAAGATCGAAGAGAAGTGGAGACAGTGGGCATCCCTGGCGAGTGCCGCGTTGAAGGGAAAAAGGCTGAGACTTTAAAGCATTGGCACATATACTGGCTGTAGGCTGTGCGTACATGGTGCGAAGACAACGGAGAAATCCTTACCCGAATCCGTACCAGCGGAGGACTGCAAATAGGAAGGGCCACTCTAAGCGATCAAAGGCCTTCTCAGCATCAAGTGAGAGGCCAACAAATGGGCGATCAAGATTAACTGCGGTAGTCAGTACATGGCATAGAGTCCGAGCATTGTCAGCAGTTGATCTACCAGGAATGAAACCGCATTGATCTGGGTGTATTAAGGTAGGCATCCTATCCGAGAGCCGGGTAGAGAGAATGGTGGCAAATATTTTATAGTCCGCGTTTAAGAGGGAGATTGGACGATAATTAGCTGTTAGTTGCGGGTCTCTCCCCCCTTTCTCAAAAACTACTACATTTGCCATTGAAAAGGACCCAGAAGGAGAACCCTCCTCGGCCAGAGCAGAAAAATAAATTTTCAAAACTGGAGCTAAGTCAGCGTGAAAAGTTTTGTAGAATTCAGCAGGGAGACCGTCTGGGCCTGCGGCTCGACCTGAGGCACATTTCTTGATAGCAGAATGAATTTCTGAGACAGTAAATGGTGTGTCCAAGGCTACTCTATCTTCGTCAGATAGGGTCGGTCTTTGTACCCCTGAAAGTAAGCGTTCAAATACATCTGGCTCAAAATCACATTCAGATTGATAAAGCCGGGTATAAAAATCACGAAAGAGTTCTAAGATTTCGGTATCTTTAGTGACCAAGCCCCCCCCCGACGGATTGCGGAGGGCGGTAACACGCTTGGCTTCTTTTTGACCTTTTAGGGCATTTGCTAATAATTTGCCAGCACGATTATTTTCCCGATAATATAGCCCTTGTTGAGATTCGATATTTTTAACAGCAGCAGTGTACAAAAGCTGATTGTATTGAAAACGCAAGCGTTGTAAACGGAGTAAAATACATGGGTCAGTACGGGACGTGAGGAGACGCTCCCCAGCTTGTATCTGCTGCTCTAGAATCAGTAAATGCTGCTTTCTTTGTTTCCCCTGCCGAATTTGATAGCTAGTTATAGTGGCGCGGATAGATGCTTTAAAACCCTCCCACCAAGCCCAGCTCGCTGTGTCATGGGGTGAGTTAAAATGAAAATAATCTTGGATAGCGGCCTTTATATCAACCTGAAAATCTTTTTGACCCAGTAGGGATCTATCAAAAAACCAAGCTCGGGGAGAATCGTCCCGCGCAGTGACACGTAATGATAAAGATATGGCAGCATGATCTGAAATATGGAGAGGATGAATCCTAGTCGTGTCTACCTGAGAAATCAGTGCTTTGGAAATGAGAAAGAAATCTATTCTAGATTGGGAGTGATGGGGGGCAGAAAAGAAAGTGAACTCTAAGTCGGAGGGGTGAAGCAGCCTCCATATATCTACCAGCGCAAGATCTTGCATCAGAGCTGTAAGGGTAGCAAGACTCTTGGGTGGACTACTCGTTCTAGGCGGCTGTCTATCTATCAGAGGGTCTAACACTTGATTAAAATCACCACCAAGTATTAATGGAGTATTGGCAGAGGCCTGTGCCAACTGCGCAATACTTGCATAGTAAGCAGGGTTGTCCACATTCGGGGCATAAATGCAAATACATGTAAATTCACTATCTCCAACCTTAAGATGTACGCGGGCCCATCTACCCTCCTTGTCAGCGCTAGTATCAATTACAGTAGCTTGCAAAGATTTCTTAACCAAAATGGCTACCCCGCACCGTTTGGAAACGGCGGGAGAATAGGCAGCCACCATATAAGGCTTAACATTGAGTTTCAGTGTTTCAGCAGAGTTTAAGTGCGTTTCCTGAAGAAACGCTAAATCAGCATGCTCATGGCTAAGATAGCTAAGGATTTTCTTTCTCTTGATTGGACTATTAATGCCCTTTACGTTGAGTGATAAGATTTTACATAAAGCCATTCAGACAAGTTAAAAATTCTGAGCATGATAGCGCACATAAGTTCACAATGTCCCTCATATTGACTGTATCTGGCTGTACATATGGCATAAAAGAAAATAAGCTTAGATAATACAATGAAGCGCCCCACATTAAAAAAGAAAAGCCGCAGCGCGGTAGAGAAGAAGCAGAACCCCAAAAATTACTGGCGACCATGTGTCTGCGGGGAGAAGCCCCAGAGAAGGCCGAAATTGAACAAACACATAACCTGTAGGACTGTGCGTGCTCCGAATCCGACCGAGGCACACATCATGGAGGGATAGGAGACCACAAAACAAAAGTCATAGAAAGAAAGTAAGAAAGTCCAGGTAGTCTCTGTGCTGAACTATGACCGCCGCATCGGGCCCTTCAAAATGGCGGACAGAGCCGGCAAATAAAAGTCCAAGTCGTTGGATTAGCGCATCTGCTCTGCTTCTTTGGAGTCTAAAAATGTTGATAGTAGATCAGGATCTTCGAATGTCCTGGTTTGGTTGTGGAGAGTCACTCGGAGCTTCGCGGGATACAACAGGCCAAAGCGAGCCTGTAGCTGTTGAAGTCGAGGGCGAAAAGCAAGGAGTTTCTTCCGTCGGTCGACTGTAGGCTTTGCCAAATCAGGGAAGAAGGAGACTTTGTGACCTTCAAATTCCAAATGATGGTTCGCCCGGGCAGCATTTAAAATTTGTTCCACTTGTTGATATCGTAGCAAGCGAAAGATAATAGGCCGGGGGGTCGTTCGGTTGAGCGCCATGTGGGTAGGAACACGGTGTGCTCGATCGATTTCCAGTTCTTTATGAAAGGTGATCTTCAGCAAGGAGGGAAGAGTTTTGAGCAGGAATTCTCTCATATCTCCCGCTTCCACCCCCTCCGGTATTCCAATGAGCCTCACATTGTTGTGACGGGCTCGATTATTGCTATCTTCTAACTCCTTTTGAAGATTCTGTATCTGGCGCTCAGCCTTGTCCAGTGTGCCCAAGCGCACCGCGTGCGAGTCGAGGACCCCCGCCATATTGTCCTGCCGTAATGAGAGACTTTCAAGTCGGTCCTGGAGCACTCCAAAGTCTTCTCGCATGGCTCTAAGCGCTTCTCCATTGGACTGCACCAATTCCTTCACGCCGCGTATTTCCTCTAAAATCTCCAGGTGCATTTCGGGGTTCTCCCGAAATGGAACCATCTTCTGTGGGGAGGACACCTCTGTTTTGGAGCGTTTTCCGTGAGAAGAAGAAGGAGACCCGAAGTCCAAGCGCGCTGGTTTATGGGCCGCCATCCCCCCCGAGGTACCCCGGTCAGCCCGGAGCGAAATAGTAAGTTTGTATAGGTATTATGTCAGGATTCTAAGTAGGCCTCTCGGGAGCTTCAGCGCGAAGCGTCTTACCCGCTGGACATCAGGCTCCGCCCCCCGATAGAGTTGCTTCTATTTGCGATAGTTATAGTGTCTAGATGCTGGGAGCTCCTGGTTAGGGACACTCGGTATTGCAACTCGGACTTTGCTATTATGAAGACTCCTCCACCTCTTCTTTTATCTCTGTTACAAGTGAAGAGTGAGAAATTGGGGGGCGTGATTTGGTTAATTAGGACAGTGTCTGAGTCAGAGAGCCATGACTCAGTGACCATTAGGAGGTCTAGATTGTAGTTGGATATTAGGTCTGTGATGGCTGGCCATTTGTTGCGCACAGACCGTGCGTTGATGAGTGCACATATAAGCTCGTGTTGCAGGTGGTCTTTGTTGATCTTTTTGTTAGTAATGGTCTCCAGTGTTATGTAGAGCAGGCGTGATTGTCTCTTGTGTTGAAGGTTTGGGTAAGGTTGATAATAGTTGTAGTGATGTTTTCTATTTGATCCTAGGAGTGCTGGGATAGGGTTATGATCATGTATGTATGAAACAGAGTCATGAATGGTCATGGCAATAGTATAGAGAAAAACGAGCGTTAGGGTTGAGGTAGTCATGATTATCTTTTGGTGTTATTCCTGTTAGGTCACGGTATAAGGGCACTTCGAATGGTCTTCAGGCGAGGCCCGCCAGGCGCGGGTATGTCTGCTGGCGCTCTCTTTAAGCGATGGCTGCTCGGCCCCGATTGGGCAGAGGAGGCTGTGGGAGGGAGGATTGTTGCTCTGATACTTGGATGCTAACGGCAGCAGTACAATTGAATGCTGTTGGTATCAGAATACTTGAATGTTCTAGGCAATAGTAAAGTTGGATGCTATTGGTAATAAAATGATTGGGGCTACTGGCAACAGTACTAATTGAGTGCTACTGGTAACAACTTTACTTGAATGCTATGGCTATGGCAGCAGTACTAATTGAGTGCTATGGCAATAGTAATACTTGGATGCTACTGGCAACAACAATAATTGAGTGCCACAGTGATGATGAAAGTAGTTATGAGGTATGGTACATTCAAATGATTAGTCTGTATACTTGCTGTGGTTGAGAGTTGTGTAGAGAGGCCTGAGTTCACGCCTGAGTTCAGTTGTTGGCAAAGCATTAGTTTCTTGGTCAGGGGGCAGGGGGTTGATTGAAGCAGGCGTCGGGTCACCAGTGAGCTGGTGTGGAATCTGTCGTGTCGCCTATCGTGCCTCGCCTAAGGGCCACGCCAAAGGGCCCTCTGGCGAGGCCCTCAGGCGCGGGCCCGCCAGTCGCGGGTGCGCCTGCTGGCGCAAAGTTTAAATTGGAGTTTCTGTGCCCCGATTGGGCCGCGATGATCGGCAGGCCCCTCCTGTTGCCGGTGGCTCGATCCCCGGGAAGGGGAGAGCTGCTGGTGGTGGTGGGGGCTCCGGATGGTCGGCGCCTGCTGGCGCGAAGTTTAAAATTAATGAACGGAGTGGAACGGGTAAACGTAGATCGATTGTTTACGTCATCAGAATATAGAAAGACTAGAGGACATGCAACGAAGCTACAGGGTAAACTATTCAAGACAAATAAGAGAAAATATTTTTTCACTCAACGTGTAATCAAACTCTGGAATTTGTTACCGGAGGATGTAGTAAAAGCTGCTAGTGTAGCTGGGTTTAAAAAAGGTTTGGACATGTTCCTGGAGGAATGGTCCATAAACCATTATTAAAAAGGGACCCAGGATATCACTGCTTGACCCAACATAAGCATTGTGGAACCTGTGTCTTTTGGGGAAACTGCTAGGTACGTATGACCTAGATTGGACACTGTTGGAAACAGGATATTGGGCTTGATGGACCTTGGTCTGACCCAGTATGGCATATCTTATGTTCTTATGTGACTAACCCTAGGGTCCTGCTGCAAATGATGTTGATGTGGCCTGAGATGTTGCAGGGCTTCTTGGACAATATGAATTCCGTGGGCTTCGTTGTCACCCATCTAGAGTGCATGCAAGCAGAACTAGGTGCCATCCAGAGCTAGGTGCCATCCTGAGTGCATGCAAGCAGAGCTAGGTGCTATCCAGAGCGAGGTGCCATCCTGAGTGCATGTGAGCAGCAGCTGGTGCATTTGACTCTGCCACAGAGGGAGGGGTTCTTAATGTGTGCTTACTTATATCTTATTGTTTTGTAAATAAAATATTTATGGATTTATTTCACAGGGAGAAAGTACTCAACTGGGGCACAATTAAGCTTGTTAAGTTAAAATTTGTTTGAGGGATATCTTGGTTTCCTGAGATGTTTTCTGCTTATACAGACTACACCTGCTGCTGACCTATCATCCATGGCTACCATGCCCATGACACACTGTCTCTATGTCCATGTGACCATTTTCCTGCACCTACCACTCACTTTTGGCATGGATAGATTCATCTAGGGCAGAAATGTAGGTGGTTCACATTAGGAGTTTTTCTAGAGGAGGCCAGACATCTCCTAACTACCCTTGCCATTGGCTGCAATCATAGAGAGCGATTTTGCAGGCTCCCATGTTGGTCAAACAGAGGACCAGTGGGGACTAGTGGTTTGTAAAAATACAGCAGTTGCACATTAACTACAGTAACTTATTTTAGTTACAGCTTAAGTTTCAGCACATTTAATGAGGTCCACCATTTTAAACTGAACTTGAAATGACATTCTGTGTACACATTTAAGAGTCCTGGAAAAGTTTATTTGTTCCAGCATAGTGTGTTCTATAGTGTTTTTCTCTACTCAAAAGAACATATAAAAAGCAGTGTTGAAATGCAACCCTCTTTAAATGGTAACTACTTTTTTATGACTTAGTGTTGCAAAACCAATTATGCATTCTTTGAGTATGTATTATAATCTATCGTATAAAATGGTTTACCAAATCCTAATATTTTGTTGGTTAACATGCATTGTTTGTCATGCACAATTTGTCTTGTGCTGAGTTATTAGTATATACAAATTCCCAGATGGAATAAGATTCCATTTTGTGCTCGTAAAGACAGACTACCGTATGAGATAGTAAGATTTGACTCTATATATATTCAAATGCATAAATACCCAGGGAATGTCTGTCTTTCCATAGTTTCTATGTGCATAGTTCCTGTGTAAAGACAGACTTATTCCCTGGGTGTTTATGCATTTGAATATATATACAGTAGGCCTCAAACCTTACTATTTCACATGGCAGGGCAGAGTGTTTCCACTAAGCCACTAAACCAGGAGGAATAGTTAGAATATAAAACCCAATCTGAAACAATTGAGACAGTGGTGTACTAAAGATGAGGTGGTGGGTGTGGCCCACTCCAGGTGCCAGCCAGGATGGGGGTGCACCCCTACTGGGCCCATACTTTGGAGGGAGTGCAGCAAACTTACCTTAAAGCCGGATGGCTTTCCGTACTGCCTCCAATCCAGGCCCAGCAACTTCGGTCCAGGAGAGAAGAGACGCCGGGCCTGGATTGGAGGCAGCACGTCAAGCCACCTGTTTTTAAGGTAAGTTTGCTGTGCTGCCTCCGAAATGTGGGCCTAGCGAGGGGGGCACCCATTGCAAGAAGAGGACAGCTGCCTCGGGTACCGAGGGGGCTGAGAATGCCACTGAAATGAAGTTTTATGGCCTTACTAAGCTCTATTCCCATAAAAATATTCTTGTGCCTGAAACCCTGAAGAAATGCTACTGTTTTTCTAATCACAGAATTAGAAGTATTTCATTTAGAAGGTTTTTTTAAAATTATTTTGCAATTTGTAGAGAGCCCTACCATACACAAAAATAAGTAATGATAATTTAAGACTTAATTGTATTTAAACTTACATTTGAAAAAAATTGTGATCAAAAGTGTGTTTTGCTAATTTGTTTTTTGTTTAATTTGTTTATAATATTTTAAAGCCCCATTTAGGGAACTTCAGGCATCTAGGTCAGGACATGGTTAATTCCCCCAGTATTTGCTGGCGGCAGCACAATTTTACAAAACAGGACACTTTAAAAATAAAAAAAGGTACATATCGTTTTGCATTACTTCATCTGTGAATATCATGGGTTTCTGGCTAGAGGAATGCAGAGAGAAAACCCCAAGTCAGACCTGCTATCTCAAATAGGAAGCAGTTGTGGGTTATGTACACCCTCCCTCCCCAACACAAAGCCAACCCAACATTACCTTGACTCCCACCACAACCACCCAAGACTTCACAGCTCATACTGAGTGTCTCCTTGTGGCCTAGTGGCAGTATAGGTGTAATCACAGTTGCTCCTGTCCCATACGGTTCTCAGATTAATATGACAGCTTGACTTTTAGCAGTAGTACTGTAAGGCTGTTGCTAGGGGTCAGTGGTGCCATTTTGAACTCAGGGGCAGGGCAGGAGCTCCTGGGAATCTCTACTGCCCTGTTACTAGACCCTAGGAAGACCTCCCTGGTAAGAATTGGGTGGGGGTTTGAGGTGGTGGTTTACATAGAAACACAAAGAAAATGATGGCAGATAAAGAGCATACAGTCTATCCAGTCTACCCATCCCTACAAACTATTACACATGTGAATTGTGATCTTCCTAGATCTTGGTATTTTGAGGAATACAGTCAATAAATAAATAACTATAATCCCTTCCTCTTCCTCAGAGATCTATTTTTATTTTAAATTCAGATACAGTTCTTATTTCCACCTCCACTGGGAAGCTGTTTCATACATCTACCACCCTTTCTGTAAAGAAATATTTCCTCACACTACTCCTGAGTCTGTCCTTCCACCTTCATGCAATAACCTCCTCATTTGAGAGTAGGGTTACCAACTTTTTCACCGAGAAAAGCCCGACACCTGTGGCTCGCCATGCTCCACCCATTCTCCACCCCTAGTCCCACCCCTGCCCCGCCCCCAGCCCCACCCACAAAAAATACCGAGGATACGTGTAGGCTAACTTCCTTGGTCAGATAATAATTAAACTGGGAACCCCAAAATCCAAACATGAAATGTACAACACTGGAGAAATAAAACTATAAAGTAATTTCTTCTTGCACTAAACAAAAACGCAAAGATGTTATCAATACACACTTCCCAGACCAAACATATTCCAGCTAATAAATTCAAAATAAAAAGTATTTTTCTACCTTCTGTTTGGGCGTTTTATTTTTCAGTTGCAATTGCTCCAGTCACTTTCTTCTGGTTTCTTCGTGTCTTCTGCGAGCTATCCATTTGTCCTTTCTTCTCTTTTAGATGTTTTCCATTCTCTCTCTATTTCTGCTTTAACATACTGATTGTTTCCCTTTTGCTCTTTCCCCCAATTCTTTCCTTATTCCTTTATCATCCATTTAAATTTCACCCTTCCATTCTCAAGCCCCTCACTCTCCCAATACCCAGCCCATCATAGACTTTTCTTCCACACAAAATATTTTTTCTCTCTCCACTCATTCCCCATCTATTCTAGTCCTCCCCCAAAATCAGTTCCCTTATAGTTCTAGACCCACCCAGCATCCACTCCCTTCTAATCCCATTCTCCCATGCCCCACATCAGTCCATTTCCAGTCCTATTCCAGCTCTTCATCAGCCCATTTCCAGTGCTAGCCCTCACATCACAGACCATTTCCAGTCCTAGCCCCCCCCCCAAATCACAGCCCATTTCCAGTCCAAGTCCCCATCACAGCCTATTTCCAGTCCTAGGCCCCCCCCATCACATCCCATTTGCAGTCGGAGTCCCCCCCGCACCATCACAGCCCATTTGCAGTCCTACCCCCTCCCCCCACCATCACAGTCCATTTGCAGTCCTAGCCCCCCTAATCACAGCCTATTTCCAGTCCAAGTTCCCCCTCCCTCCACCATAGCCCATTTCCAGTCCAAGTCCCCCCCCCCATAGCCCTTTTCCAGTCCAGGTCCCCCTCCCCATCACAACCCATTTCCAGTCCATGTCCCCCCCCCAATAGCCCTTTTGCAGTCCAGGTCCCCCTCCCCATCAAAACCCATTTCCAGTCCATGTCCCCCCCCATAGCCCTTTTCCAGTCCAGGTTCCCCTCCCCAACACATCACATTTCTTTCCATTCCAATGCCCCCCCCCCCATAGCCCTTTTCCAGTCCAGGTCCCCCCCCTTCACAACCCATTTCCAGTCCAAGTCCCCCTAATCACAGCTTATTTCCAGTCCAAGTTCCCCTCCCTCCGCCATAGCCCATTTCCAGTCCAAGTTCCCCCCCCCATAGCCCTCTTCCAGTCCAAGTTCCCCCCTCCCATAGCCCTTTTCCAGTTCAGGTCCCCCTCCCCATCACAACCCATTTCCAGTCCATGTTCCCCCCCCCAGCCATTTTCCAGTCCAGGTCCCCCTCCCCATCAAAACCCATTTCCAGTCCATGTCCCCCCCCCATAGCCCTTTTACAGTCCAGGTCCCCTCCCATCACAGCCCATTTCTTTCCAGTCCAAGTCCCCCCCCCCCATAGCCCTTTTCCGGTCCAGGTCCCCCCCCCCATCACAACCCATTTCCAGTCAAATTCCCCCCTCCTTGCCCTTTTCCAGTCCAGGCCCCCTCCCCCCATCACAGCCCAGGCAGTCCTTGGCCTCCCCCCAAAACCGCGGCTGTCTGAGGCTTTAGAGGGAGCCGGGGAAGCCCGCGCGAGGCCCCGGCTCCCTCTGAACAGCCGCCAGCGTGAAGAGCCTTTACCTTCACGCTGGCGGTTGTTCCTGTGAAGCCACGAATGCTGGGAAAGGTTAAAGGGCATTGCCTTTAACCTTTCCCACCACTTTTTCAGAATTCTTAATTTATACATATATAACCAGCCTCTTGCAAAGGCATAACATTATTTATAGGGATGACTTGCTTTAAACAGGGAGAAAATATAAATAAAACCCAGCAGACCACTGCACCAAAAGTAAAATAAAGGATTGTGATGGAGAGTGGGAGACAGAACTCAAGGCCTAAACTGGAAAAAAGCAAAAGACAAAAGTAGAGGACAACAGTAGGTTCATATAAACAAAACACCATTAAGGTTGATTCCCCCAAAATAATGTATCTGTAGTCCTTGAAAAGCAGGCAAAAGCAATACAAAGCCAAAGTCCTTGGACGGCGTACTCTTTAATACTCCTTTTCCTTATTCTCTCCTTTGTCTGCTCCCTAATTGGGTACTTTGCTCCTCACATTCTGTAACTCTTGTTGAAGAGGCTGTATCTTCTCCTTTAGATATACAGACACCTAAGTTGTACATTATGACACCAGCTCCATGTGTCCCTCAAAGTACTGATGGGTATATTCCCAGGTGAAGATTTGGATGAGATATGAACCTGCTTTCCACACCAGGAGTGCAAGTATGAAACCAGCAAAATATTTGAAGCAAACTCTTTGAGTAGGAGGTGAAGGATGCACCTGGGAGACAGGTCCCTTCCATCACAGTTTCAAGTCTTCTTTCTTTTAGCAATAGATGAACAGACCATTACCTCTTCCATAGGTATCACTGGCACCTTTGTTATTGCCTTCAGATACTTCTCTTGATGTGTGTTCCCTTTCTTCCTTGGTTTCAGCTGTTTGCTGAATTAAGCCTAGCTGGCTTGTAGGATTACTTACCTTGTTGCAGGAAGCCTAGCTGATCATCTCAGCTGCAGTACCCCAGGCTGGGATGGGCCCCACTAATGGGTTCAAGCAGCCTCTCTTCCTCCCTGGACTCCTGCGTAGAATGAAGGCATGGGCTAATGTATGTAAGGAGCTTTTATAGTTCTCTTCAATTTGGAAAAAGGACAATTCCTGCCCAGTGACCAAGAGGCAAGTCAGGTTTCCATCATATTGTGTTGCAAGCTAGCTTCCAATTAGGAATAGGGACTCCAGAATGTTTCCCTTTCTGGACTCTAAGGATATGATATGCTCACTAATTATGCCTAGGTGACGTCTGCTATCCCTTCCAGTTGGTTCTGCAAGATTTTCTGGAAATTAGCAGCAACAAAAGGGAGGTTCTGTGATTGTATATTAAGAATTTTATTAGGGTACAAAAATAGAAATAATATGGCTAATGCTAACGACTGAGGTAATGATATTATGTAGCAGCAGCAACAGCAGCAGCAGCAGCAGCTAATAATTCTTAAGTAAACAGTAATAAATCACAAACTAATAACCAAAGGATATTTAGCTTGCTCTTAATTCAGGATAGTACAAAATAGAGTTATCTGGCTACTTCCCACCCACTGGAGAATGCATAGAGAATGATACTTTTACCTCTGCCCAAAAGGGTAAACGCTACTGGGGTCTGAGTCAGATTCCAGAGCAGCAAAGGTCCAAGTAGGCAGATAAATTAGCAACACAGGCTCTAGCCATGTTAGGTGAGCCATGAGGGGTAATATAACATCTGATGTGCCTGTAGGAGTCTTAGCTTGTCTTACAGTGATAGTGGACAGCCTCGGTATCGTGGCAGAGAGGGGGCACTCTATGGTGGTTTGTCATCTTCCTTGATATGCTTGGTTGGCCTTCTCAACATTGTTTTAGGTCAGGTTGGGCTTTAAGTGAAATATGTGACACAGTCTTCCTGGTACAATAGCAGTCCATTTCCTCTGGGTCCTCAGATAGCAGAGACATCTGCTTTGTATCCATTAACTCTATTTCAGGCTATGGGATGGTAAACCTTCTGCTGCCAGGCAGTGGGTTGGGGTGTCTGGGTCCTCGTGTAGGAGAGTGTCCAAAGTTCCAGTCCATTTTACCAAAGAAATGAGGTCCAGGGCTCGGGGAGTGGGGAGTAAGGTTGGTCAAGGTAAGAAAGGAGGGGTCTAGTAAGGGTACAGAATTGGTAGTTGGTGATGTGGTGACTGTGGCCCAGTCTGCTGCGTCTTTATTCGTCCAGAGACCTTCTATAGCACATGCTGCTTCTGGGGCCCAGGAGACTCTGCAGATGGATAACCCTGGGGGGGGGGGGGGGAGGCCATGAACAGTGGATCAGAGAGTGATGAGTTTGTATAATCTTTGTTCATAGGGTTGTTGTCCAAGGGTGATGGCATGTCCAGTGCAGAAGCCTTCTGGTAGACAGCTTTGGGGTTAGTGGCTGGTCAAGTATTTGCCTGATAAAAATATGCTGTGCACTTTGCATTGCATAGTGCGTTGGTTGGACAGTGAGAAGCAGGTGTAAGGTAATATGGCCAAGCTTCTTTCCATAATTCAAAAACCCTTGCTTCAGAAGGGAAAACCCACTATGATCCACAAACAAATCCTTCTATACACAAGAAAAGGTGTGTGGAACCATCAGAATAGGAGCCATGCAGGTTTATATTTGACTCACATACTTGTTCCCCATTTTCAGTCGTCAGCTGCTTTTCAAACCCAAATACAGCCAAAACATCTTTCATCCTAACTCATTTTTTTTTCCTTTTTATCTTTTTTATGTATTTCCAATTACAGCTGTGCTCCCTCTGTTTGTCAGGTGGTGCTGAACTGCCTCATGGGCATGACAGCATCTGGACCACTGCTGAGTTCAGCTGTTCATATTGAGTGCTACATAGTTCTTTGAGGCTACCTTTGAGGGCCTGCATATATCCCCTCCATGGACTGGGCCATGGATGTTACAGTATTTTATTTAAGTCCTGTATACCTGCTTCCACCTGTGTTTCCACACTAGTGTGCAACACTGCATCATTTGGGCTGTTGCTGGTCACGTAGATGATCGTTAAAGAGGGACTGTTCCATCTGTTTCTATCCACCCTCTTCCTACTGTGGCAACTGCTCTAGGTTCCACTAATTTTACATAGTAACATAGTGAATGACGGCAGATAAAGACAAGTATGGTCCATCTACATGGCTCCAGACCTGGTGCAAATAAGAAGGATTCAGATTTATTGGTGACTGGGGAAACAGATGGACCAACAAGAGACTATAATGTGCTGATGGACTATAGCTCTCTGTCTCAGGGAAAAGAATCTTAAGAGAAAAATTCAGGCAGTATGTGGATATGCAATTTATCTAGGAAAAGGGGATGACGGATGTGGAAGTTCAAGACAGGCACGCCACCCCTTGTAAAAGCAGAATAATACCAGAAACAGCCACACTTTTAAACCACACATCAAAAACAAGTGGAAAGATGTGGGAAGAACAAAATCAATGCAAAATACACAGAAGCCAGGTAAATGCTGGAAAGCAATGAGCACAAATGCTCGAAGCTTAGCCAACAAAGTTCCGGACCTGGAAGCCCTAATGGTGGAAATGGATTTGGACATTGTGGCCATTAGAGAAACATGGTTTAATGAATCGCATGATTGGGATATAGCCATAGCTGGCTATAATCTATTCAGAAGAGACAGAGAAAATGGAAAAGGAGGAGGAGTAGCCTTGTATGTCAAAAGCAATATTAAAGCTACTGAAATGCAGGGGACATGGGGAAAAGAAGAAGCGCTCTGGATTGCGTTGGAAAGAGGAGTTGGCACTGTTATCCATACTGCCATAGGCAGCTCTATAATGAGGCCAAGTGAGGCGGTGGCCTAAGGCGGCAGCTTTTTGGGCTTTTTGGGGGCGGCAAAATTGCCTCCACAAAGACTGCCATCACCGCCTCACTCGGCCTTCAAAATAAAAAAAAAAAACTTCCAGCGTAAGAAGCAGCTGCTGCTGCTGCTCCAGTGGCGGCAGCGGCAGAATGAGGAGCCCCGCGGTTCACCTGCCCGCCCGCCCCCCCCCCCCCAGAGAGCCTGCTGGTTTCCCTGGCTCTGCTTTGCAGAGCTGCGGCGAAGGGACAGTGTTTGCCTTAACCGTGGCTCTGTTAAAGCTGAGCCCAAGGTGCAGTTGGGAAACAGGATTTCCTGTTTCCCATCAGCACCTCAGGCTCAGCTTTAACAGAGCCACGTGAAAGGGAAACACTGTCCCTTCACCACGGCTCTGCAAAGTGCAGCCGGGGAAACCAGCAGGCTCTCTGGGGGGGGGGGGGGGGGGCGGCCGCGGGACTCTTCATTCTGCTGCGGCCGCCCCGGGAGCCGCAGCAGCAGCTGCTTAATACGCCAGAGTTTTGAGGGTTTTTTTTCAATTTCCCTGGGTTTGGGGGGGAGGGGTCTAGGACTGGAACTGGGCTGATGGGGGGGTAGGACAGGAACTGGGCTGATAGGGGGGGTTTAGAACTAGAAATGGGCTGATGGGGGGGTTAGGACTGGTAATAGACTATGGGGGGGTTAGAACAGGAAATGGGCTGATGGGGTTAGTACTGGAAATGGTCTGATTGAGAGGGGGGCTAGGACTGGTAATGGGTTATGGGGGGTTAGAATTGGAAATGGGCTGATGGGTGGGTTAGGACTGGTAATGGGCTATGGGGGGGTTAGAAATGGAAATGGACTGATGGGGTTAGTACTGGAAATGGGCTGATTGTGAGGGGGCTAGTACTGGTAATGGGCGATGGGGGGTTAGAACTGGAAATGGGCTTATGGGGGCTTAGGACTAGAAATGGACTGATCGGAGGGGGCTAGGACTGGTAATGGGCTATTGGGGGAGGGCTTGGACTGGAAATGGACTGATGGGGGTTTAGAACTGGAAATGGGCTGATGGGGGGTTAGGACTGGTAATGGGCTATGGGGGGAGACTAGGACAGGAAATGGGCTGATTGGGGTGCTAGGAGTGAAAGTGGACTTATTGGAGGGTTACGACTGGTAATGGGCTGAATGGGGGGCTAGAACTGGGGTGGGCTTATAAAGGGGCTAGGACTAGAAATGGGCTGGGACAGGAAATGGGCTAATAGGGGAGGGAGGAGAGTGCTGCTGGCCCTGGAAGAAAACTAGGGACTAGGGCTACAAATGGGCTGATGTGGGGGGGGGGATGGTAGAATAGGGTCTGTCAGGGGAAGGATGGGGCAGGAAGGGAAGGAGGGGGCTGGAAAGGAGCTGACACCTGGAATGTACCGAAGGGGGACTGGAAGGGAGCTGACACTAGGGGATGGAAGTTGTAGGTAGCTGCTTAATAGGGAGGAGGCTGGAAGGGAGCTGACATGTGAATGGCACTAGAAGAGAGATGGACAGAGGGTAGGGTGACTGGAAGGGAGCTGACTGGGGGGTGCCACTGAGAGTGAACCTGAGCTGATACCTGGGATGGTATTTGGACTAGAAGGGGCTGGACAGTGGGAAAGGAGGGGGACTGGAAGGGAATGGGCACAAGTGGCAGTCATTGGAATGCAAGGTGGTTGACATTGGAAGGTACTGGGAGGGGAGGACTGGAAAGGGGACTGATACTGGGGAGGGTTATTGAAACTGGAAAAGGGCTGATGGAAGGAAGTGAAGAAAACAAAAGAAGAGATAAGAAATGGCAGATGGACCATGGACCATAGACCACAGAAAGAGAGCTAAGAGAAGACAGGAAAGCAGAAGCCTCAGATCGGGACCAGCATGATCAGAGAATAAAATGGTCAGACAACAAAGGTAGAAAAAATAATTTTATTTAATTTTGGTGATTGGACTTTGTGCTATTTTTATATTTTACACAGTATTGGGCAGCTGCAACTCTCATTTATCTGATGTTGCACTGCATGTGGACTCTGGCTTCTTGGGGATTCAGTTTAAATTTTGTCTACATATTTTTATTTTTACTTTAGATTGTGGTTACTTATTCTGTACTTGGTAAGAATCGATGTTGTGCGTGTGTGACTGAGGTCAGTTGTTCTGTTAACATGCAGTTTGTATATATAAAGATCTGTACTATACTGTAGTAATTTGACTTGTTCAGCTTTTCAAATAGATGTATGGATGTTCCAGGGCCCACTGTAGTATTTACAATGATGCTTTTTTGGATGGGCTCCTTATGTGACTTTTGGAAGTTTGTGCTGATATGGTATGGTATGGTTTGCTTTTTGTTGTAGGGTTTTTTATTAGTTCACAATATGCCTGGTACTGGAGAATAATGGTTGTTGTTGTTGTTAGTGAGATGATCACAATCAGATTTTTTTTTTTAAATATTGAGTTCTGTGGGTGAATGTCCTGGTTCTGCTCTGCACCTACTGTGGATTTAAAATATATGTTGAAAAAGAAAAAGGGAGAACCATAACGCAGTTTATAACAAATTAAAAATGGGTTATAATTTAGTTTTATAAACTGTGCTATTGATTCTTGCTGTCTTTTAGTTCCTTGGTGTGCAAAGAGGACCGTACCTAGCCCTGTGCAAGCAGTGCAGCCACACAGGGCGCAAAGGCTTGGGGGGGGGGCGCATTTTGGCTCTTTGCTGTTGCCCTGCTGCCGCTGGCAGGACAATTGCAGGCAGTTAAAATGAGCCCAAAGCCTTTTCGCAGCACTTTAAGCAGGTCTGGTCCCTCCCTCCTCCGACACGATGTCAGAGCAGGGAGGGACAGATCTGCTTAGAGTGCCAGCGCCTTTCCGATTGGGTGCATGCCCCCCTCCTCCTCCCCATACCTCCGTCCAGTGCTGCCTGCTCTTTCCCTACTGCCGGCACTGCCGTGAAAAAAACAGAGGGCGCAGCAGCAGGGAAAGAGCAGGCAGTGCTGGATGGAGGTATGAGGGGAGAGGGGGATGTGCGCCCGAGTTGCAAGTCGCACAAGGCGCGATTGCAGTTCGTTACGGCCCTGTGTGTAAACATCTTGCATTTCCTCCATATAAGGGTGGCGACAAAACTTTCTTCAGGTATATTCAGGAAAGGAAGAAGATCAGAATTGGAATTGCAGGACTCAGAAGTGCTGGGAAAGCACTCGTGGAAAGTGACATAGAAAAAGCAAAATTGCTAAACAAATAATTTTGCTTTGTTTTCACTAAAGAAAATCCTGGAGATGGACCAGCTGTGACTCCATCCCCATTCCCATAAAAATTGGAATGTAGTAGATACCACACCATTCACAGAAGATGAGGTGTTGGAACAACTTGTTAAACTGAAAGTGGACAAAGCCATGGGACCAGATGGGATACATCCCAGGATACTGAAAGAGCTCAGAGAGGTTCTTGCAGGGCCGTTACAGGATGTATTCAACAGTGTAATCAAATATTTTTTCACTCAACGTGTAATCAAACTCTGGAATTTGTTACCGGAGGATGTAGTAAAGGCTGTTAGTGTAGCTGGGTTTAAAAAAGGTTTGGACAAGTTCCTGGAGGAAAGGTCCATAAACCATTATTAAGAAGGGACCCAGGATATCAATGCTTGAACCAATACAAGCATTGTGGAACCTGTGTCCCTTGGGGAAACTGCTAGGTACGTATGACCTAGATTGGCCACTGTTGGAAACAGAATACTGGGCTTGATGGACCTTGGTCTGACCCAGTATGGCATATCTTATGTTCTTATGTTCTTAGATCCTTGGAAACAGGAGAGGTTCCTCAGGACTGGAGAATGGCTGATGTCGTACCTCTACACAAAAGTGGTGACAGGGAAGTGTCAAACTACAGACCCGTGAGCCTTACCTCAGTGGCGGGAAAAGTAATGGAGGCGCTCCTGAAAGAGTGAATAGTGAACTTTCTCAAAACCAACAGGTTGCAAGATTCGAGGCAACATGGTTTTACTGAAGGACAGTCTTGCCAAACAAATCTGATTGAGTTCTTTGACTGGGTGACCAAGGAACCAGATCAGGGGCATGTGATGGATGTCATCTACCTGGATTTCAGCAAAGCCTTAGATACTGTTCCTCATAGGAGGCTTGCAATAAACTGAGTAGCTTGGGGATGGGTACCAAGATGGTAAACTGGCAGATGACAGAAGGTGATGGTACATGGAGCTCACTCGGATGAAAGGAAGGTGATTAACGGGGTGCCCCAGGGTTCGGTCCTGGGCCCGGCATTGTTCAATGTATTTGTGAGTGATATGGCTGAAGGAGTGAATGGAAAAGTCTGTCTTTTTGCAGATGACACAAAAATTTGCAACAGAGTGGACTCCCCCGAGGGAGTGGATAACATGAGGAAAGATCTACAAAAGCTGGAAGAATGGTCTAATGCTTGGCAATTACGATTTAATGCGAAAAAGTACAGTGTCATGCACTTAGGTAGCAAAAATCCAAGGGAAATATACGCAATAGGGGGCGAGAGGTTGGTGTGCATGGTTCAGGAGAAAGACCTTGGTGTGATTATCTCTGATGATCTCAAGGTGGCAAAACAGTGCGACAAGGCGGTGGCAAAAGCCAGGAGGATGTTGGGCTGCATACAAAGAGGGATTACCAGCAGAAAGGAAGAGGTACTTATGCCACTGTACAGGTCGCTGGTGAGGCTTCACCTGGAATACTGTGTTTAGTTTTGGAAACCATATCTTGCAAAAGATGTGAAATGACTGGAAACTGTTCAGAGGAAGGCGACCAAAATGATTTGGAGCCTGCGTAAGAAACCTTATGAGAAGAGACTTGAAGACCTAAATATGTACACTTTGGAGGAGAGGAGGGATAGGGGAGTTATGATTCAGACCTTTAAATACTTATAGAGGAACGATGAACAAACAAACCTCTTCCAAAGATGGGGAAGCTGCAAAACTAGAGGGCATAACATGAAGCTGCAAGGTGGAAAATTGAAAGGCAATGTCAGGAAATATTTTTTCACTGAAAGGGTGGTGGATGCTTGGAATGCTCTCCAGATGGAAGTGGTGTGGGCAAACACCGTGACAGAATTCAAAACAGTATGGGACAAGCACAGCAGATCCCTTTACAACAACAGGGTAAAGACAAAATAAACTGAACCATCTAATTTCTCAACAAATAGGGGTGTCCTACATGGAGTGCTGGGTCCACCCCTAAACAAAGACATGGGGAGGGGTGGCCTGCACAGAGCGACAGGTGCACCTACTCTTGCCGTATTGCTGGGCAGACTGGATGGACCATGCTGGTCTTTATCTGCCGTCATTTACTATGTTACTATCTAGTCTGCCCAGTATGATGGCAAGAGTAGGTGCACCTGCCGCTCTGTGCAGGCTACCCCTCTCTATGTCTCTGCTCAGGGGGTGGACTGCTTCTGTCCGATCATTTCCAATACTGTGTGTGCTCTTCTTTTCATTTTTTCTCCATTGCACCTCTGCTTCCTTGTTTGGCTTAGCTGTCCTGCCATTCTTATCTGCAGCACTTTTACACAGCCTTTTCATCTCCACAGCACCATGGCCATACTCATAAGAGCTTTTTCTTTTACTGTAGCTGCCTTTTATCCTATTTATTCGCTTTTCCTTGGGTCATGCTGCTACTAAAACTTTAAGGCTCAGCTGTTGCCCGATAATTTAACTCGGGCTCTGACCCCAGTCCTTGTGCAGCTGGAACAGCAGTGGAGGAGCAGTCTAATGGTTAGAGCACTGGCTTGGGAACTAAGAGGCCAGGATTCAGTTCCCACTAGAACTCCTTGTGGCCTTGGGCAAGTCACTTAATCCTCCATTACCTCAGGAAAATCCAAGTTATCAATGTCCCTGTTTATTGTACATCACCAAGTTTAAGTTACAATGTAAACTGCTTTGACTGACATGATAAAGCGTTACCAGTTAAATAAGAGCACTCTCAATTGAGGCTGTATGCTCTTCTTTGCATTTATATGCTCCTCCTTCTTCTTTATTTTTTTGTTTTATTTCTTTCTCAGGGAAACCCCTGCTTACCACTGCCACTGAGCCCTTTGCACAGCAGTTGTCCTGCTTCCACCTCCAAGAGACTCCCCCAGGACCAACAGGCAAGATTGCAGCCCTGCAGCTCCTCTGCATGCTCAAATGCAACTATGTCCTGATGCTGCCCAGCTTTGTGAGTGCTCCAGATGTTTTAGGGGAGGGGGGCAAGATACCCTCAACTGGCTCGGCAACCATGAGCCTGGCCCTTGGTGCTGCTGTTGGCCATGGTCCCTGCTACCGGAGCCAATGTTTGCAGGACCATGAGCCGCCTCTTCAGCTTTTGCTGCAGATACCACGACTGATAGGGAAAGTTGCCAACTGATGGGTGGCTTCACCTTGGTGATTGACCAGCATTGACTCCAAAATCCATGCTGCCTGTGTGCCTCTCAAAACTGATGACTCTTCCTTGCCACACGGCTTGGCCTCTGCATCGCATGCTGAACTAGGTAATGCTGTCTTGTGGCTTCTATAGTGGAACCTGGTTCCTTTCTCCTCCCACACTGTCCTCTGCCCATCTACCTATCCTAATCCTGGCTTCACTTCCCACTTTCCTCCTTCCCCTGCTTCTCCCTGCCCTCTTCCTATTTCAGGGAGCCCTTTCTCCCCACAGCAGTCTGGTTATGGGCCAATGCCATCTATTGTCTAGGCCTAGCATTATTATCTCATTTTCCTTACTGGTCATTGTTTATTTATTTATTTAACAGGGTTTTTTAAATACCATTTTATCATTTCAGTCAAAATGGTTTACATTGCAACTTAAACTTGGTAATGTACATTAAACAGGGGCATTGATAACAGAGTTTTCTGAGGCAATGGAGGGTTAAATGACTTGCCCAAGGCCACAAGGAGTGCTAATGGGCATCACAAGAGAGATTCCAATAAAGATAAAAGTATCCCAGATGCCCTTAAATACAGAACAGAGAAAGTTGAAAGATTCCAAATTACCCTTATCAACTGATAACCAGATTAATATAAATAAAATACAATCTCTAAAATGCCTGTATGCAAATGCTTGAAGTCTAAAAAATAAGATGGGGAAAGCTAGAATATATAGCACTAAATGAAAGGTTAGATATGATTGGCATCTCAGAGACTTGGTGGAACAAGGACAATCAATAGAATACTGTGAAACCCAGATACAAACTATATCGCAATGATAGGGTAGAACATATTGAGGGAGGGGTTGTGCTCTATATTAGAGAGGGCATTGAGTCACACAGGATTAAGTTTTGGAGGAAACAAAATACACTAGAATCTTCATGGATAAAAATCCCATGTAAAAAGGCAATGGCAGTGGGAGTATACTACTGACTGCTCAGCCAGAATGTACAAATTAAGATGAAATGCTAAAAGAAATCAGGGGAGCTAACAAAAGTTACAACACAAAAGTTGTAACACAAAAGTAATAATAGGTGATATCAATTACTCCTGTATCGATTGAGTCAGTGTCACAACAGGACATGTTAAGGAAATAATGTTTCTAAATTAAATAAATGACTGCTTTTTGGAGTAGTTGGTTCATGAATCGACAAAAGGGGAAGCTATTTTGGATCTAGTCCTTGAGAAAAGGGTTTTGGGACCACTTGGCAATAGTGATCATAGTATGATCACATTTGATTTAATTAATAGAAGAAGGACAGCAAGGAAATCCAGAGTTCTACCTTTAAACTTTCAAAAGGGAGACCATGATAAAATGAGGAAAATATATAAGAAAAAACTAAAAGGAGCAGGTGCAAAGGTTAAAGGTTTACATCAAACATGGATGTTGCTTAAAAATATTATCTTGGAAGCCCAAACCATATTCCATATTTTACAAAAAATGGAAGGAAGGCAAAAAAACTGCCAGCGTGGTTTAAAGGTGAGGTCAGAGAGGCTGTTGTTGCCAAAAAAGCATCTTTCAGGAACAAGGAAGAATGCCTACCAACCTAAAAACTTCCATCATACGTCCATCGCTTAAGAAGCCAGAGCTTGACCCACTGGATCCTGCATCATTCAGACCAATAGCAAGCCTACCGTTCACCACAAAGATAATTGAGAAAATTGTCCAACAGCAACTACAAGAACACCTAGAAAACAATAACACTCTGGACCCACAGCAACATGGATTCCGCCCCTCACATGGTGTTGAAACTCTCATGGTCACTCTCCTAAACACTATCACCAAAGGGATGCAGACCAAACAGTCTGGCTACGCGCTCATCTTTCTGGATATCTCCGTGGCATTTGATACAGTTGCACATGACATCCTACTATCCAGACTACAAGACATTAGAATACAAGGCAAAGTACTACATTGGTTCCATTCATACCTAGACAACAGATTTCAACTCATCCAAACCACCTCCGCTACCTCTTCCCCTTTAAACAAACTCAAGGAATACCCCAAGGTTCCTCGCTCTCAGCAACTCTCTTTAACATTTATCTCCAACTCCTCTGTGAAATAATACGATCCCACAATATCAACTACCACATGTATGCAGATGACATCATGCTGTATGGACCAATTACAACAACTGATCCAAATAACCCGAAACTAATTAACTGATTTAATGATGTCTCCAGATGGCTACAAGAAAACAATCTTACCATAAACTTAAAAAAAACAGACGCACTATTTGTAACAAAGGACCAATCCTTCGCTCCCCCCCCCCCCCCATCTCTCAACCTAGGCACAACTAAAATAGCAGTACAACCGCATGTAAAATATCTGGGAATCATCCTTGACAAGACACTATCATTTAAACAGCAGGTTGCAAAAACCATAAGAGCTATCTACTTCAAAGCAAAGATGGTACAGAGACTCAGACCGCTCATCGACCCAAAAGACTTCCATACAGTTATGCAGGCAATGACACTACCTCACTTAGACTACTGCAATACAATATACCAAGGACTCACCACCGCCACCATCAATCCACTATGGACTGCCCTTAACACCACAGCACGGATCATGCAAAGGACAATAAAACACGAGCACATAACCCCTGTTGTAAGAGATCTGAACATCCTTCCACTAGAAGCTCACATAAAATATAAAGCACTGATTTAATGTGGACAAGTGCAAAATTATGTACTTAAGAAAGAGCAACTCAAACTTTAGTTACACGATGTAAGGTTCCACATTAGGAACTACCACCAATGAAAAGGATGTATGCGTCATTGTGGATAATACTTTGAAATCCTCCACCAAGTGTGCAGCAGTGGCCAAGAAAGCAAATAGAAAGTGTAGGAGATATTATCAGAAGCAGATAAATACACATGTATATATCCTCTGTCTGTCTAGGGCAGCAGTTCTCAACCTGTGGGTCGGTACCCCCATGGGGGTCGCCTCAGGATTTACCAGGGGTCGCCTGACAAATCCCGGGAATTATTATTTATTTTCTAATTTATTGTTCTAATTTGATCGCAAAGCCTAAAATGCCAAATACTTTGAATTTAATCAATTTATATATTACTTAGGCTATCCTTACTTACTTTTACCTGTTCACCAGAAACGATGCACCTCAAGATGTTATTTAGATCACTTCTGGTTTTGTAATGGCGGGCACGAGTCCTACTAAAATTAAATTTTCTATGTAATATTATATAACACCATCGACTCCATTGAAAATGAATGATAGAGAGAAGAATACCAAGAAAAGAAAATATTGTGATGACTTTTTAAGGTATGGTTTCACCTCCTTATTTTCAGCAGGGATTGAGAAACCACAATGCATTTTGTAACAAAGTTCTATCAGCGGAATCCATGAAGCCAAACAAACTGAAATGGCATTTTGACAGTAAGCATCCCACCTTCGTAGGCAAGGATATTTTGTATTTTAAGAACAAAGCTGATGGAATCAAGAAAAACAGACTTGATATTGGCAGAAAGTTCCACCAGCAAAACATAGCCACTTTTGAAACTTCATATATGGTGGCTCTCAGAATCGCCAAAGCCAAGAAAGCTCACACCATTGCCCTTCGTCAGTCTTTTTGAATAAAACATACAAAACCGTTGACTACAAAATCATAATAATTTCAAAATAAAATATTGTTGCTTGTTATTATGATTAATTATTGTGGTTTAAATAAGTAAATTTTATAAATAAAAACATATTGCAAAGGCCTATAATATATTAATAATTCAACAAATGATTACAGCAACAATGCGTTAATGGTAAAGGAAGAGAGACACATTTGATTTTATCATTGGGGGTCGTCACAAGTTGACCAATGGTAAAAGGGGTCACAGTACAAAAAAGGTTGAGAACCGCTGGTCTAGGGGATACTACTGTACTCCTTTTCCAGGATTCCATAGGATCATCTGGCAAACAACCACATGATAAAACAAGAATCAGCCCTGTTTGTATGAAAATTAGACTTTATTTCTGATAGCAAAAATAGTGGAAATATTAGAATAAATTAGCTTTCTGAGGTAGTATGTTATTCAGCTCTGTGCTATAATTATCAAGAGATCTAATCTCTGTTTTAGAAACCATGTCACAGATTTGCATGCACTCTGATGTACAGTAAATGATCTGTCTGTCTGGGCTATCCCCAAACTCTGGGAGAAATTAAAGACCAGTACATTAGCTCATGCCAAAACACCTGAGGCTATGGTCCGGGTCTGAGGAACGGAACGTAGTCAAGGTATGGCAGAGGTTCAACGGTAGCTGAAATGAGCTGTATGGTCACACACTGAGCTGCCGGTCTGTGGGAGAAATTCACTCCGTCTTGAGGCTTTGGCCTTGAACACTATCTGACTTTAGCTAGAGAGAGAAGGCATGCAGTCTGTGTCAGAAGTTTAAAGTTCCCATGTTTTCTGCCAGCCTCAGTATGTTTCAGGGTACTACAGAGGTGTTTGCTGGGCTGCGTCTGTCTGTGCTCTCTTCAAGTTCTTTCTGTCCACTTCTTCTCTTCTTTCTCTCCTTCTGAATTCATTCTTTTCTATTCTCTTTCTTGAGCTCTTTTTTGTTTCCTGGGTTCTGGGTTCCGGTGTACAGCCATATAATTCTTTGTCCTGAAGACCTGGTGATTGTCTGGACTCAAACCCTGTATGTCATCTTCAGCAAATCCAGTAACAGATAATAGGCAGTTCTTCTGCAAACAAAGGTCCATCGGGCGAAAGTTGCTGAGGTGCAGGTTCATACATTGTTGCAAATGCTAGCACAATGAAGGTCTCGGTCATGTTCTTCTGCACATAGTCAGCTGTAAAAATACTTCTAAACTGGCAGAATTACTTGATCTGCAAGTTTTAATGCTGAGTTATAACAAACCAGGAATCCATCTTGTTTAATTCAGTCTTTGGTTCAGAGCAGGCCCCATGGTTCAGGCTTTGGTTCAGAGCAGGCCCCATCTTGTAACAAGAAGCCATGCTAGTGGTTCAGACATTAGTTTCTGAACAGGTTCCAGTCCTACATTTCCCTCTCTTTTAAGATGGAAATAGTCACAAGGGGGCATATTCTATCTTAAAACCTAACTAAATAGCAGGCTACTGTACAGGTCAGAACCAAATGACATCGTTAACTAAAATCTAATAATAGTTACTCTAAGCATAATAATTGCATTGGAAGCAATATTGCATGAGTAATTATACTGTGCATACACACAAGCGGTTAAAGAATTTAATACTGAAATGATATATGTAAGATCAAATCAACTCAATCAATGTAATGAGTATAACTTCAAACCTGGTAGTGCAGTATTTAACCTACCCGATGTATAACTTGGTATATAGGTTATACGATATAATGGGTCAAAGTAACTTCAGACTGACCACCTAAATGCATCAGTGTGTTAGTAAACAGAACACAAGCTTTAATTGATGAATGAAACAACTCAGTTAAAAGTAATGCATAACTGAAAAGTTAATGGCGTCACTAATCAATGAGGTGACGTTCCATCAAATCTTGCAGATGCATGGCAGGTAGTGGAGGTCCATGGCGTACAAGACAACACAGGATACAAAGCTGTCTTTGCTGATATAAGGAAATCAAGAATTGGATTGCCAAGAGAAGAGCAAAGATAGGCACAATGACATGAGACATAAAATCAGCCTGTAAAATGTCCACATCATGTGACTCAAAATTGCAATCAGTGACTTCAAGGCTCTCCTGGTCAATGGACAGTTCAAAGGTGTGACAGTCCTCAGTCCAATAAGTAATTCAAGGCTTCAGTGAGGTTAATTTCATGGCCTCGAAACACATCCAGCTCCTGGATTTCAGTAGAAACAGTATCTGCATCTACATAAAACAGAGCTACTCCACTAACAGTAAGAATGGTGTGTTTAGGAACATCAATTAAGCATTGTAGGGACAGAGGTACTTATTAATGACATCATGTTTATTCTTGGTATCAGCAGTGGCATAGTCTATGTGTGTTTTTAACCACTGTTATGTGTTAAGTGTGTGTGGGTCAGACATGTTGAAGTGTTTCTGTAAAACGTATGGATCCAGTGACACAAAGACTTTCTGTGTGACAGTCTGGGACTGTGAAATCAGGGATCCAGATGTATTCTGTAGCACAACACCAGAATCAGTAAGAGGACCTTCAAGGTTTGGTTCTACATCTGAAAAACAAAACAAACAGGCTATCCCGTTCTAGATTAGTATTTGTTCTCCATTGGTAGATTCTTCTGAAAGAAACTTCCTAGGATGACATGGTCATAGCTGATTGATGTGGACCCATTTAAGGGAGCCATCCCCCTCAATACCCTTCTTTGGATCTAAAAAGCTATAGGGGAGGCTTTATCCACAATAGAATATGGACCATTCCAGCTAGGGAGAAATTTATTTTCTTTGACCCTATTCTTCCCAAAGTTGTAATAGAATACTTTGTCACCAATCTGGTATTCTTTGGAGGTGGTTTTCAGATCATAGTAGGCTTTCCTATCTCTGGCAGCACTTTCCAAATTCTGTTGGGCAAAGGCAAAGGTGCTTTGCAAGTGTTGTCTTAAGTGGGTAACATATTCATAGGCTATTGTAGCACATACTAGGTTTACATCATTGGTCTGGTACAGAAGATAGAGAGGCAGTACCATGTCCCTACCTGTCATCATTTCAAAAGGAGTTATGCCAGTGGATCAATGATGGGTGACTCTGATAACCATCAGGACCAAAGGTAAGTTAATGTCCCATTCCTTCCCAGAGGAGGAGACATATTTCTTTAGGATGCTGACAATGGTTTTATTTGCTCTTTCCACCTGACCGGAAGACTGTGGCCAATAAGCAATGTGGACTTTGGCCTTTACTCCTAACAGCTTCCACAGATGCTTGATAACTTGTCCTGTAAAATGGGAACCTTGATCAGATTCTACACACATGGATAGACCCCACCTGCTGAAAACATGATTCAACAACAGGGTCACTGTCATCTCAGTGGTGCAGATGGGTGCTGGAATGTACTCAATCCACTTGGTGACTAAGCAAATAACAGTCAGCATGTATTTGTTATCTCGAGAGGTTCAGATCACTGGGCCAATCCAATCAATTTGGAGGTCAGATCAAGGTATGGTGAGACCTTTGTTTCTCAAAGTGCTCTATGGTATGGAGCAGCAGGTTGAAATCTGCAACAAGTTAGACCTCCTTTGGTATATAATTGGATATGCTGGTACATGTGGGGCCAGTATGCCATTTGTTTCAACATTTCATAGGTGACTATGTCACCTTGGTGACCAGCACAAGGCTCGTCATGGGCGTGTTGCAACATAACTCCTTGAAAGGCTTGAGGTACAACGCATTGCACAATACCATGTTTACTCATGCGAGTTAACAGGTCCTTCAGGAGATGAAACATATCCTTGGCGATATAGAGGATTCTCAATTCCTCATTATCCTGGCAGTCTTCCAGGGTTAATGGATACTCCTGGGGGTTCTGGAGAAAGGAGTAGAAACATCCGAGGGGAGGATCTTGTTTTTGGGCCTCCACTAGGTTGGTATTGGCGATCTCACCATACCACTGTACCACCAGTGTGGTGACTAGCTGTTGAGCTTGTTGTCGGGTGACTGCTTTGACAGATGTGGTCAGGTTGTCCAAGGGAGCCTCCAATTGCCAAAGGCCTCCAGAAATGGCACCTTTCTTGGCAAGCTGGTCAGCCAGATCGTTCCCAAGCTTGTCAGGATTGTTAACATGGGCATGGCCTTTCACCTTCTTCCAGTAGACCATCATGTCATTTTCCTGTGCCACTCTGTCTAAGGCAAGGATAGATTCCTTGTGTTGGACGGGTTTCCCTTTGGAATTTAGTATATTGTTGGTTTTCCAAATAGTGAGGTGTGAAACAAATGTGTTGGACATAATTGGAGTCAGTGCAGATTGTTACAGTGCGGATCCCCCTTTGGGCAGCTTCCTGGAGAGCAGCCAGGGCTGCAGCTAACTCCGCATATTGATTTGTTTTGGACCCCAAGTGATATTTTAAGGGTCCGCAGGGGTTTATCTGTTCCCAGACCACTCCTATACCTGCAACCAGGACATGGTCAGTCTCTCAATGGTAAGACCTTGGGGACGTTCCTACAAATGTTCTCATCATAAAAATGATGACGAGTAGGCTCAGATGCACTTGACTACTTCCCGGGGTCCAAACTGTCCAACAATGACACACTAATGGTGCAGTCATGCAGCTCCGCCAGGCCTTGCGCAGCATCATTTCTGCGGTTCTGAGCATATCTCACCTCCAGGGGACATCCCTGCAGGGCTAAAGTCCAGGAGATGAGGCAGCTGTTGGAAACCTGTCCAGACTTTATCCGATCACTGCCTAGAAAACTGATGGGCTGGTGATGGGTTTCCACCACTAACGTCTCCTGGACTTTAGCACTGCAGGGATAGCCCCTGGAGGTGAAGCTAGTAATCATAAGTAAAGGAATGGAGAATAAAATGAAGGAAATTATAATGCCTCTGTATCGTTCCATGGTGTGACTGCACCTTGACTACTGTGTGCAATTCTGGTCACCATATCTTAAAAAGGATATAGTGGAATTAGAAAAGGTACAAAATCCAGCCACTGAAATGGTAAAGGGGATGGAAGGATACCCCAATGAGGAAAGGCTTAAAAGGTTAGGGCTCTTCAATTTGAAAAAGAGACATCTGAGGGGGATATGATAGAGGTCTATAAATGAATAACGGAGTGAAATGGGTAAACGTAGATCAGTCATTCACATCATCAAAAAACAGAAAGACTAGGGGACACAAAATGAAGCTGCAGTCTAACCCATTTAAGGCTAAGAGAAAATATTTTTTCACTCAACGTGTAGTCAAACTCTGGAGGATGTAGTAAAGGCTGTTAGTGTAGCTGGGTTATTAGTCATGTTCCTTGAGGAAATGTCCATGAACCATTATTAAAGAGGAGCCAAGAAATCCACTGCATTGTGGAATCTGTGTACCTTTTCGGGAACCTGCCAGGTACTTGTGACTTGGAATGGCCACTGTTGGAAACAGGATACTGGGCTTGATGGACCTTGGTCTGACCTAATATGGCATTTCTTATGTTCTTATCTTGCTGATTATCTTCATAGACTGCCCCCACACCATCTGGATAACATCAGGGTGGTCTGGGGGTGGTTTCAGGGCAGTGTGCTAGCTTATCCAAATAGCAGTGATTTTCAGCATTGCTATTTGGATAACTATCTGCATAACCTAGGACATCAAAATAGCAATACCTAAAGTTGTACTGCTGGCTATATGAATAATGGCTCTGAGTTGGGGTTGCCAACTGGCTCTAGATTTGCCTGACACGTTGGATCCAGTCCTGTAGTGTAACAGAGAAAATAGAACTACAAGTCCCTGCATGCAACTGGATAAACCAAGGATTGGATCGACTTGCTGGGTGAATATGGAGCCAGTTGGCAACCTGACTCTGAATATCACCATATCCAGATATTAAATGCCGGCCTCCGTATAGCAATGAACACTGAATATTCAGGTCTAACTTTAAAAGCAGCAGCCTCTGCTTAAAAGGAAAACTGACTGCCAAGATAAGTATTGACCCAAATGCTTTTCCCATGGAGGATCATGTTTTGTGTGAGTTTGGGATGTGCAGAGCCTGGGCTCTTTCATTTATACCTGAGGACCATGGATCAATTTTAGTCAGCAATGTGTATTTATCTATCTTTATCTATCTATTTATTTATTGGGAGAGAGAACATCTCTGTGTTGCATTTTATTACCTTTATGACTTCTTCCATTATAGTAGTTCAGAAATAAAAGGTTCTTGAAAAATATGCTATATTTTGTACTATATCTCTGGAATGAAAATGGTTTCAGGATATCTATAGTGAATATGTCTGGGCAGTGGTGCAAATTCTGCCTAAGCAGCCCTCGCAATGCGGGAGGTGGATGGAGGGGCGTGGGCAGAAAGGTGGCTCACAAAGTGGCAGCAGCAGCAGCATGGCAAACTTACTTTATCATGTTTGCCTCACTGCTCTGCTCTCGTAAATCTGCTGCAGGCCCAGCTGCTGTTCATTGCTAGGCTGAAGTCCTGTAATAACAGCCACACTGTGAGACTTCGGCCTGGCAGGGAATAGCCGCCAGGCCTGCAGAGAACTTACAGAGCGGAGCAGCATGGCAAACACAATGAGGTAAGTTTGCTGCCTCTACTGCATGGGGGGGGGGGGCGCACGATGGGGGGGGGGCATTCCACTGCTGTGACAATGGGGAACACCTCAGCAAAACTTTGCTTGGGAGCCTCTCATTGTAGCTTACGCCATTGTGTCTGGGCATTTCCATATACTGGATCTATAATATTTGTAAACATCTCGTGCATACTCATGTGATTATTCTGAAAAGCTGGTGGCCCTCAAATTGGGTAGACAAGCCCTGGTAGAAACACATTCTTATCCCTCATACTGAGGGGCATGTTTACTAAAGCATGTTACCTGCTAACACGGCGATAGCATAGGAAAAGTGTACCATGGTAGCAACTGACGTGGGATAAATGTAACTATCCCAGTGATTTTTTACGATGCACACAGATCATATGCATACCTGGGTTGGTGTGGGTGGTGTTAGAGCGGAGAGTCGGCTGTCTGCACTGCACGATTGCTGCAGTTGTCAACATTGCGCAGTAATCACCAATGTTGCAGACACCGCTGGTGCACCTAATGCCACTTCAATAGGTGGTGCTAGCTGCATCTGTGGTGCTGCCCGAACACCTTGCTTGCATTTTCCGTGCAGTATTTGTAAGGGTAATGCTGTGCATGCTCCCAACAGATACCACAAGGCCTCTGCATCTAGCATAGCACTATCTGCACTATCGCGCGGTGTTATCTGCAAAAGCCTTACGCCCTGTAGTAAACATATCCCTAAGAGGTTCCACTGTGGGTACTAATAGAAGACATTTTTAGGGAGCAGCCTCGTTGTTTTGGAACAAAACCTTCTAGTAAGTTTGAAGCAGATTGATTGCTCCTAGAGTTTTCAGAAAAGACTGAAGAAGTTTTGTGGGAGGATAAATATAGTGGGTGGCTGGGTGTGTGGGCTTGTTGCTTTGTTTTGGTTTGTGGGGGTATATTGGGGGGAATTAGAGTAGGATGATTACTTTGTATTTTGAGGATTTTGCAACATTCCTTTTATTAGTGCATAAAGATTGTAAAGATGTTAAATATTAATATAATTAAATATTAATATATTAAAGTGATTTTTATGAGATTCTAAGTTACTTTAACCAGTCTTGGAGGCTGGACTAGGTGATAAATTTTAAATTAAATTTTTAATTTTGAGTTGACTCCTCTTATATTTGTGTGTACTGTTGTAGCCAATTTGGAAGTCCTGAAGTGCTTTGTGAACTACATTAGGTTTCAGGAATTTTCAGTTTTGAAGAGAGAAATTTGGTATAGAAATGATATAATATGGGGCTTGTTTATTTAGCTGTATTTATATCCTGCTTTTCACTGGGTCAAAGCAGTCAATTGGGGGATACAAGACACACATGCTAATACTTACAGGGAACATGGGCAATGGAGGGTTAAGAGGCTTTCCCAAGACCACAAGGAGTGCCTATAGGACTAGAAATCTCAGTCCCTCTGGCCTGAGATTGCTGTCCCCAGGTGGGATTTGAACCCCCAGCCCTCCAGCCTGAAGTACCTTGTCTTAACCACTAGACCACTCCTCCCTTGGTTAGAAAGTAACAAGAATTTGTGCCATTTTCAAAACAAAACAGAAGAAAACAATTCAATTTCAAATTTTCTTCTTAGTCTGTGTTACATAGTTGCAACTTGCAGCAAAACCATTTAGTACCCTGTAAATGGTTTTAGTGCACATTAAGAAGATAATGTTATAGATGATTTTTTGCACATACAGAGTTGTGATTTACTACATTTTATAAAGTATGCATATACTTTACCCATTAAAGTAGTAAACAAGTGGGGTGTAAAAAGCAGAAACCTTAATTTGTTGTACCCAACATGGGCTGTGTGTCAGGTTTCTGCTTTTACATCTCACTTGTACTGGTACTTGTTTGTTTCTGTGAGTGTGTGTGCCCTTGCTTCTGGCCCTGCACTTTACCCATTAACATTTGTGCTTGCTCCCAAGCAGGCATACATGTCTGTGACTTCCAGGGGCGGCGGACTGCCATTTTCTTTGAAGGGGGCTAGGCTCTGCCCCTAGGGCAGTCAAACTGTGTGCGGCCATGATCACCAGGCTTCCCCTCCTGTCTGCCTGTGGGAGATCGGATCACCATGGGCATACAGGAGGAAAAGGCCGGCGATTGTGTCAGCGAAGTTTTGGTGGGTCCAGGGTCCATGTGGCCCACCCTTTTCCGATGCTTCTGGTGGCTTTACTCTAGCTGCTATTTCGCGAGATTTGTGCTTGCATTCTATAAAGACACACAAGTGGCATTTTAGAAAAGACATCCAAGTACAATCTGGAGTGTTCAGGGCAAAATGTGTAGAAAAACGCCAGGGATGTCTATTCAGTCTGATTATAGAAACAGACATCCCTGATGTGGAAACTCATGCCAGTGTCCACATAGACATCTTCACTACAAAAGCTTGAGGTGGGAAGGCTTACCACATGCAACTTTGCATATGGGGAAATCCATTGGTGTGGCAAAGCAAAAACATGATTGCTCATTCCTCATCAGTGTTTGTTGTCAATATGGAAAATATTTTATTTATTTTATTTATTTAAGAGGATTTATAGACCGCTTTTTTCCTGAAATCAAAGCGGTTCTCACAACAACCAATCAAAGTAAAATGTCAAGGTGTGTATGCATGCAGTGTTAATATGGGGGAGTGTATGCGTGTGTCGTGGCACTGATTTAGAGGTGAGCTATATACAGGGGCTATATACGGTACACTCCCCTATATATAGGGGAGTGTACTGTATTTCCTGGATTATAAGTCGTGTTTTTTTACATCCAGAAACCATGGCGCGATCTATACACAGGAGTGACTTATCTAAGAAGTTTATGCGTTGGACCTCACTCCTCGAAACGGATATAAATACTTGCAACTGTGCAGTGGATGGTCTTTGTCCCTGGGCCCTCTGCTCTACACCCAGTGCTTGCAAGCAGACCCTCCGATCAGTAGACCGGTACGTACTTTTACTATACTCACAAATAGCTTTCCAAATAGCATACAAAATAGCATACCAGACGAATTTCAGTCACAAAAAAAATGTTATCTTTAAAACCACAGAAAATGACGATCCAAAAGGTGCGGTACTCATACACTGCAGAATTCAAATTGAAAGTTATTCATTACGCAGAAGAACATGGTAACAGAGCCACCAAGCTAACTTATGGGATAAATGAGAAATTAGTTAGAGACTGGAGGTAGACACAGAGAAAACTAACCTTGATGAAATGCAGCAAGAAGGCAAATCGCGGCCGCAAAGCATGGTGGCCTGAATTAGAAATAAATCTGCTTCAGTTCATTGTAGTGCAGAGGGCCCAGAGCCATGGACTGTCCAGTGTGCAGGTGCTGCCCTGCTGTGCAAGTGAAAAGAAGCTGCCACCTATGATTATATTCAGAAGGAAGACAATGTCACGTGAAACTCTACTAACCATGTATCAGCAGCTCCCCGCTGATTTCTTGGATAAAGTTCGGAATTTCAGGAAATTTGTAATCAAAGAAATCATTGCATACACAATGAAACCAGACTTCATAATCAAATGGACTAGGTTTCCTTAACCTTCGACATCCCATTAGGGAGAACAGTCAGTCAAAAGAGGGTTAGAACAATAAATATTAGAACTACTGGAGATGAAAAGATGCACTTTACAGTGCTGCTTGTCTGCTGTGCAAGTGGAAAGAAGCTACTAACTATGTATTCAAAAGGAAGACAATGCAACGTGAAACTCTACCAACCAATGTTGTTGTTGATGTGAACGACAAAGGATGGATGGATGAGAGCATGATGTTGAAATGGCTTCAGCACAGCTTTAATAAGCAGCTGAACAGATTTTTCAAGAGACAGAAAGCACTACTTGTCATGGATAGCATGAGAGCTCATTTCACTGGAGACATAAAGAAGAAAGTAAAATCTCTAAATGCTGTCCCGGTTATTATACCTGGTGGTATGACAAAAATGCTTCAACTGCTTGACATTTCTGTCAACAGAAGATTCAAGCTGTGTTGCGTCGCCTATGGGAAAACTAGATGTGGCACGGAAAACACAGTTTCATGGCTACCGGCCATATGTTCCATGCCACATTTGCAGAAGTTACCGGGTGAGTTGCGACAGCATGGTGTTGGGGATGTGAGTGATAAAATAATCAAATCTGGTTTTGTGAAGACTGAGATCTCAAAGAGCTCTGATAACCATGAAGATGAAGATGATGGAGAAGAAGACAATAACGAACATGAACTGGCACCAGAAATTGCAGAACTAGTTCACTGTGACACCGAAGATGAGGACTTCAATGGTTTTCCTGAGAGTGATACAGAATAAATCTGATGTGGAATGTTATTGTAAAGTGAAAGTGAAACAGAATAAATCCGGTTTTAAGAAACAGCAATGTTGTCTAGCGCTTTATCTTTTGTAATTGCGACTTATACATAGGGGCGACTTATACTAGTAATTTACATGTGAAAACGCCAAATTGAGGCACTATGACTTATACACAGGGCCGACTTATAATCCAGGAAATACGGTACCTCCTCCTCACCCTCTGAATGTTTAGCTGTCAAAATGAGTACTTTTCCAATGCCTATTCATGCCTGGAACAGGTATAACCTTTGACACGGCTCAGAACATGCAGGGCATTTCTGAGATTGGGCAAGGATGTCCATGTTCCTGGGAATGCCCCTTCACAGCTTGGATGTCCTTGTGCCAGGGACATCTCTGGAGCCTGCTTCCAAAATGCCTCTGGAGACATCTCTGTGATTTGGATGTCTGTGAACCCATTTGCAGAAGTTCAAAGCACGAATAACGCTTAAAATAACCCCTTATGTGTTCTTATGAGAAAAACTAAAAAAACAGGCGCCTACAGTATGTGGCCTTTGCATGTAGACAGTTGTTATAACATTATTCTCCATAACCATATAGCACATACAAAAATAAAAAGCCCCCATTGAAATAAATTACAGACTGCAAAAGCATTTTCTACACACACATTCCAGAATGTTGCTCTCTCTCTCTATATATATATATATGGATATATGTGTATTCATAGACTGTTTTCCAATAATATAGCTGATGTTTTGAAAAAGGCCTCACTATCTACAGTCTTTGTCATGTTTTAGAAAGAAAGGTGGAGTCAAGTAAACTCTGGAAAAGCAGAAGCTTAAGTTTTACTTTTTCTAGAAATATATTAACGATCCATGAACTTGACAGGTTGTTGGAAATAGCATGATCTTGACTCTGGGTTTCACTATATCTGACTCCTGTGTGAAGAACTGGGGGTTGAAATCCTTTAGCTCTTAATCTGCTCAGATGGAGGAATCTGCAGTTTTCAGCATGCTTAATGAATGAAAGAATCTTTGAATATTGGGAAATTTGCATTAATGAGTAGTAGTATACGTAGTTGATGATCAACAATTAAGAGTCCCAGTAGAGAATCTGATTATCATCAACTACGTATACTACTACTCATTAATGCAAATTTCCCAATATTCAAAGATTCTTTCATTCATTAAGCATGCCGAAAACTACAGATTCCTCCATCTGAGCAGATTAAGAGCTAAAGGATTTCAACCCCCAAGGACCTTTTTCTTCTGGTATAGACCAAATGAACTGTTGATTGACTCAATAGCCATCTTCAAGGTGAGATGTTAATCTTCTTATAAAAATTGACACTGCTGCTTTCAGAATAAGAATGCGTGAGTTTGTCACCAGACATGGGTGCATTGAGACTTATGTGCAAACACCAAGGTGTTCTAGAAGCAAACAGTACATTTTTTCATGGTATCAATCACATTTTTCCTTCCACAACTTTCATACTTCCTTGGAACAAACTTATGGGGTAAAACTAAAACAGACTAGAAACAGAGGAACTTCACATTTTATGCATTATCACTGGTAGGCAACAAAAACTGGATTAGAGCAAACACTATCTGCAATGCAATAAACAAGCCTAAAGGTGTGCTTTTCCATATCCCTACATAACTGGTAGAGAGGATTATTTTAGAAGCCTTGGTCACAATTTTCACAAGTAAATTCAGGTACTGATACATGGAAATGCATCCACGTGAACATAGCTATTTTTGAAAGGGCTGAATATACACGCAGATATCCTTACTATGTAGAAATTGCAAGGGGATGTTAAGGAATAGCCTGTGCAGATCAAAAATCTACACATGTATCCTGCATTTCATATAGGGAATAGATGTGTATGACTGTAATTGTCCATATTGGGATTTACACTTGTTCCCTAGCATGTATACATTTTTAAAAAGTGCTTGTTTTGGCCACCCCTTCATAAAAGGGAATAAAAATGGTTATTTCCTCCTTCAAATTGATGGCATTGATACTTGTAGACTTTCAAATTAGCCAACATACATGTATTAAGTGCCTGCTCTTACACGTGGACATGTATAATGCTAACTTCTATGTGTAAGGGTTGGCACCTATATGTGGAAATTTCCGAGTTTTCCACATATAGATTTGCAAAATGAGTCCTCCAGCTCCATATATCGGCAAATATATGTGTACTCCTATACTATTTTAGAACAAACTCCACATTTAAAAGAGCCTTGTCTAAAATACTGCTGGAATCAGGACCATACCAAGGGCTGTGCGAGCAGTGCAGCCACATAGTACGCAAGCACAGAAGGGGACACTGATATTATCACTGGGCTTCCAGGAAACTCAAAAAGAGTGAGTTACTGAACATGGCTAGGTGGGGAGGGATACCAAATTTGTTAGTTGCACAGGGTGCGTATCTAGCTTGGTATGGTCTTAGTCAGAATTGTGTACATCGTGACTTTAATGTTTCAATTCTAATCTCCATCTCCTATCTAAAATGTGCCTTTACCGCCAGGATAACTGATCGCAAGGTCTCCATTCGAAAGTGCAGAAAGTGCAAAATGCATTAAAACTGTTTGAAATCGAGAATGGGTTGGAAGGAATCTTGCTTCTTGGGTACTACAAAGTAGGTGGAGTATCAACCGTAGCACACTGGCCTCGAGGAACCGACAGTAATTGCTGAAGCATGTCATGCAAAACCTTTGCCTTTGCCTGCACCTTGCCAGGCTAGAGGACATAGGCTTCAGAGAGTTGCCATGCAAACTCTAGTACGTACCCCTCTCAGATGATCTCTAAAACCCACTGGTCAGTGGTTATACTGGCCCAGGCAGGGAAAAACTGCTGTAAATGACCCCTGATCCCACCTCCACCTGGGCCTGCCTGGCATCATTGGGGCTTTTTTGTTGCCACCAGCAAGTTGAGGAAGGTACCATGACCGGTTCCTCTGTAGCCACAAAAGGGCTGTCCCCTTGTGCTGGACCACCCCTGCTGATAAGGGGAGAACCACGAAGCATGGAAGCATCTGAAATCCCTGGGTTGTCCCCGCTGTGGAGCCCCTTGTTTGGGACCCTTCGACATGTCCTCCGGGAACTGACCTCCTTTGGAGTCGCCAATGTCTTTTACCAGCTACTCCAGAGCTTCCCCAAACAGCAACTTACCCTGATAGAGAAGTTTACTGAGCCTGGCCTGGGATGCCGCATCCACTGACCAGTTGCGAAGCCACACAAATATCCATGCCGCTATAATGTAAGCCATGAACTAAGAGGAAGTCCAGATCAGATTATAAAAGGCATCCTCCATATAAGCTGCTGCCTCTCTCTGCCGCCTCTGATCCCTCCAAATCAGGTGGAGAGAGGTTCTGGAGCCAGTGAATGGAGGCTCTGGACACAGAGGCTCCACAAATTGAGGCTTGGAGCAAAAGGCACTGGTATCAAAAGCGAGCTTCAGAAGTGATTCCAGCTTCCGATTCTGGAGGTCCTTCAAGGCTGCACCTCCTTCCATGGGAATGGTGCTATTTTTAGTAACCACTGAGATCAGAGCATCCGCCATAGGCATTCTGAGGAGCTCCTGCTCCTCCTGTGGAATAGGTACAGATGTCCCATCGCTCTGCTCCCCCTCAATATAGTCTCTGGGCATTCCTATTTCATCATCTTTTTAATCACCTGATGGACAAGGAAACACACTTGTGTCCCCTTAAACCCCTGCAATAAGGGGTCTTCCAAAGACTCCTCCATAACTGTGGCTACATTTGCAATGTTGAGAGCTGCCAGGGAATACTGGATGATGGCTAGCTCCTTCCAATGGAACACACAGATGATGTTTGGGTCATCATCCGAGGGGATCTTCCCATCCTCTAATCCCTGGACCACAATGCTCCCCATAGGTTTGAGGATCCCTCTCCCAGGTCCTCTGAGACTGGAGAAGGTGGAGCGCCCTGGACCTGCCAGACCTCAGGCTCCCCTATATGTCGCTGAGGTGGAGACATTCTCACAGCCAATTCAAACTCCTGCCCTGCAGGGTCTTGAATTTTAAACATTCCTTTCCCATTGGCTTCTCCACCTGACAAGGAGCAGCATGCTTATTTTTCAGGCAATAAGCACTATGATGAGCCAGTATAAAATCTGTCAAAAACATCTGAGAGAGAGACTCACCAGCCACTGCTGAATCCATGCTCCCCACTGAGAAGGAACCCCTCACAGTCTTCCCCTTGCTCTTCCCACGCTTTAGAGACCTCTGAGCTGAAAAAGGGCTGTGGTAAAATGACTGCAGTTCCCGCAGAAATCGTGAGAACTGTTGGCTCTGGGGGCTCTCCTGCTGCTGCTGTCACCAGATTCGCCATAGCCCTGCCGAAACGCTCCAGTGATCATTCCTGCTGTATACAAAAATGCCACAAGCCGGCCACCTGAAAACCACGTTTTACAGAACAAATGAGGCAAGCCGATAGATCGTCCAACATTTATTTATTTATTTATTTAACAGTTTTTATATACCGCGCTATTCATCATCAGCGCGGTTTACATTTTAACAACTTTGTACTTAAGCATAAAACATATGTTAAGTTTACAGATAACAGGGATTGAAACAGGGATAACTGGGGTTAAAGATAAGAAAGATAATTACAAATATTCACAACTATTTACAGCAAATTAGCCTAGTTTTGAGCTTCATAGGTTAGGGATGCACGATATTTTGGTCTGGGGCGAGCAGTGAAGTTTAGAGAACTTACTTGACTAACCATAGTCATTGGTTTGGGTTGGAAGGGGAGGAGGTGGGGAGCTAATGCCTTGGGAGAAGTGTTGAAGGAAAAGGTGTGTTTTTAGAGATTTTCTGAATTGGGACAGGTCTTTTTGTGATCTGATGTTAGGTGGCAGCATGTTCCAGCATCTGGGGGCGAAGGATGAGAATGCTCTTATGGTAGTTGTCTGCGTGAGTTTTGCTAGGTATTTTGGGACCATTAGTGTCTTTTCTGTTACAGATCTTCTAGATCTGGTGTTTTGGGAGTGGTGAAGGATGTCAGAAAGCGAGGATGGTGAGATTTGGTGGAACGCTTTGAAGGTCAAGAGAAGGGTTTTGTATAAGATCCTACATGTTATTGGGAGCCAATGAAGTTCAAACAGGATGGGAGTAATGTGTTGACTCCTTGAAGCCCCAAATAGAACTCTGGCTGCTGTATTCATGGCCAACTGTAGTGGGTTCAGTGTGCTCTTGGGCAGGCCATGTAGCACAATGTGTGGGGTGACTAATGCTTGGAAGGCTGTGCGGAAGTCATTTGGTTTGAGCATGGGTCTGAGAAGTCGTAGAGTCCTGATCTTGTGATAGATGGCTTTTACTGTACTTTTTATGTGTTCTTTGAATTCCAGCCGCTGGTCCAGTATGACACCTAGGTAACGTATCGTGGTTTTTTGACTGGTAAATCGGCATCTCTTGTTTTTAACGTTGGTGGAGGAGAGAAGTCTTTATTCCTTGTGATGATCCAGACCTCTGTTTTTTTAAAATTGATTCGGAGATTTTGAGTGAGCAGCCAATCTGAGATTGCATTGAAGCAGGTGGTTAAAGGTGTGTAATCGGGTTTTGTCACATTAACTGGTGTGAATAGAAGCACATCGTCAGCATAGATAAGGCATGAAATTCTGAATGAATGGGTGATGTTGCAGATTGGCTGCATGTAGATATTGAATAGCAAGGCCGAGAGGGAGGAACCCTGCGGTACTCCTTGCTTCTGTCGAAAAGGTTGGGACGTAGTGTTACCGATCCGGACCTGTTGCCAGCGATCCTCCAAATAAGATTTGCACCAGTTCAAGGCAGTTCCTTGTATCCCTTTCTCGTGAAGCCGGGTTAGCAGTTGATCATGGTCAACGGAGTCAAAAGCTGCCACTATGTCTAGGAAGACCATTGCAACTCCATTTCTGATATTGTCTGTTGTATTAATGAGAGTGTTCATTAAAGAGGCCAGAAGAGTTTCAACTCCGTGTGCTTCTCTGAACCCATGCTGGTTTGGGTCTAGTGGTGCTTCAGAATCAATGTGTTGTTGAATCTGCCTCAGTGTAACCTTTTTTAGGATCTTGGCTAATAGGGGAATGCTTGAGATCGGGCGGTAAGTGTCTTCCTTCTTTGGATCCAGTTTATTGTTTTTCAGTAAGGGACGAATGGAGGTCTGTTTGAGGGCTGTTGGGAATATCCCTGTGCTGAGTGACTGATCGGCTATAGCTGCTATGTATGGGCTAAGCTCTGTTCTTAGTGCTTTGATCCAGTGGGCTGGGCATGGGTCGTTAGGGGCGGTGGTGGCATTGATGGAGGTTATAATTTCTTCAATTGTTTTCGGAGTTGGAGATGAGAATTTATTAAATATGAAGCGAGCATTGGAAGGTTGTGTGGTTTCACTTGAGATTGACGTTGTGATTTTGATCATCTTGGACTGAATGTAGTCAGCATATAGTTGTGGTTGTACATGTTCATGTTGTGGAGAAGTAGGCTCTCTGGTTAGGGATTTTACTAATTGGAAGAGATCTCTCGGTTTGTTAAGAGACCGGTTAAGGAGTCTTGCATGATATTCTTTTCTCTTGTCCCAGGTTAGTTGCCGATGGGATCTCAAGTGAGATAAGAAAGAGGCTTGGTCATCAGGATTCAGAGAGTGTCTCCATTTCCTCTCTAATTTCCTCAGTTGATGTAAGGAGGCTCGTAACTCAGCAGAGAACCATGGCGCGTTCTGTTTCTTGGGTATAAGTGAATTGATAGAGGTTTGATTGTCTGTGGTGGGAAGCTGGGCTGATAATCCAATGGCAGTGTTCCAGTTCAATACAGTCTCATTAATGTTGTCGGATATTTGAGAGAGTTTTGGGATGGTTTGGGAAATAAATGCATCTCTGTCGAATGGTTTAAATCATGAGGGTTTTGAAAGTGAATTGACATCAGATGGAGATTCATCATTGCTTGGAGATTCATCAGCTGGTATGCAGAATGTTATAAGATTATGATCGGACCAGGGGACAGGAGTTGTTGAGAGCTCAAATTGGTTTAGCGAGTGAGCGGATGAGGATGGGGCAAAGATGAGATCAAGGAGATTTCCTTGTTTATGAGTAGGGTTTTTTACGATTTGTCTATAATGTAGGTTGTCCATAGCATCAAGGAAGGAGTTTGATACTGATGGCAGTGTGGATGCCAGATTGAAATCTCCTAGGAGACAGTTAGGTTTGTCGGGGTCTTTAGGGTTAATAGAAAGATCAATTATGTTTGAGAAATCATCGGCTGGAGCATTTGGGGCTCTGTAAATCAGATTTATGGTATTGGTTTTGTTGGAGATGGATAATGTATTTATGTGGTTTGTGACCTTGGTAGAGGTGGTGTGGTATTTTAAATCGGTTCTTGCTATTATGCAGACTCCTCCACCTTTTCTGTTTTCTCTCTTGCAGGTGTAAATAGAGCAGTTAGGTGGGGTAAGTTGGTTCATTAGGACATTATCAGTATCGGAAAGCCAAGTTTCTGTGACCAGAAGGATGTCTAGTTTAAGGTTTGATATAAGATCAATGATGACAGGCCATTTGTTGCGGGCTGAGCGTGCATTAATAAGGGCACACTTGAGGTCGTGTAAGGTAGTTTTTAGATTAGATCTTTTGGTGTTTGTTGCATCGATAGGTACATGGATAAGGTAGGTGTGTCTATTGTTATATGTACTTTGTGGGTAGTGGTGTTGATTTTGGTGGGGTTTTCTATTCCTGTATTGGTGTATAGGAATAGGGTTGAGGTCAGTTGTTAGAGCAAAAGAGGCATGTAAGATTCCAGAGAGTATGGAGAGGAGCAGGAGGGCGAGCGTAATATTGGCCATAGTGCTTCTTGCAGAGTGTTCAATTATTGTGGGTGGTGGAACAATGATGATGTATATGATAGTGAATGGAGGGGAGAGTAGAGGGGAGGTGAGTCTAGGATTCAGTATCTGTAGTGGATTTGTTCTTTGTCTAGCAGTTATAACAGGTGTTATTTGTCATGAAGAATAGTTGAAGAAAAATACTTTGTACAATAACCGCAGTTTCAACATGGTGGTTACAGTGAAGATACTTTGTACAACAGTCCAGTTAAAGGGTTGAAGTTACAAAAAAGGCACTTTGTACAGCATCATAGTTACAAGAAAGCAGTTACAAGAAGGGTACTTTGTATATTAATCAGGTTACAGGCTGGTAGTTACAGGCTAGTAGTAATAGGGAATAGATAGTCTTGTAATGGTAGAGAGGCAGAGAAGTTATCGAGATTAATAAGTGATGGAACACTTAGTTGAAAAAATGTGCTCGCACAAGCCAGCGTGAACAGGAGCAAGAGAAGGATTCTTTACTTTCAAACAAGCCCCATGAAGCTAAAATGCCCGAATGTGAGGCCAGAAGACCTCCCCCCTCCCCTCAGAGGAGAGGAGCCATCAAGCAGCCAGCTATCTGCTTCCTCCGTCGAGTCTCTTACCTCCGAGACCACGTGGATTAGTATGGAGGGGTTTGAAGGGAAATTGGCTGACAGGTATGTCTAGTATGGCTGCATCCTTGCCTGAGATTGTAATACATTATGATGGCACGGAAGAAAAGCATGTGGGCTAAGAAAATGAGTACCCAGAGCCCAGCACAACAAGAGTGAAGCTAGAGGAACCATATTCTGAGCAGGAGTGCACAGAAAAAAATGGACCCAGCTAAGAAAAGATAGCCCAGGCCTGAACAGATTGAACAGGCCTCAGCAAGTTGGGCAAGCCTGGACAAGTTAAACAGGCCAAACAAAGCTGGTGATACAAAACTATTCATAAGCCCTGAAGACTACAGTGCCAGTGATTAATGAAACAAAGGGGATGGCAGGGTGTAGCCAGAATGACTCAACACTAGCAAGAATAAAAGAATAAAATATTTGAGGAACTCTTGTATGAAAACCAGGCCCACAATTTGGTGCTCCCACAAGAGTTCCTCAAATATCACCAATATTACCAATTGCCTGGGCACATGGGAGTCGTGCACCAGAAAATAAAAAGAACTCAGATCACAATTATTTGTCAGTAAAAATAACTCTTTTATTTGGCATAAGCAAAAGCTGTAAGCACAGATATACAAGTGTCTATCTGAGGGATCTGAGTGCAGGCAGCGTTCCCTTTCTCATAGTGATGAGACAGAGAAGGCCCCCCATGAGCTCTGTAACTGCTTCCTTATATACCCTGTACCCTCTGTAGCAACTCCTGCACAAAAGTTTTGTACCGTGTGCAAAGGTTGCTGTACTGTCTGTAAAAGGCTGGAAGGCCATGTCAGAGGCCTGTTTCCTTTGGGGCAAAGGAGGGCCGTGTGCAAAAGTCTGCAGAGGGTCTTTCCTTTGGAGCAAAGGCTCATTCTTGGGATCCACCCTTATTAGCATATTAATGGCTTTTATTCTTGCTAGTGTTGAGTCATTCTGGCTACACCCTGCCATCCCCTTTGTTTCATTAATCACTGGCACTGTAGTCTTCAGGGCTTATGAATAGTTTTGTATCACCAGCTTTGTTTGGCCTGTTTAACTTGTCCAGGCTTGCCCAACTTGCTGAGGCCTGTTCAATCTGTTCAGGCCTGGGCTATCTTTTCTTAGCTGGGTCCATTTTTTTCTGTGCACTCCTGCTCAGAATATGGTTCCTCTAGCTTCACTCTTGTGCTGGGCTCTGGGTACTCATTTTCTTAGCCCACATGCTTTTCTTCCGTGCCATCATAATGTATTACAATCTCAGGCAAGGATGCAGCCATACTAGACATACCTGTCAGCCAATTTCCCTTCATTCCCCAATTTTTTCTTTTTCTTTTCTTGTGTATGGGGCAAAGGTAATCCCACTAAGGGCAATGAACAACAACCATTTGAGACAGAGAGGGGTCATCAAAAGGCAGCTTCTGGTACTGTTCCCTAGATACAATGTACATGGTTTTAGTGTTCTGCAATATCATTCTTTTACAGCAGGCAAGCAAAATGGATAATACACAACAGGCAATAATTCCAAAACAAGCTATAGTTAAAAGCGTAATAAAGAAGGCTTTAAGACCTCCTCCTAAACTAGCAAACCATGATGTAATACTTTCCCTAATAATATCAAGCTGAAGCCCCCCCTTAAAATCATCAATATGTAATTCTGAGAGATGCTTTATCTTGCTCATTGCATCTAGCACAAATACCATATGGTTAGCGATGACAGTACAGCAATTAGTGGCATTAATAAAAGTACAAGTTCCGCCTTCAGCAGCGAGGAGCAAATCAAGAGCCTGTCTATTCTGCAAAGTCATTTGGTTATTTTGTTCTAAGGATTCAGCTAAACGAGATATGGATTCAGTAACAGCTTTCATCTGAATATGTAATAAACATTGCAAATGGCGGATGGACATACCTAGTTCAGCAGTAAGAGCAGGGGTAGCAAAGGGAATCCAAGCAGTAGCACTAAGGGCATCTAAACGAGTTTTAGTCATAGGATAAGTGGAATTGATGTATTTGAATGAGGCCTGAATGGCATCATCCTCTGCAACAGAGGAGTCCCAAGGACTTGAGTTGGCTGACAGACTGCGCTTCAATCTGTGCAGAGGGGAGTGGGCAGCAGGGTGATGGGTAACATTAAGGGGTATCAAGACAGAAAAAGGAGAAACTTTGACCAAAGCACAGGGTAATAGGGAGAGGTTGACTACCTGAAACAGAGTTTCCCCACACAACCAATAATGGCCCCCTACAGCAAAGAGGTTTGTGGCAGGTGTCCATATGCGGCTCATATTATGCCCATCAAACCACTTAACAGGAGAATTACCCATGATAGATGACTTAAGATCCCTCCTTAAATTGGACATCGGGAGATAGCATGAAGTAAATGGAGATTCATTCTGGGAACCCGTTGTCAGCACAGCTGAACCATCGTGGTAAATGGGACCAACCCCCACATACCAGCGGAAGTCAGATCCATTAAGCACTAGTGGGCTCTCCGTAATGTTTCTCCAATCATTTTGCATCTTGGAAAGGTCCATATTACCGGTTTGATTATACCATTTTATCATGACTGAATTACTAGCAAAATGAAAGGACCCATTAACCACATTATACGACAGGTTACACCTGTGTGAAAAAGCAACAGATGCATTTGTTATCAAACATAGATCAAATACCATATTTGGGTCAGCATATACACGCAAAGGGTCATGTGTCATATTCATCATATGCCACGTTTGGGAACAATTAAAAACTTCATAACAACTGGCAGAAAAATTATTATTGTCTACACAAGCAAGTTGTCCTGCATACTCATTTAAGGGAACCTTTGAAACATGTACCGGAGCATATGATACACCCTTTGGCAGAGGAGTACAGATAATGCAGTCTGAAATGTTCATCAGGGAAACAATGTGTAATACTGATTGCTTCCATGTGTTCAGAGAGCCTTCAGGTAAAATCCGGGGTACTCGAGATATCGTCTGGTTAGTCTGGTTCTGTCCTAGGAGGAACAAAGCCAGCTGTCCATCTGGGTGTAGGCACTCAATAAGAAGGACGATAATGACTGAGATTCCCAGAAGGATACACAAGGGTGCCCATGGGGCAGGGTTGCTAGTGACCATCCTTGGCACTAATGATGCAGGGGTGTAAGGAGAACACGTTAGTCTTGTAAGGGGAAGGAAGTTGGTTAATCAGATGAGGCAGGTGGAGCCGCTTTTAGATGGCTGACATGTATCCAAGTGTCAGTATCATTAAGTCTGGCAGCAAAAGGGGAAGCAGCAGTGACAATGTGGGGTCCTGAAAAAGTAGGGCAGTCCCAGGATGCACGAACACAATTTCTTTTATAGACAGTAGTCCCTACAGGAAAACAAGGTAACAAGGATGGACTGGATACAGATTGTGTGACTGCTACACGATCAGCAATTTCTTGGAGCGCAATCCGGAGTCCTGCAAGGTAAGAGGAGAGGCTATTGGACCACACAGGACCGATTGTCCTGATTATCATCTGTCCTAGGCTTACCATCATGTATTTTGCTGTTATTTTTCTTCTGATTACGTGTATTAGGTCTATCCTGCTTAGGGCCCTTTTTTTGTCTGGGTTGCCTTGACAATCCTGACCATCTTGGCCATCATTATCCTCCCCATCATCACTGTCCTGTAACCCGGGGTCATCCGGATTCAGCATCCCCGTCTCAGGCTCAGTGAGTTGTGAGGGAACTTCCTTCCCAGTCCCACTGAGCTGTTGCAGTGCTTTCTGCTTATGCTCATGAAAGGATTGCTTTTCAGCTAGTAACTCCTCCTCTGCTTTCTTTAATGCAGCCTCACGCTTAGCATATCCCTTGGGATCGAAAGCTGGGGTTTTTGATTCTTCTAGATGAACCTGACCGGAAACCTTAATCCAGGTTCCACTTTCCTCATTAGAGGTGTCATTTAAAGTTTCAATCATTTCTTGGTCCGAGATCGTGGGATCGTGAACCAATTTTCCTGGGGTGGATTTGGGAAGTGATGGATAGAGGGGCCGTGAGGACTCCTGTTTAACCTTAGGGGTCACTACAGGATCGGAGTAACCAATGGCTGCCATAGTTTTACTTTCGGCTACCCAGTAAGGAGGTGGAGATGCAGGGGCAGATGGCAGGGGCTCTGGCCGGCCTGCATCCACAGAGAAATATGTCGCAAATGTTCCAATTGGGCTTTGCCACATTTTTTAAATAAAATATGATCTCTAATTTTGGTCAAAATGAGCGGATCGAACGACCCTCCTGCTGGCCAAGCAAGTGAGGGTGTTTTCTTGGTCCATTTTTCCCATTGTTTAGAACAAATTTTTATTGAGGCTTCCAGTAGGTGGTTCTGTTTAACAAGGCTATCTATGGGGTTAGGACTGGACTCTGTCCCTTTTTTATTACCTACCCCCTCCTTGGATTTATTTTTGAACATTTTTTAGACTGTCCCTCTTCCTATAGTCTGTGTAGACCTGGTGTTTTTCACTGTTTGGGGACAGGGGCAATTTGTTAATAACTTCGCCTTTTACCGATAAAATATCGAACTTCTTTATGTACAGAAGCTGGTAACTTTGCTTTTATAGATGGAGAATCAAACCTCTTTATATAGAGAGGCGCAAAGTTACAAATCCAGGACTCATACAGGCACACAATTCTTACGCTTCGTCCAAACCCAGCCAATCCCCTCACGGGGGTATGAAAACGTGGATAGGGACACACAGCCACTTCGTACCAATGTACGTACAGTCTCAAGCATACACCAATCAATCCTGGATTTTTTTTTTTTTTTTTTTAAAGACCTAATGTCTGGGCAAACTTTCAAACTTTCTTTCCCTAATATTACATCTAAACACAGAGACACTCTTAACAATTTTATATACAACAAAACAACATTAATTAAATAAAATACATATGCATATGTGTAAATTTCGTACTCACCCACCAATCAGATAGGGTAAGTCTTCTGTCCGTGTTTGTAGGCAGGTAATGCAGCAATACTCACCACTGTAGGGTGTCCACAGAGCTCTCTTCGTCCCTCAGGACGGTATTCTCATCTCCTGAACCCGGCAGGAGGAATCCTCATCTTCTGGACCGGCCGAAGGAATCCTCATCTTTTGAACCAGCAAAAGGAATCCTCATCCTCTATTAGGATGGTATTCTCATCTCCTGTTTTTTGGAGGTTCTTCAGGTTTGGAGCTCAGTAACCTGTGGTTCACAGGCACCAGCTAACCTTGGCTGGTGGATATGTGTGTGTGGGGGGGTGGGGGGGGGGTGGGGGGGCGTGGTTAAGAGAACCTGGGGCACCCAGGAAATTAACCAGTCCTGACAGGCTCTGACAGTTCTCTGGCCCTCACTCACCACATAGCTTGCCCCACATGAATCAGCAATGCCCAGCCAACAATGAAAATTCACCTCTGAGTTGTCTGCTAGACAACCACTTCCACAGACTAAAATTTGCTTTACAATAAAAACTATTTCTACAATCATGTCCTCAGGGAGTCCACTACCTAAGGGCTGCTCACTGAGCTGCCGTGGATTGATAGACTGGATCCTGGAACTGAAGGGGGAGCTCTTATACTGGGATGTCAGGATTCTGTCATGATCAGTCCTCGGTTGCTGGTGGGCAGTGACAACCCAAGCGTAGCTGGACTGGTCTGGAGGTATGATTAGGAAATTTATTATTATAATTTTAGGACTTGCATTCATGACAGAAGTACAGAGCATAAGTATATAAAAACAAACAAACAAAAGAAAAGCAAATTTCATGACGTTTCACTTCCAATTCACATCAATGGCATAGGGGAGCGGTAATAAAAGAAAAAAAAAGACATTTGACATTAAGGGGTCCTTTTACTCTAGGTGTAAACTTACCACATGATTAGTAGCAAAACTAACATGCAGTAAGTGCAACCACTGTGCGCTGTCAGGATGTGCCCCGCATGTTTCCAGCAATAAATGCACGATAGCATACCAGAACGTGTGGCATGATTAATTAGTGTGCACCTAATGACAGCCATAGCAATGTCATTATGTGCACTCCTGCTAATAAGCACATTGCCACTGAGTGATCGCATTCCGCCCCCAACCTGCCACTTTCCTCCCTCATGCACGTTAGTGTTCTCAGCTGCCAGCTACTGCATGCTAAAGCGCACATTAACCAGTTAGTGGCCTTTAGTAAAAGGATCCCTAAAAAATATAAATCAGAACAGGCTATACACACAGCGCTGCAAAATGCTTCTTAATTAGTCCTAAACCATACAGCGAGCAGGGTATGGACACATTACCATTAAATAACTTATATTTAGAAAGATTTTCTAATTAAATTGCATACTAAAAATGTGCTGTTTGTATAACTAATACATTTGCAACAGAACTTCAGAAAAAAAAGTTGCTCCACGCAGTCAATATGTGTTGCTTTTTAAAACAAGTGTTTTAATTAAAGAAGAGCTTTGCTCTTCACCTGGATGACATGGGCGACATCAGGAAACAAAATCACACCTTGACCACAAAACTAAGCATCTTTAAATTTGAAGGAACTCTTAAAGAACACAGTCTTATCATATTCAGAGAAAAGAGTAACAACGGTACCTTGGGAGGGAAAGTTAGATCATCTTTAGAACTATAGACAAGCTGACACCCATCAACTATCAATAGTCATTATGGAGATAGCTTTATAAAGCTTTTCCATGTGTAAATGCAATTTACATATGGAAAGGGCCTTTTCTAAAATCATCCCACGGTAAAAGCATGCCTAAATATGCACACTGACAAGACGACGTACTCATATGTGCACCATACGTAGGTGTTCCTAGGGGTATACTTTGGGTGGAACAGGGACATTGTTGTAGTATACCCATGTACTGTACTTAATATTTGAATATGCATGCAGAGTAAATGCAGACATTAACATCTGCTTGTGAGTAGTTGTAAATATATGCATTGGCAATGCATTCACACAATACTGAAACTGGTTCTGGATGCCTCTATTATAAAGACCCAGAGGCGCTTTTATTGCCTTTATAAAATAGGCTTGCAATAGGCACCTTTTTGGACTTCTCATAAGGGTGTCCTTTTTAAAATCAGGCCCATATCAATTCTCACAAGACCCCTTGTGGCATATAATACATCTTGGAGACTAATATAAGATCCCCATTCCATATTTTGAGTGTATATCCCAGATCCATGTTCCACATTTCTTGTGGAGATAAATATCTGCTTTTGGGGAAGTTTAACAGCTGTAAGTTCTTATTTTTGGCTGCATTTTCCTAAATGTCCAACTTGTTACCGAGGGTTATACTATCTTTGATGCAAGATATCCCAGCAGCCTGGAGTGCAGACAGCTGATTCTCTGCCCCATCCAACTAGTGCTCCAACTCCCCCAATCTTCTTTCTTGTTCTTCCATTTTAACCACTGTCTCTTTAGAAAAGTCCATGATCAAGCCATAGAACCAGACTTGTAGAGTCAGTTCTAGACCCCATCTCCCATATATCCTCTAACGATTGCTTTTTGGAATTGCGAGACTAGCCTTCGTATCTCAGGAGGAAACTACTATAATTGGTAGCAGATACCTCAACCTAGTGTGGATCACCTCTCCTGAGATGGAGCCTTCCCCGCAGATATCTAACGCAGTGGTCATGTGGCTAAGGTCTGAGTTAGCTCAGGTTAAGTTTTCTCCATAAATAAATAATTATATTAATAATAAATTAAAATGATTGATAGAGAGAATTAAAATGATTAACAATTATTTATTTAAAAAAACCATTATCATTTATTTAAATAAATAAACCAAGTTTTCTCCTTTTAACTTAGAACCCAAATACCTGAACAGTTCTGATTTTCTTTACAGATGATCAACACCAGCTTGCAGTGGATAATCGCTTTGAGTCATCAGCACCAGATAAGTATCAACTATATTTGTCCACAAGTATTATTCAATAGCTCGAAAATTTTATATTATTCAGTACAAAGATTTTTCCTTTTCTAACAGAGATGTTCCCTCAACACATTCTTCCTTCTGAGGCTGGTAAGTATAAAAAACCTAATTTCCCTTCAGCTTAGCTCCTTTCTTCCTGAAACTCAAATATGTACAGTCAATTTAGTCCATACCACTGGCGCCAGGGCAGCAAGCAATGGTGCACTGTTGTTCCTTCTGTTTCTGAATCAGAAGCCTCGTTCTTCTGTCTCTCCTCAGTAGATAATCAGTCCGTTCCCGATGACCTACTATCCTAACTTTAAGAAAATAAAAGGAAGCAAAACACTCAATTCTGGCAAAGGACTTTATAATTTAATGCATTAGTGTGTCAGAGCTTACAATTTTTCCTCAATGTAATCTGTAAGCTAAACTTAAGGGAAATTTGGTTGAGTTTTATACTTACCTGCTTCAGAAGGAAGAGTCTGTTAGAAAAGGAAAAACACACAAAGTATTCCCTTATACTTTTCCTAACTCTGTAGAAAACCAAATACAATTCAAATGTCCCTAATTTTTAGAGACCTTGGCCTGGCTGTTTTTCTACTCACATCTCACACACAGCCTCAGGCAACACAGGATCCTCTTTTACTCCTTACTGAGTTTATCTTGGCCATCCCCTTTGTCACTGCATCTTGTAATAGGGCAATTCCACTTTAGCGTGAATCATTTAAGCCAAGGGTGGCCAACTCTGTCCTGGCGTACCACAATCCAGCCTGGTTTTTAGGATTCCCTAATGAATATTCATGAGATATATTTGCATACACTGGGAGGCAGTGGATGCAGATATACCTCATGAATATTCATTAGAGACATCCTGAAAACCAGGCTGGATTGTGGTGCACAAGGACTGGAATTGGCACTCCTGATTTAAGCCTATGTCACTTCTTTCTGAATCAGGCCTTGTCACTTCTGGGTTTGCAGTTTTCAGGTTTATCATACTTGATGTTGTTCAAGGAAACACCATTGTCAGATTTAGCTATGCTCCTAATATTTTAGAGTGAGCTCTAGAGTGGAACCTTGATTCGTGGAAGTATGCAGTTTCATCCCACCAACTTTCATCCTCATTCATGGTGATAAAAATTATGCAGATCACCTTTTCAGCATAATCACTCATCATACACACACTCTTGTATTCAAAACAGCCCTAATACTACCTGTCAGACCTTTATATTAGGATTACTTAAGGCCTAGAAGAGCCTCGGCCCTTTAATAGAGGTCTGATCTCTTCAAAACCCTGGTGGTCTCTGACAACATTAACTGTAGGTATCCTAGGTCAGGGGTGGGCAATTACGGTCCTGGAGGGCTGCAGACCAGTCAGGTTTTCATGATGTCCCTAATGAATATTCATGGACCTATTTCCATACAATGGAAGGCAGTGGATGCAAATAGATCTCATGAATATTCATTAGGGACATCATGAAAACCTGACTGGTCTGCGGCCCTCCAGGACCGGAATTGCCCACCCCTGTTCTAGGTGATACTACCTAGTTCCAGAACGTATCCAAGTTGTTACCTTGTTTTTTTCTATGGTGTGACCAATCAGGCGTTGAATGTGAAGCTTCACCTGAGCTTGGGATTCTGCCTCCAGGAAGGGATGAAAGTTGGCTAGTTTACTTATTTCAATAATAAAGATAACTAAACACTACTTTAAAAATAACTCCAATACACTGTACTCACTTTAAACACTTCCCAGCATCATAAAATTATTAACATAAAATTATTCCTTAAAACCCATTTTTCTCCCTCCTTTAAATTAATTCCTGCAACCCAAACATTCTTGTCAAACCTTAACATACAATTAATGCTTCTAACAAACCCCTCTCTAGCTTCCCCCAAATACCATTTTACGCTGCTTTAAAGCATTTTCCAAAGAGGAGAGACTGGCCCTTTAAATTTTCAGAACCATATCCTCAGACTGTCTTCATCAAGGTCCCCTCTAACTTACTCCTTCAATGAGAAAATTCCCCAGGGTCCTCATTCCCCTTGGTCAAACTTCACTAAATAATTTGGATACCATCCCTTTAAATTTAAATATAAATATAGGGTCATATTATCTTAAATCCCCTTACCTGAATCCTAAACTCAAATCCCACTTTTATTTTAAAAAGTTTACCATGATTTTTTTAAAAGTAGCACGGCCCCTATAAATCCACTGGAGATCAGAAGAGCACAACTCCAGAGCTTCATTTGGCATTGCAGTTTTGGCGGGTGAGAGCTCTTGCCTCCAGTCCTCCCCGAAGCCTCTGGCCAGACCAGCAACGTCCCAAATCAGGTCTCCAGCACCCTGGGATACCCAGGGACCCAGCAGGCAATATGTTTAATCTTTAAATAGTTCCCTGGCACTGCGGGACCCTGCGGCTCCCTCAACTCTTTTTTTTTTTTTTTTTTACTTTAAAACTTGCTGGCTCTCCTCTTTAATTCTCCCAACACTACCAATTAGCATGGGAGAGCCCCATGATGCCAATTAAGCAGTTTTCTTTTCTTTTTAAATGCAGCCTGGCTCCCTCTCTGCCACATTCCATCACGGCCTACCCCGGAGGCCTCATCCTGCCCCCAGGCTCCATATTCTGAGCCGCAGGCCATCCTGACACAGTGTGACACCAGGTAAATACTATTTATTATTTTTTTCCACACTATACGAGATAACTGCCCTGCACCTTCCACTGTGGTAGCAGCAGTCTGCTGCTGATGTGTTCCCATCAACAGTTCTTCCCAGACAAAATCAGTTATCATCTCCTCAGGCTGCAGTTCCTTTTGAGTGGCCAGAGACTGCTCACTCCCAACATCCCACAGTTTGTTATTATCCACGTTATCGGAGGCAAAGGAGGGATTATCCCATCCAAACTCAGCGAAACGCTGAATTCAGTAAGGGATTGCTCTAGTGCTTCTCTCTCGGCTGTTGTTTCCTGACACTTTCTCAACAAGGCTAGATGATTATCCATAGGGCCCCCAAATCGCAGGCTATACTCCCAGTTTTAATTTTCGCCCTCCTCTTTGAAAGCTCATACCTCAATAAGCTGGCCAGTTTTATAAGGTGCCACCTGCCTCTGTCATTTTTATCCCAACAATAACTTAATAAGTGTACGATACCTGAACATCATTTACATTGGCAGTGAGGTTAAAGAAGGCTGCCAGATTTCTACATGACTTTTCCTCCAGTGCCAACTGCCATGTACATAAAGCCCAGCAAGAAGACCACTCAGAGCCCATAGTAAACCTGCCATAACAATAACATAACAACAATACCAGGACTCGCACAGCACCGACCTTACCTACAAATATAAAACCAACACATGTCTGTATGCCTCCCCTCGCTTCCGCCTAACGTTTTACTGAGTATATCGCTTGCAAAATGTTCCATGTAAACCACTTTGATTGTAGGATAAAGTGGTGTATAAAACCTGTTAAATAAAATAAATAAATAAAAATAAAATAAATGCTATAGAACACCAATACCTCTCCTTCTGGGAAATCAAACAAGTGGAATTGTTACAGATCTCTACACAGAAACTACATTCTAACAGAATGCTGGACCTCATTCACACATACAACACGCAGATAGACCTTCACCAAATACAGAACAAGGGACCACAATTTATAAATCCAAATCCAAAGGCAATAACTGAACTGGGAACCACAAGAAGCCAAACTCCACATTTACAAGAACACTGGAGAAATAATAGAAATGCAAACAGAAAGATATCACAATGCACATTTCCAAAAGTTAATATATTCCAGTTAATAAATTAAAAATAAATACTTTTGGTACCTTTGTCATCTGGGCATTTTATTTTTTTCAGTCATGATGGCCTCAGTCTCTCTTCTGCTGTCCTCTGTCTTCTAACTCTCTCCAATGTCTGCTGTCCATCTGCTATTTCTCTCCTTTTCTCCTGATTTCTTCATTCCTACTCTACATCTGTCTCTGACATATCCTTTCCCTTTTAGGTCTTTCCTCCATGTCTTTCTTTACTTCTTCTCTATCCACTCAAATTTCACCATCTTTCTCACCCTCTAGTACTCAATTCTATCTTTCTCCCATTCTCCATGATCACATTTCCACTCTTTGCACTTACCATCCTCCTCTTGCTCAGGGCTGGCCCATTCACTAGGCAAACTAGGTGGTCATCTAGGGTAGTAGACCCGGTGGGCAGCACCCCCCTCCCCCCCCCCCCCGGTGAAGTAGCATTTCATTGCCAACCAGCCCACCATGCTGCCCCCCTTCCCCCCAATATCCATCATCTCGTCTGGGGAGGGAGACGGCATGGCGATCCCTCCGCTTCATTGGAATTTAAGTGCCCATGCTGGCACACTCTTGGCCTGCTGCTCCTGCCCCAGGAAGTTGTGTTGAAGGGGTGCAGGAGCGCCAGGTCATGAGCGCATCAGTGCAGGCATTTTAAGGCCTGAGGCAGCAGAAATCACCCTGCTGCCTCTCCCAGTCTAGAAGCTGGATGCCAGGCAAGGGCAGTATATAGTGGGCCAGGTGGTGCTGCAATCCTCAGGGGGTGCATGGAGGGTCTCCCTAGGTGGCAGAAACCCTCGGGCTGGCCCTGCTCTCACTCATCGCCCTGCCAATCCTCCCTGACCTCTTCCACATGGTTCCTCTTCATAGTCTAGCATATCCCCATCACCTCCACCACCATTTCCAGTGTCTCTCCTTTATCTTCTCCACTGTCTACCCCTTTTCTCTCTCCCTAAAACCCAGCAGCTTCCTGTCCCCCCTCCTTCTTTTTGTCCTCCCTCCCCTGCCCCCTCCCCTCCTGCAGTCCAGGATCTCTCCTCTCTGCCCCTCTTCTCTCTCGGTCCCTCCTTAGTCCAGTTTCTCCCCATCCCCTCCTAGTTCAGCAGCTTCCTGTACCCTTCCTCCTGCTGCATCTCCTCATTTTCTTTCCTATTACCACCACTATGGTGCCATCAGTTCCAGAAAGTAAAAAATCAGCATGGGGCTTTGGAACCCATTTGCGCATTGCACGTCTGACATGTCCCTACTCTTCAGGGGGGCACAGCATCAGACATGCAGCATATATATGGTCTCCAAAGCCCCATGCGGATTGTTTACTTTTTGCTGCCTGACTCTCCACTGCCTCCTTCCCCCTATCTGCTCCCCCATAGCTGCTCACTTACTGATCTTGCTGCTCTCTTTGCTCTCCTCTTATTTTTTTCTGCTGCCCATTTCTCTTCTAATGCACCCAAGCATTCTCCTGTTTTTTCCTGTCACTTTACCTACATTTTGAGCCATCTTAAGGTCATCCAATTTGGTCACACCCAGATCATGCTCCTCATTTGTACACAGAACAGTTTCACCTGTTATACAGTACCATTCCCTTGGGTTTTTGAGGCCTAAATGCATGACCCTGGACATTTTTTAACATTAAATATTGGTTGCCAAACCCATTCCTCAAGTTTCATTAGATCTCTCCCCATGTTTTCATACCTTCCAATGTGTGTGTACTGTGGCACCGAAGGTTCCCCTAAGGGGCAAGATAGCCAGGGGTGGTTAAGGAATGCCCCTCCATGGCTATATCTTCCCTCAGCCTAGGGCAAAAAGAGGATAAGGCCCTTACCTGCTGCTAGGGGAGCTCCCAGGTTAGGGGAAAGACAATATCCGTAGTTCCCCAGGGACAATCTTCTGCATAGAATAAAGGACAGGAGACTTCCTGTAGCCTGAGAGACCCGGGGGGGGGGGGATGGGGGCACAATCACTATATGCTCACTCAAAGGAGACAATCACGGTTCAAGAGGGAGTTAGCTGTAACCCAGGAAACCGGGGGAGGTGTTAGAGACACGGAATTTCCCTGAGACATGGAGGTCCAAGGCTTGCAGCCTAACCAGGAGGGATTTAAACTTCCTGAAGAGTTCCTCGCAGGCAGCCAGCCTTTCTCTGAGGGGTCCTTAGAAGAGATGGAAGTGGAAGCCTCAGATGGGACACCGCTTGACTTACTTGCAGCGGGGGAGGAAATAGAGGTAGAATGAGCCAGAAGGTTGTGAACTTTATTTTTGCTGATTTCTTTTTCTTGATTGCTTAAGGGCTGGCACAGGAAGGAGACATGATGAGAATAAGTCAAAGTGGTGTAGGTACCTCCCTTTTTTTCCCACCCCATTGTTTGGGCCATAGTGGCTATTTTGTTAGGTGTTGAGAAAGGGATCAAGTTTTGTTTTGTGTTCTTGACTTGTGGATTAGACTGGAAGGAAGCTTGTGTTTGTTGAAGACAGTGAAGGAGAGGGGGGGATAAGCCCATGAACTGACCCTTTTTTTTATAAACTGAACTGTGTGGCATGGCTGGGACTCTGCCTATCCAAGACAGCTACAGATGTAAGGACTTGCTTTAAAGAGTTAAGGCTCTTCAAGAGCAGGACTAGGTGTATGCCTAGGCTGAACCTGCACTGCAACAAATTTGTGCATTTTTTTCCCTTTGTTTTTCTCTTCACCCACCTGGAGATTTGTTTCCTGGGTTTTGGTTGGACGTTTGTCCAACAGAACCAGCAGGATAACAAGGGACTTCTTTAGCAATCACCATTCTCGATTGGATACCGACTCTATTGCCTGCCTTTTCATGCACAAGCTTGTGAGACTTGCGTATGAACTGCCTGGAGAAGTCTACACAGCGGTGACAGAGCAGCATCTGGATACAATACCTTGATAGAGATTTTGGTATCATCCACAGAAAGTCAATCCTTTCCCTGCAGGCTCTTAGCAATGCCACAGAAAGTTTGTAAAGAACCTGACCCTGTGCATGCTAATTAAAAATTTCCTTTTGATCTGCTCTCTATCCAAAGAAAGAACCAGCCAGATGGAGCCTATAGGGCAACATAACCCTAAACATGCCTGCCTCCTGGAGCTGTGCCTTCCATCTGCAGAGAAGGGCTGAATCCTTAGCCATTGACTGATCTGTTTAAATGTCTTTTAAGAGACATTTTTTAAGGATCACATTAGTCTATAGTTCATTTTATCTTTTTGTTTTAGGATATATTTGGAGAATCAGGCAAGCCTGAAATTGTATAAAGAGGACATTATGAGGTTGGATAGCGAGTAGTGCATTCTTAACTTCAGACCAAGAAGTTTTGATCATCAAAGGGGATGCCAAGACCTGTAATTTTAGGGCCATGTCTATACTACTATCTCGTCTCAGTTCAACCTCTACTGAAGAGAGTTGAGTTTGTATATTCATATCCCATTACTGCCTATGTCCTGTTTATCTTCTTTAAATTATCGTAATTCAGTTTATTTTGGATTACTAACATCTTCTATAAGGGCTTTACAAGCAATTTAAAATTCTGCTTCTCATTTAATTGTCAATTGTTCTAACACTGGCCATATTTTACCCTGGTTGCAGAAATTACATTGGTTGCCATTGGAAAAATGCATAAGCTTCAACATTATTTGTTCAATTTTGAAAGGATTGAATGGTGTGACGCCAAGCTATTTCAAAGAAGCCGTTTGTTGCTATTTTCTAGTTAGGTCCTTGTGCTCTTTGGATCAGGCCTTCTTCAGGATCCCTTTATGAAAATATTATCAAAAGTTAAAACAAGAGGGGTGCAATTTTAGGTGCAGGCCCAATATTCTGGAATAGGTTACCTTTATCTGTAGGATCTGATGCTATTTGCATTTCAACAAGATGGTGAAGGTTTATTTATTTGATCGTTAGTATTATCTTATTATATGTATTGTATTTGATTTTATATGCCCTGTTTTTGTTATTTTTATGTGGACTTGTAATTTGCATAGAATATGTAGATACGTGGAATATATGTGGTTTTAAATTAAAAAATTAGGTTTAGATTAGAGGAGTGGCCTAGTGGTTGGGGCAAGATACTTCAGGCCAGAGGGCCAGGGGTTTGAATCCCACTAGAGGACAGCAACCTTGGGCCAGAAAGACTGGGGTTTCTAGTTCCATAGGTGCTTCTTGTGGCCTTGGGCAAGCCACTTAACCTTCCGTTGCCTCAGATATAAAAAGATAGATTGTGAGCCCTTCTGGGACAAGGGAAAAATATATATAAAGTACCTGAATGTACACCGCTTTGACCAGTAGAAAAGTGGTATATAAGCCTAGTTAAATAAATAAGTAAATAAAATAAATGTAGCCAAATTCCCCAGGCCTGTTATGGTTTAGGATTGTCTTAAAAAATTGAATGCCATCAAAAATAGGTTCAGTATACTGCCTGATACATAATATGCCCTCCACCCTTTTCTTTTTATTTAAGATCATCTTTAACTAGGGAGTCCCACATGTGTGACAGCTGATTCTGTATTTCTTCAGAGAGAGTATAGTTGCTTATTTATAGCATGTGTCCTCTGAAGAGAGTACATTCACCAACCACACATTCTCTCCCACGTCCCCTTCTGGAGTTGAGCTCAATGATCCAGTTACTAGAACGGAGGCATGCCACAGGGCCATGGCAGCGTGGGAAACTACTGCTTGCCCTCATGCTTTTCTAACGCTGTGTAAAATGTCTGATCATCGGTAAGCACAATGATGTCGGTGAATGATTCTGCTTTCCTCAGAATACCTTTTTCTGGGCAGAAACGATGACTTTAAGAGCACATGGGAACATATTAACTTAAGAGAATAAGGGGCATGTTTACTAAAGTCCGCAAAATAGCACCCCGCAAAATAGCGCACGGCAACGCAGCACTGAAACGCGCAGAAACGCGTTTAAACGCCCCGCACATGTGCGTGTCACCCCCGCACAGGTACGCGGCTCACTAACGGGCCCCGTACAAGTGCGGCCCGCAAATTTCTGATAGAGGCGTGGAACGGCGAAAGGAGGGCGGAGTAAGGCTCCGGAGGGGCGGAGGGACGGGGTCAATGGGTGGAGAGTGGGAGGGGAGAGGCTCCCCGCACAGTATCGGGCCCGAATTTGCATGTAAAAACTACCGCGAGTGAAACACTCGCGGTAGAAAGCATTTAAAGGGAAGAGAAACCATTTCCGTCAGCAATGTACAGGAAAACCGGGGAAACCAGCAAAACGTGAGCAGTGTGATACATGTGCACAGCACAAAAGTGCAAATACAAATAGAAAATGACCACAACAGAACTATTAAAAACAGTAATTCAGCTGGGGAACAGTTATAGTGATGGGCAAATACAGAAAACACACCCAGCAAAGCTCCAGAAAAAAGAAATGAACTTTTGAAGGGTTTACGGAGCCGAGTCTCTTCCAAAAAACATTTCCTTTGTTTGGAGCTTTCCTGGGAGTGTTTGGTATGGTTGCCCATTAATATCACTGTTGCCCAGCGCGGTGATATCTTGTCCCCCATTTCCCGTAGCCATTTCCGGGGTTTATGTGCACGTCTGTCACCAGACAGGGTGCATATGCCCACAGTAAAATTGCATAGAGCAGGGTTTGTGACTCCATTCTGCTAAGCTTACTACCTCCAGGGGCTGCACTGTTTCTGTGGCCATAGTGTGGTGCAGCGGACAGAGTCAGTACCTCTAGAACCAGAGGGTCAGAGGTTCAAAGCCCAGCTGGGGTACGTGCCAGCCCAATCCCTATATTTTACCCACCACTGAACACAGATAGCGCAGACACCCCTGTATTGCAGGGAACATAAGCATGGGGAGAGCACCCATATTTTACCCAACAACGCGCACACACACCACAACAATGGGCATTACCTACAGCCAAGTCACCCAAATGCAGTCCCGTACTGCCACATTGCAATCAGGTCATCTGCTTTTTCTGAGAGAAGCTCATGCCAGCATGTTGGCGGACGAGGACATGTGGTGCAGGGGGCAGTGGCTGCTAGCCACAGAAGACAGAGGCCCAGTCATGTGCAGGCTGGCACAGTCCACTGCAACACAGGCCCTCCCGGATCCACAGTCATGGACATTCCAGGGAAATCACCCAATCTGTGGATACACGGTGGTGCAGTGCACACAGACACTGTATACAAGAGCAGAGGGTCACAGGTTCAAAGCCCAACTGGGGCAACCACTAATCTTTTTCCCCCAATTAAACAGTGATAGTAAGGGCACACCTTTCCTGGGGAGGACATATGCAATGGCAATACGTCTATCTTTACCCCACTGAGCACACACACCATGAACAGGGCCAGTACCCAGAGCAGAATCACACAATGCAGTCCTGGTGGGGCACACACCAGTCAGGTCCCATGATGGCACTCATACAAATGCCTGTGCTGTATATCTATGCACCACACCCATGGTATGTAGATGTAGCTCATGCATATCCATGAGGGACAGCAGGAAAACCCAGAACAGTGTGATGCAAACCTGGACTGGAGTTGGGAATCTGTGCCGTAAAGCAGCAGCCATCAGGGGCAGACACACCCACACCCACACCCACAGGCCTCATTGACCAATGTCTCCTGGAGAGGCAAACCATTGAACCCTGCATGTCCTACCAATGTCACCCTACACCTGAGGTATATGATACACAGCTCTGAGATGTTTGCTAGTTCCACACATACTGCTAGTTGACCCCATCCGAACAATCTGTTAGGTGTTTGCGGTGCGTGCTCCAGGCCTGGCCTCTGACGCTGTTTACCACCCTGGGGAGTGGCCACCAGCTGTACTGCCTACCATATCCATGCCTTGCCGTGCTCAGGAGCGGTCTTGGTGGGCAAGGCTGATTACCTTCTCAATAGTAGCACCATGATGGCATAGGTGTGGAAGTGTGTGCTTGTCTATACCGTGGGTGTTGGCAGCAAGCCCCTTCCACAGCCCACACTGCCAATGTGCATAATGAGGTGCACGGTACCATGGGTATAGCCAGGACAGGGTGGCCTGGGCAGGATGCATCTGCACCGGGCATAGGGCACTGGCAGGGACACTGTAGTGTCCGGCCACCACCTACACAGACAGGGTGGCCAAAGCATGTCCTTCTGGGAGATCACGCTCACCCTGACTGTGCAGTGACCACAGCATGGCTAGGCACCCCCATAGTGCTGTACAGTCTTTCTCTCATGTGATACATATGGGTATCTATTTGGGGCCCAGTCACTGAGTTATCTGCTTGCTGTGTATGCTGGCAGCCCAGTTCTGTGTGCATGTGTCTCCACTGGGAACATGCACTATGGACTAACCAGCAGACTGTTTGTAGATGGTATGTGGTTTGCTGGAATGGCTTGCAGGGTGCAGTTGGCTTGCTGCAGGGGAATACCTGGTGGTGGGGTGCAACCTACCATACCTGGTCATATGTTTGTCTGTTATTGTGTTATGGCTGTGTGTGGGGGGTGTTCCTCAGCAGGACTGGGGTTGATGTTGCCCTCTACTGCCACCTTTGCAGGGAGGTAGAGTGTGGATCTCTTGATGGGGGACCATGTTTGTCTCTGGGGGCAGCCGCGGGGGGGGGGCATGCTACGGCTGTGCCTGACTGGGATATCCATGGTGTTTGTGCAGAAACTAGCTATCTTACACATTAACACTGCTTTGGAACTCCCGCTTGGCCTCCATCAGCCATGGAAAGTGTTGTAGACCTGGTCCTGGGCGCCTCATTGTACACTCAGGGTGAGGCCAGAACCCGCACGATGTAACGTTGTGTAGCTACTTTGTGCCAGTAAAACACCCGGTCAGTGCCCCCTACCAGGCCGAGTTGCTGTGTGGGTGCACCCGGTAACGTCCCCCAACAGGGCCGAGGTGCTGTGGGGGTGCATTTCCCATCTTGTGTCCATCTGTGGACAGCTAATTTGCATGTGCAGTGCATCATGGGTACGTGTGGCCTAACCCTATCCTGTTTACCCTGGCATACTATCTGTGAGATGACGTGCAGGCTATCTGCAGCCAACCAGGGGCTTCCATACAGCTATGGTTAGGTCACTGCCTGTGCAGCCAGAGGTGATAAGTTCAAACCCACATTGGGGTTCTGTGAGACAGGTGTTCAAAGCATATTTTTTTAGTTTACTGTACATATGTTGATGTCAGCAATAGCACCCTCAGTGTACTGTACCCATAAGGTGCCTCTGAGGGTGCTTTATGGGGCGCCCTATAGGGCACTGTATGGTTGCCATCCATATAGGGTGCACCATACATTATCCTGTGTCGCAACATACATGCTGCCCTATAGGGGACATTCTAGGGTGCCTTGGCAGACGGTGCACTGTAACATGTGCCTTATGGGCGGCCCTATATTAATATGCTGTGAGAGTGCGTTTGCTAGTAGTTATCATAAAACTAAAATTATAGAGCCTCCTACAGCTCTCCCCAACATAAAACATACTGCCTCAGCTAGCCTTTTTCTCTGGGCTTTGTGAGGGATTGAACACATGGCCCCTGCACCATTGCTCAGTGTCTTCACCATTGTGCTGTGGCTCTGTTCCTGTGTTTGAGCAGCAGCGCGCAGCCTTGTAGCCATTGGCGCGCCGTCTTGTGGCGCACAAAATTAGAATTAACAGCGCGCCGCCTTCTGGCGCGTAACATTAACAGCGCCCAACATGGGCATGCCCCTTAAAATACTGCCTCAGCCAGCTGTCTTCAATGGGCACTGGGGGGAATTGAACCCATTGTGCCTGCATGGGTGGTCAGTGTCTTAACCATTGTCCTATGGCTCCATTCCTGCTATTTGCACATCAGCGCGCCACTTATCCCTCCCACTATTGGGCTGCCCCCTCACACATCAGCGCGCCGCCTTCTGCCCACCGGCTCGCCGCCTTCTGTTGACCAATTTTATCAGTGCGCCGCCCTCTGCCGCCCAACCTTAACAGCGCGCCGCCCTCTGCCGCCCACAATAAACAGTGCGCCGTCTCATGCCGTTTAAAAAAATAGGTGCGCCGCCTTCTGCCGCCCATAATTAATATGCCTCCTACACCACTTTTGCCCATAATATTTGATGCCTCAGCTGGTCTTTTTTGTTGGGTGCAATGGGGGTTTGAACCCCTGAACCCTGCACCATAGGTCAATGTCTTCACCGTTGTACTACGGCTTTGTTGTTTGGTTGTGCAGCAGCGCCCCACTTAGCCTTCTCACGCGCTAATGTGGGACCCGCACATTAGCGCGACTCACAAACCTACGGTCCGTTTTTTTCCTTTTTCTGCCTGGCCCGCCCACTCCTTATATGGCACCAGCACACTAACGGGGACCCGCACAGCAACGGACTTTAGTAAACATGCCTGTAAAATTGCCACTGCAGTGCTGTTGCATGGTTATGTTCACTTATGAGCAAAGTAGCATGAAGCGAGGACATCGTAGCAGAAAATATCTTCCCGATATCCTCTCTCAAGGAAGATGAAACTATTCAAGTGCCACAGTGGGTTTTGAAGCAAGGTTCCCTGCACTTTCACCTACTTCTGTGAACCGGAGGACCATCTAGAACAATCTTCAGAAAGTGAGAATGATTTCTTAAACAATGGCAGAGAAAAAAATTCAGCAAAGCAAACCACTTTCTTTCTCTTTCCTCAGAACTGGACTGATTCAGTTTCATGCTGTTAGTTTTGTCATCAGAAACAACGTCAATCTCATACTTGCTATGGAAAGACACCACAGTAGGAAAAATGTCTGAGATATTGTTTTGGAGTCTGTCCATATTTTATCCTACATATTATATAACCAACTTGTTTTCTGGATCATTTATTCTGAGTTCCCGAGAGGAGACTGTATTGGAATATCTGCATTTCACAAAAAATATCAACACTTTTCCGTAGGTTACTTACAATTATACATTCATTTTTTATTGAGGTATTAATCTTATCTTTATTTTGAGATCCTATTGGGGGGGGGGAGTTGTTCATTAGCCTTCTACTTTTTAAATTTTCCTCTTTTTCCCTTCCACCCAAAAACACAATGGCAGTAATAGACCTGCAGATCTCTCTCATGCATATTCATTAGGGCATCCTGAAAACCTGACATATTTGTGGCCCTTGAGGACTGAACTTGTGTGCCTACACATGATTTTCATGCTCAGTATTAATATATATATATATATATATATATATATATATATATATAAGGAGTCATTTACTAATGGTCAGTATACGCTAATGCTGTTATTGTATGTTAGCTGCTAAAGGGCCCATTTATTACTATGTGCACTGTGGCTGATAATAAGCAATAATAACATTACCGTGTGCTAACCATTAGTAAATGACCCCCATTGAGAGTAACAAAGTATCCAGTTGTAAAAAGATCTCTGTACATGTTACTGCCCTGTGGGACATGAGTACAAAGGCAGAATATCTTCAGCAAAACACATCTACGCCTTTGAAGTATTTCAGGTCACTTATAGAATGTCTAAATATGTTTTTAGGTTTTTCTAAGTAGCTTGTTTTGACATAATCAAGTATGGGTAATTTATAGAGGGTATTATCTCCCATTGAGAATTTATAAAAGCTTTAATGGAAATTATAGCAATTCATCGGAGAAAACACATGTATTGGCTTAAATACACATGGAGAAAGAGATTGCATCTGATATTTGAGCCACATTCTTCTCAGGATATGGAACATTTCATTGCACCAAATAAGATTTTATCAAAGATGTTTAAGTGTTGAAGGCCCCATGGGTCTTTCCTTCAACTGTGTCAAGGTGATGCTTCTAAACTATGCTATCCCACATTACATATAACATGTAAATGATGTTAAGTCCCTCTCAAGCCAAGCCGATTTCAGCCTGCTTCCAGCATCAGAGAAATTGTTACATCCTTTAAATCTGCTGGGTAAATTCTTTGGATTACACCCCCCACCGGTCTCTATGAATAATCTGAAGGGGCCTGAAAGATCTGCTTTGGATTGTTTGAAAATTCAGACTTCACTGGTACTATGAAACCTGCTTCTTTCTGTTTTTCTTTTCTTTAAAATGTTGATTTGCTGACAAAAGGCAACACTTGAGAGGAGCAATGCTAGATTAGGGAGAGGGGGCTTTTCAATGCCAAGTGAGATCTGGGATAAAGACCAATAGAGTTGGGGCATGAGCCCTCTGTGTCCACGCTTTGGAATGGGAATACATAGTTTGTGACTAACCTCACATGGCAGAGAAGAGACTTCTGTTCCCTAATCCTGCCCCTCTCCACTGAGGTCAGGGGTCTCCAACTCTGGTGCTGGAGGGCACCAAACCAGTCAGGGTTTCGGGAGACCCCTAATGAATAACAAGAAACACAAGCTTCACCCCTCCAATGGAAATCAACATTGGCAATAATTCTCTCCCTGTTAAAGATGAGATCAAATACTTGGGAGTCACTCTTGATAAGACCCTCAACCTCTCCAAACATATAAAACTAACTGTAAAAACAATCTATTTCAAACTAAGGACAATCCAACAACTTAGACCATTACTAGACAACACTGATTTCAGAACCATAGTACAAACACTCATTACACCACATTTAGACTACTGTAATGGTATTCTTCAAGGGACCTCGAAGAAAAATATCCACTCACTTCAATTGGCTCAAAATGTCACCGCAAGGATTATCTCCAAAGCAAAATTAACAGATCATATATCTCCGATTCTTTATTCTCTCCATTGGCTTCCAGTATCATGCAGAATCACCTACAAATCCTTAATCAATACTTTTAAGATTTTTAACAATATAGCTCCCTCCTTCTTATCCACTCTTATCAACATCCCGCTTGAAAACAGATCAAGAAGAAGAATTAACCTTCACATGCTACAAGTACCTGATTCTATCCGAAAAACAAGTCAAAAAACAAGCAACTCAGCGTTCTCATACTTTGCTCCTATGTTATGGAACAACCTACCAGCTGAAATCAGAGAAATTAAGGATCTTCAATTATTTAGAAAAAATCTAAAAACCCACCTATTCACCCTATACTACTATAACCTCCACAAGGAAGATAACCCTAACTCAGAGAAAACTTCTGATCAGCAGTCACTCACTGACCCTACCTAGACAGGCATAAAACCCTTCACTCATTCACATTATTCACCTAATTAAACTTTCCCTTTGAAAGCAAAATGTGAATAAGTATAATTAATGTAATATATTCCATTGCCGATGATTTACTATTGATAGCCAGTTATTTCATTGTATTATTGAGTTGCAATTTAATAGTTAAATGTTTACGTTTATAATTTTGTTCTATGTAAAAACCCTTGTTCTCTATTTACTATTCTTTGTATTTACTGTTCTTTTTACTAAAATGTTCTATGTAAAATAGTTCAAAACCTGTTCTATGTAAAATAGTTTCTAAACCCGTTCTATGTAAAATAATAGCATGCTATTATTAAATTTTGTTTACTTGTAAACCGCCACTGATCGCTGGAAGTGGCGGTATAGAAGAGATGTATAAATAAATAAATAAATAAATATATTTGCATGCACTGCCCCCATTATATTCAAAGTTATTGCATGCATATTCATTAGGGATATCCCGAGAACCTGACTGATTTGGTGCCCTCCAGGACCAGAGCTGGAGACCCCTGACTTAGGCAGTATGCAGACAACAGGAGGGAAGGAGCAGCCCTTAACCTTTCAGTTATTTTTCCTTCCCTCCCTGCCTGTCCTTTCAGGAGACAGGAGGAAAGGTGTGAAACTATAGAAGACAGATCAGACTAGGCCAGAGGCTCCCAGCTCCAGTCCTGGAGGGCCAAACACCATTCATGTTTTCAGGCTGTCCCTAATGAATATGCATGAGATATATTTGAATACAATGGGGGCAGTGCATGCAAATGCATCTCATGCATATTTATTAGGGACAGCCTAAAACCTGAATGGTGTTTGGCCCTCCAGGACTGGAGTTGGGAACCTCTGGACTAGACAGAGTTTACTCTGCTCCCTTAACCAGCTCCTCCCCTCTTGTCATTTTCCAGGAACTGAGGCAGGGTAGAAAGGTGCTAGTGGAAATGAGCTACATATGCTTTTTTTTTTTTAAACATCTTTATTTAACTTTTTCCAACATACAATACAATACAAAAACAACAATAATAATAATAACTAACAAGTTATATTATGGCAGACATAAACATGGGCCTGTAAATTATAAAACAAAATCCGTCTACCCCATCTATGGCCCAACTTGACAGCCCCACTCCCCCATTGCTCCTGTCCCAAGGCAATGAATGCTACATCACAAGACATCACCAACCACCGTACTTAATGAATCAAATGCAGGTCCAGGGTATCCCATTTTTTTAGGAGACTTCGAAATGCTGGATTCTGATTCACATATGCCTTTTCACAAGCTTGATGAAAACACACTAGATTCCACCAGAACTCCACATTCAGGTCATCAAAGTTCTTCCAATGACTCAGTATCGTCTTCAGTGCCAAACTTAACAGCAAATCGAAGATCGCATAGTCCCGTCTCACTAATTCCAGGACTCCAGCCAATGACTTGTATATCACTATGCGGTACGTTAAGGGCGTCCAGATCCATAATAACTGAGTCAGTCGTTGCCATACTTGCTGCCAAAACGTCCGCAACTTAGAACAATGATATAGCATGTGCGCTAAGGTACCCGCACTTGATCCACATGACCAGCAGTTACTCCCATCCTGCACATGCCACTTAGCGACTTTCACTGGTGTCAGATAAGCACGATGGGCAAGAAAGTACAGCGTCTGTGTGAGCGAAGCAGCTCTCGTTATCCTTGTCTGCGAACTCCAAAAGTCATTCCACATTTCGGGAGTCGTGAAGTCGCCCACTTCTGCCTCCCAGACTAATTGTACACCTTTAGGTCTTCTCTTATCCCCATCCCGGATCATGGCAACAAATTTCGATATTAATTTCGCTTCCATCTTAATCTCTGAAATCCTCTGGTGCAATGAACAACCAGGTCCAATCAACAGTGGTGATACACCCGCTTTAAACAAGCAATGTCTCAGCTGACACCACTGATGCATACAGCGGTGCAGTAGACAGAACTCCTGCTGCAGTATGGGGAAAGATTTGTATTCCTTGTCGCGGATCAATTGTCCCAAGCAGAAAATACCCTGTTTCAACCATGGAGCCCAAAGAAAACTGCACCCGGCAATCTTGAATTTCGAGTTTAACCAAATTGGGGTGGCTTCCGTGTACCCCTGATCATCTTCGAGCTGCGGCGCCAAGAGCTTAAATGCTAACTGAGTGGCACGTAGAATCTCGTAGCCCGCCTTGGGGAGAGTCACCTCCGCTCCAATCCATATCCATAATGGAACTGGTTCACTGGATGCCTCCTCCACCAGCATCCACGTCGGGTCAGCCGGTGTCACCATCTCTTCAGACCACAAGACGCCTTGTTTCAACAGAGCAGCTACATGGTACCAATAAAAATCCTGAAAGTGAACGCCGCCCTGGCTTTTAGGCAACTTAAGCTTCCACGCCGCTGTTCTTGGCATTTTATGACACCATAAGAAGGATAATAATATTTTCTCCATATTGGCGTAGAATTTCCAGTCAAATAGGATCGGTATCATACTGAGAATATAGTTTATCTTAGGTGCAATAACCATCTTGATGGTTTCCAACCTGCCCCACCAGGTTAGATTTAACAAGGACCATTTATTCACGTACTCCTGAAGTAGCTTTTCACAACACACCTCATTCAACGCCACAGTGTCTTGCAAGGTGGTCCCGTACGTTATCCCCAAATTTTTAAAAGAAGATTTCTCCACTATGAACGGATATTGCTGCAACTCAGACTCCGACACGTGGGCGTTTAGGGGTATACTTATAGTTTTGGATAAGTTCAATTTGTAACCTGATATACTGGAGTACTCAGCGATGACATCTAAAGCCACTTCCACCGAATGAGGCTCAAGAAACAAAAGGAGATCGTCCGCATATGCTGACAGTTTACAATGGCAACCTTCTAGTTTTATGCCCAAAATATTCTTCTGCTGTCGGATTTTCATTATCAACGGTTCCAGGGCCAGGTTAAATAACAAAGGGGACAAAGGGCAACCTTGCCTCGTACCCCTTGTTAGCTGAAATTCTGCTGAGAGCCCGCCATTCGCAGCCACACGCGCCACAGGTTTAGTGTAGAGCAATTTGACACTCTTCATAAAATTCTCAGGTATTCCGAACTATCTCATGGCTTGGAAAAGATAGGGGAGCTCCACCCTGTCAAATGCTTTTTCGGCATCTAATGCCAGGCCCACAACCAGATCTCCAACTTGTTGCGCTCTTCTCAAGACATGCGCCAGCAGACGCCCGTTGTCCGTAGTTGATCTTCCCGGCATAAATCCACACTGGTCCGGATGAATTAGTGTCGCAATCACTTTAGACAACCGACTGGCCAGTATCTTGGCATAAATTTTGTAGTCGGCATTTAATAACGATATAGGCAGATAATTCTCCACTTTCTGGGATCTCGCCCTAGTTTAGGGTGGATGACTATCGTGGCAGCCGCAAGCGCCCCGACAGCCGGGCATTCTTCTTTGATCCCACTGTAATATAGTAATAGTTCAGGTACTAGCTGCTTAGAAAAGGCCACATAAAATTCCACCGGCAAACCATCAGGTCCACTTGTCTTCCCTTTCGCTAACTGCGTCAAGGCCGCCAGTATCTCCTTACAGGTGATATCGGCCTCTAACGAGAGCCTCTGCTGTCTCGTGAGCTTGGGACCAACAATCGTGGAGACAAAATTAGAAAAGGCTACCTCCTCATGTTCTACTTCAGATTGATAGAGCTTTGAATAGAATTCTTCACATAAAGCCAATATTTCCTCATCTTTCACTCTTAAATTCCCAGTAGGATCTCTCATTTCCACAATACGCTTCACTGCCCTTTTGGTTTTCAATGTACGGGCAAGTAGGGCACTGGCACGATTGCTCTCATGATAGTACATTCCCTGTTGAGCTTTGATTTGCTTGCTCGCCTCAGCATTTAAAATAGAATTGTATTGGAATCGCAGCTGCCGCAGGCGGAGCAAAACCAGCGGGTCTGAGCGCTTAGTTAGGAGTCTCTCACCCACTCGAATCTCTAGGTCCAAGTCAGCCCTTATCTTCATATCAGCTCTCTGTTTGTGTATCTTAAATGAGGTCATATGACCGCGGATATTCGCTTTAAATGCTTCCCACCAGGCCCACGTGGAAGTCTCACCAAACTGATTATTTTGAAAGAACTCCATGATTGCCTTCCGCATAGAACTGAGGAATTCATAATCCACCAGCCACGAGTTATCAAAATACCATCTCGCATGAGTTCTCTTGGCATTACCAGCTTCTAATTCCAGAACGACCGCCGCGTGATCCGAAACCGTTTTAGTCAGCATCCCAGTAGTTGTGATCCTTGGCACCAACGTCTTAGACACTAAGAAAAAGTTGATGCGGGTTTGCGTGTTATGGGGCAAAGAGTAGAACGAGTATTCTCTGCCTGCCGGAAACAGAAGCCTCCAGGGATCAATCAAACCCAATGATTCTATCATATTCAATAGCACCTTACTGGACTTAGGTTTATGCTGAACTCTATATGGGGTGCGGTCCACCAGCGGATCTTGTATAAGATTAAAATCACCACCCAAGATAATACTCGTAGATCTAGCTTCTAAAAGTTCTTGGGTTACTTGAGCAAAAAACTGTGGATCATCCTGATTCGGACCATACACCGTCATCAAGGTAAACACATCCTCCTTGATCCGCACTTTCGCCTTGGCCCACCGCCCGCCGGAGTCAATCTTAGGGGCATGTTTACTAAAACCCCATTAAAGTGCGGGCCCCGGTAGCGTGCGGGTGCCATATAAGAAGTGGGCGTTCCGTCCTGAAAAAGGAAAGGCGGAATTTACATATGCGCTAAGGTGCGCGGCGCCCATGTGCGCCCCGCACCTTAGCGCATGGGATAGCTGCGCGAGAAGCATAAGCAGCGCGCTGAAGTGCACAAAATAGAGCAGAGCCACAGCACAATGGTTAAGACACTGACCAACAGTGCAGGTATCAGGAGTTCAATCCCCCACAGTGCCCAATGAAGACAGCTGGCTGAGGCATTAATTTATGAGGCACAGAAATACTGGGCGGCAGAAGGCGGCACGCTAATGTTTTTAGCGGCATATTAATACTGGGTGGCATAAGGCGGCGCGCTGATGTTTATGGAGGCATTATAATACTGGGCGGTAAGTTGCGCGCTGATGTGCAGGAAGAAGAGCAGAGCCCCAGCACAATGGTTAAGACACTGACCGAAGGTGCAGCAATCAGGGATTCAATCCCCCACAGTGCTCAATGAAGACAGCTAGCTGAGGCATTACTTTAGGAGCCAGTGTAATATTGGGCAGCATAAGGCAGTGCGCTGATGGCCATAAGGCGGCACACTAATGTTTTAGGAGGCTTTTTAATATTGGGCGGCATAAGGCGGCGCACTGATGTGCAATCACAGAAACAGAACCACAGCACAATGGTTAAGACACTGACCGATGGTGCAGGGATCAGGGGTTAAAGTGCCCAATGAACAAGGCTGGCTGAGGCATAACATATTATGGGGAAGATTGCTTTAGGAGGCATTTTATTCATATTTTAATTATCACTACTAGCAAACGCACTCCCAAAGCGTGTTAACATAAGGTGCCCTATAAGGCACATTTTAAAGTGCACTGTCAGCCAAGGCACCCTAGAATGTTGCTTATAGGGCGCTTTAGAGGGTGCCGTATGAGGTACCGCAAGGTCAGTGTACTGTTTTTTATGGCAGCACTGTGCAATTTAAGGAATGAAACGCATACATAGGTGCGCTGACAGGCAAGGAGGAGCAGCAGTGGAGCACAATGGTTAAGGCACTGACTGCTGATACAGGGGTCATGAGTTTGCTCCCCAGTGTGCCTAATACGTAAGGCTGGCTGTAGCATCAGCTTTGCATTGTACATATTTTGTCCTGCAGCACTTTATATTTATGTTATTAATTGCTGCCAGCAAACACGCCCTCACGTGCCGTAATTGAAGGTGCCGTATAAGGCACCCTATAAGGCACTCCATAGGGCACATTATAAATTGCACTGTCCGCCACAGAACCCTAAAATGTCCCCTATAGGGCACCCTATAGGTTGCGTCACAGGAGAATGTATAGTGCACCTTATATGGACGGGAACCATAAGGTGCCCTATAGGGCGCCCTATAAAGCACCCTCAGAGGCACCTTATGGGTACAGTATGCTGAGGGTGTTTTTGCTGGCATCAAAATATGTACATTAAAAAAAGATAATGCATTGGACAACCCTATTAAATAACCCCACTGTGGGATTAAACCCATGACTTCTGGCTTCAGAGGCAGTGCAGTAACCATTGGGCTACAGCTCTATAGCTGCTAGCGAGCCCCTGGCTGGCTGCAGAGAGCATGCACGTCACCACACAGACAGTCTGCTGTGGTCACCAGGATAGGGTTAGCCTATCCATACCCTTGATGCACTGCACATGCAAATCAGCTGTCCACAGATTAACACAAGATGGGCAATGCACCCCCACAGCACCTCGGCCCGGTAGAGGGAAGTGCCCATGTGCACCCACACACCACCTCGGCCTGGTAGGGGGTACTGACCATGTGTTTTACTGGCACAGAGTAGCTACACACCGTCACATTGTGCGGGTACTGTGCTCACCCTGAGGGTGCAATGAGGCGCCCAGGAGCAGGTTCACAACACCTTCCATGGCTGAAAGAGGCCATGCCAGAGGTTCAAAGCAGTGTTAATGTGTGAGATAGGTAGTTTCTGCACAAACACCTTGGATCTCTGTCTGTTTCAGTCAGGTGTAGCCCCCATGGGGGGGCCCCCCCCTCCCTCCAGGGCCGAGGGTGGCAAACAGGGCCTCCCATCAATTGATCCACATTCTACCTCCCTGCAAAGGTGACAGTAGAGGGGACCATCAACCCAGGTCCTGCTGAGGAACAGACACCCCACAGGGCAGTCAATGCAGCTCTATACACATCCATACCACAATAGCAAACAGACATTAGGCCAGGATATGGTGAGCTGCACCCCACCACTATCTGATATTCTCCTGCAGCAAGTCATCAGCTGCTGCACCCCACACACTGCTCCATCAAGGCACATACCAGCTGCAAACAGTGTGCTAGTTAGTCCACAGTGCATGTTCCCAGTGGAGATGCATACACCCAGAACTGGAATGTCAGCATACACAGCAAGCAGTTAAATCAGTAACTGGACCCCAAAAGGAAACCCATATCTATCACATGAGAAAAACACTATATAGCACTATGGGGGTGCCTAGCCATGCTGTGGTCACTGCACAGTCAGGGTGAGAGTGATCTCTCAGCAGGACATACTGAGGTCACCCTGTCTGTGTAGGTGGTGGCTGGGCACTAAAATGTCCCAGTCAGTGCCCTATGCCCTGTGCAGATGCAACCTGGCCAGGCCACCCTGTCCGGCCTATACCCATGGTACCTTGCTCCTCATTATGCACATTGGCAGCCCAATACTGGCAACATTGCTGGCAGTGTGGGCTGTGGAAGGTGTTTGCAGCCACCACACACTGGATAGACAGACAGCCACCCCCACACCTATGCCAGCATTGTGCTACTATAGAGGAGTCCAGCAGCCATACCCACCACACCAGTCCTGGGCACAGTACAGGCATGGATATGGTACGCAATACTGTTGGGGGTCACTCCCCAGGGTGGTAAACACTGTCAGAGACCAGACCTGCAGCGCACACCGCAGACATCACAATGATTGTTATGGTGGATATCAATGAGCAAAATGTGCTTAACGTAGGAATTGATATCTGTCAGTTATCATGGGCAACGTTTGATAGCTGTGTACCATATACCCAGGTGTAGGGTGGCATTGCTAAGGTATGTAACTGCTAGTATTGGGAGATACAGGCAGGGCCCAATGTCCTGCCTCTCCACGAGGCATTGGCCAATGGGGCCTGTGTGTGTGTGTGTGGGTGTGTCTGGCCCTGTTGGCTGCTGCTTTACGGCAGAGTGTCCCAACTCCAGTCCTGGTGTTCCAACCACTGTTCGGGTTTTCATGCTGTCCCTCATAAATATGCATGAGCTACATCAGCATACCATGGGGGTGGTGCATAGATATGCAGCACAGGCATCTTTAGTAGAGGCAGCATGGATCCTGAATGGTGTGGGGCCCTCCAGGACTGCATTTGAGAGACCCTGCTCTAGGTAATGCGGCTGTTTATGGTGTGTGTGTTTGGTGTGGTAAAACATAGGCGTGGGAACCATGCGTATGTTCTCAGCAATAAAGGTTTCTCCTTACTATCATGGTTTAATTGTAGGAAAAATATGTGGACTGGATTGGTGGTAGCCCCAGCTGGGCTTTGAACCTGTGACCTTCTGTTTCTGCATATGCTGTCTGTGTGCACTGCACCACCATGTTGCCACAGATATGCTGTGTTCCCTGGGGAGTCCATGACTGTACATCCGACAGAGCCTGTCTGTTGCGGTGGACGGTGCCAGTCTGCACAGGCCTAGGCCACTGTCTGCTGTGGTTTGCAGCCACTGCCCCCTCCACCACCTGTACCCTTCTGCCAACATGCAGACATGTCCCTATCTGGAAAAAAGCATATGACCTGATTGAGTTGTGGCACTCCAGGACTGAATTTGGGGGACTCGGCTGTCGGTAATGCCCATTGTTATGGTTTGTGTGCGGTGTAGGGTAAAATATAGGTGTTGGAACCATGCTTATGTTCTCTGCCATACAGGAGTGTCTGTACTATCACTGTTTAGTGGTGGGTAAAACTATGGGGACTGGGTTAGCAGGAGCCCCAGCTGGGATTTGAACCTGTGACCCTCTGGTCTTACAGGCACTGGCTGTGTCTGCTGCCCCACACTGTAGCCACAGAGACAGTGCAGTCTCTGGAGATGGGAAACCTGGCCGCACGAGTCAGACACCCTGCTCTGCACAATTTTACTGTGGGCTCGTTTACCTTGTATGGGGACAGGGGTGCAATTAAACCTCAAAAATGACCTCCTAAAAAGGGGGAAAAAAACAAAACCAAGCTGGGCAACAGTGAAATCAATGGGCAACATGAAAAACACTCCCAGGAAAGCTCCATTAAAATGCAGTGATTTTTGAACGAGTCTACGGAGCGTAGACCCTTCCAAAAATCATTTCTTTTTTTTTGGAGCTTTCCTGGGAGTGTTTTTTATGGTTGCCCATTAATATCACTGTTGCCCAGCTGGAGTATAATTTATTTGGAATTTTTTGTGGTCATTTTCATTTTATTTTTGCTATTTTGTTCTGTGCACATGTATCACACTGCTCACGTTTTGCAGGGTTCCCCGGTTTTGCTGTACATTGCTGACGGAAATGGTTTCTCTTCCCTTTAAATCGGCTCTAACGCGAGAGTTTCACTCGCGGTATTTTTTTGGCCGAAATTCAGCCCCGCTCCTGTGCGGGGAGCCTCTCCCCTCCCACTCTCCACCCATTGACCCCGTCCCTCCGCCCCTCGGGGGCCTTCCTCTGCCCTCCGTACGCCTTTCCCCGCCTCTATCGCACATCAGCGCCCCGCAGACATGCGCCGGCCCGTTAATGTGACGCGCACGCGTGCACGGCATTTAAGAGCACTTAAGTGCATCATTAGCGTACGCTATTGTGCGCCACGCACGTGTGCGCGGTTTAGTAAACATACCCCTTAGTCTCCTCTATTATTGGTGAGGGAGGAGTAGCCTAGTGGTCGGGGGCAAGGTACTTCAGGCCAGAAGGTCAGGGGTTCATAATCCCACTAGAGGACAGCAACCTTGGGCCAGAAGGACTGGGGTTTCTAGTCCCACAGATTCTCCTTGTGGTCTTGGGCAAGCCACTTAACCCTCCATTGCCCATGTTCAATGTAAGTATTAGTGTATGTGTCTCATATCCCTGTGTGTTAAATGTATCTCCCAATTGTGATTTATTTATTTAACAGCTTTTATATACCGCACTTTTATCATCAGCGCGGTTTACATTATAACAACATTATACTTAAACATAAAACATATGTCAAGTTTACAGGTAACAGGATATGAAACATGGAGAACTGGGGTTAAAATAAACAACAGATATTTACAACTATTTACAATAGCTTCTTAAATGTTTTGTGATCTAAGATGGGGTCTGTGAGGTTGTGTTGTGACTGCTTTGATTGAAGGATAAGGCAGTATACAAAACTATCTAAATAAATAAAATTTTCTTAAGTAGTATGATTACACCCCCCTTTCTTTTGAGAGCAGGTGCAGACAGTACATTTTGATAGACATCTCCAGCCACTTTACGCGATTCTGAAAGAGTAAGATGAGTCTCTTGTAAGTATACTACATCAGCATTCTGTTGTTTACAGTATGTCAATATTTTTTTCCTCTTGACGGGATTAGCCACGCCCTGAACATTTAGGGATAAAACCCTTAACTTACAACTAGCCATAATTGGTAGCACTGACCCCTGTGATAGTAGCATTCATCCACCGTTTTGTCATGATCAAATACATTACATCATCATTTGCAGAGCTGCAATACCATGCCTGCCAGCTAACATAAACTACCTCAACTTGCATGGTGGAGTCCCAACCGCCCCAACAACAATCAGATGTCCAACCCAACCCCCTATCCCATAAACAGATATACTGCATTGCCTTCCCCCAATACCAATCAGCCCCATATTAAACATACATACATCATTAAACTATACACTTCTCATCAGATCAATCCCCATATTGCAGACATTTTCAAAACTAACCACCCAAACAGTCTCACCATAGGATCATGCCCCCCCCCCTCAAACTATAAGACAAACCCGCTTGCTCGGATCAAGAATCCAGATGACATTGCCTTCAGCCAGGGTTCCACTTATGGCACAACCTCCATTCGTGCATATTCCTGCAAATAGGACCGCAACGCTGTTCCATTGTCGAAGGTTCTCATGGAGCTGTCTAAGGTCACCTGCATACGTGCTGGATAGAAAAGGCCATAACGAGCTTGTAGCTTCTGCATCAGGGGTCTGCAGGCCAATAGCTCCTTCCGACGTTCCACCGTTTGCTTGCTCAAATCCGGGTAAAAGGATATCTTGTGCCCTTCCTTCTGAAACGCCGTTCGCTGCTTAGCAACTTGCAATATTTGCAGGGCTTGTGGATATCTCAATACTTTGATTACAAAAGGGCGCGGTCGCTGATTGCGATTAGTCATGTGGGACGGGACACGATGTGCCCTCTCTAGTTCCAAAGGGCGTACAAAAGTGGTTTGTAGTATCTCCGGGATTAATTTCTCTAGATATTCGATAGGATCCATGCCTTCCCGCCCTTCTGGTATGCCCACAATTCTCACATTACTTCTGCAAGCGCGGTTATTCTGGTCCTCTACCTGAGTCTCCAACGCCAGCACTCTTTTGGTCAGAGGGCCCACCTGAGCCAGCAAAACCGCCTCTTTGTCAACCTCAGCTTCCACTTTGTCTAGACGACCTGCAACAGTCGATATCCGCTCTTTAACCTCCTGTACGTCTTCTTGGAGTTGCGTGAGCGTCGCAGCATTTGTAGCTATCATCTCTTTAACTAAACAAAGCTCCTGTAGTATCTCTCTCACCCCTTCCGTCGTTTCCTTCTCCGCCGCCATTTTTTGAGGGGAGGATATGTCTTGTTTTGTTCGTTTGCTCGCTAGACCGGCCGTTTGCTGGAACTCTAACCTGGCAGGTTTCAACGTCGACATAGTCTGCAAACTTCCCACTGCATACAAATTGTAAACGCTGACTGGAACCAGGGAAAAGGCTCAGGATTCTAGATTCGGGTAGGGAGCCACGTTCTCAAGCAGCCATCTTCCTTCACAGCAAGCTCCGCCCCCTCGCTACATATGCTTTTAATAAATGGATATCAGCTATTTAACATTCCAATTAAGTGTTTTCAAAATTTTTCAGTATTTAAAATATCTGGTTTTACATCTGTTAGAAGGCAATTTTAGTATGTTTAAAGATTTTTTGGTAAGTACAAAATAAGTTAGTTGCTGTATTTAGGTTCATTTATACTAACAAGACCAAATTCATTTTTTTTTCTTTGTTCAGGATACCAGAGGAAGTCTCTCTTATATTGTCTCCTATGACTTGCATCATTTTGATAGCGTGAGATTCATATTTCCTAACACAAGAATGAAAACTATATTAAAAAACATCATATGTGTGCCAAATAATGATTTTGTTTTCCCAAGCCTGGATGCTGAAAAAGAGCAATGTGTCTTTCTTCTGCCAGAGTTCCAGGAATTCTTCCAGGTTTCACAAACAAAATTTGAAGATTTTCAAAAGGATCTCACAATCTGAAAAGAAAGCAAGGTAAAAATGAAACGTGTGGTCTGCAAACACTAGGAGCAGGGGCGGCTCAAGGCAGTCTGCTGCCTGAGGCGAAGAATGAGATGGCGCCCCCCCTATCACCTTAGAGGGGGGCGCGGCTTTTTCAGAAATCCATTCAGAGACTGAACCAAATCAAAAAGCCGATTAGATTATATGGAGGAAATGCAAGATGTTTGCACACAGGACCGTATCGAACTGCAATCGCGCCTTATGCGACTTGCAACTTGGGCGCACGCCCCCCTCTCCCCCATACCTCCATCCAGCGCTGCCTGCTCTTTCTCTGCTGCTGCCGCCCTCTGCCTTTTTCACGGCAGCGCCGGCAGCAGGGAAAGAGCAGGCAGCACTGGACAGAGGTATGGGGAGGAGGAGGGGGGCATGCACCCAATCTGAAAGGCGCCGGCACTCTAAGCAGATTTGTCCCACCCTGCTCTGACATTGTGTCGGAGGAGGGAGGGACCAGACCTGCTTAAAGTGCTGCGAAAAGGCTTTGGGTGCATTTTAACTGCCTGCTATTGTCCTGCCAGTGGCAGCAGGGCAACAGCAGAGAACCGAAATGTGCCCCCCAAGCCTTTGCGCCCTGTGCGGCTGCACTGCTTGCACAGGGCTAGGTACGGTCCTCTTTGCACACCAAGGAACTAAAAGACAGCAAGAATCAATAACACAGTTTATAAAACTAAATTATAACCCATTTTTATTTTGTTATAAACTGCATTATGGTTCTCCCTATTTCTTTTTCAACATATATTTTGCATCCACAGTAGATGCAGAGCAGAACCAGGACATTCACCCACAGAACTCAATATTAAAAAAAAAAATCTGATTCTGATCATCTCACTAACAACAACAACAACAACAACCACTATTCTCCAGTACCAGGCATATTGTGAACTAATAAAAAACCTTACAACAAAAAGCAAACCTTCCATGCCATACCATATTAGCACAAACTTCCAAAAGTCACATAAGGAGCCCATCCAAAGAAAGCATCACTGTAAATACTACAGTGGGCCCTGGAACATCCATACACCTATTTGAAAAGCTGAACAAGTCAAATTACTACAGTATAGTATAGATCTTTATATACAAACTGCATGTTAACAGAACACCTGACCTCAGTCACACACGCACAACATCGACCTTCACCAAGTACAGAATTGTGTGCAATTCTGGTCGCCGTATCTTAAAAAGGATATAGCGATTTTAGAAAAGGTTCAGAGAAGAGCCACCAAAATGGTAAAGGGGATGGAAGGATACTCCTATGAAGAAAGGCTAAAAAGGTTAGGGCTCTTTAACCTGGAAAAGAGACGGCTGAGGGAAGATATGATAGAAGTCTATAAATTAATGAACGGAGTGGAACGGGTAAACGTAGATCAATTGTTTACGTTATCAGAATATAGAAAGACTAGGGGACATGCAATGAAGCTACAGGGTAAACTATTTAAGACTAATAAAAGAAAATATTTTTTCACTCAACGTGTAATCAAACTCTGGAATTTGTTACCGGAGGATGTAGTAAAGGCTGTTAGTGTAGCTGGGTTTAAAAAAGGTTTGGACAAGTTCCTGGAGGAAAGGTCCATAAACCGTTATTAAGAAGTGACCGAAGATATCAATACTTGACCCAGTACAAGCATTGTGGAACTTGTGTCTCTTGGGGAAACTGCTAGGTACATATGACCTAGATTGGCCACTGTTGGAAACAGAATACTGGGCTTGATGGACCTTGGTCTGACCCAGTATGGCATATCTTATGATCTTATGTTCTTATGTAGAATAAGTAACCACAATCTAAAGTAAAAATAAAAATATGTAGACAAAATTTAAACTGAAACCCCAAGAAGCCAAAGTCCACATGCAGTGCAATATCAGATAAATAAGAGATGCAGTTCCCCAATACTGTGTAAAATATAAAAATAGCACAAAGTCCAATCACCAAAATTAAATAAAATTATTTTTTCTACCTTTGTTGTCTGACCATTTTATTTTCTGATTATGCTGGTCCCGATCTGAGGCTTCGACTTTCCTGTCTTCTCTTAGCTCTCTTTCTGTGGTCTAATGGTCCATGGTCCATCTGCCATTTCTTATCTCTTCTTTTGTTTTCTTCACTTCCTTCTATCAGCCCATTTCCAGTTTCAGTAACCCTCTCCAGTATGAGTCCCCTTTCCAGTCCTCCCCCCCAGTACCTTCCAATGTCAACCACCTTGCATTCCCATGACTGCCACTTGTGTCCATTCCCTTCCAGTCCCCCTCCTTTCCCACTGTCCAGCCCCTTCTAGTCCAAATACCATCCCAGGTATCAGCTCAGGTTCACTCTCAGTGCCACCCCCCAGTCAGCTCCCTTCCAGCCACCCTACCCTCTGTCCATCTCTCTTCTAGTGCCATTCACATGTCAGCTCCCTTCCAGCCTCCTCCCTATTACCCAGCTACTTACCACTCCCATCCCCAAGTGTCAGCTCCCTTCCAGTCCCCCTTTGGTACATTCTATGTGTCAGCTCCTTTCCAGCCCCCTCCTTCCCTTCCTGCCCCATCCTTCCCTTGGCAGACCCTCTCAGTATCTGCTCCCTTCCAGTCCTATTCTACCATCCCCCCCACCCGCATCAGCCCATTTGTAGCCCTAGCCCCTAGTTTTCTTCCAGGGCCAGCAGCACTCTCCTCCCCTCCCCTATTAGCCCATTTCCTGTCCCAGCCCATTTCTAGTCCTATCCCCTTTATCAGCCCACCCCAGTCCTAGCCTCCCAATCAGCCCATTACCAGTCGTAACCCTCCAATAAGTCCATTTTCAGTCCTAGCACCCCAATCAGCCCATTTCCTGTCCTAGTCTCCCCCCATAGCCCATTACCAGTCCTAACCCCCCATCAGCCCATTTCCAGTTCTAAACCCCCATCAGTCCATTTCCAGTCCTAGCCCTCCCCCAATAGCCCATTACCAGTCCTAGCCCCCTCCGATCAGCCCATTTCCAGTCCTAAGCCCCGATCAGCCCATTTCCAGTTCTACCCCCCCGATAGCCCATTATATCAGTCCTTACCCCCCTCCTGATTAGTCCATTTCCAGTTCTAAACCCCCATCAGTCGATTTCCAGTCCTAATCCCCCCATCAGCACATTTCCAGTTCTAACCCCCCATAGCCCATTAACAGTCCTAGCCCCCCTCCCGATCAGCCCATTTCCAGTACTAACCCCCCATCAGCCCATTTCCAGTTCTAACACCCCCATAACCCATTACCAGTCCTAACCCCCCCATCAGCCCATTTCCAGTTCTAACCCTCCCCCGATAGCCCATTACCAGTCCTAACCCCCCTCCTGATCAGCCCATTTCCAGTACTAACCCCATCAGCCCATTTCCAGTTCTAATCCCCCCCCGATATCCCATTACCAGTCCTAGGCCGCTCCTGATAAGCCCATTTGCAGTACTAAGCCCCATCATCCCATTTCCAGTTCTAAACCCCCATCAGTCTATTTCTAGTCCTAACCCCCACTCAGTCTATTTCCAATTCTAACCCCCCATAGACCATTACCAGTCCTAGCCCCCTCCCGATCAGCCCATTTCCAGTACTAACCCCCATCAGCCCATTTCCAGTTCTAAACCCCCCCATAGCCCATTACCATTCCTAACCCCCCTATCAGCCCATTTCCAGTTCTAAACCTCCCAATCAGTCCAGTTCCTGTCCTACCCCCCCCCCATTAGCCCAGTTCCAGTCCTAGACCCCTCCCCCCCAACCCAGGGAAATTGAAAACAAAAACAAAACTCTGGCTTAAGAAGCAGCTGCTGCTGCTCTAGCGGCGGCAGCGGCAGAATGAGGAGCCCAACGGCCATCCGCCTGCCCCCCCCCCCCCGAGAGCCTGCTGGTTTCCCGGCTCTGCTCTGCAGAGCCGTGGCGAAGGGACAGTGTTTCCTTTAACTGCGGCTCTATTAAAGCTGAGCCCGAGGTGCTGATGGGAAACAGGATTTCCTCATTCTGCTGCTGCCGCCGCTGGAGCAGCAGCTGTAGCTGCTTCTTGCACCAGAGTTTTTTTTTATTTTTTTATTTTGAAGGCTGAGTGAGGCAGTGATGGCAGTCTTTTTGGGAGCAATTTTGCCGCCCCCAAAAAGCCCAAAAAGCTGCCGCCTGAGGCCACTGCCTCACTTGGCCTCATTATAGAGCTGCCTATGACTAGGAGAATCTCTGTATATGTTCACATTTCCTGAGGAGTACAGGAATGTTGCTGGCTCATTTTTATATCACCACTCAATAAAGTTCATTCAGGGATTGAAATAAACCATTTAGTATATCAGTCTTTAACCCGAATAATTTTATTGGGGGTCTTTTACTAAAGGACACTAGCTGTCATTGTGTACTGGTGTGCACTGAAGGCAAACTGGGGACACGTGGTGACAGCTAGCATGAGGCCACAACAGCATGGATGGATTTCTGTACTAGCTAAATTAAAAACCCACCTCTTCTGTCTAGCATTTGATCTTCCTCCTCCCTCCTCGCCCCTTTCCCCTCCTCCTTGCTGATGCACAGATTACTTCCTTTCTTCTTATGCTTCTCGTCTCTCTGTCCTGCTTTGATTTTTAAATGGCTTTCTTTTCTATATATCTGCAGCTTTTAATTTTTTATTGTAAACCGCCCACAAGCATTTGTTATGGGTGGTATAACAAGTTTTAAATAAACATAAACATAAACAATCTGTCCATGGCACATTAGGGGAGCAAGTGGGTGAGTTTGGGCCACAGAGTGAGTGGGAGATCGCCTTGCAGACGGCACTTGCATTAACTACAAGGTGGCCAATTAGCGCAGGTGCAATTACCACCACCTCGATAAGTGGAGGTAAGTGCACCCATGTTGATGCGGCACGTGTTAGGGGACAGTTCTGCGGGTTAACTGAAATGCTTTCTAACCCTCCCAACAGTTAACGTGGGGGTTTTGCATGCTATTGGTGAGTTAGGCAAAAATCACAACACACATTAGTAAAAGGGCTCCATTGTATTTTTATCTTTATCTCTGTTTTTTTGTGAAACGGAAATTCAGGTACTCGAGGTACTAGTGCATTTCTATTTTTGGTATTTTTTACTGTGCATATAATCATTAAAACCATATTTCTTTTGTTGTGTCCAACAATTATTACACCAAATTTTCATATCCCATGTACTGTTATTAAGCCACCTTTTTAAAGCATTCATCTATTTAGTGCTGAATTAAATATCAATGATGTTTCTCTCACTTTAACCAACCATTCATTGTTTCAATGCTTCAGTATTTCAATACTTCTCTAAACATAATTCCCTCCAACATAGCACTGTGTTTTAAATTGAAATTATGTTTCAGGGACATACTTCATTTCATTGTCCAGTTCCTGCTATAGCTCGTCAGCATCTGACAGCAGAAGCAAATATTTATTTATTTACAGTATTTATACCGCCTATCAAAAAGCTTTTTCCAAGAGGTTACAATAAAAACATATATACATACATAAAGCAAAGGAAATCAATAAATAAAACCCCCAAAACGAGCTTGAAAATTATGCAAAACTATGTTCACGATGGCTTTTTGGGGATGGAGTCAAGATGGCGGCAGTTTGGCTCTAGTGCAGCGGTCGTGGTTTTCTTATGGGGAAAAAGCAAAAGGCATAAAGGGTTTTGATGCCCTATCAAGCTCCGGCTACTTCCTCGCCTTTATCTATTGCTGTCTGAGGAACTTTGGATGGCTGTTTTCCTAGATCATTGTGGTGTCCGGTGTCTTCTGGGGAGGTTAGTCTGGCTGCAGCTTCACCGGAGCAGGAGAGCTCAACGACTGTTTCAGACCTGTCACCTCTTTCTCCTGACGCATGGCAAATGCTAAAAGTTGCCTGCATTCAGAAGTCCCCTACAGAAAGCCTGCAGCAAGGCCCCCCCCCCCCCCGCCCATCAGGGAGTGGTGTTGCTTTGTCGGGAGGGCTAGGCTTGGGAGCAGGTGAGGTGGCGTTCCCACGGTCCCCGGAAGATGGTCAGTCTGCAAGCCCTTCAGCGCCCTTAGAAGGTAATTTGGCAGCGAGGGTGGCTGCTGTTTGGAGTGGTGAGTGTGCTACAGAGCAAATAGAAGGAGAAGTAATCTTGCCTGGTGGTTCTGTCTTTTTCTTTGGTGCATCCTGCAAACTTTACGCTAGAGGCTATTTGGACTGCCATTGCTTCTTTAGGCGAGACCCTGGTAACAGATTTCTACTTTAATGACTAAAGTGAACTCAAACTCTGCTGCAACTGAACAAAATGCTATTAAAATTTATTTTTTATACTGTGCTCTTTTAGAATCAGTGTGGTTTACATGCATATTAACATGTACTTTTTATTCCCTTGTCCCCAAAAGGGCTCACAATCTAAGTGTACCTGAGGCAATGGAGGGTTAAGTGGCTTGCCCAAGGCCACAAGGAGTGGCCATGGGACTAGAGACCCCAGTTTCTCTGGCCTGAGTTTGCTTGTCCCCATGTGGGAACTGAACCCCTAGCCCTCTGGCCTGAGGTAACCTGTCCCAACCACTGAGCCACTCCTCCCTCTTCAAGCTTCAAGCTTTGAATGTTCAGATTCAATACAAACTGACTGCTAGAAAGTCAGTCTGAGGCTTTTATGAAGAACTTTGGTCCATGCTAGGGTTGCCAACTGGCTCCAGATGCACTCGACACACTTGATCCAGTCCTAGGTTTTTCAACTGACTCTGCATATTTAGGGCTTATTTAACTGAAGTGTTGGCTGTCCCTATGAAGTCACATCGTCCTATGGTGAGAATGTATTATTTACAGTCAGGTAAAAAGACCCCTTCTAGCTCAGTTGTTGGGACTCAGCAAGCTGACGAGTCAAATGTTTCGGAACTCTTGGAAAATTCTCAAGAAGAACCGGTGGTATCATCAACATTTAATAGTGACTTTTGATCTTCTGCCTGATAGAGAATGGATGTTGAGATTGTTTTTTTTCGTAAAAGGAATTTGTTATTTAGGGGTCTATCTGTTCGTATATATCTGTCGCTCAAGGATTTATTCTTATCTTTCTTGACATCTCTGCAGCCTTCAACTTGTTCACCCAAAACCATCTCATCTCACGTCTCCATGCAATTGGGCTTAGAGATACATTACAGTGGTTTTGATCCTACCTAACAGCCCAATCCCAGCAAGTAAAAAATGGAACTGAAACCTACAAACCTGTTAAACTATTACAAGGACTACCTCAAGGCTCTGCATTATGCTCATTTTGGGGGGTTCATTTATTGATTTCCTTTGCTTTATGTATGTATATATTTATGTATCTATGTTTTTATTGTAACCTCTTGGAAAAAACTTTTTGATAGGCGGTATAGATACTATAAATAAATAAATATTTGCTTGCTGTTCAACATCTTCATCCAACCCCTATGTAAGATTATTCAGAATCATAAGATCCTCTATCATCTGTATACCAATGACATCTTAATCTGCACACCATTCTCTACCAGCAACCCTGATTACTCCATTGTCAGCCAATGCCTAGAATCTGTCATCAAATGGCTCAACAACCACCATATGCAAATTAAGCCCAATAAAACAGAAGTCCTTCATATAACCAAGCCCCTCTCCTTTGTCCCCCCAGCCACAGTCAAATTGGCCAACTTAACTTTACAAGTAAAAGAATAAGTAAAATATCTTGGCATAACCCTGGACCAACACCTGAGCTTTAACCACCACATCAAACAAGTTATTAAAGCTGTGTACTTCTGGATGAGGGCAATCCGATACCTTCAACCCCTACCTGAGCACAATGACTTCAGAAGGGCCTGTGAAGCCATCATCACCTCCATTCTGGACTATGCAAACATAATATACCAAGGGCTCCCCAAATTTACACTACTCCCCTTACAGCTTGCTCAGAACACACCAGTCAGAATAATCACAGGCACCACTCCATGAGAACACATCACCCCCATTCTGAAGCAGTTACACTGGCTTCCCATCTACATGAGGATCAAATACAAAGTCGCCCTAACCATCTTTAAGACCATCCACCACCTCTCAGTGGACATTCTTTGTCCTCTTCTGCAACAACCCCTCAACAAGAAAGTGAGAACAGCCAATCACAGCCTCCTCTCAGTACCAAGCACATTACCCACTCCAGCATCGCCACTACCAGCAGAGCCTTCTCCTTCTATCCGCTCATCATCTGGAACTCTCTCACTTCAGAAATATGATCACTCACAGACCTTGGTGAATTCCATTGTAAGCTAAATACCCTCTTTTCCTAGAGCATTTTGGATCTGACACTTAACTGGCCACCCACTGCAACATCCCCCTGGACTACCACAACCTTTTCCTCAGCCCAGCTGCAGAATGCCCATTGACCTGAACTCTACTTCAAAGCTCCCTGTCACTAACTCATTTTTCCCTGATATGCATATCCTCTCATTTATCGTCTAATATATAAATGACTATGGACATGTTTATCCTGCTACTTAGTGTTATGTTAATTCTCAATTTCACCTTGGCTAGCATTATTCATTGTTGCCTATGTTCTATGTAACGTTACTTGTTCTATTTGTTCCCTGTACAGCACTGTGACTGATAGATACAGCGGTATAAAAAAAAAGTTGCTAAATAAATAAATATCCAGATCTTGCTAGAGATATTCAACAAAGATGCAGAGAATGTCTTCTCCTCCATCTCAAAATACAGCAGCTTGGAGTGCTCTTTTTTTTTTTAAGTGTATCATTCAGTTTCCTATCGGCCCGATTCTGGGACGTGGGTTGCAGGGCTGCATGTCCCAATGGACCATCCGGGCCCGATTCCCATTCCAGCTCCCCCCATACGTCCTGAGCATCATCTTTGTAATAACGTGTTTATCTTGTTGGCCAATGCAAATACCTAGATGTAAAAGTCAGCAAATGGTTTGCAGGTGATACCTATGTTACATTTGTGATTAGATTTCAAGTGACATTATGAAGCTGTTGACTATTGCAAAAGCAGCTTACTCTCTGACATTGATGAGGAATAATTGTTCACTGATGGTTTTTTTAGGAGACCTTTTAAGTTTAATAGGGTTTAAAACTGTAGAAAGAGAGAATAAAATGAACATTATGCAGTACTGTTTGGAAATGTGGCATACATACAATAAAAGTGCAGCCAGGAGCTATACCAGCAAGAAGAAATGTGTCAGGATTCATAATGGCAGATCGACCCTAGTGGTAATCTTATGGGGAATATTCTTGTTGGACATCACATCACATCACATCTTCAGGACATCACCGCGGAGCAGAATGATAGCCCCGTTTATCTTTATGCTTATGCTTATTGAATTTGATAAGACCGCCCTTCAATAATAACAAGGCGGTGTACAAAATGTATCCTAAACAGAGACGGCCAAAGGCCTAGAAGTGTAAATTACACTACATAGTCGATAGGATAGTGAAGAGACAAGGAAGATCTCCTCCATCCGTTGCTGCAGGTGCCTTGTTTGATGACAGACTCCTTTGGGGATTGCAGCTGACTGAAACAGGGCAATTTGAGGACCAGTACGGCCCTTCTGTCACTAAAGGCCTACCGATTAATGGCCCTACTCAGGCAGAAAACCCTAAACAAGGCACTGAGCTGGTGATGATAAGCATGGTTCAGGACTTGATGTGTTTGAGATCACTGATCAGCAACCCAATCTGGATAAGCCTCTAGCAAGCTATATATATTGACATGACAAGCGAATCTCACTACTATTTATCTGAATTATACCAGTGGCTATGTGCTATCAGTTAAAAGACTCAGCCTGTGGCATACATGGACCTAATTAATGTGGATATTTGCATTAAGTTAATTGAAAGGACAGTCTCTTGCATTAATCCATGCAGCACTGCCTATGCCTTTGTGCTGTAGATTGATCTTTCTTCCCACTTAGTACTATTAATACTGTTACAATAGTTCTTATATTAATTCTGCTGCTTCCCTTTCATCTCTTCTCATGGCTCCACATTATTATTTTTTTTTTACTTTTGTAACTCCCTAACCTTCTTTCCTCATACCAAGTTCCTCATACACCCCTCCCTATCACCCTCGCTCTTCTCTTCTTATCTCTTCCCCAATCTTGTCTTCCTCCCTTTCCTTAGTTCTTGAACTCCACCTTTTTCTTTTTTCATTCATCCCTCCCACTTCTCTCTTAAAATTACCTCCTCCTTATTTCCACTGTTCCGTCTCTTCTCTGCCTCACACTCTTCTCCTCCTTCTCCTTTCTTCTGGTGACATTAATCCTAACCCTGGCTCCTGTAGACTACTGTCTCACTCTCATTCTAATCTCATCTATATGCCTATCCTTTTCCCCGCCTTTCTCTCTTGTGCATTAGAGAATAATAATAATTTAATAATAATAATAATAATAATTTAATTTAATAATAATAATTTCTAATAAACACCCTTTTATCTTTACTTTTTCATTTCTAACTCCTCCAGTCTTCTAGTTCTTACTGAAACCTGGCTCCTCCCTGATGACACTGCTTCAGTTGCTGCCCTTTGTCACAGGATATCAATTTTCCCACGCTCCTTGTGCCACTGGCTGTGTTGGTGTTGGGTTTCTGCTTTCTCCTACCTACTAATTCCAACCCCTCCTTCTATCTCTGTATCACTCCTTTTCCTCTTTTGAAGTCCATTCCATCCACCTTTTTAATCCATTACCTCTCCGGATAGCTGCTATTTATAGACCCCCTGATAAGTCCATCTCTACCTTTCTCACTGACTTTGACTCCTGGCTTTTCCTCTTTCTAGACTCTTCTTCCCCCTGGATTATTCTTGGTGAATTCTGACCCCTGTGCTTCTAAACTCCATTCCCTTACCTCCTCTTTCAATCTCTAACTTTTCTCTTCTGCTCCTACTCATCAGCGTGGTCACTGCCTTGACTTGGTTTTCTTCTCTAACTGTTTACCCTCCAATTCCGTACCTCACTTCTTCCCTTATCTGATCATCACCTTCTAAGTTTCACCCTTAATCCCACCTCAGTCCTGCTGTCTCCTCCTACATTTTTAGGTATCTTCATGCTATCGATCAATTGGCTCTCTCCACTATCGTCTTATCACCTCTTTCTTCCACTTTCTCTTCTAAATCTGCTGATGAGGCCATAGTTTCCTATAATACCACACTCTCCTCTGCTCTAGATACTCTTGCTCCACCCATCCCATGTTCTGTGAGATGCACTACACCACAGCCCTGGTTGTCCTCAACTACCTGCTATCTCTGCTCTTGTGCCTGCTCAGCTGAGTGCATTTGGATCAAATCTCACTCTCATTCCGGCTTTCTTCACTTCAAATTCATGCTTTCCTCCTTCCAGTCAGCCTTAATACTTCCCAAGCAAAACTACTATATCCACCTGACTAATTCTCTTGCCACTGACCCCTGCCGTCTTTTCTCTACTCTTAAACTCCTCAAGACAGCTCCCCCTTCGATTCCCCTTCTCTTTCTGACTTTTCCATAACAAAATCCACAAGATTACTCTTCAGTTCCCCACTAGAACAACTCCATCCCCTCTTCCCCATCTCAATACCAACCTTTCCCATCAATCTCTATTTCCCTTTCATTTTTTTCCATGATCTCTGAATATGAAACCTCTCATCTTTTTTTCTCCTCCAAACTTACTACTTGCTCTGCTGATCCTATCTCCATCCATCTCCTTAACTCCATTTCCTCCTCTGTCATCCCTTCCATCTCATATAGTCTCAATCTCTTGCTCTCCACTGCTATTGTCCCTGCAGCCTTCAAGCATTCTGTGATCACACCCGTACTCAAGAAGCCTTCTCTTGATCTTAGTTCTCCTTCTAATTATTGTCCCATCTCCCTTCCTCCCTTTGTTTCCAAATTTCTTGAGCATATAGTCCTCCACTGTTGTCTTGAATTTCTTTCTTCTCAAGCCCTTCTGGATCCTTTTCAGTCTGGCTTTTCTCCCTTACATTCTACTGAAATGGCACTTGCCAAGGTCTCCAGTGACTTGTTCCTGACTAAATTTAAGGGCATCTACTCTATCCTTATCCTTATTGACCTTTCTGCTGCTTTTGATACTGCTGACCACCACTTTCTCCTTGACTCATTATCCTCACTTGGTTTTAGGGGCTCTGTCCTGTCCTTTTTCTCTTCTTATCTCTCCCATTGCTCTTGCTTTGTTTGTTCTGGTGGTTCCTCCTCTATTGCTATCCCACTCTCAGTTGGTGTACCCAAGAGTCTGTTCTGGTCCCTCTCCTTTTGTTTCTCTACACCCAGTCCCTTGGTGCTCTCATCTCCTCCCATGGATTTCAATATCATGTTTATGCTGATGATAGATCTGAGAGCTATCTTTATACACATCTGATATTTCTGTGACACTCCAGGTCCATTTCTTGGCCTGTTTCTCTGACATCACCACCTGGATGTCTCACTGCTGTTTGAAACTAAACATGGACAAAATCAAACTTCTTATTTTCCTCCCTAAACCTTCCTCTCCCCTTCCTCCTTTCTTTATCTCTGTTGATAACACTCTTCTACTTCCTGTTTCTTCAGCCCGTAACCTTGATGTCATTTTTTTATTCCTCCCTTTCCTTCTCCTCCCATATCCAACAGATAGCTAAAACCTGTCATTTCTTTCTCTATAATATTAACAAAATTCACCTCTTCCTCTCTGAACACACTACTAAAACACTTGTCCACTCTCTAATTACTTCCCTTCTCAACTATTGCAACATCCTCCTTGCTGGTCTCCATCTGAGTCATCTCTCTCCCCTTCAATCTATTCTGAACTCTGCTGTGGACTAATCTTATCCAGCCTTGATATACTCATATAAATCCTCTTCTCAAGTCACTTCATTGGCTTCCCTTCTGTTTCCATATCCAATTCAAACTCCTCCTTCTAACCTTTAAATGCATTCATTCTTCTGCTCCTCAGTACCTTTCCTCTCTCCTCTCCCCCTACACCTGTCCTTGTGAACTCCGCTCTTCTACTGGCTTGCTCCTCTCTTTGCCCTTTTCCTCCACTGCTAACTCCAGACTTCGGTCCTTTCACCTTGCTGCTCCTTATGCCTGGAACAGACTTCCTGAATCTGTACATCAGACTTCATCTCTGCCCCTTTTCAAATCTATGCTAAAGGCTCACCTCTTTGAGGCTGCTTTTGGATCCTGATCCCTTGTTTTCTTGTGTCTCCTTACCTTTCCCTATTCTATCCTTATTCCTATCCTTGTCTTGCTTAGATTGTAAGCTCTGATGAGTAGGGGCGGTCTCTATCGGTATTTGTACAATGCTGCATATACCTTGTAGCACTTTATAAATGTTTAATAGTAGTAGTTTAGTCAGTAGCCATGGGATTTTGACTGGAGTTGTTCATTACTGAGCCCATGAGCAATGCATGAATGTGCATAACAGAATCTACATTTTTTTTGAATAAGTGTTGAAAACCAGCTTACTAGCAGGAGTTAATCAGCAGGTTTTAATGCTGGCATTACACTGGGCTGCATGCCAGATATAGAGAACTAAAATGCAGGATATAGAGGCTTTATCATGGCCATGCTAGTACAGAATGTGGTCTGCATAACAGGTTTGTCTGTGCTAACCCACCTCTTCACTGAGTGAGTAACCAAAGGGAAATTCCACCCCTTCTCCTTAAAATAGACCAAGCATGGCCCCCTCATAAATCAGATCCTGTGGAACAAAGGCCTCCTAGGTGTTTTGGAATCTTCCCCCAGTATGCAGATGGACCTTCCCACACCCATCCCTACACCCAAGGGCAGTTCTATCATTAGGCCAACTGAGACAGTGGCTTCAGGCGGCAGTTTCTAGGGGGCGGCACTGATTTGCCACTCCCTAGAAACTGCCTATGATAGAACCGCCCCAATATTTCAACAGGAGCCGGCGCTGCCTGGTAAGCCAGGTAAGAGCAGCATGAGGGTGCCGGCAGAGAGGAGGGAGAGAGGTCAAAGTCATCGCTTCCACTGCTGCTTCCGCTTCTGACTCTGCCGCTGCTGCTTCCAAAAAGAAAGCAGCCGCGGGAATATTTCTCTGTTCCTGCGGCTCTGCTTTTAAACTACTGGGTCATGGAGTTTCTAAAGACCTATAGAAACTCTGCGACCCAGCAGTTTAAATGTTAGCAGAGACACGGGAACAGAGAAATGCTGCTTTCTCTTTTTTTAAAGGATGAATCAATGAGGGCAAGCAGCTGGAAGGGAGCAGACAGGGCCTGGAGGGGAGCAGAAATGGGGGGGGGGAGGGGGGAGTTGGAAGGGAGCAGAAATGGGGGAGCTGAAAAGGAGCAGAGCAGACATGGTGGGGGGGGGGGAGCTGGAAGGGAGCAGAAACGGGGGGGGGAGCTGGAAGGAAGCAGACATGAGGGAGAGCTGGAAGGGAGCTGACGGGGGGACTTGGAAGGGAGCAAAAATGGGGGGAGCTGGAAGGGATTAGAGCAGACATGGTGGGGGCTGGAAGGGAGCAGACATGGGAGGAGCTGGAAGGGAGCAGAAGGGGGGACTTGGAAGGGAGCAGAAACAGGGGGGATGGAAGGAAGCAGAGCATACATGGGGGGAAAGCTGGAAGGGAGCAGAAATGGGGGTAGCTGGAAGGAAGCAGACATGGGGGGAACTGGAAGGAAGTAGACAGGGTGAAGCTGGAAAGGAGCAGAGCAGACATTGGGGGGGGGGGAGCTGGAAGGGAGCTGACACCCGGGGATGGCACTGGAAGGCGGATGAACAGAGGAGAGGGTGACTGGAAGGGAACTGAAATGGGAGGGGGCACTGGGACTGGAAGTTCGCTGATACCTGGGATGGTATTTTAACTAGAAGGGGCTGAACGATGGGGAAGGAGGGTGACTGGGAGAGAATAGACACCAGTGGCGGTACTGGGAAAGCAAGGGGGTTGGTACTGGGAGGGGAGGCTGTAAAGGATGCCAATACTAGGGAGACTTACTGGGACTGAAAAAAAGGGTGATGGAAGAAAACGAAGAAAGCAAAAGGAGAGACAAGAAATGGAAGATGGATTATAGACCACAGAAAAAGAGCTAAGAGAAGACAGAGGAAAACAGAAACCTCAGATCGGGACATGCATGATCAAAAATCATCATACAATAAAGGTAGAAAAAATACATTTTCATTTTAGTGATTGGACTTTGTGCTATCTATATTTCACACAGTATGGGGAACTGCATCTCTTATCTGGTGTGGTACCACATGCGGAGTCTGGCTTTTTGGGATTTGATTTAAATTTTATCTATATATTTTTATTTTTGCTTTAGGCTGTGGTCACTTATTCTGTGCTTGGTAATGGTCTGTGTTCTGAGTGTGTGACCAGGTGTTCTGTTAACATGGAGTTTGTATGTAGGGATCTGTACTGTAGTAATTTGACTTGTTCGGCTTTTCAAATAGGTGTATGGATGTTTTGGGGCCCATTGCAGTGTTTATAGTGCTGCTTTTTTCTGAGTAGGCCCCTTATTGTATGAGTTTTGGAAGTGTATGCTGGTATGGTATGGTAGATTTGGCCTTGCAGATCTTAGTGACTTTAGTACGGTTTTATATTAGTTCCCAATATGCCTGGTACTTGAGAATGTTTGTTGTTGGTGAGATGACCAGAATCAGGTTTTTTTTTTAAATATGTTGCGTTTCTGTGGGTGAATGTCCTACCTTTGCTCTGCAGCCATTGTTGATTTGGGGGTTCTGTGAATGCAAAATATATGTTCAAAAAGAAAGAGCAAGCACCATAATGCAGTTTATAACAACAAAATACAAATGAATTATAATTTGGAGTTATAAACTGGTATGGTTCTCGCTCTTTCTTTTAGTTCCTTGGTGTGCGAACATCTTGCATTTGCTCCACATTATCTAATTGACTTTTTGATTTGGTTCAGTCCCTAACTGGAGTTTTGAGAAAGATTCCCCCCTCCGGGGGGGGGGGGGGGAGGGGATCTCATCCCTCATCTCAGGCAGCAGATTGCCTTGAGCCGCCCTTGCCTACTCCATCACTTTTAAAGCTCTATAAGTCTCCCCAGAACGTTGGCTGCTTTGACATGCAGGCCAGTGTTTGCCACTGGGGCCAGGTTCATGATTAGTAGTCAAGGGAGGGTTGGGAGGGATTTTCATAATCCAGGAAGGCCTGTCTGTTCCAGACGTTTCAAAAGTCTTAGGTGATAAAGGTGACCATGGTTTGAAAGTACACAAGCAGGACCTGAATTGAGAGAGGAGAGGGCAACAGAATGCTAAAATTCTTTTATGTATTAATGCTACTTGTGCTGCCTAGTAAATACATTAGCATATTTTGGGGGGTGGAGAGGGGATGGGGTATTACATTACTGTGTGGCAGCAGTGATGCATGCAAATAACACACAGCGTATGTGGGTGTTAGATAATGCACTTCAGCATTAATATCCTTAAATGCACAGACCCCTGAATTGTGAGGGCATCTGCTAGAGTATTTAAGTGACTTCTCCCATGATTTCACTAAAAATAAAAGTTCTGAAATTGCAGGCTGTGTGTCTTCACTAAAATGATCTAGTACCTTTTTTTACCTTTTCACGTATTCTTTGAGAATCAGTTTACCGTTAAGAGTGTGTTGAGATGAGGGTGCTTACGAGTGCTCACAGTGTGGCAAAGAGAAAAAGTAAAGCAACTTGTTACTATGACTAAACTGCAGCCCAAAGAAAGTGTCTTAACTTGGTCACCCAAAGCAAAGCTCTTCCATGTTTGCAGTTTTCAGGTCTTCAGCTAACATGTCTGGAGTTTCTTTGTGTTAAGAATCTGGAACTGGATACTGTAATTGCAGCTTTACCCTATAAAGTATGCATGCCCGTCCTAAATCATCTTTATGGCCTTTGGAAGGAGTTCCCTCTGGAGCGTATAGTTGCAGCGTTCTGCATAAAAGAGAATTTGTTGATTTCCTTGAAGAGAGCTTTTGGATTGAGTAGCTTGGCTTTCCTTCTCCATTATGTTTCTGCAGGCTTCCGTGTTGGCGCTTTTCATGGGTAACATTTTATGACCCGGTCATCTTGCACTTTGTAAACACAGCAGAGATAAAGGTTTCTTCAAAGATTGCAAACTGAAAACTTCAGAGGATAGAGAGAGGCACGATTCCTTTTCTTCTGGAATGTAACCTTTACTTAATATGTATAAAATGAGGAGCCCATCACAGAATATAGATGTGAAAGTTAAATGTTTACTCAGAAGTCAGAAATGTATTGTGCTTTCTGGTTCTGCTTAAAATTAGTTCCCACATTCCCATTAGGTTTAAAATTTGAATGTTAGGCACCAGACACTTTAATGATGGAAAACCTAAGCACAGCCAGGGATTTTATTAATATACCCACTGGGTTTGGCTCCACCAATTGCCCCCAGATTTCACAGCTCTCCGGGACTCCTAGCCTAACCTCTCTGACTTCAGTGACATATATAGTTTTTTGAGCAACTTGATCTGCTTTTGATCTCGCCAATCTGTCAGCGTCCCTCCTTCATGCAGTCATGCCTACTGTAGTGATGAGTTCTATTGTGCTGTTCTGCTGGACAAAATCCAGTACTTGCCACATGATTTAAATCAACTCAACATATAACAAGATTTGAGTAAACCAGTTCAGGACAGTGTCGTAAAGATCTTTGCATTTAAGCTTATACTGCTGCCTCTTTAAATTGTGATGAGAAATATTTGTTACTTCAGTCTTTTCCAGGAAAACGGATTTCCTTTTTAAACTTCTCTTTGTTCAATGTTTTAAAGTTTCATTTTATGAAAGGCAAATCAAGGCACAATATCATAGTAAGTGTTAACATGGTAAAGGTTTATGTACCAAGTTTAAGTCCATATGAAAGGGAATGATATTAAGAAATGACTTCATTCATCACCAGGAAAATTGCATAACATCCCACATAGCATGTACAGTCAAACAAAACCATCAGCGAGAACATTAATAAGCTAAAAAAAAATAAAAAAGGAAAGCCCTCTGGTTTATGCAGGGTCAGCTCAAGTTTTTTTGTCCACATCTTCGGGCTGGTCTTGCAGGGATTTTACTGCAAGAATGGTCCCATACCAGAAGGAAGCTGGTGTTGTAGCTTTAATCCATTACTTATCCATTTTTCTGAAATCAAGTATTGCATGCACTACTTATGGAGATCTCAGAGCTCCTCCATGAGCAGGGACCTCTTCAGATCCCGCTGCAGCTGACATCATCTGATTCCCTATCTGGCTCCTTATTTGGCGGCTTGACCCCTAAAACAAGGAAAGAGCACAGAGAATATCCATTCCCCCATTGCCAGACTCCCAGGCACGGGACTCGGTTATTCACTCCCAAATACTTCAACGCTGGTTTGAAACAAATTTTATTTAAATCCTCTCTGAAATCTAGGGGCAGAGAGTTCCATTGAGAAAGGCAGGAATAGGAAAATGGGTGTATCGTGTCTTCAAGGTGAATTTTTGAGGCGGAGAGTTGGTTCATATATTTGGTACCATGGTGTTCGTGTATAATGAGGAGGTATTAGAAATTTGGAAAGTAAACAGACAGTCCAGTATGTAGCACTTGGTGCACTCTAATGAGAGTTTTACAATGGATTCTGGAAAGAACTGGGAGCCAATGTAAACTTTCCAGTGCTGGAGTGGGGTGGTCACAGAGCTTGGTTCCAGCGATGATCCTTGCAGCAGCTCTTTGTCACAGCTGAAACCAACGGATAGAGGACTGAGGAATGTGATTAGAGAGGGCAAACATAAACAACAAAAGGGAGTGATTCCAGATGATACCAAATTTCTCCAGCTTTTGAGACAGAAAGCTGAAATAACTTCAAAAGTACGTACTTTGGGGGTCATCATTGATTCAAATTTGACTTTTGAGCCGTATGTGCAATTATATTCAAAACAGAGCTTGGCATAAGTTGAAGATAATGAGGCAACTGCGGTCAGTGTTGAGGCCACAGGATTTCCGCATGGTGGTTCAATTGACAGTTTTCAGATTTAAAATATTGCTGCGAAATTACAACAGATTCAAAATACTGCTGCGAAGATGATCACACATAGTAGTCATAAGGATAGGGTTACTTCCTTACTGTTAAAACTTCATTGGATGCCAATAGAAGCCCATGATTTGTTTACGGTGTTGTGCCTGGCTTTTAAAACTATTCATCAGATTGGTCCTATTGGTCTAATAGACTGTTTTGTTGTTTATCAACTAAATCACTCCATCGACTCATTGGACATTGTCAACAAAAGAGGATCAGGGAAAGGTGTTTTTCAGATGTGGTTCCAAAATTGTGGAATGACTTACCTGTTATAATTTATTTATTTATTTAGTGAGTTGGTTTTATAAACCACCTTATCAAAGTGTCAAGGTGGTTTACAGGTAACAATTTAATGCACATGGAAAAGTGTAGGTAAACTTAACTAGATTTAACTTAACATGAGCAAACTAGAATAATATAAACAATGTGGAACAATGAAAACATTGGTAGGGGGAGTGTACATATCTGCATTGAACAGGGAGGAGGGCGTGTGGGTGCAGGTAGGGGGGATGGGGCGGGGAGGGGTAAGTAGGGGGGTAGGACAGTGTGCTGGTATGGTTCAATGCTTTCTGTAATAGTAATTAGGGACATCAAAAAGTCTTAAAAGTATGGTTATAGAATACATCTTTTAAATCATACTTAATGTGAATTGTCTATACTTTAAATTTGTACTCCACTTTGTACATATGTAAATTGTGAAAGTGGAACATAAGTGCTGCTGTTAAATTAAATTAAATTAAATTAAATATATACAACTCACAAGTAGACCCAACACACAATAGGAGATATTTATCTCAAGACATAATTTTTTCCAAAGATCAGCAAAATCCGCCCCTTCCTCTCTGAACACACTACCAAAACGCTTATCCACTCCTTAATATCCTCTCGCCTCGATTACTGCAACCTACTCCTCACTGGTCTTCCCGCGAGCCACCTCCTTCCCCTTCATTCTATACAAAATCACGCTGCTCGACTAATCTTCTGCCAGCCTCGCCATGCCCATATTACTCCTCTTCTCAAGTCGCTTCACTGGCTCCTTGTCCAATTCTGTATCCAATTCAAGCTTCTCCTGCTGACCTATAAATGCATTCACTCTATGGCCCCTCAATACCTCTTACCTCTTATCTCTCCCTACGTCCCCTCTCGAAATTTGCGCTCCGCTAACAAATTACTTCTATCAATGCCTTTCACCCGCACTGCGAACTCCCGACTGCGCTCCTTTCACCTTGCTGCACCTTTCACCTGGAACAGCCTCCTCCCTGGCCCTCTTCAAATCCAGGTTGAACACCCACCTCTTCACCGTTGCATTCAGGTCCTGACTCCTTCCTCATCTCAACCTAACCCCCGTCAACGTTTATGACCAAACTACAGTCCAAACTGTACCACACTGTACCTTGCGTAGAACTGACTAATGCTCTGTACTGTTTTAACTAATGTACTGTTCTAACTAGCTTGTAAGCTCCGATGAGCATGACTCTGATGGGCAGGGACTGTCTCTTGTATGTTGGCTACCTCTTGTAGGTTAGCTGTGCAGCGCTGCGTGCGTAGCGCTTTAGAAGTGCTGAATAGTAGTAGTAATAGTAATTTAATTTATTTCTCCAAACCCTCATTCAAGATGCTACACTTTCAGGGCAGTTTACAATCCAAGACTATACCTAGTCAATGAAAGGGAGCAACTTGCCTGAGGTTGCAAGGAGCATTGGCAGAAGAAATGGGATTTGAACCCTGGTTTTCATGGTTCTCAATCCGTGATTGTAATCACTAAAAATAAGATTTTGAATTTTTATATGAATCAAACTGTTTTATTGTCATGTTCTTGCCCAAACACCTAAAAAAACACTACAGCAGAAAAAGCTATACACCAATATATTTGACATGCTGCACAGACTTTGCTGCAGAGGTGTCGGAAAGGGGTGGGCCACAAGAGCCCTGGCCACCTCAAAGCTTTGCTGCCCACAATTGCGGGCCTTCAACTCCTGTCTGCACACAGGAATCCAACCTCCTGTTGGCAGACAGGAAGGGCCTTTGCTGCAATCGTGAGAAAGATCCATCCTGTCTGCTCATCATAGATTGGATCCCTGTGGGCAGACAGGAGGGGAAGAGCGGTGATTGCAGTCTCACTCAGTTCGGAAGACCAAGAGGTGAAGCTTGTCCCTCCCCCCCAAACGAGAACTGCATTTTGCCACCCCTGCTTTGCTGTGCTGCCACTGGTACTATTTTATATAGTAGGTTTTACAAGATGGTGATGGCAGGACAATGTCCATGGTGATGAATAAGAGAATCTCATTTTCAGATTACTTGTTTGTAATAAATACCACTTATTTAGGTGAGTCACAATGCAGATGATCCTTGTTTGATTCCCACACTTAGATTCTGAGTCTTGGATCATCCAGTGCTCAGGTTACTGTGGTGACTGCATTCAGACTCCCCACCGTAATTCAACAGTGACATGTTCAGCCTGCAGGCCCATCCCTATATGCAGATGTACAGGTAATGGTAGGAGCCTGTGCTCAACGAATGTTGAGAGGACTGGGTTAAAAGAACTTGATTTAAAATGAGGGATAATCCTTAGTAGTTTATTAAAAGTAGTTAAACACAGGCAGACTGAGAAATTACTAGAAGACCTTGTGAGAATGGGAAACAAGGCATCAAAATAGCAAATGAAAATGAATGTAGTGAATTTTATGTTCATTTTGCAGTTAATGGTGTTTACCCCTCTTCTCTGCGCACACAGGTATCCCTGCTACTCTGCTGTGCTCACAAGCACATACCCCTGTTGCTCTGCTGCGCTCACATAAACCATACACATGTACCCCTGTCACTCTGCTGCCCTCACACATACTTTCCCCTGCCACTCAATAAAATGCACCTATTTGTAATACTTTTAGGTTCACTTTCTATTTTGTATATTTATAGTTTATTTTTGAACTTATAATTTATGCTGTACATGATTGTGGGAAGCTCTATAATGAGCGGATAAGTACTTAGAAATATTTTAAATAAACCTGCCAATACTCACACTGAATCATTGACCTTGTTGGCAATTGAAGATGCTATGGTTGAGGATAAGTGTTCTCTTGTGTGTGCATATCCACCCACACATTACTGCTATCCTGGAAAGACTCCCATGAGGCAGGTAGGTAGCCATAATATTGTTGATTCTGCTTTTTATGACAGCGCTGCTTCTTTGTGTGGATGATGTTCTAATGTGAATGTTCATTGCTTGCACTCCTACAGTGCATTTTTATGTCATGTATGGACCATAATCCTTTGGACTGTTTTTGTTCGCATTGACAAAGGATCATTAAAAATGCTCCATCTAAATCCCTGAGTGGAGTAAATAATAGAAATTCATGAACCTCAGTCCTGTGCAATTATGACAGTTAAGCTTGATGCCTCTCATATTTTTGAAATAGTGCTGATGAAATTGCAAACATAGTTGTATGATTTAATTTTATCAGTGTGCTTGGACCCCTTCTGTCATTTTTTGTTTTTTAGTATCGTCAAGCCAGTGCTGACTCCTGGCAACCCAGCTGCCTCTGTGTTTTCTTGGCAATGTATCGCCAGAGGTAGATTGCCCTGCCTTTTCTTCTGAGGCAATAGAGGATAAAGTGATTTGCCCAAGGCCACAAGGATTACCAGTGGGAATCAAACCCTTCATCTTCTCGGTACTAGGAATTTGTTCTAATCACTAGGCTACTCCTCGGCTCTCTGCCATTTTTACTGTAAGTAAATGTGGGCAATGGTAAGGTGAGGCATATAGGGGAGAATAGTCCTATTACTATACATACACAATGGGATTCAGTGTGGATGATGTGCAAGAATATTAAGGTCAGGGTGGAGCAGCAGTCAAAAAAGCAAATAGCATGTTAGAGGCAGTCTTACTTTTTATTGTTTTCTAAATAATTCCTACTGACCCATGGTGCTTCCATTCCTTCAGTATTGTGTGCAATTGTGGTCGCCCATCTCAAAACTAAAAAAGGAGACAGTATGTGCAATGAAAATGTCATTGTTTAGTTTCTTTTCATTCTTTTCATCTTTAAAACAAAATGATAAAAGCATATGAAACCAAAGGAAAGGAAAATGCCACCCCACAAGGTAAAACCTTGATGGGACATATGATTCCATTGATGTCAAAACTAAAATCACTAGCAACTAGTTTGGACTTAGCATTAATTTTGGAATTTCTGATTTCAGATTGAGTAAGAAAAGTATGTTTTTAGCTGCGTCATTTAAGACAGATAAGATCACATTTATTTATCAGGACCACATTTTTAGAATTGTAAATCAGGCTCGCATCCTATCACAAACTGACTTATTGTAATACATTTGGGAATTCCAGTAGAGCAATGGTCAAAACTATTACAACGTTTGGCAGCTAGATTAATATGTACAGGAAAGATTAGAGGTAGGATACCCCTCTTTTTATATTGTTTACATTGGTTACCAGTGCAAGCCCAAATTATCTTTAAATTGCTATGTTTCACATATAAACTGCTAAATGGACTTGCTGTGTCATTTATGACTAAACTGGTCGATTTCCATAGTTCCAAAAGAAAACTTTGTTCTACCGAAAGCAATGGTTTAGATTTGCCATCAGTAAAGAATTATCATTTGAAACGTACTAGGGATAAACTGTTCAATTTTAATGCAGCAAAGGAATGGAATTCCTTGCCAGGAAAGCTTAGAAAAGAGGGAAACTAGCAACAATTCAGAAAACAAATCAAAACCTATTTATTTCAAAGACTTGTTCCATGGGATTAGTATTGGTAAGGGAAGATAGCTGGGTAATCTTATTACTGTTCAAAATGTAGTAATGGCAAGCAGTATATTTGTCTGTTATTAATGTTAATTTTAGTAGCTTTGCTCCATTGTATACTATGTAATATTTCATTTATTTTTTATTATTCGTTGTAATCTGCTCTGAACTTTCCTTGGAAAAAGCGAAATAAAAATGCTTGAAATTAAATTAAATCAACTGTTCAGCTTTTGCTGCCATTATGATATTAAAGTAAAACCCCCACGTCTATCTCTGTCAGGTCTCCCAGATCTCTCGATTACTCTAACCATGTCCTCTAAAGCTTCCAAGGTTCAAAACGGTAGTTGCTGACCCAATGTCAGCATCATTTTGTTGTACTGCTATCAGGAGATACAAATGGGTTATGTGGGGAGGATCTAGGAGACCTACTGTAAGTGCTTTCCTGGGGTGGAGCTTCCATTTTAGTACACTTCATTCCAGTTGTCTGTCAATATTGTTGTGTCTGATGTGTCTGTGGTTAAGTGTGGCAATGTGTTCTCGAGGAAGATGTCTTTGTTGAAATGTCTGAAACGTCATTTTGCTTGTTGGTAATCTGCGTTATTGGAGATTTTAGGGGTAGAGTGAAGGTGATGAGGCTGTGGTTGGTCCATGGCATGGGGTAGGTTTTTAGTGAGGGTGAGCTGGTATGGATTAGGAGGGTGGGGGTAAAGATTAGATCTTTGTTGTGAGTGGGGGATGTCACTATTTGGGTAAGGTCTAATGATTCCATGGCTGTGAGGAATGTGTCTGCTGTTGTGGGAGATTGAAGTCTCAGAGGATGAGAATGTCTTTCTTCGTTTTGGTGTGTTCAATGATGTTTTCAATTATGGCAGATAGGTCATTTGATGAGAGGATAGGTGTTAAGTAGCTGAGGATGATGGTTAAATATTTGTTTGTGATGGTGATTGAGTCAATTTGGTCTGTGCTTATAGTTGAAAGAGGACAGAAATGTAGGTGTGATTTGGTTAATAGAAATACCCCTCCTCCTCTTCTATTGTTTCTTGGACAGTGGAATATTGAGCAACCTCCTGTTTTGAGTTGGTTGATGATGACATTGTCGGTGTTTGTGATATCTCCAATCTCTCTCCGTCTGCTTCACCCTTCTCTTAACTGTTCCAATGAGTTTCCCAAAACTAATATAATGTTATTAACCTTTGTGCCAAAAAGGTATTAGGTAATATCTCAGCTTTCTCTTCATCATTCATATGCCTATCCTACATCAATCCACTCACAGGAATATTCCTTAATTTGGTATATCAAACAGTTCTCAGGATTTATTCGGTGACATTAACAACCTATAACCGGGGATCCATACCAGGCGCTCCCCCGCCTCCCCACAAACTCCAAGACCCCCCTACCTTGCACATTACCCACAAAATGCACAGACACACATTGCTTGGAAAAAACACCAGGTCGCAGCTTTATTGCCCAATAACAATTAACATTTTTAAACAACCAACAATAACTTAGCCAAGAATTCCCCCCCCCCCCCCCGGCAGAGCGATACGTCACCAGCCGTACTATAAGCAAGGTGACCTCGCTTCCGTCCCTGGTCCGGTCAACCACCAGTCCAGCTCGAACCACCCCTGCTCAACTTCGCCATATCACTAGCAAAAGTAAGCTCAGGGTTCTCCGGGTCGTGGGCACCCTGCCCCCGCCCCAAGTAGCTTATGTCTCCGGACCCCGGAAACCTCCGGGATCCTGCCCTCCTTCCCCCCCAACAGCGACACCACCAAACTTTCCCAAAGCCAACCCTCCATCGTAAGGGTGGGAGGGCGGGACGCTGCCGGCTCCCTGATCGTCAACCATGTGCCCAGCGCACGCCCACGCCGCTGGAGCACATGGCCCGTGCACTTACCCGATTGGCTGCTGGCTCGCTCGTGACACCAGCAACCAATCGGTTTAAATGATGCCGGCCTCCTCACCACCTCCCCCCCCCCCACCACTGCCCTCTGTAAACAGGGACCCGCGCCCGGCTGGAACCGCCGGTTACCGGCGTCCGCCGGGACCCTGCCCATGGCCTTCCTATAACCGGGGATCCATACCAGGCGCTCCCCCACCTCCCCACAAACTCCAAGACCCCCCTACCTTGCACATTACCCACAAAATGCACAGACACACATTGCTTGGAAAAAACACCAGGTCGCAGCTTTATTGCCCAATAACAATTAACATTTTTAAACAACCAACAATAACTTAGCCAAGAATTCCCCCCCCCCTCCCGGCAGAGCGATACGTCACCAGCCGTACTATAAGCAAGGTGACCTCGCTTCCGCCCCTGGTCCGGTCAACCACCGGTCCAGCTCGAACCACCCCTGCTCAACTTCGCCATATCACTAGCAAAAGTAAGCTCAGGGTTCTCCGGGTCGTGGGCACCCTGCCCCCGCCCCAAGTAGCTTATGTCTCCGGACCTCGGAAACCTCCGGGATCCCGCCACCGGCATAGACACGTATTTGTGGCTTTGCCACCCCCCTTAACCGGGCAAAAGCTGTGACCTGCCTACCACTTTCTCCAATGCCTCTTGCCAGTCATTGAGAAGAAGGTCAAGTCCAACTGGGGACAAATGAACCCCATCCGACCTGTACAACCCTGCACAGGCCACATCCACCCAATCATGCTGCACATGGCACCCCCCGTGTTCAACCACCCATCTCCCAATCTGCCGATTGATCTTAGTCAACCCCCGGGACCAGCGCCGCTGGTCCCTACACGTCGGCCGTGGGATGACATCGGACCAAAGCAACACCACCCCAGCAAACATTAACAAAATGCGAGAAAAGTCCCTCTTAGCAGCGTTAATCAACTGCTTGCAGGTCCAAGAGGCCAGATCATTACCCCCCAAATGCAACAGAAGAATCCCGGGCTGTGTCCGAAGATGCGCATGGTGACGGAGCAAGGGCATTAACTGCGGCCACCTCAGTCCTCTTTCGCCCAGCCATGAAAGCGCCACCACCAAAGGCTCCAATTTCAGGTTACGCCCGATAGGCCTCTCCTCAGCACGTCTGCCAGCCCAGAAGATAAACGAATGCCCAAGCATCCAACAGCCCCGCACACCTCTGCCCCGTTCTGCAAAGAAAACACAGTGTTAATGATCTGTGCCCCCCATATGCCCACGTATCACAACCGGACATAAGTTTGAAAAGCCCTGGACCGCCACCTGCCAATTGCCTGTATTTGTGCAGGGGACAGTCCAAGACCCGCCACACTGGTCGCCACCCCAATGTGGAAAGAATGCGCCGCAAATTGTCGGGCATCCTCCCCCATCTGCTGTAGCCCCAACCGTAAGACCGCTGTCACCTGGTAATGGGTGACCAAACGAGCATCGGCATGGACAAAAAACCCGCCCTCTGCCTGGGGACGACCCTTCACATACAACCGAGTCACCGCCACTGGGCAGGTGAGCCCACCTATCGCCCGCAACACCACCCACGTACCCTTGCCTTGCGGGTCTGTCTTTGACTTTCGCAACAAAACCTTCAAGCAATCCCCCTCCAGTCGCACATGATATGTCTGCAAACACCTACCTGCCCCACCCTTTTTAGAATCGGCCACCAACTCACCCACCCGGAATACACCAAAAAACGCCAGGCAGAATATCGCCCTGAAAAGGGTGGCCTCATATGCCGATGCAGCCACTGCAGTCAGCGCGTCACAAATCCCGGCCAGCAATTCATGGCTGACAGGGCGACGCGCATCAGGCAAAGGGGGGTGGACACATCTCCATCCCTGAATCAACTGCCGCACGAGAAAACCTTCCCCCGAAGGGGACCATCCAAGCACTCTAGCGAAAAAAGAGAAGCCCGCAAGGTGCTGCCGAACAGCTGTCCGAGACAGACCCATTCGCTTCGCACTAATAACATAGCCACCCAACAGTGCATCTGGCACAATCCCCCCTCCCCCCGCCACCCCAGCTCCTGTAAGAAGGCAACCACTCGCCGACAGCCCTGGCAATAAGCATTCCACGTGCTGTCCGCGAGAGAACTCTGCAGCAGCTCCGTCATCTCCGCCGGCCACAGCTCCATAAGCTCCACGGGACCTCCGAGCCCACCGGATCCGCTTCTGGGGCTAGCAGTCTGAAACGCTGCAACTGCAAATGAGACAGAGCATCAGCGATGCCATTCCTATGACCCGGAATGTGTCGAGCTCTCAAGATCATATTCAAACGCAAGCAGGCTAACACTGCCTTCCGCATCAAAGCATCAACGTCCACGCACCGAGGCGAATAATTATTGACAACACTCACAACTGCTTCATTATCGCACCACCACACCACTTTTTTGTTACGCAATCTATCTGGCCACAATTCCAATGTCACCAAGATAGAGAACAACTCCAGGAAGGTAATGTTCTTCAGAAGCCCCGTCTTCCCCCAGGCTGCCGGCCATTGGCTCGCGGACCAAGATCCACCAAAGTAAATACCTAACCCCACACCCCCGGCTGCATCAGTGTATAACTGCAAGTCCACGCTCGAACACTCCTCACCGACGAGGACCGCCGACCCATTAAAATCCTGCAAGAAGGCATCCCAGACGGACAAGTCCTCACGCATGCACCTGGAGATCCGAATACGATGATGAGGTTTAGAAACACCACTCGTGGCCATCGCCAACCTTCGTAGAAATACTCGCCCCATCGGAATCACTCTACAAGCAAAATTCAAGGACCCAAGCAGAGCCTGCATTTCTCTCAGAGTATACTTCGCCGAGACCACCGCATTGGCCACTAAAACCCTCAACTGTATCACCTTCACTAATGGTAAACGCGCCACCATAGCAACGGAGTCCAACTCGATTCCCAAAAAAGTGATGGTAGTCGCTGGACCTTCCGTTTTCTGTTCCGCCAACGGGACCCCCAAATCGCCTGCCACCGTAACGAAACCCTCCAACAACTCACTACACTGAGAAGTGTGCGCCGCCCCCACAAAGAAAAAATCGTCCAAATAATGGACCAGATCACCTACCTTTTGCTCCACGGCCCAGTGCAGAAAGGTGCTAAAAGTCTCGAAGTAAGCACATGACACTGCGCAACCCATGGGCATGCATTTATCAAAATAATACCCGCCAAAGACCTGGAAACCCAGCAAAGGAAAGGAGGAGGGGTGCACCGGTAACAATCGAAATGCGAACTCAATGTCCACCTTCGCCATCAGCGCTCCAGACCCCGCCTTCCTAACTAACCGCACCGCCTTATCGAAAGAAGCATAACGTACTGTGCAGCACTCTCTCAGAATATGATCATTGACCGATGCCCCTTCAAGGTAAGACAAATTATGGATTAACCGGAACTTACCCGGCTCTTTCTTCGGGACAACCCCCAAAGGAGAAACCACAAATTCTTTAAACGGGGGATCCGCAAACGGGCCTGCTATCCGGCCCAACTTCAATTCGCCATCTAACTTTTCCTGCACGACCGCCGCAAAGCACCGCACGGAACGGTATTCCGGGCAGCCAAAGAAACCACCCTGCCCCTAACCGGGATGACAAAACCGTTCGAAAACCCCCCAAGCAACACCCCTTTATCCCGCACCCTAGGGTAATGTAGTAACCAGTCTCGCAAGACCTCAATCCGAATTGGCGATGGGGCTAACCCAAAAATTGCACTATCACTTGGCCAATGGCAAGGGCCCTTTTCGAACACATTTGGCCGCTGCATGTCCTCCCCCGCAAACCGAACATGCATGCCGGAACTTGCAATCTGGGAATGGGCAGGAGGACTTGTTGAACCTCCAGCACACGTCCGCCACAGCTCCAATTCCTGGCTTGCCTGGGGCCCCCGCCCCGCCCACACGAAAGGGCCGGTTCACCATCGGAAGAGCCGCCACCCACTTTAATGCCGCTTCCCCCAACCCCCACCGCACTTGACCTAACTGACATTTGGGTGAGCCACAAATTGATATCCTGCGTGCCCCAGGACAGCAACTTGTTCTCCTCCATCTTATCTCAAAACTTCTCATCGTAATTAAGCCATGACCACCCATCATGGACCTGAGAAGCCTCGAGAATCGAGTCAGCATAGGACAAAAGCATCCCATACTGATCCGGATAGTGACGCCCCCAAACACTCGCCAGGCGCAAAAAAGCCCTCACCCAATTGACCACCGTCCTTGCCACCTTCCGAACCCTACCAGCCTTTTCATCCTCCTTCCGCTTCTTCTTATTTTCACCGGAGCGCTTATGTCCCTCCAAAAGCCTAAAACTATCAATATACCGCCTCTTCCTTATTCTCCTCCTCAACTTCCTTGGAACACCTTCCCACAATTCAGACAAAACCGTCACCGCTGCCGCACCTCCACCAGCTGATCCGCCCTCCACAACCGTCCTACCCCCCGCCGAGGACCCCGTGGACGAACTGGAGGAAGTGGAAGAGGGCGACCCGGATCCGTGTCGCCGCTGGCACGCATGCTTCTTCTTCCTGGAAGCCTTACCAGACCTCTCGGCGCGCGCTCCACCCCCAGCCCCACTGGCTTGCTCCAACGGCAACTCACCCGCTGCCGATTCCACATTCGAAGGCTGCGCCACCCGCTGCTGGCCCACAGAGGACTGGTCCCGCGGCTCTCTATCGCTGAACTCCGCCGTCCCAGCTCCAGATTCACCACAGGCACCCGACGTCGCACTCACCGCTGCCCGGTGCTGCATAGCTCCAGAAGCCTCGCCCAAAGGAACCTGCAAAGACAAAAAAGGGAAAAAAGCAGGGGGAACAGCTGCAGGCCACGCTGTCTGCCAAGCCCCAGACCAGTCACCCCTGGAGGAGCCTTGCCCGCCCCCAAGCCAATGCTCCCACCCGGGAGCCCCATGGACCTTGCCCCCCTCGCAAAACCAACACCCCCCCGTGTCCCTGCCTGAAGCCCAAAACCAGCCCACTCAGAGCCCTGTCCAGCCCCATGGCCCATAGCACCCTCCCTGGGCAGCCCCCAAACACCCTGCCCTCCTTCCAGCTCTTCCCCCCCCTCCCCAGGACCATCCCCCAGCACTGAAGCAGCCCCGGCGCACTGGCCCCCCCGCGACAAGGCAGCACCCTGCACCCTACGGCCCCTCCCCCTCCCAGAACCCCGGACAGGCAAAATTGACCCCCAGCACCCCCTTCCAGCAGGCCCAGCCAGGCCTTCACCTGCTACACCCAACACACCCCTCCCTTGACTCATCAGGCCTACCGGGCACCTCCTAGCCCCCCTACTGCCCCGACGGCCCCCCGAACGCTGCCCGGAAGTCACCTCACGCCTCGCATGCCCCCCCTTCTTCTCCTTGCGCCCTCCCGCCATAATAAAGACTGCACACACTGCCCCCAAGCTCTCTGGAACAATTCAGCGGTTTTTTGTTTCGTTCCGTTTTGGTTTGAAAGCTATTGGGATGCAATCGTGCGGTTTTGCTAAAGCCCCCCCTTTGCCTGAGCAGCCAAAGCCCCCCCCTTGCCTGAGCAGCCACCGACGCAGCGCAAAAACCGGGATCCTTCAGCAGCAGTCCTCCGCACACCAGTCCTCCACCAGGTAAACACCGTGCCACGATCGGGAAGACGCCACCGCTACCAAAGGAAGAACACGCACCGACGCTGCAGAAGATGCTGCCGGCTCCCTGCTCGTCAACCATGTGCCCAGCGCGCGCCCACGCCGCTGGAGCACATGGCCCGTGCACTCACCCGATTGGCTGCTGGCTCGCTCGTGACGCCAGCAACCAATCGGTTTAAATGATGCCGTCCTCCTCACCACCTCCCCCCCCACCACTGCCCTCTGTAAACTGGGACCCATGCCCGGCTGGAACCGCCGGTTACCGGCGTCCACCGGGACCCTGCCCGCGGCCTTCCTATTATTGAAAAAATAATAATATTTCACTAAGAGAGGTATTAATAATGTTGAACAAGGCATCAGTGATGAAGAGCTTATTAGAAAGGATCACTCATAATGGGCAGGGAAACATTGGGCAATAGTTTGACTTGGTTCTAGCCACCAGATAGGAAGCTCATACCTTATTAATTAACTGAGCGTGCTTCCTATCTGTATGCCAGAGGCCCTGTTACCACTTCAGGACTATAGCATGTACATCGAATTATTGAGAGCATGTTAACTTTGCTGGTAAAAAGTCAACCAGTGTCTCACTTTTTAATATGTTTATCTGAAAATACACACAAATCTGGAATTTTAAAAAGTTGAGCTGGCTAAAGACCTCAGGAGTCGACTGGTTACACTGATTATCCCTCTGAGCAGAAAATTTCCCAAGCTAAATTGAAGATGCATAAATGTAGCCAGTTATAAAAGAGAGGACTAAAGTCATTAGGTTGAGGGATGAAGCTTAACAGTTTAGTGCTGATTTTTAGTCCAAGCTGGTTAATTTAGCCAGTAAAATGAGCAAAACCAAGATTCATTTTGATGGGTTAGGTTTGTGTAAAGTTTCAGCTGGCAAACCTAACTGAAAATTTCTTTAAGATGACTAATTAAAATTAACCGGTTATCTTTGTCTCTTTGAAAATTGACTCTATGACAAATGTATGACCTAAGGATCATTAAATGCTCTACCTTGACAGGACTGGAGCAATATATAACCATGGCAGTTGGAATTTATGTAAAACACTGGCTATCACAGTTAAATAAAATCTGGATATTCAGCATGGTATCCAGATAACTGCAGTGATCAGTGCCAATATTTAGAAAGTAAACGACATAATGTTAAGACAGCCTTTTTGCTGATCTAACTTTATACAGTTAGCTATATGGATATAAGGTGAATATCACCACTTTGACGAAGACCATTGATCATATTAGTAGCCATCCTTTGCGCGATTCCTTCTACTTTATTTCCTTTGGAAGGAAAAGTCTCCAGCATTGCACCCCATATTCAAAGATAGGTTTAACCACACCAGAGACTCATACAGGGACACTGCCAGGTGCTTTTTCCTGTTTGTCATTCCTCTCCATATGCACCCAAACATCCTTCTGACCAGGTTTATGCTTCATTTGACTCGCCCTTAGGTTAATCTAGTGTTACATGCATGGAAATGTTGTAACTGTTTATAGGACTCCTCCTTAAACATCCACATGATGTTCTAATTATGTCAGAATACAGCTGCATGATGATGTGGACTAGTATCTGATCATAGTACACTATTTTTTAAACAGGTATACAACAGAACATAATAGACAACAAAACAAATAGAACATAATAGACAACAAAACAATCATGACTGCCATACACATCCTGATATATTACAATGTCCCTCAGTCCTAAAAATCATTTAAAGGAGCCCACCTTTAGCTGACAACTGTAAAATCAATGTCTTTTAGCCACAGCCACACATTCATACTTATTTGATCCATGCAAAGTTCCACCAGTGGTTGAAGTGCACCATGATGTTATTCATAATCACTTTAATTGCCAAAGATATTAGCTGACTTAGCAAGTATTAATTTGGGCTTGCCCAATGTGACATCAATTCCCATAGATTTCATAAGAACAATCTTGTTCTTAGCTGCCTTTTCCAGTAACAGATAAAAATAAGACACCACTTTTGAGGAGGACATCATGTTTCAACTTATTGCCAAGATCAGTCAGTCAGTCTCAAGGTTGACAAGGTCTACAGTGGCTGCTTTCCAGCAGTAGATCAGCTGAACCCATTTGAAAAGCTGATGAGCAGGGAGGCAAAACTCCTGCTGCAATTGCTAAAATGTCTTTAAATTTGTGATGGTGCATGACTTGAGTTACAGTCCAAATAGCCACCTGCTGTCACTGAAACCACCCAAAGGGAGCTTTCTGTATTAGAAAACGGAATTATACTCTAGTTGGGCTTGTTCATAAGAGGAGTTTTTAAAAGGTGATACTGACTCGTACTGCCAAGAAAACCCAGGAACTGCTGGGTTGCCAAGAGTCATCGTGGACTCAAAAGCACACAATGCACTGCACTGACTCCAATTGTCAAAAGGCCATCAAAGTTGCAGTAAAGACCAAAATATACTTGTAATAATCAATAGAAAATGTTTCCTGTTCTAAGAACCTTCAATTTCTAAATTTCTCTCATACCTACTTTCTCTCGCCGGCAATACTCATTCTTAAACCCTTAAAAGAAATCTTGCAGCTCCCAGATGTGGATGCTAAGTTTTCTAAAATATATTATCTTACTCCTAAAGTGAGTGTGCCGATGGGAGGAGTGATACATCTGCTGATGATCTTGACCTTATTTTGCCTGCTGATAGTTTAGATCTCTCAGCATTTTTAAAGTCCTATATTGATGAGATACCTTCGCGTGCCACTCTTATGGTTTGATTTATTGTTAAGGTAGGCAAGGACTGTATTTTGCATGAAAAATTCTGTGGACAAGTAATTTAAATTTTTCCAGGTGTTACCTGTATTACACAGAATCATAGGAAAGTGTTTCTGGAGCTAAGATCTAAGGTCTTGGCACTGGGAGCTTCCTTTGTAATTAAATATATCCAGGAACAAGCAGGAATGTAGTCTTCACATATGGGTGACGTCGGTACCGAAGGAGCTTGCGCGGGAATGCTCCCCAGCGTCCAATAGGAAAGCTTTTGAGAGCATCCCACTGAGCCTGCATAGCTGCCTTCCCGCCTTTCCAGCTCTCCCTCTTCAATTCTTTGTTTTCGGAGGAGCCGACAAGAAGCAATTCCTGTCACTGCAGAAAATTTGTTTTTTTCTTATTTTTTTGTGGTCACGTCTGCCTTCCTGTTGACGCTGGTACCGATCCCATAAGTGATTTCTTTAAAAAAAAAATCTTCACTGAAGGAAGAAAACTTTCTTCCTTCAGGTGCATCAATGCCATCTTAGGCTTAGGCCTTTCCTTTTTGTCACAAACCAGGGGTTTTAAGAGGTGTTCCAAATGTGGCAGTACTATTTCAGCCACGGACACCCATGACTGGTGTCTAAAGTGCTTAGGACCGGATCACCTACTATCAGAATGTCCTCTCTGTAGGAAGATGACAAAGAGAGGCCTACAGAACCGAGCTGCAAAACTGGGCACCCTCTTTGCCACCGATGCAATGGCTGTAGCATTGACATCATCGAGAGCTTCATCTTCCTCTCAAGGATCTCAGGTATCGAAACATAAGTCTTCATCGAAGACTGCTGGCCCTCCAAGGGTAGATCTCCTTCTAAGCATCGAGATGCCTTGGGCGTTGCCCTGGAAGGGGGGGGGGGGGCACACCAGCCAAACAACCCCAGCAAAAGGCCCTTGCCTCCAAAGCTTTAGTGGGGTCCCAGGATGCTCCTGAGGCCTCCACCTCTGGAGAGCTCCTGATGTCATGCTCAGGTATCGCGGCCCGCAACTCCAGTACCGATATCCAAGTATCGGCAACCTCCATGGATCAACATATCCTGGCCATCGAGCGGAGCTTAGCAGCCTTATTGGCAGCCTCCATACTGGTAAAGCCTTTACAGTCGATTCCTCAGACATCAGTACCGACTATGGTACTGAAGGAGCCTGCATCAACTCTTTTACCGCTTACCATGCTACCACCCTTGCCGGCACCGCAACCTTCAGCTGCCATCTTTGAGTGGTATCGAGTACGTGCAAAGCGCGAACACCCTGCCCATCGATACTTTGAGTCTTCCGACTCCGATTCGTCGGACGACAAATTGACTGGTACCCGGGAAATGAGAACTCTCCCGGAAGACCCATCTCCATCCCCACAACGTTGCATGTTCCCTCCGGAGGACATGTCCTTCCAAGTCTTTATTCGCAATGTTGCTCGGGGTATGTCCATAACAGTGACTTTGGAGACAGAACCTAGGGCTGAAGAACTTGAAATCCTTCAATACCTTGCAGCCCCAAAGGAAGCTGCTATGCTCCCTATTCATCGAATACTTCATGACCTTATGCTTCATATGTGGGAGACACCCCTAACCATCTCTCTACATACTCGATGACTCGATACAATGTACCTAGTACCACAGTGTCCCAGCTTCCAGAAGACGCAATTACCACAACATTCTATGGTGGTGGAATCAGCAGTGAGTCGAATAAAAAGTGCTAAAACACATTCCTCGAACCTTCCAGGCAGGGAATCGAGAACCCTCGATGCTTTTGGTCATCAATTGTTTTCAGGCTTTTCCATGTTATTGGCCAGAATCAGTTCCTACATACTCTATATGGGTATGTTCCTTAGGGAAGTGGCTAAGGATTTGGAGTTGATGGCTCCTCTTCTCCCTGATGACAAGAGAGCTGATTATCTCATCCTTGTAAAGCATGCCCAAAATGTTTCAAAATTTGTTAACAGGGCAACTTTTGACTGTTTTGAATGCATCAGCAGAACTTCAGCTATATGCATTGGTGCACGCAGGACTGCTTGGTTCCAAGCATCTGATCTTGAACAATGGGTTCAGGATAAGCTGGGTAATATACCTTGCACTGGTAAAAACCTTTTTGGCAAGGATTGGCAGGACAAGGCTTTTCAGCTAGAATCTGAGAACACCACTCTTAATAGACTATCTAGATCTACTGCCAACCCAGCTAAGAAAAAGGCAGCAAAGAAACCTTTTTCAATAAGAAAAAGAAGTACTACCCTTCTTACACACCTGCAGTGCACTATCCAATCCATGCTCTCCAAAAGGGGCAGCAGCCACCAAAACAACAGAGGAAGGCTCAGACTCCCAGATCACAGCCACCTCAGCAGACCCAACCTACTCAGGGTCTTTGACTCCTTTCTGGAGAACATAGCTGTTCTGCCTCTGGAGATTCCAGATCCCATCCACATTCCCGGCAGACTGTCACTTTGCCCACAGGTGGCATCTTGTAACATCAGAGCAGTGGACTCTCTCCATAATACGGGAGGGGTACAAGCTTCATCTATGAAGTCTACCACCCCAGACTCTTCCAAGAGAGTTCTGCTCTCAACCCCCTCTCACCGCTCTGTGGTTGCAAGAGGTCACCTCCCTTCTCTCACAGGGTGCAATAGAGGAGGTGCTACTCTCCCAACAGGGTCTGGGCTTCTATTCTCCACACTTCCTCATTCAAAAGAAGACAGGAGGATACAGTCCCATTCTGGACCTCAGAGAACTAAACAAGTATCTACTTTGGGAGAAATCCAAGATCTCCCTAGGTACTCCAGAGTCAGGATTGGCTCTGTTCTCTAGATCTAAAGAACACATATACTCACATTCTTATTCACGCACAGCACAGAAGGTTCCTGTGTTTTCTGTTCTAAGGGAGACATTATCAATACAGAGTCCTGCCTTTCAGCCTCACCTCTGCCCCAAGAGTCTTCACATAATGCATGGCAGTGGTAGCTGCATTCCTAAGGACTCTAGGGATATTACATAAGAACATAAGAACATAAGATATGCCATACTGGGTCAGACCAAGGTCCATCAAGCCCAGTATTCTGTTTCCAACAGTGGCCAATCTATGTCATATGTACCTAGCAGTTTCCCCAAGAGACACAAGTTCCACAATGCTTGTACTGAGTCAAGCATTGATATCTTCGGTCACTTCTTAATAATGGTTTTTGGACCTTTCCTCCAGGAACTTGTCCAAACCTTTTTTAAACCCAGCTACACTAACAGCCTTTACTACATCCTCCGGTAACAAATTCCAGAGTCTGATTACACGTTGAGTGAAAAAATATTTTCTTTTATTAGTCTTAAATAGTTTACCCTGTAGCTTCATTGCATGTCCCCTAGTCTTTCTATATTCTGATAACGTAAACAATCGATCTACGTTTACCCGTTCCACTCCGTTCATTAATTTATAGACTTCTATCATATCTCCCCTCAGCTGTCTCTTTTCCAGGTTAAAGAGCCCTAACCTTTTTAGCCTTTCTTCATAGGAGTATCCTTCCATCCCCTTTACCATTTTGGTGGCTCTTCTCTGAACCTTTTCTAAAATCGCTATATTTATTTATTTATTTATTTATCTCAATTTCTTATATACCGCACTATTCAGAATCAGCGCGGTTTACAGAGAACATAAAAGACCAGAACAACAGGCTGTTCGGTATTACATATAACAGGAGTATCAACTTGGAAAACATGGGAGAACTATATACATAGAATATATAATCTGTTAAATCGATAACATGATAGAACTATTTACACAAGTTTGTGGTGTGACTATTATATTGCACTTCATACAGGATAGTACTTGATAAATAGGTTGAATTTAAGGGCCTTTCTGAACTGGGCAAGGTTGGTTATGGCACGGATGTCAGGTGGTAGGGAGTTCCAGCATTTTGGGGCGCAGAACATGAAAGCTCTGTTCGCTGTCGATCGGCTGCATGCTGTTATGGCTTTAGGCATTATTAGAGTGTTTAGCGCTATTTGTCTTCTAGATCTGGTTGATGGTACAGTTTGTATGAGCTCAGTAAGTGAGTTGGCTGATAGACCATGGATGGCCTTGTATGTGAGAATCAAAGTTTTGAACATAAGCCTGCCTTGTATCGGGAGCCAATGGAGCTGCTTGAGGATAGGTGTAACATGATCACTCCTGGACGCTCCTTGTAGAACCCTTGCAGCAGAATTCATAGCAAGCTGTAAAGAACTCAGGGTGGATTGTGGGAGTCCTTGTAGAATAGAATTGGCGAAATCGAAATACGGTAAGATGAGTGCTTGGTAGATGGTTCTGAAGTCCTCTGGGTCCAGTAAGGTACGTAAGTGCCTGAGTGTGCGTATCTTGAAGTATACAGCTTTTACAATATTATTTACGTGTGATTTCATATCGAGACGGTGGTCCAGCGTGACTCCGAGGTATCTTATTGTTTCCTTAGTGTATAGATCAGCTCCCTTAACACGTATATGTGATGGTGGAATGAAGTTGGGGTCTCTTGTGATAAAGAACCTCAGTTTTCTTGTGCTGGATGCGGAGGTTCGGGGAGAGGAGCCACTCTGAGACTGCGTCGAAGCAATTTATTATAGGCAATAAATCTGTTTGCATTGTGGAAAATGGCATGTAAAGTAGGATATCATCTGCATATTTCATACATTTCACATTGAATGATCTGATGATATTGCAGATAGGCTGCATATATATGTTAAACATGAGAGATGAAAGAGAGGACCCTTGCGGAACGCCTTGTTTTTGATGGAAGAGATTAGATTTTCCTGTTGCAGATTTTATATATTGCATTCTAGTATCCAGGTAAGATTTACACCATTCAAGTGCTGAGCTACCGATGCCTTTTTCCTTCAGTCGTGCAAGGAGTATCTCATGATTTACCGAATCAAACGCTGCTGCTATATCCAAGAAGATTAGCACAACGCCTTGTCGGATGTTATCTATGCTAGTGAGTATATTATTGAAGAGGGTGGTGATAAGTGTTTCAACGCCATGATATTCTCCGAAGCCATGTTAAAAATGGTCTAGCGGGGCTGCGGAATCTATGTGGTCTTGAATTTGATGTTGCACCTCTTTCTCAATAATCTTTGCTAGGAGGGGGATACTAGCAATAGGCCTTTTTAAGATACGGCAACCAGAATTGCACACAATATTCAAGGTGCGGTCTCACCATGGAACGATATAGAGGCATTATAATATCTTTTGTTTTATTTTCCATTCCTTTCCTTATCATACCTAGCATTCTATTTGCTCTCTTGGCCGCCGCTGCACACTGGGCCGAGGGTTTTAACATGGTATCCACAATGACGCCTAAATCTTTTTCCTGGGTGGTGGTTCCTAATGTGGAACCTTGCATCGTGTAACCATAGTTTGGGTTGTTCTTCCCTAGGTGCATAACCTTGCACTTGTCCACATTAAATTTCATCTGCCATTTTGATGCCCAGTCTTCCAATTTATCAAGATCCTCTTGCAATTTTTCACAATCCTGTTGGGTTTTAACAACTTTAAATAGTTTTGTGTCATCTGCAAATTTGATAAAATCACTCGTTATTCCACTTTCCAGGTCATTTATGAATATGTCAAAAAGCAGCGGACCCAGCACAGATCCCTGGGGTTCACCACTATTCACCTTTCTCCATTGGGAAAATTGGCCATTTAGCCCTACCCTCTGCTTTCTATCTTTTAACCAGTTCCTGATCCACAATAGTACACTGCCTCCTATCCCATGACTCTTTAGTTTTGCCAAAAGTCTCTGATGAGGGACCTTGTCAAAGGCTTTCTGAAAGTCCAGATACACAATATCAACCGACTCACCTTTGTCCACCTGTTTATTCACTCCTTCAAAAAAACATAACAGATTAGTAAGACAAGATCTTCCTTGTCTAAACCCATGTTGGCTGTCTCCCATTAGGTTGTGACTATCTACATGCTGAGTAATTTTATTCTTTATGATGGTTTCTACCATTTTTCCCGGTACTGACGTCAGGCTCACCGGTCTGTAGTTTCCCGGATCACCCTGGAACCCTTTTTAAAAATTGGTGTTACATTGGCGATCCTCCAATCTTCAGGTATTAGAGATGATTTTAATGATAGTTCACAGATTACTGATAGCAGGTCTGCAATCTCATATTTCAGTTCTTTCAACACCCTTGGATGTATACCATCCGGCCCAGGTGATTTGCTACTCTTCAGTTTATCTAATAGTTGTAAGACATCTTCCCAATGTATCAATATTTCCTTCAATTCTTCCGCACCTTTAAATACCACTTCAGTCATGGGTAACATCCCTACATCTTCCTCAGTAAAGACCGAAGCAAAGAATTCATTCAGTCTCTCCGCTATCGCCTTGTCGCCTCTTAGTGCTCCTTTAACCCCTTTATCATCTAATGGACCAACTGACTCTCTCGCAGGTTTTTTGCTACAAATGTACTTGAAAAGGTCTTTATTTCGTGTTTTTGCTTCCGCAGCAAGCTTCTTCTCAAATTCTCTCTTTGCCTGCCTTATCAATGCCTTGCATTTGACTTGCCAGTGCTTGTGCTGTTTCCAGGTTTCGTCGTTCGGCTCTTTTTTCCATTTCCTGAAAGATGCTTTTTTGGCAACAACCGCCTCTCTGACCTCACCTTTAAACCATGCTGGCAGTTTTTTGGACTTCCTTCCACTTTTCTTAAAGCGTGGAATACAGCTGGTCTGGGCTTCCAAGATAGTATTTTTCAACAACACCCAAGCTTGATGTACGTCTTTAACCTTCGCAACTGCTCCTTTTAGTTTTTTCTTAACTGTTTTCCTCATTTTATCATAGTCTCCCTTTCGAAAGTTAAAAGGTAGTACTGTGGATTTCCTTACTATCCCTCCTCCACTAATTAAATCAAAGGCGATCAAGCTATGATCACTATTGCCAAGTGGCCCCAACACCCTTATCTCTTGCACTAGATCTGGTGTTCCACTAAGGACTACGTCTAATATGGCTTCCCCTCTGGTTGGTTCATGAACCAGCTGCTCCAAGAAGCAGTCATTTATTTCATCTAGGAACTTTATCTCCCTAGCATGTCCTGACGTGACACTGACCCAGTCGATACCGGGGTAATTGAAATCACCCATTATTATTACTGCGCTGTAACTTTTGTTAGCTTCCTTGATTTCTTTGAGCATTTCATCATCCATTTGGTCATTCTGGCCAGGTGCTCGATAGTACACCCCCACTGCCATTGCCTTCCCCCTTTTATATGGAATTTCAATCCATATAGATTCTACAGCAGATTTTGTTTCCTGCAAAACTTTAATCCTTTCTGAGTCAATGCCCTCTCTAACATAGAGCGCAACCCCTCCACCAATTTGATCAGCTCTATCATTATGATATAGTTTGTACCCAGGTATTACAGTGTCCCACTGGTTGTCCTCCTTCCACCATGTCTCTGATATTCCAATCATATCTAACCTTTCATTTAGTGCTATATATTCTAACTCTCCCATCTTATTCTTTAGACTTCTAGCATTTGCATATAAGCATTTTAGAGAATGTATTTTATCCATGTTAATTTGGCTATTGTTAGACATGGGTAAATTGGGATCTTTAAGCTCTGTCTGCTCCATACTTGAGGGCATTTTGGCTACTTTACTCGTTTGTGGAACCTCTCTGCTTTTGGTAGTATCCTTCAAGGATACATTCTTCCGAACCATCCGCTCTTGGGCGACTGTCAGCTTTCCCCTAATATCTAGTTTAAAAGCTGCTCTATCTCCTTTTTAAAGGTTAATGCCAGCAGCCTGGTTCCATCCCGGTTAAGGTGAAGCCCATCCCTTCGGAAGAGCCCCTCCTTTCCCCAGAATGTTCCCCAGTTCCTAACAAATCCAAAACCCTCATCTCTGCACCATTGTCTCATCCACGCATTGAGACTCTGGAGCTCTGCCTGCCTTTTGGGTCCTGCGCGTGGAACAGGAAGCATTTCGGAGAATGCTACCATGGAAGTTCTGGATTTCAACTTCCTACCTAAAAGCCTAAATTTTGCCTCCAGAATCTCCCTACCACATTTTCCTATGTCATGGGTACCGACATGTACCAAGACAGCAGACTCCTCCCCAGCACTATCTAAGACCTTATCTAGGTGGCGCGTGAGGTCCGCTACCTTCGCACCAGGCAGGCATGTTACCAGGCGATCCTCACGTCCACCAGCCACCCAGCTATCTACATGCCTAATGATCGAATCACCACCTATAACGGCTGTCCTAACCCTTCCCTCATGGGCACATGGCTCTGGAGAAACCTCCTCGGTGCGAGAGGGGTTTTACATCACCTGGAGGACAGGTCCTAGTTACAGGATCACTTCCTGCCACACCAGGGTGATGCTCTCCTGTCACGTGACCTCTCTCCTCCATGGCAACAGGGGTGCTGCCAGACTGGAGGTGGGACGTCAGGACTATATCCCTGTAGATCTCGTCTATGTACCTCTCTGTCTTATGTTTTCCAAGTCTGCTACTTTAGCCTCTAGAGAACGGACTTGTTCCCTGAGAGCAAAGAGCTCCTTGCACCTAATGCACATGTAAGACCTCTCACCAACTGGGAGAAAATCATACATGTGACACTCAATGCAAAAGACTGGAAAGCCCCCATCCCGCTGCTGGACTGCTGTCTGCATCTTAGTTTTAAGTTTGTGTCTAGATCTTTAAGTTCTTACTTACTAGGGGTTGCTATGGGTATTTATACCAATAAAACTGTACCTAATATGTTTAATATACCTTGTTCACCTGAAGCTTAATTAATCTCAGGTCCTTAGTGTATGACTGATTTGGGTAATGAGCTTCACCTGAAAGCACCTCCTGTCTTTTAAGATGTGTAAGTACCTATAAAGCTATGATTATCCCAGGGGTGGGTGGGTGTGGGGATGGAGGGAGGGAAATAACACTTATTAAAAGAGGGCTGCTACACAGTACCCTGTCTTGTGCTGCTGAGGTAAGCTAAATTCTGATTTGATTTAAATTATAGTGCTTAGCTGCTGCTAGGCTCTAACTTCTTATGAAATTTAAACTGCTGGGTTCTAAATTTAACCAGAAAGCTCTCTTCTGTGTTTTAAAACTAAAAGTACTTTTCTGATGCTAGGCCCTGAGTGACTATTAAATGTACACTACAAGCTCTCTGCTGGGTTCCAAATGTAACCAGAAAGCTCTCTTCTGTGTGTTAAATTTAAACTAAAAGTACTTTGCTGTTACTTGGCCCTGAGTGACTATTAAATTTAAACTACAAGCTCTCTGCTGGGTATGAAATGTAACCAGAAAGTTCTCCTCTGTGTTTTAAATTCAAACTTTAATTGCTGCTACTAGGCCCTAACTGATCCAACAAAAAACAGTGGGTTCACAGATTAAGTAGCTTTAATACAAAGAATTCTTATTAGAAAATTACCAGAAGTATATACTCACAGTTGCAGATTTCTCTCCAGAAGTAACAGTCCCCCTTTCTAGTCCTTCAAGACAGAGGATCACAGAGCTCTGGTTGAGCTATTTATGCCTCTGCTGCTGAGGTAATGCTGTGACCAACTTCCTGGGTAATTAACAGTCCTTGCTTGGATAGGAGGAGTCTTTCAAAATGGCCTTTTGATCTGCCACCTGGTGTTAACACCTATTGAAAAGGTTTCACAGGTCTCTTGCCCCCTAGGTAGAAGACCTCTTTGTAAAGGTCTCTAGAAGACTTTATTTGTTGCTCAAAGAGTACAGACCCTGTTTTGCCTTTTGTGCTAGGCTAAATTCTGATTTGATTTAAATTATAGCTCTTAGCTGCTGCTAGGCTCTAACTTCTTATGAAATTTAAACTACAAGCTCTCTGCTGAGTTCTAAATTTAACCAGAAAGCTCTCTTCTGTGTTTTAAAATTAAAAGTACTTTTCTGATGCTAGGCCCTGAGTGACTATTAAATGTACACTACAAGCTCTCTGCTGGGTTCCAAATGTAACCAGAAAGCTCTCTTCTGTGTGTTAAATTTAAACTAAAAGTACTTTGCTGTTACTTGGCCCTGAGTGATTATTAAATTTAAACTACAAGCTCTATGCTGGGTATGAAATGTAACCAGAAAGTTCTCCTCTGTGTTTTAAATTCAAACTTTAATTGCTGCTACTAGGCCCTCACTGATCCAACAAAAAACAGTGGGTTCACAGATTAAGTAGCTTTAATACAAAGAATTCTTATTAGAAAATTACCAGAAGTATATACTCACAGTTGCAGATTTCTCTCCAGAAGTAACAGTCCCCCTTTCTAGTCCTTCAAGATATTTGTCTTTCCGTACTTAGACGACTGGCTCCTTCGAGCAAGCACATCTCTAGAGGCCAATTTTTCCCTCTCACACACCATGCAGGTGCTGCAACACTTAGGATTTGTAATAAACCTTCCAAAGTCCCAACTCGTTCCCTCTCAGTCTCTAGAGTTCATAGGGGCTCTTCTAGACACTCAACAATCAAGGGCTTTTCTGCCCCAAGCCTGTTGTGCTTGACTCATTCAGCTTGCATCTCAAGCATGCCTTAAGAACCTTCTCACAGCTCGAGAAATGCTGCAACTTCTGGGTCATATGGCATCAACAGTGCATGTTGTTCCATATGCTCATCTACATATGTGCGCAGCTCAATAGACCCTGGCTTCCCAGTGGTATCAGGCATCAGGTCGCCTGGGAGACAAAATAATGGTCTCTGCACACCTAATCTCGTCTCTCCACTAGTGGCAATCCCCAGAAAACCTGCTAGTAGGGTCACCTTTTCAGATGCCTCCACATCAATGTACCCTGACCACGGATGCCTCCAAATTGGGCTGGGGTGCTCATCTGGACAATCTGTCCACTCAGAGACTATGGTCTTATCAGGAGTCACAACTCCACATAATTCTTCTGGAACTCAGAGCCATCCACAATGCTCTCAAGGTGTTCCAGGACCATCTTCACTTCCATAGAGTTCTAGTCCAGATAGCCATGTTCTACTTGAACAAGCAGGGCAGAACAGGCTCTTGGACCCTTTGCAACGAAGCCCTGCACCTGTGGTCCTTTGCCAGACAGCATCAAATTAACCTATTTGCGGTGTATCTTCCAGGCAAATAGAATCTCCTGGTGGACAAACTCAGTCGAGTCCTGCTACCCCATGAGTGATCGCTCACATTTTTCAGATCTGGGGAACCCCAGACATACACCTGTTCACAAGTCCTCAGAATGGCAAACTTCCCCGCTTCTGTTCGAAGACACCTTCTCAGAACAACCAGCAGGTCGATGCCTTTCACCTTCACTGGGGTCAAGGCTTCCTATATTTATTTATTTATTATTTATTTATTTAACTGTTTTTATATACCGTCTTTCTTCAATTCAAGACAGTTTACAGAGAACAAAATGTAACAGTGTATCACAGATGTTTTTCATGGAACAGAACTTTAGAATAACATTTAACTTTTGAACATGAATATATATGGTACAATCAGATAACTATTTACACATTTACAAGTGAATGGAGAGGGTTCATTGAGGAAAGATGTATGCAAGAGCACAAGGGAGAGGGGAGAAAAAGTGCAGGGGTCATTGAGGGGAGGAGGTTAAGGTGGTATGGAAAAGTGTTCATGGAAGAGGTGGGTTTTGAGTCTCTTCCAGAATTCTGAATGGTCAGCACAGTTCTGTAATTCCACTGGAAGAGTATTCCGTAGAGAGGGCACATAGAGTGAGAAGACCCTGTTACTGGTAGTTTGCTTGCAGGTTTTCCTTAGTGAGGATATGTTTAGAGGGGTTTTAGTGTTAGAGTAGCATGATCTAATGTTATTGGGGTTGGAGAGAAGCGAGGAAAGTCATGGGGCTCATTCGTTGTGAATGATTTTATGTATAAGGGTTATGGCTTTAAATTTTATTCTGGATAGTATGGGGAGCCAATGGAGATAATAGAGGATTGGGGTTATGTGAGTGCGGCTAGGGTTATTTGTGATTAAATGGGCAATTGTGTTCTGTGCCATTTAGAGGGGATGTATACTGTTTTTAGGGAGACCATGGTAGATGAGATTGCAGTAGTCAAGGGTAGGTGTGGTTAGGGATTGGCAGACAGTACGAAAAGAGTCAGGGTTTAAGAGTGGTCGGAGGTTTTGGAGGGTTCGCAGTTTGGCATAGAGTGAGTTTGAAGTTCTTCTTATGTGTTCAAGGAATGTAAGGTTCTGGTCTAGAGTAATACCAAGATATTTGATTTGATTTGATATATGCCTTCCCTCCCATTCCCCTCATACCAAAAACTCTTTTCAAACTTCAGAGAGACAGGGACTAATGATTCTTATAGCCCCATGTTGACCACATCAAACTTGATATCCTCTCCTTCTATGTCTGTCTCAAGCTCAGCCAATAGATTTGGGGTCTGCTCCACATCTCCTCTCGCAGGAGGACGGGACACTACTGCATCCCAATCCGCAGTCCTTACATCTTACAGCATGGCTGCTGAAGGCATAGCCTTCCAGAACATCAATCTCTCTCAACAGATAAAATATATCCTCTTAGCTTCTAGGAAGCTTTCCACCAGATGCTCCTATGCTTTCAAGTGCGTAGAATCTCTCTGGTGTTCTGAAAGGGATTTCAACCCCTTCTCCGCTCCGGCAGATGCCTTACTTGAATATCTTCTCTACCTCTCTTCTTTTGGACTCAAAACCAATCGGTAAGAGTACACCTAAGTACAATTGTGGCCTCTCACATGCCCTTAGATGGTCAGACCATCTCTTCTCAGCAGCTTGTAGCATGCTTCATGAGAGGTCTTCTATTAACTAAACCTCCTATTAGGCCACCCCCAGTGGCATGGGGTCTCAATGTTGTTTTAGGACAGCTTATCAAGCTGCCCTTTCAACCTCTAGCCACTACTTCTCTGAAGTTTCTCACCTGGAAGGTCACCTTCCTAATTACCCTCACTTCAGCAAGACACATTAGTGAGCTTCAGGCTTTGGTGGCTGACCTTCCTTATACAGAATTCCACCATGATAGGGTAATCCTGAGGACTCATCCCCACTTATGCCAAAGGTGGTCTCGCCCTTCAATTTAAACCAGTCAGTTTACCTCCCTGTCTTTTTCCGTAGGCCTCATTCCTGTAGGGCAGAGACAACCCTTCACACTCTGGATTGCAAACGTGCTTTGGCTTTTTATTTCCCAGCTTTTCATCGCCTTTGACTCGAGTCACCTGGGACTGCCAGTATCCAAGCAAACTCTCTCCACATGGATAGCAAATTGTATTTCTTTTGCTTACAAAAGTGCAGGTCTCTCTCTCTCGAGTCATGTGACTGTACTTAAAGTTCGGGCCATGGCTACCTCTATGGCAAATCTACTCTCTGTAGCGTTTGATGAGATATGCAAAACAGCAACCTGGTCTTCTGTCCACACTTTTGCTGCTCACTATTGCCTAGACAAGGACTCCTGCTGGGATGCCTTGTTTAAAATCAAAAAGAAATTAAGCCCTCACAACGTAGAGAGAGTAAAACTACATACAACCTTCTATAGTCATTCATAAACATTCAGCATATCGAGAATGACTCTGTCATTAAAGAGAAAAAGAAAAAAGAACCAATGGTCTCAGACTAGATTGGGCACCACCTCTGGGTATGATTTCCCTGTAGATTTAAAGCTCGTTTGCATCAATGACCAAAAACGGTTCTTAATTTAGAAGTGACGGTTTAAACAGTATAATAATAATTTGAGATTACTCTTCATACTTTCTCAAATAATGTAGTGAGACTTTGCTTATCTGTTAGCATATTAAAGAACTTCCCCGACGCCACCACACAGGCACCATCACTGCATTTCGGCTCTTCCTCAGGGGATTCAATAGTTCTTTCAAATAGAGTCTCTATGAATAGAAGATGCAGAGTAGAAATTAATCCACAATTAATAGCACATATAAACGCAATGCAAGGGTAATAATGCTCTGGTTCATTCTTACCATGAAATTTAATGGAAATGATAGGCGGCAATCAACCCTGCAGTTTGCAAATCTCTGAAACTGCCCGCCTCGCACTTAGACGCCGCGCATGCGATCTAAGGAGTCTATAATGGTTTGGACGGTTTAAATAGCCTGAGAGGGCGTGTTCGAACGTCAAGGAAATATTTTCTTCCGTCTCATAGTACACCAAGTGTATTTGGAAAATTAAATACAAGCGCCTCATTCCACCATATTATTCAAATCACCCGGAACCACTGTTTTCAATCTATAAATCCAAATTTGTTCCTGGATTATCAATGTCTGTGCTCTCGATTTGCCTTGCCTCCCACCCGCCACAGAAGCAATACCAAAACATCGTAATTCTTCAAATGTATGATGATATTGTATACAATGCGCTACTAGTGGAGCTTCCATCACTTTGCATTTAAGTCTACTCCGATGCTCGTTAATGCGGGTACGTAATTGCCGTGTGGTCTTACCAATGTATAAAATTCAGTTTAAAATTCTTATCTTTGTCCACAGGGTGATCCACTCAGGTACCCCCCTGTATCTTGCCAGCCAGGTTCACCTTCACACCCCCACCGATCTCTCCGCTCTATTCATGCCAACTGTATGTTCCTACCCTCCCCCTCCCAAGCACACCTAGAATCCACCCGGTCTTCCGCTTTCTTTTTTCTTGGTCCAAGGCTCTGGAACTCCCTTCCCCCCTTTCTACGTCTCGAAACCTCCTACCCATCCTTCAAAGCCACCCTCAAAACCCATCTTTTTTGTTCTGCCTTTCCTTTCCCGACCCCATCCTCCTCCCCTCACTAGGCCTTTGACAGCAAACCCCTGCCCCTGTCTTACATTTTTCTCTATGTTGTTGTTGTCTACCCTTTGTTACCCGTCTTTACCCCCACTCTGTATCTCTGTTTCTATCCCTTTTCTTTGATTTTATGGCGTTCTTTTTCTGGCTCTTTTTCGCAGCTCTCTCTCTCTTTTAGCAATTTTAATTGTTTTTATGTATTGTGAACTGCCCAGATGCTAATTGTATTGGGCGGTATATAAGGTTTTAATAAACATAAACATAAACATAAATCACATGGACAATGGATTCCATACACTATGTAATCAGAAGTGCAGGTAGTAGAATGCCTCAATGCATAGGTTCGCCCATGGTACATAAAACTCACAATCTCTTCAGAGATGCTGCAAATGTTGCACTGACCGCATCTAGTATGTCCATGTGGATCCTGCACCTGGGCAGTTAACGTAGACCTCAAACGCGCCGGACTGAGTTTCTCCTTTAAGTTTTGATGTCTCATCCAAACACATTGTATTGTGCGATCCTGTAAATCCGGGAGGGTACTCAGCACATTTTGATGACGTTTAATGATGCGTTTGATATCCTCACTAAGAGAGGAAAACGTAGTGATAAAGTTGACGTTAAAGTCATCCAAAGCATCTTGGCGTCTTCTAGGTTGCAATAACAGCTCCCTATGATTATAGAGTGCTCATTTATAAGCTGTCTTTATAACCGATCGAGGATATCCTCGGTGTAAAAAATCTCCCGGGTTTACAGGATCGCACAATACGATGTGTTTGGACGAGACGTCAAAATTTAAAGGAGAAACTCAGCCCTGCGCGTTTGAGGTCTACGTTAACTGCCCAGGTGCAGGATCCACATGGACATACTAGATGCGGTCAGTGCAACATTTGCAGCATCTCTGAAGAGATTGTGAGTTTTATGTACCATGGGCGAACCTATGCATTGAGGCATTTTACTACCTGCACTTCTGATTACATAGTGTATGGAATCCGTTGTCCATGTGATTTACTATACATTGGTAAGACCACACGGCAATTACGTACCCGCATTAACGAGCATCGGAGTAGACTTAAATGCAAAGTGATGGAGGCTCCACTAGTAGCGTATTGTATACAATATCATCATACATTTGAAGAATTACGATGTTTTGGTATTGCTTCAGTGGCGGGTGGGAGGCAAGGCAAATCGAGAGCACAGACATTGATAATCCAGGAACAAATTTGGATTTATAGATTGAATACAGTGGTTCCGGGTGGTTTGAATAATATGGTGGAATGGGGCGCTTGTATTTAATTTTCCAAATACACTTGGTGTACTATGAGACGGAAGAAAATATTTCCTTGACGTTCGAACATGCCCTCTCAGGCTATATAAAGTGTGCAAACCATTATAGACTCCTTAGATCGCATCTGCGGTTTCTAAGTGCGAGGCGGGCAGTTTCAGAGATTTGCAAACTGCAGGGTTGATTGCCGCCTATCATTTCCATTAAATTTCATGGTAAGAATGAACCAGAGCATTATTACCCTTGCATTGCGTTTATATGTGCTATTAATTGTGGATTAATTTCTACTCTGCATCTTCTATTCATAGAGACTCTATTTGAAAGAACTATTGAATCCCCTGAGGAAGAGCCGAAACGCAGTGATGGTGCCTGTGTGGTGGCGTCGGGGAAGTTCTTTAATATGCTAACAAATAAGCAAAGTCTCACTACATTATTTGAGAAAGTATTAAGAGTAATCTCAAATTATTATTATACTGTTTAAACCGTCACTTCTAAATTAAGAACCGTTTTTGGTCATTGATGCAAACGGGCTTTAAACCTATAGGGAAATCATACCCAGAGGTGGTGCCCAATTTAGTCTGAGACCATTGGTTCTTTTTTCTTTTTCTCTTTAATGACGGAGTCATTCTCGATATGCTGAATGTTTATGAATGACTACAGAAGGTTGTATGTAGTTTTACTCTCTCTACGTTGTGAGGGCTTAATTTCTTTTTGATTTTGGACAACATAACCCTCGGAGAACAGACCTATAAACATGGTGTTGGGATGCCTTGTTTGGCCAAACTGTTCTCCAGCATCTATTTCAGACATAGATCAACTCCTACCCTCCATCTCGGGTTTTGATACCCGACATCCTTGGAGGATATATGACCTACTTATTTAGACCTGTGATCTATAGCTCACTCTGAGGTCATCTTTCTGGCATCTCCAAGCTAGGAAGTCCCATATGTGAAGACTACATTCCTGCTTGTTCCTGGAGATAGCATAGCTACTCACCTGTAACAAGTGATCTCCGGGAACAGCAGGAATTTAGTCTTCACAACCCTCCCTCCTACCCTAGTAGTTGTACTTATCTTCTTCTTTTCCTTCTTTCCTTGTATCTCAGCTACATAGAAACTTAGAAATATGACGAGAGAAAAAGACCACATGGCCTATCTAGTCTGTCCTTCCATATCAACAACTACAACAGTCCCCTTTTTTCCTTTTGAGATCCTCTGTGTTTGTCCCATGCTTTTTTGAATTCAATTACTGTCCTCATCTCTATCACCTCCACTGGGAGACTATTCCACCGATCCACCATTATTTGCATAAAGTAATATTTCTGCATATCACTCCTGAATCTATCCCCATCACCCTCATCCCATGTCCCTTCATATCAGAACTTGCTTTCAATTGAAAGAGGCTCTCCCCCTGAACATTTATGCCACGGAGGTATTTAAACATCTCAATCATATCAACTCTATCCTGCCTTTCCTCTAAGGTGTACATATTAAGATCCTTAAATCTGTCCTCATATGCTTTATAGTGAAGACCACTAACCATTTTAGTAGCCACCCTCTGCATCGACTCCATTCGGTTCACATCCTTTTGAAGGTGCGGTCTCCAGAATTGCACACTATACTCCAAATGAGGTCGCACCAAAGACTTATACAGAGGCATTATCACCTCCTTTTTTCTGCTAGCCATTCCTATCCATATGCACCCAAGCATCCTTCTAGCTTTAGCTGTCACCTTTTCTACCTGTTTAGCTACTTTAAGATCATCAGACACAACCACGCCTAGGTCCCGCTCTTCTTTAGTGGACAAAAGTACTTCACCCCCTATACTATATTGCTCCCTTGGATTGCCGCAGCCCAAATGCATGACCTTACATTTTTTTAACATTAAATCCCAGCTGCCAAATTCTAGACCATTCCTCAAGCTTAGCTAGATCCCTCCTCATGTTATCTACACTTTCCTGGATATCTACTCTATTGCAGATTTTGGTATCATACGCAAAGAAGCAAACCTTATCCGACAGCCCTTCTGCTATATCACTAACAAAGATGTTAAAAAGAATTGGACCAAGGACTGATCCCTGGGGCACACCACTGGTAATATCCTTCTGCTCAGAGTGAGCTCTATTTATCTGTACTCTTTGTCACCTCCCACCCAATCAATTTCTAACCCAAGCAGTAACTTTAGGGTCCATCCCTAGGGTGCTCAGTTTCTTTATAAGTCGCCTGTGAGGAACAGTGTCAAAGGCTTTACTGAAATCTAAATACACCACATCTAGGGCTCTCCCTCGGTCCAACTCCCTGGTCACCCAGTCAAAGAAATCAATCAGATTTGTCTGACAAGACCTGCCTCTGGTGAATTCATGCTGCCTCGGATCCTGTAATCCGCTGGACTCCAGAAACCTCACTATTTTCTCTTTCAGAAGCGTTTCCAATAATTTACTCACCACCAAAGTTAAACTAACCGGCCTGTAGTTTTCAACCACATCCTTACTTCTGCTTTTGTGTAAAGGCACCACATGAGCCTCTCTCCAGTCCTTTGGCACCACTCCTGACTCCAATGAGGCATTGGTCAGTCAGTGGAGCTTCTAGAACTTCCCCAAGTTCCCTCAGTATTCTAGGGTGTATCCCATCCGGTCCCATCGCTTTGTCTACTTTAAGTTGAGCTAGTTTCTCACAAACACAGTCTTCTGAAAATTGTTCAAGATGTCCCTCGCTTCTGTTCCTGTTTGTGGGTGTTTTCTGAGGTCCTGCTCCTGGTTCTTCATCTGTGAACAAAGAACAGAAATATTTGTTAAGCAATTCCGCTTTATCCTTGTCAGCTTCTACATATTCCTCCCCTTCACCCTTGAGTCTGACAATACCACTTTTGCCCTTCCTTTTCTCACTAACATATCTGAAAAATGTCTTATCCCCCCATTTTATTGCATTTGCTATTTCCTTCTCTTTTTGAATCTTTGCTTTCCTGACTACTTTGCTAGCTTCTCTACATTTTTGTAAATATAGATGCCTGTCTTCCTCTCTTTGTGATCTCTTGTATTTCATGAAGGCCTCCCTCTTTTTCTTCAATTTTTCAGCTACTTCTTTCGAAAGCCATAGCGGTCTCCTTTTCCTTTTACCTTTATTTACCATTTTAACAAAAAGGTTTGTTGCCCTTAAAATATTCCCTTTCAGTTTTGCCCACTGTTTTTCTACATCCCTCAGCTGTTCCCATCCCGCTAACGACTCCCTGAGGTATTGGCCCATCCTGCCAAAGTTAGTCTTCCTAAAGTCTAAGACCCTCACCTTTGAATGGATTCTAACAGCCCTAGTCCTAATACTGAACCACACCATCTGGTGATCACTAGATGCAAAATGATCTCCCACTATAACATTAGAAACACTTTCACCATTGGTAAGCACCAAGTCCACCTTGGCCCCTTCATGTGTGGGGTCTGTTACCAATTGCTTGAATAGTTCTCTCTGTAGAGAATCCAGGATCTCTTTACTTCTAGATGATACTGCAGCAGGAATGTGCCAATCAACATCTGGCATATTGAAATCCCCTATCAGTAGCACTTCCCCTTTCCTAGCAATGTTGCGTATGTCTTCAATTAACTCTCTGTCCACCTCTTCCTCTTGTGAGGGAGGTCTGTATATCACGCCAATGCAAATAGATTCCATCTTTCTAGTTTAACCCACAATGCCTCCTCTCTCCCTTTTAAGCTCTGTAATTCCAAAGTTTTAATAATATGTTTTACATATAGTGCCACACCTCCTTCCCCTTCTTCCTACCTTGTCCTTTCTGAATAAAGTATAGCCAAGTATAGTTACATCCCAGTCATGGTTTCCTGTGAACCATGTTTCTGTAACTGCCACTAAATCCAAGTTGGCCACTCCCACCAAAGCTTCAACATCAGGGAGCTTATTTCCCATGCTACGGACATTTATACACACTGCTTTCCATATGTTACACCTGTTACCCATTTCCGTAAAGGTATTTCATGTATCATTTACCTGGGGGGCTTTCACTTACCTGGGGGCTTTCTTCACCCATCCCCAAAAAATTTAGTTTAAAGCCCTCTTCAGTAGATTAGCCAGTCTACTACTGAAGACGCATCAACCTTTATTGGACAGATTTATTTATTTATTTATTTATTTAACAAGTTTTTTATACCGCCTTTTCCTTCAATCAAAGCGGTTACAAGAAATACAAAGGTTATAAGTAAGGGAAACATATACAGAATAAACATAACATCACAGTAGTAAAGTAGGGTAAATAACAAGGGTTAACTAGATTAGAAAATCATTTATGTGATAGTTATAATAGATGGGATTTAGTTAATTGTTGATCCATAATGTTCAAAAAAGAGTACAGTTTTTAATTGTTTACGAAAGTCTTTTAAATCATCAATTGAACGTAAATCAGGAGGGAGAGAGTTCCATATTAAAGGGGCAGCCAAAGAAATTGCTCTTTGTGTAGTACATTTGCATGACTTAGGGGGATGTTTACTAAATCGCGTTAGTGCAGTTCGCGTTAATAAGACAAACCCCCAAATAAGGAGATAGGCGGGACAGCAGAAGATCTAATGCGCGGTACAGAACTAACGAGCGATACGTGGCGCGTTAGAGGAGTCACCGCGCGTTAAGCATAAGAAGTCTCGTAGACATACTTGACCCATACAGAGCTGTAGCACAATGGTTACTGCAGTGACTGCTGATACGGGCAGCATGGGTTCGAGTCCCCAGGGTACCAGATGCAGAAGGCTGGCTGATGTAGTAACCTGTACATGATACAGTGAGGGAGGGGGCACTTATTTGTTTCCTTTTGGAGGGGTGCAAGCAAACACACCCACACATCAGATAGTGAGTGAGGGGGCAGGTATATGTCAATTTACCTTTAGGGGCGCAAGCAAACACACCCACACATTACCACTGTGGCCCCCTGAGCACAGCCATGCATCTGTCACCGCCCTAGGATCACCCCCCCTGTAATGGCTACCCGTCCCCTGTGCACCAGTGGCCCCCATCTACACCTACACCCAGTGGGCCCCCATCATGGCACATCCTACTAACACAGTGTCCCCCAGGAGCTACATCCAGCAACTGTCATCGGTTGCAGCATCCGAACCGCGCCCCTCACCAGCCACTGTCACGCAACACTGTGCCACCTTTTGAGCATATTCTTGTTCAGTTGCAATTGGTCCAGCCACTTTCTTCTGGTTCCGTCATATTTTCTGCTAACTCTCCATCGTCTGCTGTCCATTTGTCCTTTCCTCTCTCCTCTACTTTGTTTTCCATTCTCTCTCTCTCTACATCTGCTTTAACATACTAATCTTTCTCCCTTTGCTCTTTCCTCATTCCTATTTCATCCACACAAATTTTACACCTCCATCCTCAATCCCCAATTACTCTCCCAATACCTGGCCAATTGTAGATTTTCATCCCTCCTACAAAACATATGTTTCCGCTCTCCATTATACTCTCCCAGCCCCATCCCATTCTAATCCTCCCCCTACATCAGCTCCCTTCCAGTTCCTGTCTCACCCAGCATCCATTCCCTTCTAGCCCCTGCATCAGCCCATTTCCAGTCCTAGCCCCCCCCCATCAGCCCATTTCTAGTCATTTCCTAGCCCCACCATCAGCCCATGTCAAGGCATAGCTCCCCTCCACTCAGCCCATTTCCAGTCCTATCCTAGCTGTTCCATCAGCCCATTTCCAGTCCTAGCAACCCCCAACCCATTACCAGTCCTAGCCCCCCGTCAATCACCTCCCAGTCTTAACCCCCATCACCCAATTTTCAGTTGAAGCCCCCCCTATAACCCATTACCAGTCCTAACCACATCAGCCCACCTCAGGTCCCAACCCCTCCCCATCAGCCCATTTTCTGTCCTAGCCCCCCTATAACCCATTATCAGTCCTACCCCCCCATCAGCCCATTGCCTGTCTTAACCCCCCTCCCTCCCTCCCTCCCTCATTGCCAGTCTTAACCCCCCTCCCTCCCTCCCTCCCTCGCCCATTGCCAGTCTCAACCCCCCTCCCTCCCTAGCCCTTTGCCAGTCCTACCGGCCCCCCCCCCTCGGCTGATGGCAATTTAAAAACCAAATAAAGCTTGCCACTGCCGCGGTGGCGGCATGGAGTGTCCCGCGGGGCTCCCTCTGCCCAGCGGGACTCTCCCGGCGCGGCACAGCCCCTCTCTGCCGGCTTGCAGATAAGCGAAGGGAGAGAGAGTCACCCTTGCGTCTCTGTTAAGCCCGCAGGTGCTGATGGGAAATCTCCCATCTGCCCCTGCGGGCTTAACAGACGCAAGGGAGACTCTCTCCCTTCGCGTATCTGCAAGCCGGCAGAGAGGGGCTGAGCCGCGCCGGGAGAGTCCCGCCGGGCAGAGGGAGCCCCGCGGAACACTCCATACCGCCGCCGCGGCAGCAGCGGCCACATTTATTTTATTTCTACCAATTACAAAAGGGAAGAATGTTCTTTGCGCGGGGCCCCCCGAAACGCTGGGCCCTGTGCAAAACACATTCCTGCTCAATGGACGGGTCGGCCCTGGGTGCACCCTCTGTGTTTCCCCCCTAACCCCACCGGTACATATACACCTCAGCCGCCCTTCCCTTGCCACCACAGGCCACCAATATGGGACAAGGCTGGATAGGATACACAGGCCATCCACTTCCCCCCGCCATATGTCCCATTGTCACTCTGTGCTGTCTGCCCCGCACCTACCAACACACATGCTGTTGCACGTCAGTCAGGCACGCCACTCCCCACCCCTCTTGGTGGGCCACCCACACAGCAACGTAACTGTGACATGTCTGTGGGGGGTGCCCACGCCACATACCTTACCTGTTCGACGTCCACCCTTGGCCCCAATAGTGCCCACTGCCACACCCATCACTCGCACACCACTGTCATCAGGCGATGAGGGACATCTGACCAACAGGTACATATGTTTCAACCAACATTTATAACTCTTTTTTTAAAACATATTTACATTATTTACATTGACACAGACACGTGACATCCGGCTGACATGGCCCATGCTGTCAGTTGATGGCCGGCATGGCCAACCACGCATGCCACTGCAAATTGCAGTGTCCGCTCCCATCCCTGTGGCCAATGTGGTGGACATTCAATGGCACGGTCCGTCACAGGGTGGGTGTGCCATGTGTCCCCACACATTACACACCCTGGGGACCCCTGTTGGATGGTGGCTGACCGTCTGCGGAACGGCCAGGGCGGTCATCCCGCTCCCGCAGACGGTCAGCCACCATGGACAGGGTCGCCAGCACCTGGCCCTGGATTAGGGCGAACTGCCTCTGGGCTTGTGCCTGGGCATGCACAGCTGCAGCCAGGCGCAGGCCGCACATGCAGCCGCACAGACACACATCTCCCCGTGTCTGTGTGGCTGCATGGACAGCAGACCTGCCTGTGGCCATGTGTGGCAGGCACACGTCCAGAGGGCCTGCTGCGCCCTGATAATGGGGCAGGTGGCTGGTGCCCCCAGTGCCCTGTGGCGGAGCGTGCCATTGGGGACCTGCCCCCGCCCCACCCCCTCCGCTGTACATCCCCTCCCTCCCCCCTGCCTCCAACACCCTCCCCACAACCCCATCCCCCTCCCCCCCTGCCTCCCCCTCCCTCTCCCTGCCACCCACCTCCCCCCATTCCTCTTCCCTTCCACTCACATCCCCCCCCCTCCTCATCCTGCTCCCCAGGCTCCACACCATCAGTCCCCATTTCCCTAGCATCCCCCACATTCCCTCCCATCTGGCCCCCATCATCACCCCCCGCCTCCCCCACAACCGGGCATGGGTATGCGCGCTCATTCCCATCCTCGGCTCCCCGCTCTGGTCCGCCATCCTCATCTTTGCGCTGCTCCTGGTCTCCCTCCCGGGCCGCAACGTCTGGAGGCTCCTCTGGCCCCTCGTCCACGATGGCTGCACGTGCATCAGCTGTGGGAGAGATAACACATGTCATCCCCTGGGGAAACATCCTCTTCCCCTGTCACTGTGGACCTGTGGTTCCACCACTCGTTCCCCTACATGGCCATGTCGCGGTACTCACCATTCTGCTGTGCCATCCTCTCGCGCTGCACCCTGGCAACGAAGCGGGGGTACCAGGCCCTCAGCTCGCGAGCCTTCTTTCGAAGGTCCTCCACCTGTAGGGGTGACAACGAACATTGCCCTTAGCTACCGTGGGGACACGTGGTGGGTCCCTGCCTCTGCATCTACCACTCTCATTGCATACAACAAGCGCCTGCCCCTATTAGGTGGGCGCTCATGCCCCCTTGCATTAACGTGTGACAGCCCCATGTGTGGGCCACACACACATCACCCTGGTCGGTACACCATGTGCACTGTATGTGCGGCCCACGTACATAACACATCACAGCTGTGTGTGCCACCTACACACATCTGCATGTGCCAATCAGCCACTTTTTGGGTGGGAGGTTGTCACCTACAGTCCTCACTAGGATGCCCTTAGGCTGTGGTTTTTCCTTTGTGATCCCATACAGGGCCTGTTTCCCAGGGAACAGGGTCGGTGCAGGGTTCCCCTTTAGGGGCCTACATCTGCTTGGAGCTGGGGTCTTTCTTTTGTATTCACGCAGTGCACCAGCAGACAGTGGGCAGGGTGGAGGGCAGTTGCCCTCATTTGGGGCCTACATCTGCTTGGAGCTGGGGTTTGTCTTTTGTAATCACACAGGGCACCAGCAGACAGTGGGCAGGGTGGGGGAGAGATGCCCTCATTTGGGGCTTGCAGCATCAGAGGATGCATTTTGCAAATGTGTTGGTTAACGGAGACATGGTGCAGACCCCCTTCCTTTCCTGTTGGCCTGAGAGGTGGGACTGGGGTGTCTTGTGGATGGGGGACATCCCTGGCCTGCAAAGGCACCCTATACCATACCTCTGTGATCTGTGGTGCTGCTCTGCCATGGTTGCAGCTACCCCCTTGGGGCAGGGGTGCCTTCTTCTGGGGTGTGTGGCAGACTTTGCTAGCCGCAGGATGTGTCAGCACCTGCTATTCCCTGTCAGTGCATTGTGTATTTGTGCTGAGGTTACTGGGTGTGTTTTGTTTTGTCTCATCATTTTGGGGACTTGTCCCCATGCACTTACCTCACGTGGGTAGTCTGAGCTCCTGTTGAACCTATGGGCCAGGCGCTCCCAGGCCCTCCTGACCCTTGCCAGGTTCTGCCTCCTGGATGAACCAGGGAAGAGCCTCTGCTGGCGGAGGCAGAACAGCTCTGTTAGTAGGTAGAGGTCCCTCTGGCTGAAGGGAGGCTTCCTCGACATGGATGCCATTTCTTCCAAATGCCTTTGCTGCTCAGCCACGTGCGTTGCTGCGTGCGTAGCCACGTGCGTTGCTGGGGGCGTGGCCACGTGCGTTACTGTGGGCGTACGTGCGTGCGTTGCTGCGGACGTACATCGTAGGAAGATGTACAGACACAGAGCACTAACACAGAGCTGTAGCACAATGGTTAGTGTACTGACCACTGTTACAGGCAGCATGGGTTCGAGTCCCCAGTGTGCTGTGAGAAGGCATGTTTTCCTTTACGTCGAGTACTCCATACAGAAACAGACCCTCGCAGTGTGCGTAACAATGTACGTTGGGCGTGCGTAGCGACGCGCGTACAATCGTGCGTGGGTATGTGTGTTTTTACCTGTGTGGGTACCTTATATGACAGACTCGGTAGGGTGTCCTGCACCTATGCACAATGCTAACAGATGTACGTGGGATGGCCTATGGGTTATCAAAGCCTGTGAGCAGGCGCTGGATTCCCCCAGGGTTGGGTTGCGCCAGTCACACCCATGATGCACTGCACATGCAAATCAGCTGTCCACAGATAAACACAAGATGGGGAATGCACACCCACAGCACCTCGGCCTGGTAGGGGAGAAGCGACCATGTGCACCCCCACAGCACCTCGGCCTGTTAGGGGGTACTGACCGTGTGTTGTACTGGCACAGGGTAGCCACACACCGTCACAGCATGCGGGTACTGTGCTCACCCTGAGGGTGCAGTGAGGCGCCAAGCACCAGGTCCACAGCAACGTCCATGGCTGAAAGAGGCCATGGTGCAGGTCCACAGCAGTGTTATAGTGTGAGACAGGTAGTTTCTGCAGAAACATCATGGACATCTCTGTCTGTATCAGTCAGGTGTAGCCCCCATGGATCCCCAGGAGGGCCCATGCACCCCCCCTCCCCCCCAGGGCAGCAAACAGGGCCTCCCATCAAAAGATACAACATCTACCTCCCTGCAAGGTGGACGTAGAGGGGAACATCACCCCCAGTCCTGCTGAGGGACACACACCCCACAGAGCAGTCAATGCAGCTCTGTACACATCCAGAACACAATAGCAGACAGACATTAGGCCTAGATATGGCATGCTGCACCCCACCACTATCTGATATTCCCCTGGTGCAAGCCACACCATCACAACACATACTAGCTGCAAATAGTCTGCTAGTGCCCAGTGGAGATGCCTGCACCCAGAACTGGGATGTCAGCATACACAGTTAAATCAGTGACAGGGCCCCAAAAGGCAACCCATATATATCACATAAGAGAAATACTAGATAGCACTATGGGGGTGCCTAGCCATGCTGTGGTCACTGCACAGTCAGGGTGAGAGTGATCTCTCAGCAGCACATACTGAGGTCACCCTGTCTGTGTAGGTGGTGGCCAGCCACTACAATGTGCCTGTCACTGCCCTATGCCCTGTGCAGATGCGCCCTGGCCAGGCCACCCTGTCCGGCCTATACCCATGGTACCTTGCTCCTCATTATGCACATTGGCAGCCCAATACTGGCAACATTGCTGGCAGTGTGGCCTGTGGAAGGTGTTTGCAGCCACCACACACTGGATAGACAGACAACCACCCCCACACCGATGTCAGCATTGTGCTACTATAGAGGTGGTCAGCAGCCATACACACCACACCAGTCATGGGCATAGTACAGGCATGGATATGGTACACAAGACTGTTGGGGGGTCACTCCCCAGGGTGGTGAACACTGTCAGAGACCAGACCTGCAGCACACACCGCAGACATCAGAATGATTGTTATGGTGGAGCTCAATGAGCAAAATGTGCTTAACAGAGGAATTGATATCTGCCAGTTCTCATAGCAAACGTTTGCTAGCTGTGTACCATATACCCAAGTGTAGGGTGGCATTGCTAAGGTATGCAACTGCTAGTATTGGGAGATACAGGCTGGACCCAATTTCTTGTCTCTCCAGGTGGCATTGGCCAATGGGGCCTGTGGGTGGGTGTGTGGCCCTGTTGGCTACTGCTTTACGGCAGAGTTCCCCAACTCCAGTCCTGGTGTTCCAAACACTGTTCGGGTTTTCATGCTGTCCCTCATAACTATGCATGAGCTACATCTGCATAACATGGGGGTGGTGCATAGCTATGCAGCACAGGCATCTTTATTGGAGGCAGCATGAAACTGGAATGTTGTGGGGCCCTCCAGGACTACATTTGCGGAACTCTGCTTTAAGGTAATGTGCCTGTTTCTGGTGTGGTAAAATATAGGCCATGGGTATGTTCTCTGCAATAAAGGTGTGTCTTTACTATCAATGTTTAGTGGTGGGTAAGGCTATGGGGACTGGGTTGGCAGGAGCCCCAGATGGGATTTGAACCTGTGACCCTCTGGTCTTACAGGCACTGGCTGTGTCTGTTGCACCACACTGTAGCCACAGAGACAGTGCAGTCCCTGGAGTTAGTTAAACCGGCCTGATGAGTCAGAAACCCTGCTCTGCAACAGGTTTATTGTGACCTCATTTACCTTGTATGCAGACAACGGTGCACATAAACCTCAGAGAATACCTCACAAAAGGGGCACACACCCATAACCAAGCTGGGCAACAATGATATCATTGGGAAACATTACACAACACTCCCAGGACAATCCATTACAATGAAATGATATTTAAAAGGGTCTGTGAAGCGTAGACCCTTCCACACATCATTTCTTTTTTATTTGGTGCTTTCCAGGCAGTGTTGTTCCTTGTTGCTCATTGCTATCACTGTTGCCCAGCTGTATTATGCTTTTTAAAATGTTTCCTGTGGCCATTTTTAACGTTTTATGTGCTATTTTGTTCAGTGCACATGTATCACACTGCTCACGTTTTGTGTGTTTCCCCGGTTTTTCTGTACATTGCTGACGTAAATGGTTTCTCTTCCCTTTAAATGCCTTTAACGGTAGGTTTTCATTCGCGTTGGAATTGAGCTCAGAATTACAGCGCGTTAGTGAGGGGGAGCCTCTCCACGCCCCCTCTCCGCCCATTGACCCCTTCTCTCCGCCCACTCTCCACCTTCTGCGCTGTTTTAACGCGCCGCGGGGCTTTACGATCGTTAAGCGCGGTTACCACGCGTAGTACGACGTTACCGGTCGTTGGCGCGTGTTTACGCGCGTTACACTGCACTTACGGTCGTTAACGTCATACTACGCGCGTTATTCACGTTTAGTAAACATACCCCTTAGTGTAGTTTTTTGGGGTGTTGATGGTGTTTGAAGTGGTTTGCCTCTTCGGTCTGTTGCTGGTATTATGAAGTAAGAGGGCATGGAGGCTGATTGCAGATCTCTTGTGTCTCATTTTGAAAATATTTATGATCAACTTATATTTTATGCGATGGGTTATCGGGAGCCAGTGGGGTTCTTTAAGGATGGGGGTAATGTGGTCATGATTTGTGGAGCCATTGATTATTCTGGCTGCTGTATTCTGTGCCATTTGAAGCGGCTTAAGAGCATGTTTTGACAGACCAATGTAGATTGGGTTGCAAAAATCTAGTATGGGAGTAATGAGTGCCTGACAGACTGTACGAAAGTGTTCATAAGAGAGAAGAGGCTTGAGGCGTCTGATTATTTTCATTCTATAATAAGCGTTTTTAACAGTTTTTCTTATGTGAGATCGTAGGTTTAGTTTTTTATCAAGGGTTACTCCAAAATATCTAACTTCGTCCTTAACTGGAATCTCTGTGTTGTTGCATGTGATGTAAGGTGGGGGCATAAAACCAGTGTTTCTAGTGATGATAAGTGCTTCAGTCTTGTTAAAGTTTATCGCAAGGTTGTTTTTCGTTAGCCATGCGGTCATGCTGGTAATGCAGTTTGAAATTTTGTTGTAGTCAGGGCAGTTGATATCGATTGGAGTGTAAATCATGATATCATCCGCATAAATCGTGTAGTCTATTTGATGAGATGCTATTATGTGACAGATCGGCTGGATAAATAAGTTAAAAAGAAGAGAGGAGAGTGCAGATCCTTGCGGTACACCTTGTTTGATTGTCGTGTGACTTGATGTGTTGTGACCAATTTTAACCTGGAACTGCCTATCAGTTAGATAGGATTTGAACCAGTTTAGGACGGTGCCATTTAAACCAATGCTCTGCAGTCTAGTTAGGAGGATTCCGTGGTCTACTGTATCAAAGGCCGCTGAAATATCTAAGAAGATCAGCAGGGTTCCTCGCCATCTCTGCTCTGCAGCCCTTGGAACAGCTTCCCATGGTCTAGGAAACCAAAACGCTCTTGATGACACCATCCACGCAGCCATGCATTCATCTCCAGGATGCGAGCCTCTCTGCCTTGGCCTTTACCCTCAACAGGGAGGATTGAAGAGAACTGAGGCAGGGAGATCTGGAAAGGTGGGACGGCAGCTACACAGGCGCAGTGGGATGCTCCCAAAGGCTTTCCTATTGGACGCTCGGGAGCGTTCCCATGCAGGCTTCATCGGTACCAACATCACCCATATGTGAAGATGAAATTCCTGCTGTTCCCGGAGATCACCTGTTACAGGTGAGTAACTACGCTTTCCCTGTAAACCAATTGGAGGCTTTTTTAAAAGGGAAGGAGTAGATATTACTTTCTTTCTAATTAATGATTTCGCTCTGGCTTAGGAAAATAGGATTATATTACTCGTATGTATTAATTCAGGAGCCAATTTGTTTTCTTTGAGTCAGAGGTGAGGTACCTGCATGTATGTGTGCGGCACAAAACTGAGGTGTCTGTGTGTGTATGGTGCGAAGGTGAGATGCACATGTGTGTTTGTGTGTGTCTGTTGTGTGGAGGTAGGGTGCATGTGTGTATGAGTGTCTGTCGTGCAGAGGTGGGTACCTATGTGTGTGGTATGGAGATGGGATGCTTCTTTGTGTTCTGGGGGAGGGGAATGCACCTTTTGGCAACACCTTGTACTTTTCCCTCCTCCTCCCCTTCCAAACTCTCTTCTGCTGGCTCCCCTCCTCTGTTACCCTTCCAGACTCTCCCCTCCCCTTCACCAACCTCCCCTAGCCCTCCCATCCCCTGCCCTAAAATACCCCATCCTCCTTTTTTAAATAGGCCCCCTGCCCCTTTAAATTGTCTCTACCGCACTTGAACTCCTCCCAACCACACACAACCTGTTGTGCTGCAGGCCACTGGGCCTCCATATTCTCTTCAGCCATGGGCAGACTTCTTGTCTCTTGGCTGCCTCTTCTCTTCTGTCCATTGGGGATCAGATTTCCAGTGGGCAGAAGAGAAGGGGACTTGCTGCAATCTCCTTCTCTTCTGCTCACAGACATTGCTCCCCCAAACAAGTTGCCATGACAATGGCTATGAAGCTCGTTTGCCCATAGGGATCCGATTTCCTGCAGGCAGTTGCAATCACAGCAAAGTCCCCTTCTATCTGACCGTGGACAGACAAGTGTCATGGCCATCATCAGGGCAACTCATTTGGGGGAGGGGCAATGCCCCCCCCCCCCAAACTACACTCAGGGTCAGTGCTGACTGCTGGCAACCCATCAACTCCTGGATTTTCTTGGCAGTGTGACCATAAGTAGATTGCCAGGCCTTTCTAACAAGGCAATGGAGGGTTAAGTGGCTTACCCAAGGCTACAAGGAGTTCTAGTGGGAAATGAATGCTGATCTCTTGGTTACCAAGCCAGTACTCTAATCATTGGGCTACTCTTCCACTTCTTGAAATTCTGGACCTAGGGCATTTGCAAGCTTTAACTTCAGCTTTAACCTGATGTTTTTGAAAGCTTTAACTTTTTAATGGTGATTCTTTATCTCCCCTTCCGTGATGGGCCGCCCAAGCACTTCATCTTGCACCTCAGTTATTTGGGATAAGTTAAAACCTTTAAAGAAGTCCCCCTTTCCTTTGAATCTTCAGGATCTTTCACATATAATATTTTGATAATAGGATAGGAATTGTTCCCCTACTTCCTCCAAGTTGGGGTACCTCAACCCCTGAGTGTTCTTAATTGCAGAAACCACCTACTTGATCCTATGGGATCTTACCAAATTTGCTAACAATTGTCTGCTTTATTGCTCTATTTATATAGAGTTAAAAATGCTGCATATACTGTAGATGTTCCTTTCCACTGTTTGGTGCAGCAGTTGATCTAGATGATTTGTAACTGCCCCACTTCTGCCTGTCCTCTTCTGTTAGACAGATGAATGTGCCGGAGCCTTAGTAACTCCTGAAACAGTTGGAACAGCTGCTCATTTTGCTTCTTTTTCTTATGCGCCACATATTCAGTGATGTAACTCCTTATTGCCATATTAGCCACTTCCCAGTATACTAGGGAATTTACCTACCTAGGGGCATGTTTACTAAACATTCCTAACGTGCGGGGCCGCGGTAGTGTGCCTGTGCCATACAAGGAGTGGGCGGTTCAGGCAGAAAGAAGAAAAAAACCCGACCGTACGTGTGCGCGTCGCGCTAATTTGCGCGTGGGAAGGCTAAGTGGGGCGCTGCTGAGCACATATCAGAACAGAGCTGTAGCACAACGGTGAGCACACTAACCAATGGTGCAGGGGCCACAGGTTCAATCCCCCATTGTGCGCAACAAAAGGGCCAGCTGAAGCAACACCTTGAATGTGTAAAAGTGGTTCAGGAGGCAAAGTACTTTTGTACGGCATAAGGCAGCACACTGTTCGTTTTGTACGGCATAAGGCGGCGCACTGTACTATCTTGGCGGCACAAGGCGGCGCACTGTTCTTTTTGGGCGGCACAAGGCGGCGCACTGTTCATTTTGGGTGGCACAAGGCGGCGCACTAATTGTGGGCAGCAGGAGGTGGCGTGCTGATGGGAATAAGGCGGCACGCTGATGCCAAAGCAAAGGAACACAGCCACAGCACAATGGTTAAGACACTGACCAATGGTGCAGGGACTAGGGGTTCGATCCCTCACAATGCCCAGTGAAAAAGGCTAGCTGAGGCAGTATGTTATATGTTGTGGAGTGCTGTAGGAGGCTTTCTAATTTTATTTTGTGATAACTACTAGCAAACGCACTCTCACAGCATATTAATATAAGGCGGCCCATAAGGCACATGTTACAGTGCACCGTCCGCCAAGGCACCCTAGAATGTCCCTTATAGGGCAGCATGTATGTTGCGACACAGGATAATGTATAGTGTACCCTATATGGCTGGCAACCGTAACGTGCCCTATAGGGCGCCCCATAAAGCATCCTCAGAGGCACCTTATGGGTACAGTACGCTGAGGGTGGTATTGCTGGCAGCAACATATGTACAGTAAATTAAAATAAATCTGTAGACACCCCTATCACATAACCCCACTGTGGGTTTGAACCCATGACATCTGGCTGCACAGGCAGGGACGTAACCATTGGGCTACAGCTCTATAGCTGTAAGTAGCCCCTGGCTGGCTGCAGATAGCCTGTACGTCACCTCACTGACAGTCCGCTGTTGTGAACCACCCGTACCCATGATGCACTGCACATGCAAATGAGCTGTCCACGATTGAACACAGGATGGGAAATGCACCCCTAAAGCTCCCCGGCCTGGTAGGGGGAAGTGTCCGTGTGCACCCACACAGCACCTCGGCCTGGTAGGGTGTCCTGAGTGGGTGGACAAACGGCAAAGAGTAGCTAAACACCATCACATTGTGCGGTTACTGTGCTCACCCTGAGTGTGAGATGTTGCGCCCAGGACCAGGTCCACAACACCAGGCATGGCCAAATGCAGCCATGTCAGAGCTCCAAAGCAGCAATAACCTGTGGAATAGGTAGGTGCTGCATTAAACATTTTGGAGATCTCTGTCTGGCTCAGTTAGTATGGACCCCCAGGTGGATAAAACAGGGCTTCCCCTCAACAGATCCCCACCCCAATGGCAGTAGAGTGGACCATCAACCCCAGTCCTGCCAGGGAACAGACACCCTACAGCACAGTCCAAGCAGCTCCACACACATCCATAACACAATATCAGACAGACATTAGGCCTGGATAGTCAAAGATGCACCCCACCACTATCTGAAATACACCTGCAGCAAGCCATCAGCCACTGCACCCTGCAAGGCACTCCATCACAACACATATCAGCTGTGAACAGTCTGCTGGCTGGTCCTGATGGACATGCATGCATCCACAACTGGAGTGGCAGCACACACAGACAGATAAATCCATGAAGAGGCCCCCACAGAACACCCATACATATCACATGGGAGAATCACAATATAGCACTATGGGGGTGCCTAGCCATGCTGCCGTCACTGCACACTCAGGGTGAGAGTGATCCCCCAGCAGCACATACAGAGGTCACCCTGTCTGTGTAGGTGGTGGCCGGGCACTACCATGCCCCTGCCAGTGCCCTATGCCCTGTGCAGCTGCATCCTGGTCAGTCCACTCTGTCTGAGATATACCCATGGTCCCTTGCTACTCATTATGCACATTGGCAGGCCAATACTGGCAACAGTGTTGGCAGTGTGGGCTGTGGAAGGGGCATGCAGCCAACACCCACTGTATAGACAGACACACAATTCCACACCTATGCCATCATGGTGCTACTATTGAGGTGGTAATTAGCCTTGCCCACCAAACCGGTGCTGGGCACGGCAAGGCATGGATATGCTACGCAGTACTGCTGGGGGTCACTCCCCAGGGTGGTAAACACCGTCAGAGGCAAGGGCTGGAGCACGCACCGCAAACACCAAACAGATTGTTCGGATGGGGTCAACTAGCAGTATGTGCGTAACGTATGGATATCTATCTGCCAGTACTCCTAGCAAGCGTCTCAGAGCTGTGTACCGTATACCTCAGGTGTAGGGTTCCATTGCTAGGGTATGCAGGTGCTAGTATTGGGAGATGCACGCAGGGTCCAATGTTCTGCCTTTCCAGGAGACATTGGCCAATGGGGCCTGTGGGTGTGGGTGTGTCTGCCCCTGTTGGCTGCTGCTTTACGGCAGAGATTCCCAACTCCAGTCCAGGTGTGCATCACACTGATCGGGTTTACCTGCTGTTCCTCATGAATATGCATGAGCTACATCTACATGCCATGGAGGTGGTGCATAGATATACAGCACAGGCATTTGTATGAGTGGCAGCATGGACCCTGACTGGTGTGTGGCCCACCAGGACTGCATTTGGGAGATTCTGCTCTAGGTACTGCCCCTGTACATGGTGTCTGTGCTCAGTGGGGTAAAAGATAGACGTAGTACCATTGCATATGTCCTCGCCATGAAAGGTTTGTCCTTACTATCACTGTGTAGCTGTGGGAAAAATATGTGGGAAGGATTGGTGGTAGCCCCAGCTGGGCTTTGAACCTATGACCTTCTGTTCTTGTATGCACTGTCTGTGTGCACTGCACCACCTTGTAGCCACAGATTGGCTGGATTCCCTGGAACGTCCATGCCTGTGGATCCGGCAGGGCCTGTGTGTTGCAGTGGACTGTGCCAGCCTGCACATGGCTTGGCCTCTGTCCTCTGTGGCTAGCTGCCACTGCCCCCTGCACCACATGTACTCGTGCGCCAACATGCTGGCATGAGCTTCTCTCAGAAAAAGCAGATGACCTGATTGCAATGTGGCAGTACGGGACTGCATTTGGGGGACTTGGCTGTAGGTATGCCCATTGTTGTGGTGTGTGTGCGGTGTTGGGTAACATATGGGTGTTTCCCCCATGCTTATGTTCCCTGCAATACAGGGGTGTCTGCTCTATCTTTGTTTAGTGGTGGGTAAAATATATGGATGGGGCTGGCAAGTGCCCCAGCTGGGATTTGAACCTCTGGCTTTCTAGTCCTAGAAGTCATGGCTATGTCCTCTGCACCACACTATGGCCACAGAGACAGTGCAGCCCCTGGAGGTAGTAGACCTGGCAGGATGGAGTCACAAACCCTGCTGTATGCATTTTTACTCTGGGCTCCTTCACCCTGTGTGGTGACAAACGTGCAAATAAAACCCGGGAATGACCACGGAACAAAGGGGGAAAACATATACCCAAGCTGGGCAACAGTGATATTAATGGGCAACCCTAGATAACACTCCCAGGACAGCTCCAGAAAAAGGGAAATGTTTTTTGGACGAGTCTCCGCTCCGTACACCTTTCCATAAATCATTTCCTTTTTCTTGGAGCTTTCCTGGGTGTGTTATCTAGTTTTGCCCATCACTATAACTGTTACCCAACTGAATTACTATTTTTCATATTTTTGTGGTGGTCATTTTCTATTTATAATTGCACTTTTGTGCTGTGCACATGTATCACACTGCTCACGTTTTTCAGGTTTCCCCGGTTTTGCTGTACATTGCTGACGGAAATGGTTTCTCTTCCCTTTAAATGCATTCTAACGCGAGTGATTCACTCGCGCTATTTTTATTTGGAATTTCAGCCCCGATAATGTGCGGGGCGCCTCTCCCCTCCCCTTCCCGCCCATTAACCCCTTCTCTCCGCCCCTCCGGGGCCTTCCTCCGCCCTCCGTTAGCCTTTCCACGCCTCTATCGGACATTTGCGGGCACGTACTTGTGCGGCACCCGTTACTGTGACGCGCAAGTGTGCGGGGCTTCATCGCACATTTGCAGGGCGTTTAAGCGCTCTTAAGTACCGCTTTTAGTGCGCTATTTTGCGGCGCGCTAATTAGCGGTTTTTAGTAAACATGCCCCCTAGTATCATTATGCCCCTGATATTCCAGCCATTTTTTACACAAATATTCTCTGAATCCTTCATCCCCATAAAGGATGGGGAAGGGGGGGGGGGTGTCATCTACCAAACAAGTCCCACCTTTGCTTTCTCAGAGCAAGGTCTATGCTGACTGGGGTGTGATCAGATAAGACAGGCTCCCCCACTCTGGCACTTTTCAATTTAGGAAGTAACCCCTCAAACACTAAAATATAGTCTAGCCTAGAAAATACCTTTATGCACATTTGAAAAGATGGTGAAATCCAACTCCGAGGGATGCAGTATCCTCCAGGCGTCCAGTACTTTCAACTCATTTATGAAGAATGGAATACTCTTAAGACTGTACCAAGCTAGAGATGTGCCTTATGTGCCTTATGTAATTAACATATCTGGTGCCCCTCCTCTACCCAGTCACATTCAATAACGCTCTTTTTGAGCTTCATGGACGTCCAGTGATGATATCAGTGCTCCCTTCTGTGCTTGCACCCTGTGAGGCCACACCAATCACACAGTCTTTGATACAGCCCTGCCCTCACTTTCTCCATCCTTCCTCCATGCTTTAAGGGATTGAAGTCAACCTGTGGGTCTCCAACTATGTTGAAGTCTCCTCCCAAGATGATTAGATAGTTGCTATATAATCAAAGGCAGGACATCAGCTCTGAAAAGAACTTCTGGTTATAGACATTGAGGGTCATTCTGAACAGTGTTTAGCGGGGATGTACGTCTGGTTTGGATGTACATCCCCCGCCAAACACTTGGGGCTGATTCTGCTCCCTAAGCTCCCCGCACGTATAGTGCTGATGTGCGGAGAGCTCTGGATTGGGGTGGCAGGTGAAGGGCCAGAGGAGGAGCATGGGCGGGGTGGAGGCAGGCACATGCCGTACAGGGCTGATTCTGGTTACGGCCCTGTATGTCAGGGGAGGGAAGTATCTGCCATCTGGTTTACCTCCGGCGCCCCAGTTCCCTTTCTCGCTCCTCCCTTGTCCTCCTCTCCCCTACTAGTAGTCTCCTCCTTACACTACCTAGGGGTCATCCTGGACTCCGCTTTATCCTTCAAAGAACATATCTTCTGTCGTACAGCGGTCCTTTCACACCTTAAGACAACTTCATGCAGTTCGCCCTTTCGTATCAGTCCCCTCTATGACCACACTATTTCTATCCTTGGCGGTATCTCGTTTAGACTACTGCAATATCGTCCTGGCCGGTCTTCCCCAAATGCAATTGCGGAGACTACAACTAGTCCTCCACACAGCAGCACGTATCCTCACACATGCCTCACGTTTCGACCATATCACCCCTATCCTGATCCACCTACACTGGCTCCCTCTTGTCTATCGTATACAGTTCAAAGTACTCATCTATGTTCATAAAACCATCCACACCGGCATTCCCCTCTACCTCGCTGACTTAATTCATCTTCATTCATCTCACCGCTCCCTCAGGTCGATCCACCTGAACCATATGTCCCTTCCCTCTCCATCACAGGCTCACCTTGAATCCACTCGCTCCTCTGCCTTTTTCTTTCTGGGCCCCCGACTCTGGAACTCGCTTCCCCCCGCTCTCCGCTTAGAACCCTCCTATAAAACCTTTAAGACCAAGCTGAAGATTCACCTCTTCTGCACTGCCTTTAATCTTCCTCCTCCCTCTGCTCCCCTATCTCCCCCACCCCGCTGAATCTGGATGTTTTTAACCCTTTGTCGCTACGCACTTTGTTTTGTTTTCACCTTGCTGCTCTATCCTATCTCTACACTCTATCCTATCTCTTAATTTTTTTGGCGTTCCTTTTCCTTTTCAGCAGCCTAAATATTTTTGTTATTGTAAACCGCTCTGGTGCCCTCGGTAAAGAGCGTATATTAAATGAGCTAATAAAGATAAAGATAAAGGATGTACGGGGAACTTATTCCACCTGGAATAAGTCCCCCCGCGGATATGGAGAATAGCAGCATCGGACCCACCCAGGTGAACACCATTGGGGGGGTTCCCTGCTGCCTGATCCCTGCCCTGGTGGGCCACTCTGAGGGTCGGGCAGCCAGGAAAAGCTGTTTGACCCAGTAGCGATGGATCGGGACTCCTGCATAACGTCCTGGTGCCATGGCAACATGACGCCATCACACAGAGGCTCATGCAGGAGCATAGAGTTGCCTAGACAGGGGGGGGGGGGATGGGGTGGTGTTCCAGACATGTAGCAGCCCTGAAATGGGGCATGTCCAGGCCTCCAGGTGCCCCATTTCTGCTCCCACAGGAATGGCTAGCTCCCACGGGTGCAGAATTGGGACCAGATCTTGGATTAGTTTATGCAATTCATATGGGACTCATGAATTATTATGGCAACTCTTCCCTGCCTGCTATTATACCCTGAAAAACCTATCTCCTTCATTCAACCTCTGTGCAATTTGGCACGCTCAGACCCACTCATTTTCCACTATCTCTTTGTTTAAAAAATTTAAGATTGTTGTGCATTTCATTGAAGAATGCACCCTCATCTACATTCAAAGACGTTACTCTCAGACCAGCCATCACTACTACTCACCAGTGAAAAAACAGAAATTTTATTGCATTATCCCAAACCCTGAAAGGCCCCCCTCCCCAGTGTTATTACATTGCTCACCTCTCCTTGCGTATCCCTCATACCGTCTTTAAGACAAACTGACAACCCATTAGCTCTCCCCACCTTCCATTCTTCCCAGCATCCATTCATACACCCCCCCTACCACACTGCATTCCCCTTCTCCATCCTCTTCATCATCCCTCAGACACAACTTCAACCATCCCTCCATTTCATCACACAGGCTCCCCATCCATCCCTTCCCCTGATCACATTGCTGCTATTAGGAATCCTCCTTTATAAGCAGACACAAGTCGTTCACCATAAAATAGTGACTGGCCCACCTTCCCAGTGAGGGGAGGACCAGGAGCAAGTATCCAGTTCAGCAGCGCCAAGGGATCCTCTCAATACCACACGAAGAGCTCACACACTGTTATCTTCCTGCTCCTATACTGATGACTCCAAAGGCCTGTGCATGTACAACACGCCCCATGTTCCCTTCACCTCGGGCCGATGCGAGTGCACCACACCATTGGGTTATTTATGTAGAAAAGTCAGTCCATGAGGAAACTTCCAGGTTTACATGTTGATGCCCCTCTCCAATCTTTTGTGGAATGTTTCTGAACACATACAAGGAACTGTTCCCTCTGACACAGTTTAAATACATTCAGACAAGTTCCACTACAAAGTGTCCAGTAAATAAAATTAAATAGTTGCTGTCAAGGTGTTCACCCACCCCTCAACCGCACCATTCTAAAACTTGCAGAACAATGTGTTAACCATTGTGCTCAGTTTACTGTCCAATTCTGAAGCAACAAATTTCCATCCCATCTCTGGGGGCTGGCTGGCATCTCTGGTAGGCTAGTGCTGTTATTGTCCACAAAGGCACAGAGCTGCTGCAGATCCTCAAACCACATCACCTGGTTATGGTGATGGAGCCACAGCCTGGAAGGATCCAGTAGACTGCCCATATGCCTCCCTGGTACAATGCGCTGCAGTATGAGGCCATTGCCCACCTCGTGGCAGTGGTTTGCAATGAGTAATCTTGGAAGAATGGGATCTTTTGCCCTTTCTTCTGCAGGTTCCTCTGCTGCTTATAGAATGATAGAAGTTTCTCTTTGTCTGCCCAGTTCATAATCCTCACCAGCAGAGTCCTCCCTCACTGGTTTTCTGCTGCTCTTGGGCCTACCTGGTGGATTCTTTCTACTGTGATTCCACATGCTTTGATTGGCAGTCCCAGTGCTTCTGGAAACCATTTTTCTACCAAGTCATGCAGTTCTGTGTCCTTTATTTCCTCCGGAATGCTGACAATTCCGAGATTGTTTTGTCTGCTCCAGTTCTCCTGGTCCTCCACACTTTCCAGCAATAGGCGATGTTGCTGCTCCAGGGGCCAAAGGCGCACCGCCACACTGACCGCCCTGTCTTCTTGATGCGCGATTCCCTCCTCCACTCTCTGCAGCTGTGCCACCTGATTTTCCAAGACCTCTTTAATTTCCTCCATCAAGGCATGGACCTTCAAAACCTCCTCTTGTATCATTGTGGTAAGTTTTTTTGTCAGCTCATTGACCATTGCTTCTTTGAGTGTAAACACTGGGGCAGGTGCTTCCATCACCATTCTGTTTTTGCTCTGCTGCACTTTGTCTTTGACTACCCACTGTACTTTCCTAGTCACTTCCATCTCTCTTTAGCTAGGGCAGGCAGTTTTCTTCACCACCGCATTTGGGTGCTCACTCCTTCACCAATAATCTCTGTTGGCAACTAGTGCTCCAAGCGGACAAATTCCACATAGAATTAAGATTTTTATGGGATTGGTGTCAGGAGCCCTGCTTTGGGTGTCTGCTTAGCTTTGCCTCATCATGTGATGCGCCCCCCCCCCCCCCCATCCTTATTAATTCTAACACAGGCTTGGATTCAGTAGACATTTTAAAGTAAGCAGTATACAGTTTACATACAAACCCAGCTTCTTAAGTGTTCCTCTGTACCTATCTTCAATAGTACACAATCTACACACTCCCAATATACCTTGTTGAAAGATTTCTCAGAGTTAACTGCTAATAGACCAGTATCTCTCTAGTTCTAGCTATGTGAATTAAGTCAATCACTTTACACACATTATCTGAAGACTGTCTGTGGGACAAAGTGTACTTGATCCAAATAAATAGGATCAGGGAGATCCTTGTTCATTCTAGAAACCAGTATCTACACAAATATTTTACTATCAACATTTAAGACAGATGGGCTGATTTGACTGGCATGCTGTTTTATTCTTCCGTTTCTTTGGAATTACTATGATATAGGCCACAATCATCATAGGAGGCATAATTTCCCCTATTCAAGAATTTTTTAAAAAATTGATTCCCAAAAACCATTCAATATACCCCTCTATCAACAAGAATTCATGCACTTAGCTGTAACCATGTGAAGGAGAGTTCTTGTCCATCACAATTCGTTATCCATATCATCTCCAAAATGATCGATGCAGTACTGCGTTTCGAGCCACTTTTCTTCAATCTTGCTCTGTATTAGGATCAAGAGAGAATAAATCTTAAAATCCTGAACTAATCTCAGACTAGATGCATCCTTTATTCATGATTAAACGTCTTTCAGGTGTGTAGTCATGGTCAGGGGTGGCTCAAGGCAATCTGCTGCCTGAGGAGAGGGATGAGATGGCACCCCCTCCAGAGCCACGGGGGAGGCTTTCTCAAAACTGCAGTCAGGGACTCAACTAAATAAAAAAGTCAATTAGATAATGTGGAGGAAATAAAAAGATGTTCGCACACCACGGAACTAAAAGAAAGAGTGAGAACCACTGCACAGTTTATAACATCCAATTTTAACTCATTTTTATTTTGTTGTTATAAACTGTTATGGTTGTTGCTTTTTCTTTTTGAACATATATTTTGCATTCACAGAATCCCTTTCCTCAACAACGGGTGCAGAGCAAAACTAGAAAATCCACAAAACTCAATATCTAATTTAAAAAAAATCTGATTATGGCCATCTCAATAACAAGCATTCTCCCATACCAGGCATATTGTGAACTAATAGGAGTGGAGGAATAGCCTAATAGTTAGGACACTGGCTTAGGAACCAAGGGCCTAATTTTTGATAAGCAACCACACGGTTTACAGCCCATGTCCATGGCTCATTATGCATTGTTTATTGTTGTGAGGGTAAAAGGCTAATTGGGGATGCTGAACTCAATGCAAATCCCCAATTATAGCAAAAATAGTAGACCATTCCCTCTCTACTGGCTATTTCCCATCTACTCTCAAGAAGACCTCTGTTAGACCGCTGTTAAAGAACACCAAACTTGATCCGCAACAGGTAGAATCTTACAGGCCCATATCTAGCATACCACAGTGCCTCCTCTCTCCCTTTTTAAGCCCTGTTTAATATATAAGAAAGTTTTTTGTGAGTGTTCTTAGGGTTTGATTGTTTATGTAGAGCTTTATATATTCTATTGATTCCCTTTTCATGGGACCTCTTTTTTATTTTTCAGTTTATTTTTATTGGCATTTGAATTACATAAAAACATAAACCTTGAAAACAGGAAAATAAACGCACCCAATTCCATACAGCCAATAAACCAATAAGAAAAAAAAGAAATGAAAACCACAAGAGTATCATTGTGTGTTATTAGCTCACCATAAAGAGCGAGAAGACCCAAGATTACAATGCCATGGAAAAACTGGTACAAGTAATAAAAAATAAAAAGAGAAGGAGTAAAAGACGAATTTCCAAAAACCAAACACAACGTCCATCTTCCACACTACTGATTAGCCTTTCAGTTGCTTAGCATCCAGGAAGAAACATAACTGAGAAGGTTCCAAAAAAAATAGTAGGTCTTATTCTGATTGGAAAGGACTCATTTGCATAGAAACCTTAGCTGGAACTTTGCACCCAAGGCCTCTGCCTCGGTGCAAAATTCAGAAATTTTGTCTGCCTGTCCTGTGTCCACTTAGTAACATGCGGAAAAATCTGTAATTTCTCTGCAAAGAACAGCACATCCAACTTCTTAAAGATGTAGGAGAGCTACTTTATGCTGAAGAAAAACAAACAAAGCCAAATGTGTAACACAAACTTCCACCTTTTCTTGTGATTGCTCCAATATATCAGTCAAATTTGCTAAATCCAATGAATCCGATGAAACAACAACCAAAGAGGATTCCACCTTCTGCGAAGTATCCCTAGAAGTAGAGGATGGGAGATAATACAGTTTTGGGAGAGGTAGAATACCAGATTCAGGATAGTTAAAAGTCTCCTTCAAAAACCTGGAAAATAATTCTCTATAAGAAATCAAGGATATTTGTGGGAAGTTTAAAATATGAAGGTTTAAGCTCCTATTCCGATTCTTCAAGTTCTCAGTTCTATTCTGAAAAGTCATCTTATCCTGGGTCATAGTCCCTTGCACTTCCTGAAAATGTTTAACAGAAGAACAAATCCCAGTCAGTTCTTCCTGTTTGTTATCTAGCTGCTTTTCCATCCACTCTAGAGGAATTTAAAGCTGATATTTGAACAAAGCCAGCAGATACCTTGTAAATAGACTCCAAGGCAGTTCAAATAGAATCCAGGATTACCTCCTTAGGTTGAGTCAGCGGTGGTAAAGAAATGCTTGTAGATTGTTGCAAGGAAACAGGAAAATCACCAGCCGAATCTCTGCCAGCCCCTGGTTTGGCACACTCCCTCGTGCGAGGGAGGACACCCCTCCCTGCCTGATGGAATCAAAAACAAACATGGCCTGAAGATCTTCACCTGCTATTGTTGCATGGCCAACTGAATCAGCACTCACCCCAGACAGCTAGCCCTGGATTCCACGGGAGCAGGAGGGATGGATGGATCGAGCAGGCCGAGCAAAACTTCGCTACCCAAATCAGGTCTCTCCCCAGCCCCGGTAGCAGGTATGCTACGGGGGCTATTAGTAATCTGTGAACTATAATTAAAATCATCTCTAATACCTGAAGACTGGAGGATCGCCAATGTAACACCAATTTTTAAAAAGGGTTCCAGGGGTGATCCGGGAAACTACAGACTGGTGAGCCTCACGTCAGTACCGGGGAAAATGGTAGAAACCATCATAAAGAATAAAATTACTCAGCATGTAGATAGTCATGGCCTAATGGGAGACAGCCAACATGGCTTTAGACAAGGAAGATCTTGTCTTACTAATCTGTTATGTTTTTTTGAAGGTGTGAATAAACAGGTGGACAAAGGTGAGTCAGTTGATATAGTGTATTTGGACTTTCAGAAAGCCTTTGACAAGGTCCCTCATCAGAGACTTTTGGCAAAATTAAAGAGTCATGGGATAGGAGGCAGTGCACTACTGTGGATCAGGAACTGGTTAAAAGATAGAAAGCAGAGGGTAGGGCTAAATGGCCAATTTTCCCAATGGAGAAAGGTGAATAGTGGTGTACCCCAGGGATCTGTGCTGGGTCCGCTGCTTTTTGACATATTCATAAATGACCTGAAAAGTGGAATAACGAGTGAGGTTATCAAATTTGCAGATGACACAAAACTATTTAAAGTTGTTAAAACCCAAGAGGATTGTAGAAAATTGCAAGAGGATTTTGATAAATTGGAAGACTGGGCATCAAAATGGCAGATGAAATTTAATGTGGACAAGTGCAAAGTTATGCACCTAGGGAAGAACAGCCCAAACTATGGTTACACGATGCAAGGTTCCACATTAGGAACCATCACCCAGGAAAAAGATTTAGGCGTCATTGTGGATAACATGTTAAAACCCTTGGCCCAGTGTGCAGCGGCGGCCAAGAGAACAAATAGAATGCTAGGTATCATAAGGAAAGGAATGGAAAATAAAACAAAAGATATTATAATGCCTCTATATCGTTCCATGGTGAGACCGCACCTTGAACATTGTGTTCAATTCTGGTCGCCGTATCTTAAAAAGGATATAGCGTTATTAGAAAAGGTTCAGAGAAGAGTCACCAAAATGCTAAAGGGGATGGAAGGATACTCCTATGAAGAAAGGCTAAAAAGGTTAGGGCTCTTTAACCTGGAAAAGAGACGGCTGAGGGGAGATATGATAGAAGTCTATAAATTAATGAATGGAGTGGAACGGGTAAACGTAGATCGATTGTTTACGTTATCAGAATATAGAAAGACTAGGGGACATGCAATGAAGCTACAGGGTAAAGTATTTAAGACTAATAAAAGAAAATATTTTTTCACTCAACGTGTAATCAAACTCTGGAATTTGTTACCGGAGGATGTAGTAAAGGCTGTTAGTGTAGCTGGGTTTAAAAAAGGTTTGGACAAGTTCCTGGAGGAAAGGTCCATAAACCTTTATTAAGAAGGGACCCAGGATATCAATGCTTGACCCAGTACAAGCATTGCGGAACCTATGTCTTTTGGGGAAACTGCTAGGTACGTATGACCTAGATTGGCCACTGTTGGAAACAGGATACTGGGCTTGATGGATCTTGGTCTGACCCAGTATCGCATATCTTATGTTCTTATGTAGGACTTCATCAACGTGTAGCTGTCTAAGGTCCATTGTCTTGCCGCAACCTCACCCACTTTTGGGAGAAAAACTCCCCTTAGCTTTTGCTTTGAACTTCGGCATCTGAAAAGTTGAAAAAGGGAAATAGCTTTAAAGAAAAACAGCATGAAGTCTAGAAACAGGAACCAGTGCGTCCTTCTCTGACACCATCTTGGGCTCCCTTGTAGGACTTCTTTTGATTGTTATAAAATATAGGATTATGTGCGTAAGATACAAGCAGTCATTTATGCCAAGCGTACTGCTGATGAAAGTGATCGTGCATAGATTCATTGCACATAGGGGGTCATTCCAATCCCAAATAGCGGGGGCTGGATGTCTGACATGGATGTCCAGCCCCCGCCATTCCCCTAGATCCAATTCAGAGCACAGAGCTCTTGCATGTATTGCCAAGATGTGCGGGGAGCTCTGTACGAGGGCAGGAGGAGGCAGGCCGGGGGCGTGACCCTCAACCCAGATGTACAGTGCCTATTCCAGTGACAGCCCTGTACTTCTGAGCAGGGGGACTTGGACGGGGGACTGATGGATATAGACAGCCAATCCGGGACCATGAGAGGAGGTGAGAGGGGAAGGGGTTCCCCGCAGCTTGATAGATTTTCTGTGAAAATCGCGTAATGTACATCGTTGGCCAATGATTGTCATCTTGGAACAGGAACTGGCCCGGAAACAGCTGGTGTGCTGATGGCACCATGCACTTTTGCAGTATGGTGATGTACTTGTCCCCGTTGACCATTCTATCGACAATGTGAAGACGTCCAATGCCACTGGCAGCCATGCAGCCCCAGACCATGACCTTCAAAGGATGCTTCACAGTGAGGTTGAGACACTCAGGCTTGAATTCCTCTCCAGGAAATCTCCTCACATAGGTATGGGCCTGGTTACCAAACAGGCAGAAAGTGCTTTCATCGCTGAATAGCACCTTTTCCGACATTTCAGTCGACCAGGTTGAGTGCTTTCTCGTCCAGACGATCCAGTTGCGCCTTTGTATGTCAGTCATCAGTGGCTTATTCCGTGCTTTGCAGCCCCGGAGACAAACTGCAGGCACTGGCGATGAACTGTTGATGAGCTGACACTGACCTCACTCTTGTCTGACCACTCTCGAAGTAGCTGAGGAGAGGTCAACTTGCGATTAGTCAGTGAAATGCGTCGTAGTGCACGGTCCTGGCGTGATGTTGATGCACGTGGACGACCTGAACGAGGCTTGTCTACCACTGAACCCGTTTCTTTCTTCTTCTGTACAATCTTAACAACAGCACTCTGACTGCAGCCAACTTTCCTGGCTATCTGACGGCTTGAAAATCCTTCCTCGCTCATAAAGGACACACGAACACGCTCTTCCAACGTCAGGGTCCGAGTCATCTTCATGGTCGATCCAGAAAGCGTATGAAATTCAAAAATTCCACACATTTTTATAGCTGCACTGTTGGCTAGATATCTGCATTGTGATTGGTTAGTGAAACCAGCCTCTTGATTGGTCAGAAATAACGTATGCATATTGGATAATCTCGATCCAGTTTTGACGGAGGATCCACAAAAATTGCAGTAGCTATCTCCCAGTGTCGGTAAAGTATTTAAATTGGAAGCAAGAGATGCAAAAAAGTCAACTCTAATAGCCAAATGTATCCCTTTTAATGTGGTAGAAAGATGAATATGCTGGGCTAACGCAAAATTTTTAAAAAAAACCACGTTAGAAAGTAAAAAAACGCAAAACTCACAAGTGATTCCAGACTTTTGCACACTACTGTAGATCTTCCAAAATAATAAACTATCAATCAATTTACAACTTGCTAGTATTAGCTAAAATTATTTGGGATGATATATAACCACAGTTGGCTTTCTCCTATGTGACTCCTTACCATTCCCCTAGATGTATCCTTGTCCTCAGCTGTTGTGTTGGCTGTCTTGACTAGACTGTAAGCTCTGAGGAGCAGGGACCATCTTTTACATGTGTCTGTACAGTGCTGCGTACACCTGCTAGCACTATATAAATGATCAGCAGTAGGAGTAAACATAGACTTGATATATAATTAAAGTTGGGTAGTCGATGCAGGTATCCAGATTGTGGGCAGCACTGCATAGGTGGATAGCTGTTGTTACCTGGATAGCATCGCTATTCAGACTTCTATTAAGATAGCTTTAGAGTAGCTCTGTTGTTTTCTTAGCTATCCGGGTATTTATCTGGATAGCTGATGGAATATCATTGCCTGGACTGCCCACACCCTTCCTCAGCATTATACAGATAGTGCCAGGACATACTGTGATTATTTTCAGTGACACTATTCAGATAGATCCGTCCAGCAGCCCTTATTTGTGCCTGTCTAGCAAGTGCTGTTATCTGGATAAGTGCTTTTAAGTGTCAGGCCAGTTAAATCCTCTTAGGAAGGTGCATGGGAAAAGCAATTTGAAACCTTTTTAGACTTTTAAGCCTATACAGTCAAACCTCGGTTTTCGTATGCCCTGGTTTTCGTACGATTCGGTTTTCGTTGACTTTTTTCATCAAGATTTTGTTCCGGTTTTCGTACGTTGTCTCGGTTTTCGTACAGTTGAAAATGGAGCACCATCTTGTGGCCAGAAGTGGGATTTTCTTTATTTTGATTTTCTTGCTGATTGACTGTCTTCCATATTTATTGGCGCTTCTCTTTTACAAGGCAGGCTGGAGCCCCGATTGTGCAGACGGCCAAGATGGCTGTTCCCGCCTCCGCTTCTGGTGGTGATTGCTCGATCCCTGGAGGGGAGAGCAGCTGGAGCTGTCTGGAGTGTGTCCCTCTCCCAGCGCCCGATGGCGCTTCTCTTTTACAAGGCAGGCTGGAGCCCCAATTGGGCAGCCGGCCAAGATGGCTGTTCCCACCTCCGCTGCTGGTGGTGATTGCTCGATCCCCGGAGGGGAGAGCAGCTGGAGCTGGCTGGAGTGCGTCCCATATGCCAACAAAAGTCTTCAATAAAGGTAAAAGTGATGTTACATGCTCATTTATCCATTTCATTAGTCATTTATATGTATTTCTCATTGTTTTCTGTATGTAAAAATATAGTTATTCTCTATAAAATGTATTTTTTGTCAATATTTTTGGGTGTCTGGAACGGATTAATTGAATTTACATTATTTCTTATGGGAAATCTTGCTTCGGTTTTAGTCCGTTTTGGTTTTAGTCAGACTTTTTTGAACGGATTAATCATGAAAACCGAGGTTTGACTGTATTTTAATTCATTTCAAACTTCTAAGTGCGAAAACCCCTTTTAGTGTGGACACCGACAACGTTCTTCTTCCCTGTCCTTGAGTGCTTTGCCAATATGGAAGGATCCAGGGAAGTGACTCATTCCACAAAAGATATTCTTGGTGATAGGTAGAGCAGTATAGTGGATTGGTGATCAGGAGCAGAGGTACCCTAGGGGCATGGGGTGAAACTTGTATAACACCTAGTGCAGCAGCAGGGGGCATGTTCAGAGTTGCAAATAAACATTAGTGCTGGGGTGCATGACTGCTAAATCTGGGGCTAACGGATGGCTAAGGGCCTTAACTGAGTTATGGCACTCTCTCTGTACCCCTTCATGGCACATGATTGCTAAATGATTTCCAGAATTCAATGGATATACAACAGGCTTGTCCAAGTTCACTCTTTGAGGCTGCAAACAGGCCAGATTTTCAGGATATCCCTAATGGATATGTATGAGAGAGATTTCCATTCCTTGGAGGTAGCATATATTGTCCCCTGCAGCCCCCCCTGGTGGCGGCGTAGTTTTCCACGGAAGGGCTGGGGATAGGGTTGCCAACTGGCCGGTTTTCAGCCGGCCTGGCCGGTTTTTCCATGGCCAGGCCGGCTGCCGGCGCAGAGGCAAAACCGGCCCTTGAAAAGCCGTTTTTTTTGCTCTGGCCGCAAGATCGGGAGCGGCCAGAGCAAAAAAAAACGGCTTTTCTCCCCCGGAGGGCTTCAGAGGGAGCCGGGGAAGCCCGCGCGAGGCCCCGGCTCCCTCTGAACAGCCGCCAGCGTGAAGAGCCTTTATCTTCACGCTGACGGCTGTTCCTGTGAAGCCGCGATTGGTGGGAAAGGTTAAAGGCAATGCCCTTTAACCTTTCCCAGCATTCGCGGCTTCACAGGAACAGCCGCCAGCGTGAAGGAAAAGGCTCTTCACGCTGGCAGCTGTTCAGAGGGAGCCGGGGCCTCGCGCGGGCTTCCCCGGCTCCCTCTAAAGCCTCAGACAGCCGCGGTTTTGGGGGGGGGGGGAGGCCAAGGACTGCATGGGCTGTGATGGGGGGAGGGGGCCTGGACTGGAAAAGGGCTAGGAGGGTGGAATTTGACTGGAAATGGGTTGTGATGGGGGGGGGGGGGACTTGGACTGGAAAGAAACGGGCTGTGATGGGAGGGGACCTGGACTGTAAAAGGGCTATGGGGGGGGGGCCATGGACTGGAAATGGGTTTTGATGGGGAGGGGGACCTGGACTGGAAAAGGGCTGGGGGGGGGCATGGACTGGAAAAGGGCTGGGGGGGGGGCATGGACTGGAAATGGGTTGTGATGGGGAGGGGGACCTCGACTGGAAAAGGGCTATGGGGGGGGGGGAACGTTGACTGGAAATGGGCTATGGTGGAGGGAGGGGGAACAGACTGGAAATAGGCTGTGATTAGGGGGACTTGGACTGGAAATGGGTTGTGAAGGGGGGGGGACCTGGACTGGAAAAGGGCTATGGGGGGGGGGCATTGGACTGGAAAGAAATGGGCTGTGATGGGGAGGGGGACCTGGACAGGAAAATTGCTATGGGTGGGGGGACATGGACTGGAAATGGGTTGTGATGGGGAGGGGGACCTGGACTGGAAAAGGGCTATGGGGGGGGGGAACATGGACTGGAAATGGGCTATGGTGGAGGGAGGGGGAACTTGGACTGGAAATAGGCTGTGATTAGGGGGGCTAGGACTGCAAATGGACTGTGATGGTGCGGGGGGGGGGGGTAGGACTGCAAATGGGCTGTGATGGTGCGGGGGGACTCGGACTGCAAATGGGATGTGATGGGGGGGGCCTAGGACTGGAAATAGGCTGTGATGGGGGACTTGGACTGGAAATGGGCTGTGATGGGGGGGCTAGGACTGGAAATGGTCTGTGATGTGAGGGCTAGCACTGGAAATGGGCGGATGAAGTGCGGGAATGGGACTGGAAGTGGGCTGATGTGGGGCATGGGAGAATGGGCTTAGAAGGGAGTGGATGCTGGGTGGGTCTAGAACTATAAGGGAACTGATTTTGGGGGAGGACTAGAATAGATGGGGAATGAGAATGGAGAGGGGAAAAATATTTTGTGTGGAAGAAAAGTCTATGATGGGCTGGGTATTGGGAGAGTGAGGGGCTTGAGAATGGAAGGGTGAAATTTAAATGGATGATAAAGGAATAAGGAAAGAATTGGGGGAAAGAGCAAAAGGGAAACAATCAGTATGTTAAAGCAGAAATAGAGAGAGAATGGAAAACATCTAAAAGACAAATGGATAGCTCGCAGAAGACACGAAGAAACCAGAAGAAAGTGACTGGAGCAATTGCAACTGAAAAATAAAACGCCCAAACAGAAGGTAGAAAAATACTTTTTATTTTGAATTTATTAGCTGGAATATGTTTGGTCTGGGAAGTGTGTATTGATAACATCTTTGCGTTTTTGTTTAGTGCAAGAGGAAATTACTTTATAGTTTTATTTCTCCAGTGTTGTACATTTCATGTTTGGATTTTGGGGTTCCCAGTTTAATTATTATCTGACCAAGGAAGTTAGCCTACACGTATCCTCAGTAATTTTTGTGGGTGGGGCTGGGGGCGTGGCAGGGGTGGGACTAGGGGCGGAGAATGGGCGGAGAATGGGTGGAGCATGGCGAGCCACAGGTGTCGGGTTTTTCTCGGTGAAAAAGTTGGTAACCCTAGCTGGGGAGTGCACAAGTTTATGGTGATTGGGGTTGGACAGGTGCGAGGGTCAAGGGTAGCAGTCCCTTGTGCCGGCCTCGTTACTAACTTCCCAAAAAGAACAAGTTCACACGAAAATGGAGGGAAAAATGAAAAAGGCTTTATTTCCCCTTTGCACAAAAATGGTTCAAAAACAGGATAAACGGCTTTGGAAAGTAACACAACTGACCAAGTCCTTGCATCAGGTTTAAAGCACAAATAAAACGGTCAAAGTAATGGCTGTTAATTTAACAGTAATTGAAGGTAAGACAAAACACTGCATTCATTTATGCATTCATGGAGCTAGAAATAAACTACAGCTTCACTGCTGTACAATATGTACATTCCATCGGCTCATCAGACTCTTCGCCTGCAGATTCCACTTGCATAAATTCTATGTCTGATAGCTCTGAGTCTGAGGCTTCTGCATAACTGAACTCTGGCTTTTTAAAAGCGTGCCGTACAGTTTTCCCAGTGTCTGGTGGTTAGGTTAGGGCGTCGGTTTCTGGCCACTGGGTAAAACAATGGCTCCTCATCAGCTATAGTTTTAAAAGCTCTCTCAGCACAATGCTTAGTATTTACAGTTCTCCTCTTAGAGAAATTGTCTGTTAGCTTTTGCTTATAAATGTCATTGTTACAAGGAGAAACTTCCTTCCCCTGTCTTTCTCTTATGTTAGGCTTGAGCAAACAATTGCAAGTAATGGAAGCTTTACCTTTGAGCTTTCTTCTTTCCTTCTCAGAGAAGGCTTGAGGCCTAGTCCGGTTGTCCTCTAACTCAGGATGGCCCAAGTTCTCCCACGATATCTCTCTTGCCTTAGTATGTGGACGAACCTCTCTGTGCCAAGGCTGCAGCTGTTGCCATCTGCCCTTGCTTTCACTCCTGAGGCTGTCGTTGCCTGGTGGCCTCGCTCCTTCAGCTTCTCTCTGCTCACCAGTCCTCTGTGTTCTCCACTTTTCTCCCAGGCCAGCACTCTCGTTGCTTCTCAGGCCTGCTTTCTCTCTCTCATTCAAGACTGCCCTTTCTTTGGCTCTTGAGTCTCTGTCCTTCTCTCTCAGGATATCTCTCCGGATACTTCTCTGGACCTCTCTCTGGATATCTTTCTCTCCTTGGATATCTTTCTCTTCTGGATATCTTTCCCCTTGGATATATCTCCGGATACCTTTTTCTCCTTGGATATCTTTCTCCCCTGGATATCTTTCTCTCCTTGATTCAGACCTGCCTCTGCTTAAATCCAAACTGACTGGGCCCAAGTCCTGCCCATAGAGGCGTGGTTCTTCAGACTCTGTACTGACTCTTATGCTCCCTCTATGTGGATCTTCAGGATATTGCAGCTTATACCTGTTTTTTTCTAGATTTAAAACTTTTCTTCTATCTGCAAGAGGGTCTGCTGCATCACAATATGAATATCTTTTTCATACATAAGGTATTCATTAGGGATAAATTGAAAATCTGGCCTGTTTGTGGCACTGCGAGTTGATGCTCAATTCAAATGTTGTGCTTTGATTCATGTCCCATGCATTTTTATATCAACCTTATAGGTTTACAGTATGCTGGTGTGATACTATTCCTAGACAGAAATGATGGATAGATCTTATAGACAAGACAGCAGTCAAAGCCAGAAGGATGCCGGGCTGCATACAGAAAGGAATAACCAGCAGAAAGGAGGATGTATTAATGCCCCTGTACAAATCGTTGGTGAGGCCTCACTTGTAGTATTGTGTTTAGTTTTGGAGACCATATCTCAGAAAGGATATACAAAGAATTGAAATGGTTCAGAAGAAAGTGACCAAAATGATTTGGAGTCTGTGCCAGAAGACATATGAGAAGAGACTGGAACACCTGAATATGTATACCCTAGAGGAGAGGAGCAAAAGGGAGATATGATACAGACCTTTAAATACTTAAAGGGTATCAATGAACAAACCTTTTTCAAAGAAGGGGAAGCTGTAAAACTAGAGGGCATAAAATGAAGCTACAAGGTGGTAAACCTAAAAGCAACAGGAAATACTTTTTCACTGAAAGGGTGGTGGATGCTTGGAATGCCCTCTTGATGGAGGTGGTAGATGCAAATACAGTGACGGAATTCAAAATGGCATGGGATAGACACAGTGGATCCCTTTATAACACAAGGATAAAATCAGTACAAACTTAAATATTTTTTATACTTCAATAAATAGAGGGGGGCTGACCTGCATGGAGCGGTAGGTACAACCACTCTAGCCTCCTTATTGGGCAGACTAGATGAACCATACTGATCTTTATCTGCCATCATATACTATGTTATGTTTATGTTACATGGTTAGGTTGGTGCTTAATCTATTCTCCACCAGGAGTGGAGGAGTGGCCTAGTGGTTGGGGCAAGGTACTTCAGGCTGGAAGGTCAGGGGTTCAAATCCCACTAGAGGACAGCAACCTTGGGCCAGAAAAACTGGGGTTTCTAGTCCCACAGGTGCTCCTTGTGGTCTTGGGCAAGCCACTTAACCCTCCATAGCCATGTTCCCTGTAAAATAGTTATCTCCAAGTTACAATGCCCTGTTCAATGTAATTTCAGTTTGATCAATGTAAATCACACTGATGCAGAATAGCACAGTATATAAGAGAATGTAAAATAAAAAAAATCCTGTACATTTGTGAAAATCAGTTAATTCCTGCTCCATTGTGATTCATTTCTGGAATGTATGATGTATACTATTTGGAGGTCTGGAATTATTGTGTCTTCCATTTTTAAAAGTTACATTTTACTTGGAGGGGCAACAGACAAGTGATTGTTCTGTGTCTGTGGTGGGATACTTGAACCTTTATTCTCTGGGAACAAGCAGGAAGTCAGTCCTCACATATGGGTGATGTCGGCGCTGACGGAGCCCTCGTGCGGAGCAAATCCCAAGCTTTCAGAGAAAGCCTTTGAGAATTGCATCACGCATGCACGGTCCCCTTCCCGCCCAAGAGTGCCATCTTGCTCAGTCTCCTTTTTTCCTTGGAGCCCTCCAGACATTGTCCCAGCATCCCTGTGAAAAAAGTCAAAAAAAGTTAAGAATTCTCCTTTTCTTTATCGGATCGGCACTGGTTCCTCTTCCCGCCTTCAGCTCGGTACACGGGTATCGAGTCCGGCTAGAATTTTTCAGTTTTTGTCCTTCGTGACTGGCATTCATGCCCTTTTTCTTTTTCACTGGCAGCCCGGGTCTTCGACCTCTCAGGGACTCTTTTTCCCCCGATGGCTGCCAGCAGGTTTAAAAAATGCGATCGGTGTGTAAAAGTCATGTCCCTCACCAATAGGCATGACTGCTGTCTCCAGTGCCTCGGGCCCGACCATGACCCAATGGTCTGCTGTCTGTGTAGGAAGATGTCCTCTATGGTCCTGAAGAGCCACCAGAAGCAGCATGATAGGTTTTTTCCTGAGTCGGTACCTTTGTGAGCCCGGACCTCGTCTGAGGCCTCTACGTCTCGGGAGGAGCATTCTGAGCCCAAGCATCATCGAGGTTCCTCGGAGAGGGGGTCTCCCTCAAGAGAACACTGAAGGAAGAAGAAGTCCTTGAAAGCAGCATCGTTGGATGGCTCCGAGCCCTGAGTGCCGCCAGGGATCTTCGAAGACGGAGCGCCCGGCAAAAATTCCTCGCTGGGAGACGGATCAGCCGAGGCAGGTAACAACTGTCCTCGCTGAGGACTCCCCCCCCCACCCAGTGGCTGTGGAGCCTTCTGGACTCGAGTCCAGAATGGTGGCCTTGGAGCACAGTGTGTCTGCCTTCATGGAGCAGCAGCGGACGCTGATTGTCGGTCTGTCCGGTTCTTCCTCCCCAACCACCTGGCCTTCGACGACGAAGTCGACCCCGGAAGCCGAGTCGATCCTCGAGGCCATTTGGGCTCGAGTCGATCCTCGACCGAGATCATCACCGCCAAGCGTCCCGGCATCGGGGCGATCGGTGCCAGGGTCCTCGATGCTGGACCCTATCGATTCCTCCTCGGAGGCATCGGGGTGGGAAACGGTTGAGGAGGAGTCCCCGGACACATGTCGGCACAGCGATATTCAGTCCGATTCCCCGGTGTCCGAGCTTCAGAGAAGGTCACCTCCTGAGGACACGAGGTTCTTGGACTTCGTGAGGGATATGTCCAAGGCGTTGGCGTTCTCCACGGAGTCCGAGGAGGATCCTCGAGCCAACGAGCTCGAGATCCTGCAGTATGAGGCCCCCCTTGGGAAGCCCTTACTGTACCCATGCCTCCAATCCTGGAACGACTGGTGCTCCGCATGTGGGAGACACCAGTGTCGGCACCGGTTTTCAGCAAGCGGATCGACTCGATGTATTGAGTCTACCGGAACCCTGGCTTTCAAAAGTCGCAGCTACCACACAATTCCATGGTTGTGGAATCGGCCATGCTCAGGCTGAAGAGCCAGAAGACGCACTCCTCGGTGCCTCCTGGCAGAGAGGCCCGCAACTTGGATGCCCTTGGCAGAAAGTGCTTCCAGGGTTCAATGCTGACTTGTCGGATCCAGGCCTACCAGCTGTACATGGGCATGTACCTGAGGGTCCTGGAGAAGGAACTCGCCGGGTTCTCGGCTGGTCTCTCCGAGGGGCCTTTGCAGTGCTTCAGGAGCCTGTCCACCGCTGTCCATGAGTGCTCGAAGTTTATGTCTTGAGCGGCCTATGACGGGTTTGAGTTGGCTGTCTGGGTAGCCGCAGCGGGCATTGGTGCATGCCACCAGGCATGACTACAGTCATAGGACCTTGAGCAGTGGGTTCAGGACATTTGGTCGATGTCCCTTGCCAAGGGGAGAACCTCTTTGGCAAACCCATGGCCGACAAGGCCGTGGAACTGGAGACTGAGTACATGATGAGGACACGGCTCTCCAAGAAGACCTCTGCCCCTTCTCGCAAGAAGGGTTCAGATAAAAAGCCCTTTTTCCCGAGGAAGGGTGCTGCTTACTGAAGCTACCCCCATTTTCGGGCCTCCTCGGCTCTCCAACAGGGGCAGCAGGCCAAGGGACAGGGGCATGGCCCACGTAAGCAGAAAGCCCCCAAACCCCAGGCATCGGCTCCGGCCCAGCCTAGCAGTGGCTTTTGACTCTCACAGCATGGCCCCTCTCCACACAGGGGACAGGAAGTGCACAGGAGGCAGGCTTGCCCTGTATGCCCACAGGTGGACAGCCATTACCACCAATGCCTGGGTCTTGCAGATAGTCCAAGAGGGCTATCTCCTTCACCTGACCCAGGTGCCCCCTCCTTACTTCCCGGGAGAGCCCCTCAGGTCTCCTCTTCACCGGGACCTTCTTCTGAAGGAGTTGGCGGGTCTTCTTGAGGATCAAGCGGCAGAACCGTTGCCCCACCACCTGCAGGGCAAGGGCTTCTATTCCTGGTACTTTCTGGTACCAAAGAGGACAGGAGGCCTCAGACCCATCCTCGACTGCGCAACTTAAACAAGTTCTTAGTGAGGGAGAAGTTCAAGATGCTGTCCCTTGGAATATTGCTGCCTTACCTCTGCCAGGGAGACTATCTATGCTCCTTAGACCTAAAAAATGCATATACACATATCCTAATACACCAAGACCACAGGCAGTATCTGCGCTTTGTGGTAGGGGGCAATCACTACCAGTACAGGGTACTTCCCTTTGGTTTGGCCTCAGCCCCAAGGGTATTCACAAAGTGCCTGGCTGTGGTGGCTGCTTTTCTCAGACTCCAAGAGATCTTTGACTTCCCCCACCTGGACGAGTGGCTAATCAGAGGCTCTTCAGCCAGTGAGGCCCACCAGGCCACATCCCGCATCATCCAGGTTCTCCAGCATCTGGGGTTTGTAATCAATTACCCCAAGTCCAGCCTTGCTACCACTCAGCAACTAGAGTTCATTGGAGCCAGACTTGACACCCTTCAGGCAAGGGCCTACCTGCCTGCAGACAGGACAAGCAGGCTTCTGGCCCTGGCACGTCAGGTGAGCCGCAGATCCGCAGTGTCAGCAAGACAGTTTCTGCGCCTCCTCGGGCACATGGCTTTCACGGTCCATGTGACACCAGACGCCCTCCTCCACATGCAAACTGCTTAGTGGTCCCAGGCCACAGGTTGTCTTAGGGACAAAGTCACAGTGTCCAGGCGGCTAGTACGGTCCCTGGACTGGTGGCTTCAGCCACTCCATTTGGAGGCGGGGATGCCTTTCCAGACTCCTCTGCACACGAGGATCCTGACCACGGATTGTGATAAGGAAGCTTATCAATGCTCAGGGAGTAATGACAAAAGAGGAGAATTTACTCTGATTAAGGGACCTGTGATGGCAGGTTATAGAAATAAGACAGCTTGTTTCCCTAAAAGACTACATGTTCCAGAATGCACCTGTATGCAGAAAGTCCCTAGGGGAGCTAGAGTGGAAAAGCATGAGTCTAATCAAAGAAAGCATTATGTCATCCCTAATCAAACAGCCTCTAGAAGAATGCTTAATCCAAAACACCTGAAGAGTGCAAGGGAGGAGTTGCAATCTAAGCCCTTTAAAGCTAGAGGGGAATCTTCAGGAAGACAGACGGAGATGGAGAAAGAGAAGGAGAATCCAAGGAACAGAAGGAAGAACAACCGGAACCTGAAGGAACAAGGACAAGGAAGCAGACGGTCCAAGAGAGGAGCTCAGAGAAGTACCTATGCTTGGAGAGATACCCGGGGGAAAGAAGGATCAGAGGACTGGAGAAAGCCAGAGGTCTGTAGATCCACAGCCAGGGACCCTCAAGCAACACCTAGGAAGAGGTCTGTTGCAGCTAAGGATGAAAGGAGCCCAAATACCTCTTGGAGGATGTCTGGAGAAAAGATCCTGAGGTCCAGAGATACCAACTGGAGGACAGGACACAGAAGCTCTATTGCATACTGGCCAGAATACCAGAAGAAGCAGCCTGATGCTTTCCTGGATTCAGGTAGGAACTGTGAACGTTTCTCTAGCTTTGAGCAGTGCAAACAGCAGGGAAACAGTTTCTCTCCATGTAGACGTCAGTTCCTAAAGCCCTCTGAGTCAGACAGAGAAACTGAATCTATGCAATTTCAAGAGCAAGGCTTACTATCTGATACAGAGGATAATTATATGGACTGTTCTTTGAGTAGGTTGTTATTTTAGGAAAATCCTAAATATCAGAGCAAACATCAAAAGGAAACATTCTAAATATTGTCTTCCCATAAAGTTTTGTTGAAAAGAAAAAGCTTTGTTGGAAAGTTTGCACGTGTGCTGAAATCAAGCTACTGATTGCAGTTAATTGTCACTTGTTGGTAAAGGAGAGCCCAGCACAAGCCGTGCACACGTGGGTTTTAAAAGTTCTTTTCTGTATGGAGAAAGTGAGCTATGTTTTGTATAAAGAAGTTTTCCTTTTTGATTTGTTTTTCCCCAGCACTGCTAAGGAGTTTATTAGCAGTGGCTGAAAGAAGCTTTTCTGTTCCATAAAGGACTTTGATTCTTATTTGCATAAGACTTTCAGTTGCCTTATTTAATGAATAAACCCTGGAGAAGTTATCTGGATATCTGTGTGTGGGATATTCACCCCATAAATAAATTCTAATTTTGCCTTACACTCGACCAACTACAAGAGTTTTCATTTATTTTAAAAGGCAAGCTTTGTGTGAATGGACTCCAATAACCACAATCCTTTGCAAGACAGTTAATTTACATACTTGCCAAGATGGTGGTACCTTCATAACAAGCACCCCCTTTTACAGGATGCATCTTTGCTTGGCTGGGGAGCCCATTGCCTGGGGTTCTATACTCAGGGAGTGTGGCCCCCAAGAGAGAGAGCACAACAGATCAATTTCTTGGAGCTCCGTACCATCCGCCTGGCTCTACGAGTTTTCTGGTGGGTCTTGGCCCACGAACCTTTCTTGGTACAGACAGACAACCAGGTGGCCATGTTCTATGTGAACAAGCAGGGTGGCGCGGGGTCCCACCTTCTCTGTCAAGAAACCCTGGATCTGTTCTCGTTTGCAGCCCGGCATGGCATGCATCTGCGGGCCGTCTACCAGCCGGGCCAGGGCAACTGCTTGGCTGACAAACTAAGCAAGATTCTCCATCCCCATGAGTGACATCTGGACCGGGGAGAAGTTCTTTGGCTTTTCCAGGCCTGGGGACGGCCAGTGATGGATTTGTTTGCGAGTTCGGACAATCACCAGTTGCCCAGGTTCTGCTCCAGGAAGCCCCACCCGAACAGGGTGGCCGCCGATGCTTTTCTGATATCATGATCAGTGGGCCTCCTGTATGCGTTTCCTCCGATGCCTCTGGTGGCCAAGACTCTTTTCAAGATCCTCCAGGAAAAGGCTTCAGTCATTCTGGTAGCCCCGAGGTGGCCGAGGCAACCCTGGTTTCCACTTCTACTTCAGCTAGCGGTGGAGGTTCCCATCCCCCTGCGATCCTCACCAAGCCTTCTGTCCCAGGAGGGGGGCACTCTCCTCCATTCCAACCTCAGCTCCCTCAACCTAATGACATGGCTGCCGAAAGGGTAATGCTCGCTCCTCTCCTCTTCCCAAAGGATGTTGAGGAGGTCTTGCTGGCCTCATGAAGGCCCTTGACTAGGAGGACCTATGCCTTGAAGTGGTGTAGGTTTGTGTCATGGTGCAAGGGGCAGGGTGTGGATCCCTTTTCCTGCCAGGTTGAGATGATTCTATAGTACCTTCTCCACCTTTCAGATTTGGGCCTCAAGTCCAGCTCTGTCAGAGTGCACCTTAGTGCCCTCGCAGCAAACCACTTCCCAGTGGAGGAGAAGCCTCTCTCTGCCCATCCTTTGGCGTCTCGATTCTTGAAAGGCCTGTTTCTTCTGAAGCCTCTGGTTCGCCCTCCGGCGACCGAGTGGGATCTCAATGTGGTTTCAGGGCAGCTTACTCGGCTGCCTTTTGAGCCAATGGCAACCTGTCATCTGCACTACTTTTCTTGGAAGGTGGTTTTCTTGGTGGCCCTCACATCGGCTCGGTGAGTGAGTGAGCTTCAGGCCCTCATGTTAGACAGGCCTTACACCAGATTCTATAGGAACAGGGTGGCGCTTCACATGCACCCCAAGTTCCTTCCGAAAGTGGTTTCCTCGTTCCACCTCAACCAGGAGGTGGGGCTGCCTACCTTTTTTCCCAGGCTGCATGCCAGTCGGGCAGAGACAGTACTGCATACCCTGGATTGTAAGAGGGCATTGGCCTTCTATATTCAGTGCACGCAGGGCCATAGAAGGGCTTCTCAGCTCTTCGTATCCTATGACCCCAGTAAGTTGGCTGTTTCCAAGCATACGCTGTCCATCTGGGGAGTGGACTGCATTGCCTGGGCATACAGGGCAGCCGAGCTTCTGTTGGGGGGGGGTCGTGTCACGGCCCATCGGGTCAGGGTCATGACGGCATCAGTGGCTCATTTCCATTCTGTTCCACTGGCAGACATCTGGTCTTTGGGTCAGACTTTCGCAACCCATTTCTGCCTGGATAGGGAGTCTCGATGGGATAGTGCTTTCGGCCAGGCTGTACTCCGGAACCTTTTCGAGGTCTAGGCAACTCCTGCCCTCCAACCCTTCTGTGTCAGGCTATCGGAGTGCTATTCTCTTAGTTAGATTCCTATTGTGGCTGCTTGCGGCACTCGTAGAGGGAGCCTATTTTTCAGTGTTGGTTCTCGGTAGCCTATAGCTGGGGAGTCCCATATGTGAGGACTGACTTCCTGCTTGTTCCCGGAGAAAGCGTAGTTACTCATCTGTAACAGGTGTTCTCCAGGGACAGCAGGAATCAGACCTCACGATCCTCCCTCCTCCTCTTAGCATTGCAGTCTTATTATTATTAGTTTTATTCTTTTGCTGTCTTTTTAGCTATGTCATTTGACTGAGCAAGATGGCACCCTTGGGTGGGAAGGGGACTGCGCATGCATGATGCAATTCCCAAAGGCTTTCTCTGAAAACTGTGGATTTGCTCCGCACAAGGGCTCCATCGGCACCGATGTCACCCATATGTGAGGACTGATTCCTGCTGTCCCCAGAGAACAACTGTTACAGGTGAGTAGCTACACTTTTTGGTTAGGGTTGTGTAGATCTATGCTCATATCATGCTTGACTGACAGCAGAACAGCAGGAGACATTAGGGAGTCATTAATGTGATGGAGAGCAGTTGCATGGGATAGCTGCAGTTGTTAAATTGGGCAGTCACAGTGGATGACAGGATGCCCAAAGACTGGTCTGGTCTGAAGTGTTGGTCACTCTCTGAGGCGCTAGCCATATATCATGATGTTTTATTTGGCTGACTGTATATGTAAATAATACTGATGTATGTGATGTAGTAGGATGAGTGTGAAAGGGAAGCTAGACAGCCTGGCCACCCATTTTATTGTTGAATACTGTGCTGAACCATCTCTATATTAGTGCAGCCATTACAAAAAAGGGTTAATGAGCTATCTGACTATCTGCACAGCCAGCAGACTCCTAATCCTAAACCAAACGTAAACTAAAGCCAGGTTCTGTCAACTCTTATGTTTTACTGTCCTCACAACTCCAAACAAGCTATTGTCTCAGGGCGCCCTTGAACCCTCAGCAGTTCTTTACTGTAAATTGAACAATGCCTTTAAGAAATATTCACGTATATTTGATTACTTAACATAGGGTTTTTTCCTTCTAATATAAATCATGTCTTGTTTGCCTGTTCTAAATTATGTCTTTCAAGTTGTAGATTGCAATTTTAAAAGTTAAATAAGAGCAATAGACAGCCATTTATTTTATTAAGGAATCCGTGAGCTGTCTATCTAAAATAACTCAATAAAATTCATGGCTGGCTCTGATTGTTTCTTTTAGATGTGATGTCCAGGACCTTCCTGGCAAAGTGTCCTAGGTTTTTTGTATGAAAAACACAAACAATTTTGAAGACACAAAGTTAATGAAGAGTAGCGTCTCCTTGTACTGTAATTTTTTAAATGTCAGCATGAAGTTTAGCCCATATTAATCCTCCTCCTGGAGTATATCCTGCCTGATGTAGAACAGGAACGAGATTAATGTTTTATATCTGAGTTCTGTAAAACTGTCATTTTTGCTGCAAGCTACAATTTAACTAGTGCTCTTGCTTTTGGATGAGTTACTGTTTTCATGAGAGATTTTCTTTAAAGTAAACTTGCTAACCATGTTTACCATTCTGCATTTCTTAATTGCAAATTACACCAAGGTACATTGATCAAGTATCTGAGTATCTTCTAGCCTGCCCAGTAACTTATCAACTGAAAAATGTCTCATGTGAAAGTCCCAAAAATTATTGACAATACAAGATGAAAACAATCTATATAGTCCAACTTCCAAAATTGACATCTCAGGAAAATCGATTTTCAAATAAACAATTTTTTTGTTGGATCTATATGTCAAGCAGAAACCCCTCCCAGAGGTTAATCACAAATACATCAATAGCATAAAAGATAATTCCTTGAAAATGCAGATGACTCATATACTATTTTTTGTCAGATATGCCGTCAGAAGAGGAAAATATCACTCTCCTATGACTTGAACATCTTTTCATTCAATTTTATTTCCAAAGATATGCCACAGATTTATCTGGTTTTATGACCATATTCCCTTCAGATTCTGGTGTCAATAAGAAAGGTCCATTTGCAGAAGTCCCTGCATGATGTGCATGCTTTGAGCTACTTCTCAGATCTACTTCAGGTGCAGTGGGACAACAAAGCTCATTTTGAACTATTTGCCGACAAGTCGCCAAAAGACCAGAAAACTGCCAAACACCACAATTTGAGTGTCTGCCCCTATTATGATTGGCTGACAATCCAAAACACATCAGTCTTCAGAACCACCAATCAGGCAAGGGAAATCCCCATGAAACCGGGGATGCCCTCATCTCATTGGATTTAACTAAAAGAAACTCAACCAGTCATTCTCCAAGTTTAATCCGTATGGGTTTACAGTATTTAAATGAAATATCCAAAGTTGTTCCATCCATTGCAATCTGTAAATACTATCACCATCCCAGGGATCGTAGGGGATATAATTGGTAGCCCTCCACCGAAGATCATCAAACTATTGCTGCATAGAAAGACAATGTTCACCACTGGAGCGGATCTAACAGCTGATCTTAATTGATAAGAGTGTTCACCCAGATGCAATTTTAAAGGGTGAGTCCTATATATAGGTGTCCTATATATAGTAAATTGCAAGGGCAATGCAATAAGTATACCACATAACTGGATGTACAAGTAGTATGCCACGACATATGGAATGTGTGTCCAGAAGTAGGATCTTCCCATGTGTTTCCCTCCAATGTAGTATGACAAAAAAGACAACTCCCATCTGGTCAGGAGTGCAGAGGAACCAGGTCATTTTGCTTTTGGGAGTTGTCTCTTTTGCCATACTACATTGGAGGGAAACACATGGGAAGATCCTATTTCTGGACACATATTCCATAAGTTGTGGTATACTACTTGTACATCCTATTATATGGTGTACTTATTGTGTTGCCCTTGCAATTTACTATATATAGAACATACTACTTGCCCTTTAAAATTGTGCCTGGGTGAACACTTTCCGAATAAGATCAGCCGTTAGACAATGTTCCAGCACAGGAGTGGATCTTTCTATGCAGCTCTAGTTTGATGATCTTCAGTGCAGGGCCACTGATTATGTCCCCTATGAGCCCCGGTGTGGTGATAATATTTACAGACTGCAATGGATGGAACAACATTAATTTAAATACTGTAAACCCATAAGGACTAAACTTGGAGAATGATTGATTGGTCGAGTTTGTTTTAGTTGAATCAGTTTTTTATTATATAATTTAAAGCAGATTATCTTCAGACATACTGAGTTGGTAAAGCCTACCAAATAAGAAAAAAAAATGATTGATGTTTTAATTTGTGATATCCATCTGAAAGTTATAGTACTTTGGTTGAGGGTAGAGCATTCTATTCTGTTACAGATCTTTGTGCAGGCTGCAAAAAGGCAAACGTTTCTTTCTAACATTTCTATATTATTGTTCACAAAGATATTTGACAAAATAAGCCCCAGAACTCCACTAATTTATTTATCAGGTTTTTTTATACTGCTTTACCATTTTAGTTAAAGTGTTTTACATTTGTAACTTAAACTTGATAATGTACAATAAACAGAGGCATTGATAACTTGGATTTTTTTGAGGCCATGGAGGGTTAGGTAACTTGCCCAAGGCTACAAGGAGTACTAGTGGGAATCAAACCCTGGTCTTTTGGTTATCAAGCTAATGCTCTAACCACTAGCTACTCCTCCACTCTACTCCACTAATTGTCTTTTGCTCTTCAGGTGAGTTCTATTTAGTACAAATCCATCACTTAACTGTTTCCCTAATACAGTCTATCATCTTGGGACCAACCCCCAGACTACTCACTTTATTTATGAATCTCCTGCTTGGGACAGCATCAAAAGCTTTGCCGAAATCCAGTAAACCACATCCAATGTATGCCATCGATCTAATTCTCTAGTCACCCAATCAAAACAAATTGGGTCATTTGACACGATCTACCTGTGGTAAGGCCATGATACTTAGATTCTTTCAACCCAGTAGAATCCCTTATTTTTCTCACTACTGAAGTAAGACTTATTGCGCTATAGATTCCAGCCTCCTTTCTGTTACTGCTTTTGTGAAGAGGGACAATAATGGCCCTTTTCCAATCCCATGGAGCCATTCTCATCTTCAAAGATCTATTGAACAATCCTTTAGTAGACATTCAGAACCCGTGATGCCACATCTTATGGTGCGTATACACTGGGCGATCAGAACATGTAATGCAACATGCAATAGAACTGTTGCTACTTGGGATGCAGAGCACGTGCCACGCATGCATTCGCTGGGACAGGCTGCACACAATGTGATCCGCCTTGTTCGCGAGCGTGCTGCTGCTGTGGACGCGAGCATGTCTTCTCAAGAAGAAATCAGGAGCTTAGTCATTGCTAGTGGCGCTATAATCATTTTAGCACATCTCCTTATTAAAAAAAAAAAAGAGAAAACCTCGGTGTTGGTGGCACACCAATTTATTTAAAAAGAGATCTGGCTCAGAGTTACTTCAAGATTTAAAGTTTCAGCATATGAGTGGACAGTATGACATATGTCACCTACAGACTTTGAAAAACTATTAAATATGGTAGGATACACGATTGCAAAAAAGGAAACAAGTTTTCAAACACCCATTTCGATTTAAGACGGGTTAGCTGTAACTTATGGTTCCTAGCCACTGGTGATTCATACACAAGCCTTCAGTATCTATCCAGAATATCCAGTCTATTGGAAGAATAATTCCAGAGGTTTATGCAGCACTTATTAAGGAATTAAAAGGACATGTTAAGGTAAGTATACAAATATTTCCTTAATTTCTTATCTCCATTTAGTTGAATCATAACTATTTCACTTCATCCTTTATCAAACCTCTTACCTAATCAGACAAATCATCAGAAAATTTGGATGCTGAGGAAATGGCGTGTATGTGGAATGATGTGGAGACGGAGTGCAAATGGACTTTATTCTTTATTCTTTATTCAGCAAATTTGATATACCGCCTTTACAAAAAGTATTAAGGCGGTGTACAATACAAACAAGCTTGGCTGCAAAGAGAGAAGAATGAAAAGGAACGCCATTTATAAATAGGAAAGTGGATAGAAAGAAAGGGGCAGTATAGACAGGAAGAGACAGGCTGTAGAACCAACAGGCCAGATGAGACGAGACGTGGTAAGCGGACTGACAAGACAAGTAGTAAACAGGGGTAACAAAAAGGGAAAAATAAAATAACATACAGACGAATAGGTTACATAACAAGTATACAATAAACCACATGAGGGTGGGTCGAGGCCGCGGGGTGGCAGGGGAGGCGGCCCGGAGGGCCACGAGTGTGAATCAGGGGAGTGAAGGAAATGTTATAGCCCAGAAAGAAGCGGTGGGTGGATGAGTGCAATCGACTGGGTGGTGGTGAATGAAGGGAGGGGAAGGTCAAAGGCCTGGCAGAAAAGAAAAGTTTTAAGCATAGTCTTAAAGCGGGGGAAGGACAGTTCGGTATGGATAGCATGTGGGAGGGAATTCCATAGAGCGGGACTGGTAAAAAAGAAGGCAGCGTGACGGGTAGATTCGAGGTGTGCCTGGGTCGGGGAGGGAAGAAAAAGACGATTGCCGTGAGCGGAACGTAGTAGGCAAGGGGTAGGTTGAAGGAAGATGAGATCAGCTAAGTATTGGGGGGTGTTAGTATGGAGAGCCTTGTGAGTAGTAATGAGGAGCTTGTAAATGAAGCGGGCCTTAACGGGAAGCCAGTGGAGGGAAAGCAGACAGGGGGTGACATGGTCATGAGGGGATGAAAAGGTGAGAAGACGGGCAGCTGTGTTCTGAATTAATTGTAACCTGCGAAGTTGGTACTGAGGAATGCCAGCGAATATAGAGTTACAATAGTCAAGGCGGCTAATTACCAGAGAAATAACTAATGTGGTAAGAGATGCGATAGGGAGAAGGGAACGGACAGCACAAATTTTCCGAAGTTGAAAAAGAGAGCTACGCACTACCCCAGAGATATGTTGGTGAAAAGACAGTGCAGAATCTAGGGTCACACCAAGGTAGCGGAGGGTAGGTGCAAGTGGGATGGGTGCATTTGACATCACAGGGGCCAGGGTAGGAGAGGGAGCCCCAAAAGTGAACCAGATGGCTGCAGACTTAGAAGGGTTGACGATGAGGAAGTTGTCGTTAAACCACTGTGCGACGGAAGTTAGACATTCGTTCAGAGGAGAAAGATCAGGGGCAAGAGATGACGTATGGTGGACCAAAAGGATATCGTCAGCAAAGAAATAGGCGGAAAGACCAGTTTGTTGTATGAGTAGTGCCAGTGGTGCGAGAAAAACATTAAAAAGGAGTGGGGCGAGGATAGATCCTTGCGGGACTCCACAGGGAAGGGGGAAGGGTGCAGAAGAGGAGGAGCCTGAGTGTACTGTGAAAGAACGGGAAGAAAGAAAAGAGTGGAACCTCCGGTGAACTGTGCCCTGGACCCTGAGTTCCGATAACCGTGAGAGCAGAGTGCGATGATCAATAACGTCAAAGGCTGCAGTGAGGTCCAATGAAACAGCAATCGAAAGATGTCCTTTATCGTGAGAGCGGTGTAACTCATTAAGGAGCGCAATAAAGATGGTTTCAGTGCTATGGCCAGTCCTGAACCCCGACTGTCGGGGGTGTAGAGAAATGGTTGTGTCAAGGTGGGCGGTGAGTTGATGGAAAGCAAACTTCTCGAGGATTTTAGACAGGAAAGGTAGGTTGGAAACGGGGCGCCAATTGGAGGGAACAGCTGAGTCAAGAGTAGCTTTCTTGAGCAGGGGGCGGACCAGGGCATGCTTCCATGCAGAGGGGAAATTTCCAGAAGACAGACTGGAATTCATAATGTGGAGAGCAAAGGGAAGGAGTGTGAGAGAAGGGTCCAGAAGCCAAGGGGATGGTACGGGATCAAGGGAACAGGTGGTCTTGTGGGAAAGTGAGATGGTTTTGGTCAGTTCAGTTAAAGTAACAGGGTGAAAGTCGGACCAGGTGTGGGGAAATATAGGAGCCGAGGATGAGGAATGGCAGATAACAGACGCGGGAGAGGAGGGAGGGGGCGAGGGAGGGAGGGGATGAGGGTCGAAGGTAGAACGAAGGGTCGAGATCTTAGTTGAGAAGAAAGAGGCAAGAGCCATAGGGCTAGGGGCATTGGGCGGGGGAGACGAGGAGGACAGAGTGGAGGTCAAGGAAAGGGAATTCAAAACCCGGTACAGTTGGCGGGATGAATTGGAAGAGGTAGTAATGAGATTGGAGTAGCATGATTTCTTGGCAGATGTTAGCAGGGAGTAATAAGATTTACGGATGCTATGGAAGGTGGTGAGGGTATCTCTGAAGATGACCGTAAATGTTGACTGTTGTGGAAGGGGTTCTGAGGGTGGTATATATGACATTACATAAGAACATAAGATATGCCACACTGGGTCAGACCTAGGTCCATCAAGCCAAGTATCCTGTTTCCAGTAGTGGCCAATCCAGATCATAAGTACCTAGCAGTTTCCCCAAAAGGCACACAAGTTCCATAATGGCTGAAAACCGCCGCTTCAGAGGCACGCAGGAGAACAGCAGCGACACCGGAGGTGTGACAAGGAGCCCCTCCTTCCCCCTTCAGCCTGCCAATCAGCATCCAGCCATAACGGCTGAAAACTGCCGCTTCAGAGTCGCACCCGCGCCTGAGGGCCTCACCAGAGGGCCCTTTGGCGTGGCCCTTAGGCGTGAGTCCGTGGCGTCTGATCTGAAGTTTACATTAAAGACGTGGACTGGATTATAATGCTTGTATATCATGGTAACCTGCTGTTCCCTTTCCTTCTCCCTCCCTTATCTTTTTAACTATTTCTGTCCTATTCTGTCCTATCTGATAAATAGCGTTCTTTTCATATTTTCTTAACTGGTATAGTATTGTAAACCGCTCTAATGCTTCGGCCTGAGCGGTATATCAAATGTAATAAACCATAAACCAATGCTTGTAATGGGGCAAGCAGTGAATTTCCCAGGTCCTCTTTAATAATGGTTTATGACCTTTCCTCCAGGAACTTGTCCAAACCTTTTTAAAATCCAGCTACACTAACAGCTTTTACTACATCCAGAGTTTGATTGCGCATTGAGTGAAAAAATATATTTTCTCTTATTAGTCTTAAATGGGTTGCATTGTAGCTTCATTGTGTGTCCCTAGTCTTACAGGTAATAAGGTTGGAGAATGTTTTGGCCTTTCACTATTGTTGTTCAGCATGGTAGCCTGATGTTTTAATAGACAAAGACCGGGTTGGTACCATAGGAGGCATATTAATTGTCCTTGTTCATTGTAAAGTTGTTGTTGTAAACTGCCTTGAATGGAAGATGAGACAGTATAAAAGTCCTGTTGAATAAATACGAGGAAATAAATAAATAAATATTCTCTAAGCAGTACTGGCTTGTCCAATGCTCAGACTCAGTCTTTACCATATCTACTTCAAATTTAGAATGGACTTAAAGCTGTATTTTACAAACAAATGGAACTGAAATATTTATCACAATAGTTGTAAATGTCAGCTTGCTCTCTCTCATCTGTTTTCTGGATATTAAGTAATAATGACTGAAATGTGTTTTAGATAACTTAGTAACAAGGGGCCCGAATTTCAGTTGGGCTATACTATGTGCTGTGTCGGGAAATTACCTGTGTAAAGGCCTTTGAAAATCGGGCCCAAGGTAAATAATGACAATCAAATGGTAGCCTATCCAGTTTGCCCTGCAGCATTCTTTTATTTTACTCTGGGTAGATGAAAGGTGACACAAAGCAACAAATGGAGGGTGAAGATGAGACACAAAAATGCTAAATAAATACTTTTGTTCTGTGTTCTCTGAAGATGACCTTAAATGTTGACTGGATGCATATGACTAGGGTAGATACCACACTATTCCAACTAGTATGTGTGGAACTTACAAAACAGAGTGTACAAAGCCATGAGGTCAAAGCCATGTAACTGAATAAGACTGTTTTAGTGTACTTTTCAGAACTTTGTTACTTGTAAACCGCACTTAATCATGTGGAATGCGCGGTATAAAAATGTTTGTTAAATAAATAAATGATGTCAGATGAACTGCATTCTTGAATAGTAAGGAAGGGGTGGCTCTATAATGAGACCGAGTGAGGCACTAGCCTCAGGCGGCAACTTTTTGGAGGCGGCAAAAAATGCCCCCAAAAAGACCGCCTTACTTAGCCTTCAAAATTTAAAAAACAACAACTGCAGGACAAGTTGCTGCTGCTGCTTCTTGGCAGTGGCAGCAGCAGTGGCAGAATCAGCGGCCCTGCGCCCCCCTTCCCACTGCCCCCCTTGCCAGCACCCCGGCTCATCTTTGCAGAGCCACGGGAAGGAAAGGCATTTCTCTTCTTTCCCGTGGCTCTGTTAGAGTTGAGCCCACCAGTGCTGAGGGTAATCTAGGCATTTCCTGTCTTGTGCAAGAATGGAAATGCCTAAATTACCCTTAGCGCCGGCGGGCTCAACTTTAACAGAGCCGTGGGAAAGAAGAGAAATGCTTTTCCTTCTCATGGCTCTGCAAAGATGAGCCGGGGCACTGATTAGGAAATGCAGGGCTCTTCCATGAAAGGGGGGGGGGGCTTGGACTGATAATGAGCTGAGCAGGGCAGGGCAGGGCTGGGCTGGGGGGGGGGGGGTAGCCCCAGAAATGGTCTTATGGGGGGGTAGGACTGGTAATAGGCTGATCAGAGGGCTTAGGATTGGTAGTGGGTTGATGAAAGGGCTAGCACTGGCGATGGGCTGATGGGTGGGCTAGAAGTAGAAATGGGCACTTAAGGGAGGCTAGGACTGGAAATGAGCTGATTAGGGGGGTTAGGACTGGAAATGGGCTGATTGGGGGAGTTAGGACTGGAAATGGGTAGACTGGGGGCTAGGACTAGAAATGGGCTGATTAGGTGGGCTAGAACTGGAAATGGGCTGATTGGGGGAGATAGGACTGGAAATGGGCAAACTGGGGGGGGGCTAGGACTGGAAATGGGCTTATTGGGGGGGTTAGGACTGGTAATGGGCTGATGGGGCAAGCACTGGAAATGGGCTGATCGGGGAGCTAGCACTGGAAAAGAGCTAGGACTGGTAATGGGCTGATGGGGGAGCTAGGACTGGAAATAGGCTGGAACTGGAAATGGGCTGAAGGGGGGAAGGAAAGAGCTGCTGGCACTAGAAGAAGACTGGGGGCTAGAACTGGAAGTGGACTGATGGAAGGGGGAGGGAGGAGAGAGCTGCTGGCCCTGAAAGAAAACTGGGGACTAGGGCTACAAATGGGCTGATGCAGGTGGATGGGATGGGACTGGAAGGGAAGGGAATAGATGCTGAGATGGTCTGCCAGGGGAAGGAGGGGGCAGGAAAGGAGCTGACATGAGGGGGGAGGTGGGGGCAGGAAGGAAGCTGACACGGGGGAGGTAGGTGTAGGAAGGGAACTGACACAGGTGGAAGGAGGGGGCTGGAAGGGAGCTGACACTTGGGGATGGTACTGAAGGGGACTGGAAGGGAGCTGATACTTGGGGATGGGACTGGTAGGTGGTTGGGTAATGGGGAGGAGGCTGGAAGGGATCTGACATGTGGGGATGGCACTGGAAGGGGGATGGACAGAGAGTAGCGTGATTGGAAGTGAGCTGACGGGGGAGCTAGCAATGGGAGTGGAAGTGAGCTGATACCTGCGATGGTATTTGGACTAGAAGGGGCTAGACAGTGGGGAAGGAGGGGGACTGGAAGGGAATGGACACCAGAGACAGTCCTGGGAATGCAAAGTGGTTGACATTGGAAGGTACGGGGAGGAGAGGACTGGAAAGTGGGCTGATACTGGGGAGAGTTACCAGGACTGGAAATAGACTGATGGAAGGACGTGAAGAAAACAAAACAAAACAAAAGAAGAGATAAAAAATGGCAGATGGACCATAGACCACAGAAAGAGAGCTAAGAGAAGACAGGAAAGCAGAAGCCTCAGATCGGGACCAGCATGATCAGAGAATAAAATGGCCAGACAACAAAGGTAGAAAAAATAATTTTATTTCATTTTAGTGTTTGGACTTCGTGCTATCTTTATATTTTAAACAAACAAAAAGAACCCAAGTGTGCCAAAAGTCACCCTCAAACTAAAGGAAAAATGACAAAAGACAGGGGCAAGCAACACAATACCAGAACTGTTGGGCAGGCCTCAGTCACCGGGGGAAGTGGGTCTGCACTTGTTCAAATAACACGGCGGACCACACAACTTAACATCCCGCACTATCAATCATAAGCCAACACCTAATATATACTTTTAAATGCATTTAAAAACAACTTAGCTGAAAGTGGAAATGCCCAACAGAAAAAACGCGGAGCTCCAAAGCTCACATGCTGGATAATCAGGAAGCACACTATCTGCAGTCCAGTCGACTTGAGTTTCACCAAAATATTCAAGGCTGCTTCAGGACACAATGCAGAGAAACAAAAAATCCCCCATGAGCAATGAAACGGTCTCAACGTTTGGAGACCTCTATACAGGAATCGGAAGGCATACAAGCAAACAGCCAATCAAAACAACTCAGACCAAATAGACAGCATCGTGTCAGCAATGATGCCACAAGTAGCTGATAGAAAAACTGGAACAAATGAACTAAATTGCTGACATCCATTCAACCGAGTCATTTAACACTAGAAGCCCCAAAAGGAATTTTACCTAGGAACCCCAAAGTGCGTCAATTGACGCATTATCACGACGACTGCGTTTAGCATGAAATGCAGATGTGAATTAATGTGAAGTTACTTATTTGTTAAATACGTGCAGTATGTGACATTATTACATGACGTCTTCGTGTGTTTATTGTTTGCAATGTCGGAGTAAAACTGTAAACAGTGATTGAGATGCACCACCTAGTGGGAACATGAATTTATACCTAGAAGCCCCAAAGTACGTCAATTGACGCATCCAAGACAATTGAGTGCGGCAATTGACGTACTTTGGGGCTTCTAGGTAAAAATTCATTTTCCCACTAGGTGGTGCATCTGTCATTAATTTTCGATGCACATATTTGAACATCTTGACCTTGCTAACAAAGTCATGGAACATGACTGACATGGTTCTAGCAGTGGCGCTGGTATACAATTTCGAAGATGCATTTGCGTCAATTGACACACTTTGGGTCTTCTAGTGTTAAGCCTGAAGGTTGGATCGCCTTAAGGCGGAAAATCCACTTCTGTTCTAAACAAGCTAGGCGACGATGAGCTTGGCCAGCCTGTAAATTAGAAACCACATCAATCACACACCAATGGAGATCACACCATTCATGGTGATTATCAACACAATGTTGGATGATAGGCGCATTCAACACAATGTTCTTAAGTCGAGGTTTATGTTTCAGTCAGCTGTAACCAAACCGGACGACAAGTTCTCTCGACATAAATACTAGGGCACGGGCAGATAATGATGTAAATAGCCCAGGATGAAAGACAATTCATGATGTGTTTTAAACAATAGGCAACCCCACTCACCGGATGCACCCAAGTGTCTATATCCAAGGAAAGTTCGCACATGCCACAATGACCACACGGACCATGATGCTCTTTAGGGGAAATAGATGAGAAATGTTGTGAAAAATCAGCAGAGATGAAAAAATCCCCTAAATTATGTGCCCGAGTAAATGCGATACACGGGCCGTGGCCAAAAATTGTATGTAAAGATAAAACATGCCAATGTTTAAAAATGCTAGATGCTATATTTTGCGCTTGGTCAGAATATTGCAAAACACAAACCTGATTGTCCATCCTAACCTTATGAGTTGTCTGTAACAATCAGCAATGTTGCGCATGCTTGGCATGAAGAAATTCCTTCCGGATGATTGATTTGGGGTACCCACGCTGAAGAAGTCTCTGAGTAAGAATCTTTGCCTGAACAAAGAAATTCATGATCAGTAGAACATATACGACGTACTCTTAAATAAAACTGCCCAAAAGGGAGGGCCTTCTTCATTTTAAAGGGATGATCAGGGCCGGATTTACCTATACGCCATGTACGCCATGACGTAGGGCCCACAGCCGGCAGGGGCCCACAAAAAAAAAACAAGTTCATTTTTTTTAAAATAAAATTTAAAAAAAAACCTGGTGGCTGCCGCCGCGGGGCCCCCTCTGCTGACCCGCGGGGGCCCCCGTCTACAAGCTGAAGCCGTCGGTTCCCTCCCTCCGTGCAGGCTGTGGGCTGTGTGAGACGCGAGAGTGTCTCCTCGCGTCTCTGTTAAGCCCGCAGGGGCTGATGGGAAATTTCCCATCAGCCCCTGCGGGCTTAACAGAGACGCGAGGAGACGCTCTCCCTTCGCGTCTCTCACAGCCTGCAGCCTGCACGGAGGGAGGGAGGGAAGAACCAACCGAACCAACGGCTTCAGCTTGTAGATGGGGCCCCCGCGGGTCAGTCGGTGCTGCTGCGGCAGCAGAGGGGGCCCCGCGGCGGCAGCCACCAGGTTTTTTTTTAAAATTAAAGTTTACTTTAGGCTGGGGGGGGGGTAGGACTGGTAATGGGCTATGGGGGGGTAGGACTGGTAATGGGCTATTGGGGGGGCTGGGGCTGGAAATGGGCTGGGGGGGGTAGGGCTGGTAATGGACTATGGGGGGTAGGACTGGTAATTGGCTATTGGGGGGGCTGGGGCTGGAAATGGGCTGGGGGGGGTTAAGGCTAGAGGTGGGCTGATGGGGTTAGGACTGGTAATGGACTGTGGGCTGTTGGGGGGGGCTTAGAACTGGCAATTGGCTTTGGGCGGGGTTAAGACTGGTAATGGGCTGTGGGCTGATGGGGGCTGTCTGGTAATGGGCTATGGGGGGGCTAGGACTGGAAATGGGCTGGGGGTTAAGACTGGAGGTGGGCTGATGGGGTTAGGACTGGTAATGGGCTGTTGGGGGGGGTTAGAACTGGTAATGGGCTTTGGGGGGGATAAGACTGGTAATGGGCTGTGGGCTGATGGGGTTGTCTGGTAATGGGCTATGGGGGCTAGGACTGGAAATGGGCTGGGGGGTTAAAACTGGAGGTGGGATGATGGGATTAGGACTGGTAATGGGCTGTGGGCTGATGGGGGGGGGTAGGACTGGCAATGGGCTATGGGGGGCTGACTGGAAATGGGATGATGGGGTTAGGACTGGAAGTGGGCTGATGGGGGGTTAGGACTGGTAATGGGTTATAGGGGGGGCTTAAACTGAAAATGGGGTGATGGGGGGTTAAGGACTGTAAGTGGGTTGATGGGGGGCTAGGATTGGTATTGGGTTGGGGGGTTGCTAGGACTGGAAATGGGCTGATGGATGGCTAGGACTGGAAATGGGCTGATGCAGGGACTAGAAGGGAATGGATGCTGGGTGAGGCTGGAACTAGAAGGGAGCTGATGTTGGGGGAGGATTAGAATGGGATGGGGCTGGAAGAGTAAAATGGAGAAGGGAAAAATATTTTGTGTGGGAGGGATAAAAAATCTACAATTGGCCGGGTATTGGGAGAGTAAGTGGGGATTGAGGATGGAGGGGTAAAATTTGAGTGGATGAAATAGGAATGAGGAAAGAGCAAAAGGAGAAAGATTAGTATGTTAAAGCAGATGTAGAGAGAGAATGGAAAAAAATCTAGAAGAGAGAAGAAAGGACAAATGGACAGCAGACGATGGAGAGTTAGCAGAAGACACGAAGAAACCAGAAGAAAGTGGCTGGAGCAATTGCAGCTGAAAAAAATGCACAAAAGGTAGAAAAATATCTCTTTATTTTGAATTCATTAATTGGAATATGTCAGCTCTGGTAAATGTGCATCATTAACGTCTGCGCTTTGTTTAGTACAAGAGCAAATTAATGTATAGTTTTATTTCTACAGTGTTGTACATTCCAAGTTTGGCTTTTGGGATTCCCAGTTTAATTATTGTCTTCCTGTTTCTAAATTGTGATTACTTGTTTGGTGATGGTCTATGTTCTGCATGTGTAACTGAGCTGAGGTGTTCTGTTTATATAATTCCTATTTGACATTGCCACTTGTTCTCTTTCCCCAGTAGGTCATGTATTGTTGTTCTCTGAAATGTATTGGTTTAATATTTGCAGTGTTGCCTTTTGATTGGTAGAGTATGGTGCTTTGTGAGTCCTGGTAGTGCTGTTAGGATACGGCGGGTTTACTATGGGTTCTAAATGGGCAGTGTTTGTAGTAGTTCCTAATGTGTCTGGCAGTTGGCACTGGATTATAGTAATGTAGAAATCTTTTAGTCTTTCTTTATCCATACACTCATTAAGAGGCACGTTTACTAAAAGTTAGTATATGGTAACATTATGCAAATATTTATGCAAATGAGGCCCCTTATGCAAATGAGGCCCCGCACCCCCCTTGGGCCGCCCCTGCTGGGGGCCCACAATTTTTGTTGGCGTAGGGCCTCATTCAAGGTAAATCCGGCCCTGGGGATGATGACTGGAAAAATGTAACAACTTGTTGTGGTCCACCAATTTGTGGTACAAAGTAGTAGTTAAAATCCCGCTGTCGTGCGTGAGCATCCAAAAACAAAAGCTGTGTGGTCGACATAGACATTGTAAACTGCAAGCATGAATCATGGGTATTGAGCCACACTGTAAAAGCTTGCAACGAATCCAGTGTCCATCCAAATACAAAAAATGTCGTCAAAGAAACAAACCCACAAACCAATGCTGTTAAACCATTCAGATGGGTATAAGTACGTTTCCTCAAATGACGTGATATATAAATTAGCTACACTGGGGGTAACACTGACCTCCATTGCCACTCCATGAATTTGCATATACTGTACAAATTTGATGCAAAGCGAAAATAATTTTTAGTTAAAATTAATTCAGCAATGGAGAGCAAAAATGCAGTGGAAACTCACTCAGTCTGTGACCGCTGTTCCAAAACTCGTTGTAATAAGGACAGAGCATGGTCATGTGGAATGTTAGTATATAGTGATACAATATCAAAAGAGACCATAATGATCGATGTAGGCCACATAGAACAGTGAGTCAAAGTCTGCAAAAAATGAGATGTATCACGAATATATGATCTTGACTGTAGAACAAAAGGTTGAAGGAAAAAATCCAAAAATTTAGATAAAGGTTCAAACACTGATTTATTTATTTATTTAATTAACATTTCTTATATACCTTCTTTCATGATATCAAGGCGGTTTACATTGAACAAACTGAAATTACATTGAACAGGGCATTATAACTTGGAGATAACTATTTTTACAGGGAACATCCATTGCTAGAAACAATGGGGTGAACAGGCAGTGAATGTAATGTTTTGTGCACTTTAGGAAGTATATAAAATACAGGGACTCTGGGATAGAGTACCCTTAAAAATGATGTTCTTGAGATGAAATCATGTTGTCATCCTTTGCACGTTGCAAAATGTCCAAAATCTCACTTTGCAGCACTGGTGTAGGATCCTGAAGTAGAAGCTGATAATAGCGCTGATCCGATAACTGTCTCATCACTTCCTCGTGATATGCTTGCCATTGTAAAATCACCAACGAACCCACTTTGTCAGCTGGTTTGAACACAACATCAGATGACTGTCGCAATTGTAATAAAGCTTGCCTCTCCTCATAAATTGTAAGATCGCCATCCTATCGAAGAGTGTGCCTCAATTGCATCAAAGGTCATGGAGAACTAAATCCCTAAAGGTGGCGATATGAGGATACAAAGGGTCACTGGAACTTGGGGTGAAAAAATGTATGAAAATTATCAACATCAACAGACGAATGTGAAATAAACTATTTAATCTGTAATGAGCATATTAGCCGAAAAATGTCTAACCATGCCTGAAAAGCATCATGACGATTAGTTGGAACAAAGGAAAAACCTTTGTTCAACACAGTTTCTTGCACAGATGTAAGGACTTTCTGAGAAAGATTAATAACTAGGGATTCTGGTGGCTGGAAAGACGTGTCACTGGACGGGCCGAGTCCAAATCGGGGCTGGGTGTCCATCTGTGCCGCCGAGTGCCCCGATATCCCCTGCAGCTGTTGAAGTTTCCCCTCTGAGGATAAAATTTATTCTTATTTGACGTTTTGCTCTTAGATGCGTCATCTTCTGAAAGAACATCACTAGAAGACTCCCCTGAAGAAGAAAAAGGAAGAACCATAACACAGTTTATAACAATAAAATAAAAATGAGTTATAATTTAGTTTTATAATCTGTACTGTGTTCCTCGCTCTCTTTCAGTTCCTTGGTGTACAAACATCTTGCATTTCCTCCATATAAGCTAATCGGCTTTTTGGTTTGGTTCAGTCCCTGACTGGAGTTTTGAGGAAGCCCCGCCCCCCTCTATGGGGGGGGGGGGCGCCATCTCATCCTTCGCCTCAGGCAGCAGATTGTCTTGAGACGGCCCTGAGTAAGGAGGTCATTTTAGAAGCCTTAGGGGGATGTTTACTAAAAACCGCAAAAGTGCGCGCCGCACAATAGCGCACGGAAAAGCGGCACTTAAACGCTTCTAAATGCTCTTAAACGCCCCGCACACGTGCGATGAACCCCTGCGCATGTGCGCGACACACTAATGGGCCCCGCACAAGTACGGGCCCGCAGATGTCCGATAGAGGCGTGGAACGGCTAACGGAGGGCGGAGGAAGGCTCCCGAGGGGCGGGAGAGACGGGGTCAATGGGCGGGGAAGGGGAGGGGAGAGGCTCCCCGCAAATTATCGGGCCCGAATTTACAAGGAAAAAATAGCGCGAGTGAAACACTCGCGGTAGAGGGCAGTTAAAGGGAAGAGAAACCATTTCCGTCTGCAATGTACAGTAAAACCGGGGAAACCTGCAAAACGTAAGCAGTGTGATACATGTGCACAGCACAAAAGTGAAAATAAAAATAGAAAATGACCACAACAAAAATATTAAAAATAGTAATTCAGCTGGGGAACAGTTATAGTAATGGGCAAATATAAAAACCACACCCAGGAAAGCTCCAGAAAAAAGAAATGAATTTTGGAAGGTTCTACTGAGCGGAGACTCCACCAAAACTAATTGCCATCTTTGGAGCTTTCCTGGGAGTGTTCCCTATGGTTGCCCATTAATAGCACTGTTGCCCAGCTTGGCTAAAAGTATAGCCCCTGTTTTTCGTGGTCATTTCCGTGGTTTATCTGCACATATGTGACCAGACAAGGTGAATGAGCCCACAGTAAACATGTGCAGAGCAGGGTTTGCGACCCCATCCTTCCAGGTTTACCATCTCCAGGGACTGCATTGTCTCTGTGGTGCAGCAGACAGAGCCAGTACCTCTAAGACCAGAAGGTCACAGGTTCAAATCCCAGCTGCAGCTACTGCCAACCCTGTCCACATATTTTTCCCACAACTACACCGTGATAGTAAGGACAAACCTTTATTGCTGAGAACATAGGCATGGTTAATACGCCTATATTTTACCACACCATAAACAGGCACATTATCTAGAGCAGAGTCTCCCAAATGCAGTCCTGGAGGGCCAAACACCATTCAGGTTCCATGCTTCCCCTAAGAAAGATGCCTGTGCTGCATATGTCTGCACCACCCCCATGGTATGCAGATGTAGCTCATGCATATTCATAGAGGACAGCATGAAGACCCGAACAGTGTCTGGAACACCAGGACTGGAGTAGGGAAACTCTGCCGTAAAGCAGCAGACAACAGGGCCAGACCCACCCACACCCACCCACAGGCCCCATTGGCCAATGCCTCCTGGAGAGGTAGGACATTGGGCCCTGCGTGCATCTCCCAGATCTAGCACCTGCGTACCTTAGCAATGCCACCCTATACCTGGGTACACGGTACACAGCCCTCAAACGTTTGATGTGGGTACCGGCAGATAGACAGTCCTACGTTCAGCACTGTTTGCTTCTTGAGCTCCATCAGAACAAGCTGTCTGATGTCTGCGGTGCGTGCTCCAGGTCTGGCCCCTGACAGTGTTTACCACCCTGGGGAGTGACCCCCAGCAGTACTGTGTACCATATCCATGGCTGTACTGTGCCCAGGACTGGTGTGGTGGGCAGGGCTACTAACCTCCTCTATAGTAGCACATTGCTGGCATAGGTGTGAGGGTGTATGTCTGTCTATACCAGAGCTACTCAATTCCAGTCCTGGAGGTCCACAACTCTGCAGGTTTTTGGGATAGCCCTAATGAATATGCATGAGATATATATGCATTAGAGATATCCTGCCAACCTGACTGGTTTGTGACCCTCCAGGGCTGGATTTGGAGACCCCTGCCTTACACCTCTGTCATTTAAGATTATGAGTGGGCAAGGTACAGATGTCCTAGACATCAAAAGGGTAGAAAGAATGTGTCACATTCCTCCTCGATTCTCACCACCACCAAAAAGTAGTCTAATAGAAAATATTTTGGTGGTGGCGAGAAGCGCGGAGGAATGTAACAAATTCTATCTAACCTTATTGATGTCTTGGACATCTGCACCTTGCCCACTCACAATCTTAAATAACAGAGGTGTAAGGCAGGGGTCTCCAAATCCAGCCCTGGAGGGCCACAAACCAGTCAGGTTGGCAGGATATCTCTAATGCATATATATTTCATGCATATTCATTAGGGCTATCCCAAAAACCTGCAGGGTTGCAGACCTCCAGGACTGGAATTGAGTAGCTCTGGTCTATACAGTGTGTGGTGGCTGCAAACACCTTCCACAGCCCACACTGCCAGCACTGTTGCCAGTATTGGCCTGCCAATGTGCATAATGAGCAGCAAGGTACCATGGGTATAGCTCAGACAGGGTGACCTCTGTATGTGCTGCTGGGGGATCACTCCACCCTGACTGTGCAGTGACCACAGCATGGCTAGGCACCCCCATAGTGCTATATAGTATTCCTCTCATGTGATATATATATGGGTGTCCTTTTGGGGCCCAGTCACTGACGTAACTGCTTGTGTGTGCTGCCATCCCAGTTCTGGGTGCATGCATTTCCACCAGGACTAACTAGCAGACTGTATTCAGCTGGTCTGTGTCTTGAAGGGGTGCCGTGCAGCGGCTGATGGCTTGCTGTAGGAAAATATCTGACAGCGGTGGGGTGCAGCTTAGCATATCCAGGCCTAATGGCTGTCTGATATTGTGTTTTGGGGGTGTATAGAGCTGCTGTGACTGCCCTGTGGGGTGTCTGTTCCTCAGTAGGGCTGGGGTTGATGGTCCACTCTACTGCCATCATTGCAGGGGGGTAGAATGTGGATCTGTTGATAGGTGACCCTGTTTGCCACCCTTGGCCGGGGGGGGGGGGGGGTGGGGTGGTGTTGGTGGCCCACCTAGGGGTCCATGGGGGGGTTCCCCTGACTGAGACAGACAGATATATCCAGGCTGTTTCTGCAGAAACAACCTATCTCATAGATTAACACTGCCTTGGAGCTCTGACATGGCCTCTCTCAGCTACGGAGGGTGTTGTGGACCTGGTCCTGGGCGCCTCATCGCACCCTCAGGGTGAGCACAGTACCCGCACAATGCGACGGGGTGTAGCTACTCTGTGCCAGTGGAACACCCACTCAGTACACCCTACCAGGCCGGGGTGCTGTGTGGGTGCACATGGACACTTCCTCCTGCCAGGCCGGGGAGCTGTTGAGGTGCATTCCCCATCTTGTGTGCATCTGTGGACAGCTGATTTGCATGTGCAGTGCATCATGGGTACGGGTGGCCTAACCCTATCCTGTCTACAACAGCAGACTGTCTGTGGGGTGACGTGCAGGTTCTCTGCAGCCAGCCAGGGGCTTGTTGTCAGCTATAGAGCTGTAGCTCCATGGTTACGTCACTGCCTATGACGCCAGAGGTCATGGGTTCAAACCCACAGTGGGGTTAACTGATAGGGTTTTCCACAGCATTGTTTTATTTCTTGTACATATGTTGCTGCCAGCAATAACACCCTCAGCATACTGTACCCATGGGGTGCCTCTGCGGGTGCTTTATTGGGCGCCCTATTGGCCACCTTATGGTTGCCGTCCATATAAGGTGCACTATACCTTACCCTGTGCCGCAACATATATGGTGCCCTATAGGGGACATTCTAGGGTGCCTTGGCGGACAGTGAGCTGTAACATGTGCCGTATGGGCCCCCTTATGTTAACACCACCCTAGTCCCTTGGCCACAGATCTCACTGCTCTCGATGCCTGCCTCGCTTCCATTTCCAGCTGGTTCTCTTGTAACTTTCTTCACGCTAACCCTTCCAAGTCCTCTGCCATCTGGTTCTCTTTCGGTGCCCCCTCCCCTAACCTGACACACACTATGTCCACCCTTCCCATCCCCCTTGTTCCCACTCTCCGCTACTTTGGTGTTATTCTGGATCCCTCGCTTTCTTTCCATCAACACATTTCTGCACTTGTGCGTAGTTCCTTCTTTCATCTCTGCAGGATCCGGGCTATTCGGTTACTTCTTCCCACTCCCTCCCTCACTACTCTCATCCTCTCACTCGTGATCACTCGCCTTGATTATTGTAACTCAATTCTTGCAGGTCTCCCCCATTATCAGCTTCGACGCCTTCAGTTACTTCAAACTACAGCCGCTCGTCTTCATACCCATTCCTCCCCTCGTGACCATGTTACTCCCTGTCTTCTTACCCTCCATTGGTTCCCCAACAAAGTCAGATTTATTTATAAGCTTCTCACTATCACACATAAGGTTCTTCACATCGGCACATCCCAATATCTGGCTGATATCATCCACCTCCAGCCTACTCCCCGTCTACTCCGCTCCGCCCATGGCAATCGTCTCTTACTTCCCCCCCCCCCCTTCTCAAGCCCATCTCGAACTCCGCTCTATGGAATTCACTACCACACTCCCTCCGTACTGAGTCATCTTTCTCCCGGTTCAAATTGCTTCTCAAGACCCACCTTTATTGTCAGGCTTATGATCTCCCTACCTTGTCTGATCTTTCCGCCCTCCTCCAGTTGGACCCCCATCTGCAGTGACCCCGTGATATAATAGTTTGCACTTACCACAGCTCCCCTTCCCCTCCCACCCTCTGCCTTCCCATCCTGTTCATTGTTAATGGTGTCTCTTGTCTATCTCTGTCCCTTTGCTATCCTCCTCTCTGCTTTTTCTATTGCTCTCCTATAAGTTAATGGCGTTCCTTTTCCCTCTTTTGTTTCTGGCAGTCTATATTTTTATTGTACACTGCCCTGACACTCCAGTATGGGCGGTGTATCAAGCTGTGCAAATAAAGATAAAGATTTGTGCCTGGAGCAGGTATAACCATTGATGCAGCTTGGGACGTGCAGGGCATTTCTGAAATCAGTCAAGAATGTCCAAGCTCTTGGGAGTGCCCTAGACACACCTCCATCATTCCCCTTTCATTGCTTAGATGTTCTTGCACTGGGGATGTCTCTGGAGCCAGCTTCTAAAATGCCTCCAGAGACGTCTCTGTGATTTGGATGTCTGTATGTTCATTTGCAGACATCCAAAGCACAAATAGCACTTTGAAAATAACTCTCATAGTCTGATAGTTGCAATGATATAAACTTCTCTGCTATTTTTGACACAAAAGGAAGGGATGGGTCAGCTGATATGTTCTTAATTTGGTGACAAATATTAGTTTCTTTCCATGTGCTGAGAATGAGACCCTGAGAGACTTGTTAGGCACCATTATATGGAGATACAGTACAAGTAGTCAGAAAATTGTTTCACTAGTTGAGATGGAAGACTGTCAGCCTGAGTAGTAGTTTTCCTAAGTTTTCCTAAGGAGATAAGTGAAGGGGGATTGAATGCTGTAAGAGAGCTTAGGGTGTTTGATTATGAAGAGGTGTTAGGGAACGATTCTTCAGGGAGGGTGATAGGGACCTCTATAGGATTGGTGGTGATATTGGATGATGACTGAAATTAAAATCTCATGGGCCAGTGGAGATCCAGCCTGCTAAGAAGGCAGAACTTGATATTTAACGGCATTATTCACATAGTGCTACTGAATATCTTCACAGATTGCCCTGGCACTATCTAGTTAGTGCAGGGATAGGTCCAAGGGCCGTACTGTCACTTACTCAGATTACCTGATTATCAGTGGCCCTTGTACAGACAGCTTAGGCCACATGAAAAGCAGGCCTAAATTGTAATCCAGGTAAGTGTCAGCTGAAAATCTCTCTAGAAGCTCTATTCTATCCTGGTTTTCTTCTTATCTCTCCCATTGCACTTTTAGTGCATGTTCTGGAGAGTCCTCCTCTACCGTCATCCTGCTTTCATCAGTTGGTGTACCTCAGGGCTCTGTCGTGGGACCTCTCCTTTTCTCTCACTACACTCAATCCCCTGGTGCACTTATTTCCTCCCATGGTTTTCAATGCCATCTTTATGCTGACGACTCTCAGATCAACCTTTCTGTGCCTGAAATCTCTCCAGAAATCCAAGCTTGGGTCTGCTTATCCAATATTGCTGCCTGGATGTCTCACTGCCATCTGAAACTGAGCATGACCAAAACTGAGCTCCTTATCTCTCCTCCTAAACCCACCTCTCACCTTCCTCCCTTTTCTATTTCTGTGGATACCACTACACTCCCCTCTGTTTCCTCAGCTCACAACCTTGGGGTGATCTTTGACTCTTCTCTCTCTTTCTCTGCACACATCCAACAGATTAGCTAAAACCTGTCTCTTCTTTCTCCATAACATTGGAAAAAATTCATCCCTTCCTTTCTACACACACTACAAAGAATCTCAACTACTCACTAATCACCTCTCATCTTTTGTAACCTGCTCCTCACTGGTCTTCCTCTGAATCGTCTTTCTCCCCTTGAATTTGTTCAAAACTCAGCTGCACAGCTTATCTTCCACCAGCATTGCTATGCTCATGTAACTGCTCTTCTCAAGTCACTTCACTAGCCCTCTATCCATTTCCGCATCCAGTTCAAACTTCTTCTATTCACCTACAAGTGTATTCATTCTGTGGCTCCTCACTGCTTTTCCTCTCTTATCTCACTCTACACTCCTCCTCGGGAACTCTGCTGCTCTGGAAGATCTCTTTTATCTGTGCCTATCTCTGCCACTGCCAGCTCCAGATTTCTTCCATTCCATACCTGGAACAAACTTACTGAGTGGGTGTGTCAGGCTTCTTCTTCTCTGGCCCTGTTCAAGTCCAAGTTGAAGATCCACCTCTTTTTGAGGCTGCTTTTGGATCCTGATTCTCCTCATTCTCTTGCCCACTAATTATGTGTATATCTTGGCATGCTCTAGTCTGCAGTTGATGAGCAGTGACTGTGCTCTGTATGCCTTGTAGCACTATGAAAATGATTAGGAGTAATAGTAATAGTAGTAACTGGTTAGGTGCTGGCACTAACCCAATTAGCATTGCTCACGCCCTATATTCAGTGGGTCTTGCATTGTTGCATTCAGTGGGTTAGGTTGTTTGGTTGAAAGACTGTAGGTGTTAGTCAGTTACTTACATAAGAACATAAGAAATGATATACTGGGTCAGAGCAAGGTCCATCAAGCCCAGTATCCTGTTTCATCAGTGGTCAATCCAGGACACAAGTACCTGGCAGGTTTCCAAAAGGCACACAGGTTCCTCAATGGTTGTCTCGGGGCAATACCATCACCAATCCTATAGATGTCCTTTGGACACTCCCTGAAGAATCATTCTCTAACACCTCTTCATAATCAAACATCCTAAATGCTCTAACAGCATTCAATCTCCTTTCACTTATCTCCTTAGGAAAAACTTTGAACTCTACTACTCAGGCTGACAGTCTTTCATCTTAACTAGTGAAACAATTTTCTGACTACTTGTACTGTATCTCCATATAATGGTGCCTAATAAGACTCTCAGGGCCTCATTCTCAGCGCATGGAAAGAAGCTAGTATTTGCCCCCAAATTAAGAACACATCAGCTGACCCATCCCTTCCTTTTGTGTCAAAAATAGCAGAGAAGGTGATATTATTGCAACTATCAGACTATGAGAGTTATTTTCAAAGTGCTATTTGTGCTTTGGATGTCTGCAAATGAACATACAGACATCCAAATCACAGAGACATCTCTGGAGGCATTTTCAAAGTTGGCTCCAGAGACATCACTGGCACAAGGACATCTAAACCATGAAAGAGGAATGATGGAAGTGTGTCTAGGGCACTCCCAAGAGCTTGGGCATACTTGACCAATTTCAGAAATGCCCTGCATGTCCCAAGCTGCATCAATGGTTATACCTGCTCCAGGCACAAATAGTCATCAGAAAGTGCTTGTTTTGCCAGTCACACATCCAGAGTGTGTGGAGAAGAAGATACTCTTATAGCCCTTACATTTTCCATGTTGACAATAAACACTGATGGGGAATTTATTTATTTATTTTATTTTATTTTATTTTATTTAGCTGTATTTATATCCCGCTTTTCACCGGGTCAAAGCGGTCAATTGGGGGATACATTTAACATGAGGGGATATGAGACACACACACTAATACATATGAGGGCAGGGCCGGCCCATCCATTGTGTGGGAATGTTGCCCGCACATGACACCACACCTTAGGGGACCCTGTGCCTGAATGGCTGCAGAGGGAGCCAGGGAGGCCCAAAGCACTGGCTGACCTCTGAACAGCCACAGGAGTCAATAGTGGTGTTTGCCTTTTTTCCCCGCAGCTGTGATAAAAAGGAACCCACCAGCAAAATGAGTGCTGGGAGGTCAGGGGCACTTCGGATGTGTCCCCGTTTAACCTCTTGGCACTCAGCGCGCTGGGGGGGCTTCTTTTTATCACAGTTGCTGGAGAAAAGGCAAACGCTGCTCTTTACTCCCACAGCTGTTCAGAGGTCAGCTGGGGCTTTGGGCCTCCCTTGCTCCCTCTGAAGCCGATTAGGCGTGCGGCCCCTTTTGTTGTGTGGCGGGGGGACTTGGGGCTAGAATGAGAATGGTTGGGGGCAGGACTGGAAATGGGCTGTTATTGGGGAATGGAGATTGGAACTGGAAGGGAATAGATGCTGGGAGGGACTGCAAGAGAATTGATACTGGGGGGTTAGGACTGGAAATGGGCTGGGAATGGGGGACTGGGAATAGAAGGGAGCTGATGCTGGGAGGGACTGGATGAGGACTGATACTGGGGTTTTAGGACTGGAAATGGTTTGGGGATGGGGGACTGGGCCTGGAAGGGAACTGATACTGGGGGTTTAGGACTGGAAATGGTCTGATGCTGGGGGACAGGAAGGGAGCTGATGCTGGGAGGGACTGGAGGAGGACTGATACTGGGGATTAGGACTGGAAATGGCCTGTGGATGGGGGATGAGGGACTGGGACTGGAAAGGAGCTGATGCTGGGATGGACTGGAGGAGGACTGATACTGGGGGGTTAGGACTAGAAATGGGCTGATAATTGCCATGGGGAACTGAGACTGAAGGGAGCAGATGGTGGGGGGACTGGTGGAGGACTGATACTTGGAGGCTGGGACTGAAAATGGGCTGATGCGTGGTGATGGGCGAATGTGACTGGAAGGGAGTGGATGCTGGAAGGGGCTGGAACAAGAAGGGAGCTGATGCTGGGGGAGTACCAGAATGGGTTGGGGCTGGGACTGGGAGGAGAAAGAAGCTGGGGAAGTGTGGATGGAGAGAGGAACAGATATTTTGTGTGGAAGGGAAAAAAATCTATAATTGGCTGAGTATTGGGAGAGTATGTGGGGATTGAGGATGGAGGGATGACATTTGAATGGACGAAAAAGGAACAAAGAAAGAAATGGAGGAAAGATCAAAAGGGGAAAGATCATATGTTAGAGGCAGATGTAGAGAGAATGGGAAAAAAAACTAATAGAGAAAAAAAGGACAAATGGACAGCAGACAATGGAGAGTTAGCAGAAGACATGAAGAAAGCAGAAGAAAAACTGGGGCAATTCCAACTGAAAAATAAAATGTCCAAACAACAAAAGGAAAAAAACCCTATTTTATTTTGAATTTATTAACTGGAATATGTCAGCTCTGGGAAATGTGCATTGCTACTGTTTTCCGTTTTGTTTAGTACGAGAGGAAATTAATTTACAGTTTTATTTTTCCAGTGTTGTTGTACATTCCAAGTTTGGCTTTTGGGGTTCCAGGTTTAATTATTGTCTTCATACTTTTAAATTGTGATCCCTTGTTCTATGTTTGGTGATGGTCTATGTTTTGCATGCGTAACTGAGCTGCGGTAGTCTGTTCATGTGTTTTTTATGTGACAGTCCCACTTGTTCTCTTTCCCCAGTAGGAGATGTGTTGGTATTCTCTGAGATGCATTGGTTTAATATTTGCAGTGTTGCCTTTTGATAGGTAGGATTTGCTGCTTTGGGAGTCCTGGTATTGCTGTTATGATACGGCAGGTTTGCTATGGGATCTAAATGACACTAAGAAGATCCTGCACCACAACTGCTGTGCCAAAGGATTTCTCCCCCATCTTAATTCATTTTTCTTAGTTGTTAATATTGTTTTTATCGGAGCCGCTATGCAGGAGGGGGTAGAGATCCACCCCCTCTTTGGAATAGCCGCTCCTTTTTAATCAAGCATTTGTAAAAATGAATGTTCAATCACTTGTCTGAAATGCTAGAATGCTTCAATGCCGCTTCAGGAGAATTACTGCCATCAACATGTAACGTTTCGGGTCAGCACTCAGCGACCCTGCATCAGGTTGAAACAAGATTTAGTCCTGCAGTCACGGAAGCAAAGAACAGAACTGGCAAACAGCAACCTTTATAGCGCTTGAAACTTGGCGTTTGACATGAAAGACAGCTGAGACATAAATGACAGTCAGTGAAAACCAATGAAAAACTCCCAACAACTGATCAGCCAATAGGAAGGGGGAAACCCTACTGAAACAAGGGAACCCCCCAACAGAATTGGTTATTTGAACCACAGGGGAAGGAAGAAGGAAGCGGCTCAAGTTACTGGCCCCTAAACATCAGAAAACAGAGTCGTGATAATAGACTACTCCACTCAAGGGCCTCATTCAGACCATATGGGGCTACCATATTTAATCGAAAGCTCCACCGTTGCTCAGTTTTCTGCAACCTATGTATTCGGTTGCCACCGTGGGGATCTGGTGGGACAAAATCAAGAACCCACCAGTGTAACTGCTCAAAACTGTGATTCTTTTAACATAGAAACAGGGGCATGTTTACTAAACTGCGGTAATGTCATTCCGCGGTAAAGGTAGAGATGCCCATATAAAGGAGTGGGCGGGGCAGCAGTAAAGCTGTGTGTCAGATAAGGCGCGTTAAAAGGCATGTTATAAGGCACCGTAGAAGGCACGTAACCATGCTCTGTGATTGGCTACTTCCAACCCTTCAGTTCCAATGAAACTTTTGCGGATCTGTGAATTTGCGTATCACGAAGTACGAATGTACGAGGGCATACTGTATCTTCTAAAAGTACTGAGGGGCCCTTTTACTAAAGTGTGCTGAGCTTATGCAACTAAAGATACAGCTGACGGTGAATATGATGGAGGTCTATAAATCAATGAATGGAGTGGAACGGGTAAATGTAGATTGGTTGTTTACACCATCAAAAAGTAGAAAGACTAGAGGACATGCAATGAAGCTACAATGTAACCCATTTAAGGCTAAAGAGAAAATATTTTTTTTTACTCATCACGTTATCAAACTCTGGAATTGGGTTACCGGAGGATATAGTAAAAGCTGTTAGTGTAGCTGGGCTGAAAAAAGGTTTGGACAAGTTCCTGGAGGAAATGTCATAAAGCAGAGATTCCCAACTCCACTCCTGGAGGGCCAAACACCATTCAGGTTTTCATGCTGTCCCTAATAAATATGTATGAGATGCATTTGCATGCACTGCCCCCATTATATTTGAAGAAAACCCCGTGATCTGGCCACAATACCACGGCTCTTTCAGTCTCTGGTCTCTCTAACAGTGAGAAATAAGCAGAGAGTAACACAGAACACAATCACACACAAAGTGCCACTTTCTTTGAGCTCAGAGGGAAAACAACAGACGGCCTATGGACTCTGCACAGTTCCACGTCTGTTGGATTCAAATTCTTCCTCCTGAAAAGCTCTTTTTATTGACGAGAAAAGGAGAAGCAACACAGTCATTAAGCATAAACGTGGCATAACACAAGGTGTCGCTAGAGTTCTTTTTACAGAGTAAGAGCTGATTACAGTGTATTAGATGAAATTTACTTGATTATGACAAAATTATTTATAATTGCAAAGTTGCAAAAAATTATGTTGTGTCAGCAGGGACCTATAGTTGACTGTACAATAAACTATGGTTGCGCAGTTCGTAGCCTATGTTTATTCTTTATGCTTGCATTAACAATGTTCCCAAACTATTTTAAAAGACAGTTACACAGAAATCATGATCATGATATCCTTTTCTATTTAAGAGGAAGTAGGTGAAAAGCCAAACTTCTAAACATATTCTGTATCAAGAAATTCATCCATCTTCAATTACATATTGGGGATTCTGGTATCCCTTTTACCTGTCCATTCCTACAATATTCAAATGTATCTCATGTATATTCATTAGGGACAGCCTGAAAACCTGAATGGCGTTTGGCCCTCCAGGACTGGAGTTGGGAATCTTTGTCATAAAGCATTATTAAAGAGGACTCGGGAAATCCACTGCTTACCCCAGAATGAGCATTCTGGAACCTGTGTACTATCTTGGGAACCAGCCAGGGACTTGTGACCTGGATTGGCCACTGTAGGAAATAAGATACTGGGCTTGATAGACCTTGGTCTGACCCAGTATGGCATTTCTTATGTTCTTTTACTTTAAATCTCCTTATTGTTGTAACAATAAACACATCAATACAGCTATGCAATCACCGGTAGTAATGACAAACTCTTAAGTACATTTCCAACATGGAACATCTATACAATGTGAATACAATATTACAGGGGAGAACATCATACATCACTGAAGGTACTTATGTTCTTAACAGGTGTTTAGCATAAAAACTAAAGCACTGATGTGACCTAACTACCAGAAGTTTGTTCTGGCAATTATTGCACTGAACACCACAGCGGCATACAGTGTCCACAGGTGCACTTAACTCCACGTACTCAGGAGGTGTAAGGTGAATCTGTGTTGATTGCAAGGGTCACAGTTGGTGTACAGTATTTATTTACTTGCACAGATTTGTTGCACCACTTTTTGTCAAAAAGACAGGCTTGATATACTCGAGAATCAAGATTTCTGAAAAGACAACTAAGAAAACTTAAAAGAAAATGGAGAGTTACCAAATCACAAGATGATAGGACCCTATACATGAACACCCTCCTAATTCACCATACAAGAATAAATGACCAAAAGAGAGAGCATTATTCAAAGAATCTTATGAAATCCTTAATCGTCCAAGGGAACCTTTTGATATTGCAAAGTCATTAGTTAGATCTCCTACCACACCAGACCACAAATCCAGCTTAGACCTGCAAGTGATTACAGACCATTACAAGACAAAACTGCTTAGGCCAAATTCAGCCTTAGTGATGGACAAACCTGAAAACAGTGATAGTGTCACTTCATGGAACATCTTCTCCAAAATCAGTACTGACCAGTTACTCTGGACTATTACATCTATAAATACAATGACATCCCATCAACATCCATGTCCAGTAAGCTGGGTCAAACTAACAAGAACTGAAGTGGCACCCACTTTCTTCAACCTTTCCTTATCACTGGGTCACATGCCAAAGACCTTATTTAACTAGCCTTATATATTGCTTTTCTTCAGGTCAAAGCAGCATATATTAGGTACTATATATATATATATATATTTCCCTTGTCCCCAAAGGACTCACAATCTATGCTTTTGTACCTAAGGTGATGGAGGGTTGCCTAAGGCCTCAAGGAGCACCTTTGGGACTAGAAACCCCAATCCTCCCAGCCTAAGGTTGCTGTCTTCTAGTGGGATTTGTACCCCTGGCCCTATAGACTGAAGTAACCTGCCCCACCCACTAGGCCATTCCTCCCTCAAAGGAAGCAATCCTAAAAACATCTCAATGGATAAGAGTTGTCCCAAATCATATAGGCCCATATCAAACCTTCCATTCTTAACCTAAATTATAAAAAAAAAACATACAAAGACAACTTCAGGACCACCTAGACATGCACACACCTCTGGATATATACCAACATGGCTTCAGGCCTTACCATGGTGTGGAAACACTGCTAATAACACTCTTTGATAGGCTCATATGTGGCATAGAAAGAACCAAACAAGCCTACATATTAATATTCTTAGACTTATCCTCAGCATTTGATTGCATCAACCATGATATACTTTTAGTAAGACTCAAACAGATTGGCATCAATGGAACCATACTTCAATGGTTCAAGTCGTACCTTTTGGATCGGACACAGCTTTTAAAAATAGGGAACCTAACGTCGAGAACATACAGCCAGTATCAAGGATTACCACAGGGGTCAGCCCTTTCTGCACCGTTGCTTAATATTTATCTCCAGTCGATCTGAAAGATGTCCCAAGCACACGAGGTACACTACCGAATCTATGCAGATGACATTATGTAGATAGCCGGGTGGCTGGTGGATGTGAGGATTGCCTAATAAAATACCTGCCTGGTGCAAAGGTAGTGGACCACACGTGCCACCTAGACAAAGTCTTAGATAGCGCTGGGGAAGAGACTGCTGTCTTGGTACATGTCGGTACCAATGACAAAGGAAAATGTGGTAGGGAGGTTCTGGAGGCTAAATTTAGGCTTTTAGGTAGGAAGTTGAAATCCAGAACTTCCAGGGTAGCATTCTCTGAAATGCTTCCCATTCCACGCGCAGGACCCAAAAGGCAGGCAGAGCTCCGGTATCTCAATGTGTGCATGAGACGATGGTGCAAGGATGAAGGTTTTAGATTTGTTAGGAACTGGGGAACATTCTGGGGAAAGGAGGGGCTCTTCTGAAGGGATGGGCTTCATCTTAACCGGGTTGAAACCAGGCTGCTGACATTAATCTTTAAAAAGGAGATAGAGCAGCTTTTAAGCTAGATAATAGGAGAGAGACAACAGTCGCCCAAGAGCACATGGTTCGGAAGAATGTATCCTTGAAGGATACTACCAAAAGAATGAAGTTAGGGCATATCAGCAGAGAGGTTCCAACAAAGACAAAAGTAGCACAAATACCCTTGAGTAGGGAGCAGACAGGGCTTAAAGATTCCAGATTATCCCTGCCTACCGATAGCCAGATTAATATGAATAAAATACAGTCTCTAAAATGCTTGTGTGCAAATGCTAGAAGTCTAAAAAATAAGCTGGGAGAGTTAGAATATATAGCACTAAATGAGAGGTTAGATATGATTGGTATCTCAGAGACATGGTGGAAGGAGGATGACCAGTAGGACACTGTGATACCTTGGTACAAACTATATTGTAATGATAGAGCACAACCCCTCCACCAATTTGATCAGCTCTATGTTAGAGAGGGCATTGAGTCAGAAAGGATTAAAGTTTTGCAGGAAACAAAATTTGCTGTAGAATCTCTATGGATTGAAATTCCATGTAAAAAGCAGAAGGCGATAGTAGTGGGGGCGTACTATTGACCGCCTGGCCAGAATCAACAAATGGATGATGAAATGCTCAAAGAAATCAGGGAAGCTAACAAAAATTACAGCACTTTAATAATAATGGGCAATTTCAAATACCCCAGTATTGACTGGGTCAGTGTCACGGCACGACATGCTAGGGAGATAAAGTTTCTAGATGAAATAAATGACTGCTTCTTGGAGCAGCTGCTTCATGAACTGACTAGAGGGGAAGCCATTTTGTACCTAGTCCTTAGTGGAACACCAGATCTGGTGCAAGAGATAAGGGTGTTGGGGCCACTTGGCAATAGTGATCACAGCATGATCACGCTTGATTTAATAAATGGAGGAGGGATGGTAAGGAAATCCATCAAGGTTGGGTGTTGTTTAAAAATACTTTCTTGGAAGCCCAGACCAGCTGTATTCCACGCTTTAAAAAAAAGTGGAAGGAAGTCCAAAATATTGCCAGCATGGTTTAAAGGTGAGGTCAGAGAGGCTGTTTTTGCCAGAAAAGCATCTTTCAGGAAATGGAAAAAAGAGCCAAATGACGAAAACTGGAAACAGCACAAACACTGGCAAATTAGAAGCAAGTCATTAATAAGGCAGGCAAAGAGAGAATTTGAGAAGAAGCTTGCTGTGGAAGCAAAAACACGTAATAAGGACTTTTTCAAGTATATTTGTAGCAAAAAACCTGTGATAAAGTCAGTTGGATCATTAGATGATAGAGGGGTAAAAGGGATACTAAGAGGGAACAAGGCCATAGTGGAGAAACTGAATGAATTCTTTGCATCAGTCTTTACTGAGGAAGATGTGGGAATGTTACCCATGACTGAAGTGGTATTTAAAGGTGATACTGTGGAAGAATTGAAAGAAATATCAATACACCAGGAAGATGTATTACAACTATTTGATAAACTGAAGAGTAGCAAATCACCTGGACCTGATGGTATACATCCAAGGGTGTTGAAAAAACTGAAATGTGAGATTGCAGACCTTTTATAAGAAATCTGTGAATTAGTAATCTGTAAGCTATCATTAAAATCATCGGTAATACCTGAAGACTGGAGGATGGCCAATGTAGCGCCAATTTTTAAAAATGGTTCCAGGGGTGATCCGGGAAACTACATACCGGTGAGTCTGAGGTCAGTACTGGGAAAAATGATTGAAACCATCATAAAGAACAAAATTACTGAACATGTAGATAGTCATGACTTAATTGGAGACAGCCAACATGGCTTTAGACAAGGAAGATCTTTTCTTACTAATCTGTTTTGTTTTTTTGAAGGTGTGAATAAATAGGTAGACAAAGGTGAGTCAGTTGATATAGTATATCTGGACTTTCAGAAAGGTGAATAGTGGGGTAGCTCAGGGATCTGTGCTGGGTCCGCTGTTTTTCAACATATTCGTAAATGACCTGGAAATGGGAATACAAAGTGAGGTTATCAAATTTGGAGATGACACAAAAATATCTAAAGTTGTTAAAACCCATGAGGATTGTGGAAAATTGCAAGAGGATCTCGATAAATTGGAAGAATGGGCATCCAAATGGCACATGAAATTTAATGTGGACAAGTGCAAAGTTATGCACCTGAGAAAGAACAACCCAAACTATACTTACACAATGCAAGGTTCCACATTAGGAACCATCACCCAGGAAAAAGATTTAGGCTTCATCATGGATAACATGTTAAAACCCTCCACCCAGTGTGCAGGGGCAGGCAAGAGGGCAAATAGAATGCTAGGTATCATAAGGAAAGGAATGGAGAATAAAACAAAGGATATTATAATGCCTCTGCATTGTTCCATGGTGCGACCGCACCTTGAATATTGTGTGCAATTCTGGTTGCCGTATCTTAAAAAGGATATAGCGTTATTAGAAAAGGTACAGAGAAGATCCATCAAAATGGTAAAGGGGATGGAAGGATACCCCTATGAAGAGAGGCTAAAAAGGTTAGGGCTCTTCAACCTGGAAAAGAGATGGCTGAGGGGAGATATGATAGAGGTCTATAAATTAATGAATGGAGTGGAACGGGTAAATGTAGATTGATTGTTTACATCATCAGAATATAGAAAGACTAGCAGACATGTAATGAAGCTACAGGGTAACCTATTTAAGACTAATAAGAGAAAATATTTTTTCACACAACGTGTAATCAAACTCTGGAATTTGTTACCGGAGGATGTAGTAAAAACTGTTAGTGTAGCTGGGTTTAAAAAAGGTTTTGACAAGTTTCTGGAGGAAAGGTCCATAAACCATTATTAAAAGGGACCCGGGATATCAATGTTTAACCCAATACAAGTATTCTGGAACCTGTGTCTTTTGGAAAAACTGCTAGGTACTTATGACATAGATTGGCCACTGTTGGAAACTGGATACTGGGCTTGATGGACCTTGGTCTGACCCAGTATGGCATATCTTAGGTTCTTATGTTCTTATGTACCTCTTTTGATACAAGGAAACCCAACTTCATACAGATCCCAGACTGTTTCAATGAAGCTCTACGATGGTTAGACTCATGCAACCTCAGTATAAATTTTAACAATACAGAGGTCCTTCACACCACCAGACAAAATAGAAGTCTGAGATACAAACCTTGAAGTTAAGAATAAGGTTAGATATCTAGGAGTGATCCAGATCAAAACCTAAATGTAACTAAATGCATTACCTCAACAGCTTGGACAATCTACAATAAAATCAGGATGACCCAAAATCTAAGACCACTACTTTTAGCTCAGGAATTCCACTCAGTTCTACAGGCACTGATCAACCCCCACTTTGACTATTGCAGTAGCATACTACAATGCTTGCCATAACAAACACTAAATCAACTACAAATAGCACAAAATGCACTTGTGACAAAAACTGAACATATCACACCCATTCTCTTCCATCTGCACTAGCTACCTATAACATGTAGAATCAAATACAAATCATTAGTAACCACCAGGGCTGGCCGATCCATTGAGCGAGAATATTGTTCACACAGGGCCCTGTGCTTCAGAGATCCCTTTGCCAATTCCATTCTGCACATGGTGTTCAGTTTGCAGGGCCAGCCAGATTCAGAGGGAGCTGGAGAGGCTCAAAGCCCCAGCTCACCTCTGCACGGCACCGGAGTGAAGAGCGGAGTGCAGCAGCTGTGTTCTCCTGAAGTGCACTGAGTGTTAGGAAACAGGAACTGTCCTTTAACATCTGGCGCACCAGCGTGCTTCAGGAGAACACAGCTGCAGGAGTGAAGGAATATACTGCTCTTCACTCCGGCGCTGTGCAGGGGTGAGCTGGGGCTTCGGGTCTCCCCTGGCTCCATCTCAAGTCGGTCAGATAGGTGAAGGACTCTATAGAGGGGGGGGGGGAGGACTAGGATAGCACTGGAAATGCTGATGAGGGGGCTAGGATTGGAAATGTGATGATGGGGGCGAGGAATGAAAAATAGGCTGATGGGGAGGTTAGGATGGAACTGGAAATGGTTGATGTGGGGCTAGGACTTGATTGGGCTGATTGTGGGGTTGATTGTGGGGGTTTGGACAGGAAATGGGCTGATGGGGGGCTAGGACTGAAAATGGGCTGATGGGGGGTTAGGATAGGACTGTAAATAGCTGATGAGGGGGCTAGGATTGGAAATGGGCTCCACCTCACCCATGCTCCTCCTCCGGCCATTCCTCTCCTGTCCCCATCCAGAGCTCCCTGCACAACACCGCTGTACATGCAGGGAGCCCGGAGATGAGAATTCACTCCCTGCAAATAGCGGGGGTTGGACGTCCAAGTCCATCCCTGCTATTTGCAGATTGGAATGACCCCCATAGTGTATCTTCATTTTCAAAAAGCCTTTGACAAAAGCCCTCATGACTGATTCTTGGGGAAATTAAAAAGTCATGGGATCCACCACTGTGAATCAGGAACTGGTTAAAAGAAGATAGGCAGTAGGGCTAAAATGGCCAGTTTTCTCAGTAGAGAAAGGTGAATAGAGGAGTGCCCCAGAGATCCAAGCTGAACCCACTGCTTTTTAAGATATTGATAAATGACCCGGAAATGGGAATAACAAGTGAGGAGATCTAATTTGCAGATGACACAAAATTATTCAAAGTTGTTAAAACACAAGAGGATTATAAAAAATTGCAAGAGGACCTTGATAAATTGGGAGACTGGGTATTCAAATAGCAGGTGAAATGTAATGTGCACAAGTACAAAGTTATGCACTTCATTCCACCCTGCTGCTCTATATGCCTGGGACAGACTACCTGAGCATCAGGCGCCTTCTCTTTCACTATTCAAGTCTAGGCTGAAGACCCACCTCTTTGAGGCTGCTTTTGGATCCTGATGCTCCTCATTCTCTTGTCCACTACTTATGTGTATCTTGCCATACTCTAGTCTCTAGTTCTGCAATGTTTTTTCACCTTGATTAGATTGTAAACTCTGATGAGCAGGGACTATGTCTTACATCTATATGTACAGCACTGTGTACACTTTGTAACGCTATACAAATGATTAGTAGTAGTAGTAGAAGAGGAACCAAAACTATGGTTCCACAATGCAAGGTTCCATGTTAGGAACAACCACCCAGGAAAAGGATTTAGACATCATCATGGATAATATGTTGAAACCCTCTGCCCAGTGTGTAGCCAAGAAAGCAAATAGAATGCTAGGAATCATAAGGAAAGGAATGGAGAATAAAGCAAAGGATATTATAATGCCTCTGTATCATTCCATGGTGAGACTGCACCTTGAATATTGTGTGCAATTCTGGGCGCCATAAAGAATATAGCAGAACTAGAAGTGGTACAGAGAAGAGCAACCAAAATGGTATAGTGGATGACAGGATACCCTACGAGGTTAGGCTTACAAGATTAGGGTTCTTCAACTTGTAAAAAAGATGGATGATAGAGGTCTATAAAATAATGATTGGGGTGGAAAAGGTAAATGAAGATCGGTTGTTTATTCCTTCAAAATGTAGAAAGACTAGGGGAAACTCAATGAAGCTACAATGTAGCACATTTAAGACCAATTGGAGAAATATTTTTTCTCTCAAGGCATACTCAAACTCTGGAATTTGTTACTGGATGATATGGTAAAGGCTGGGTTTAAAAAAAGTTTGGACAAGTTCCTGGAGGAAAAGTCCTTAAACCATTATTAAAGAGGACCAAGGAAATGCACTGTTTACTCCAGGATAAGCAACATGAAATCTATGTACCTTTTCCACTGATTAGTGCAACACAGAACGCCTTTTTGTTGGAGAGGCCAATTGACCAACCTTTACTCCTGCCCCTCAAATTCCCCTGTTGGGGTGCTGTGTGGGGCAATCTGTTGCTTGGACCATGACCTTGATGGCCTATTCCATTCTGCTATCTATGCCACTGATACATCTTAAGTGACCCAGGAGGATGTGGCTGGCCTCACCTACTGTTTATCCGTGCTTTAGCATCAGCAGTCTTTGAGGAAGAGTTGGACAGGAGGATAACCTGTGGCTTGCCTGACATCTGGCTCTATTTAGTGTTCTTGTACCAGTGACATAGATACTGAGACAGAAGGAGTTCATGCTGAAACTGAAGACCCATGCCATTCCTGGAGGATTTTCACCAATGAAAAGACATCGTAGGGCTTGGAATCAGTGTTAACTGCCTCAGTGTCAATACCAAGTGCAACGGGGGAAGAAGTTTTTCTGATGTGTTTTTCAACATCTAGGCTTAGGTTTTAACAGTCAACTACATGAAAAACAAAAATGTATATTATCCCCCTCCTCCTACCCAATGCCTTTCAATTAACTTAACCTTATTCCTTACTATGTCCCTGGGCTGCTTCTCCATCTGCATATTCCAGCTCTGGTGCAGGGTATGCAGGGCCGGCCCAAGGGTTTCTGCTGCCTTCCTCTTCTGACCCTCCTCTGTGCTGCAGCTTCCTGTGGAAGGAGAGTCAGAAGCAGTAGGCCATGTGTGCCGAACCACATGGCCTACCATGGGTTCCATGCCACATGGCCTACCATGGGTGCCATGCCACGTTGTGCCACCCTAGATAGCCGCCTAGTGGGCGGGATGGTGCTGAGGGGACGAATAGCCCATCACATCTACTTGGTCTGCCTGTTTGTGTCTCCCAGTCATGCTATCATGGGTTTTATTCAGTCTGTAGCCTTATTTTGCCCTCTTTCCCTCCTTCTATCATTAAAGTACCTTTGAGTGCCCCCTGAATGCTGGATCTTCTACTAAAGATGACACTTTTTAAAAATATATTTTTAGCTCCTTTGCTGTCTTTATATATGGCTTATAGTGCTGACTTGCACCCCATTTTGGTATCCTTTTAAATTGCCTTCACCTTACCGATGTCAATTTGTTGATGTGGTTCTCAGAAATATGCTACTCAAGGTATGATTTTTCAAAAGACCTGTACAGAAGTAATGTCCATTAGCTCTGTCCATTTCTTATACCTTCCTATGCTGTATAATGTTGCTTTTCTAATAGCATTGTCATGCTGACTGGCTCTGAGTACTACTACAGTTCCCACTCTACTCAATCCTTTACTGTTTGATAATGGATAGAATTTCCCCGCTGTGATGATACTTGATCCTTGGATTTATACACCCTCAGATGCATGGATTTGCATTCTATTAGATATCCGGATGCAGTAAACGATCTCAGTCATTTCTGGCTAGTGTCCATGTTGGCATCCTGTTCAAAACCGAACAGCACCATGAAATGATGGAGATCATTTACTGTATCGTGATATTTAGTAGAAGCACAGCAGGAAGATGTCAGCCCCTGACCCAGGTCTTTCAAAACGTCAGGGCTCAATCGAGCACAAGTTTTGGGGGTATGTTTACTAAACTGCGGTAATCGTGAATAACGCGCGTAACGTAAGGTTAATGATCGTTCGCACGTCATAACGCGTGTTATGACGAGCGAACGATCGTTAACCGTACATTACGCGCGTTAACCGCAGTTAACGATCGTAAACCCCCGCGGCGCGTTAAAACAGCACAGAAGGTGGAGAGTGGGCGGAGAGAAGGGGTCAATGGGCGGAGAGTGGGCGGGGAGAGGCTCCCCTCACACTAACGCGCTGAATTTCAGAGCTCAATTCCAACGCGAATGAAAACCTGCCGTTAAAGGCATATTAAAGAGGAGAGAAACCATTTAGGTGTCAGCAATGTACAGCCCAGGCAGGAAAACAAAAAAAAAAGTGATAAGTGTGATACATGTGCACAGAACAAAAGGGCACAGAGACACTGAAAATGACCCCAACAAACTGGATGAAAACAATAACCAAGCTGGTCAATAGTGGTATCAATGAGAAACATAACCCCCCCCCCCCAAGTGAGCTCCATAGAACAGATATAAATCGTGGAAGGGTCTACACTCCGTCCCCATACAAGGTGAATGGGCCCACAGTGAAATAGCGCTGCCCAGGGTTTCCTCCACCACCAGACAGGGTGCCTATGGCATGCACATGTCCCGCAACAGCAGGGCGGGCATGTTGGAACGGCAACTGGACAGATGCTGGAGAAGGGGATACAGAGGGCCGCAGGCGGCACATGTCAAGGTACCACCAGGGAATGCACCATCTCTGTGATAACAAAACCACTGTAATCAGATGCAGAAGGTCACAGGTTCAAGTCCCAGCTGTGGATTCTGCCAACCCACTCCGCATATTTTACCCACCACTACAAAGTCCTAATACAGACAGAACCATATTTGCTGATGACGTAAATATGCCGAAAACACATACATTTTACCCTACAGAACACAGACTCCATAAACAGGCGCATTACCTACAGCAGAGTCTCCCAAATGCAGTCCTGGAGGCCAAACACATTCAGGTTCCATGCTGCCTCTAATAAAGATGCCTGTGCTGCATATCTATGCACCACCCCCATGGTATGCAGATGTATCTCTTGCATAGCCATGAGGGACAGCATGAAAACCTGAACAGTGTTTTGGCACACCAGGACTGGATTTGGGAAACACTGCCGTAAAGCAGCAGCCAACAGGAGCAGACACACCCGCACCCACAGTTCCCATCATCCAAAGCCACCTGGAGAGGCAGGACTTTGGGCTTTGCGTATATCTCCCAATACGAGCACCTGCATACCATAGTAATGCCACCCTAAACCTGGGAATATGGTACACATCTATCAAAAGGTTGATATGATTACTGGCAGATAGCAATTCCTAGCTCAAGTACAAGTTTTCTCTGAGTGAGCTGCAGCATAGCAACCTTTCTGACGTCTGTGGAGTGTGCTACAGGTCCTGTGTCTGACAGTGTTTACCAACCTGTGCAGTGACACCTACAGTTTTGCGTACCACAGCCATTCCTGCACTGTGCCCCGGACCGTTGGGGGGGGGGGGGGCACGGCTGCCCAACACCTCCATAGCTGCACAATGCTGGCATAGGTGTGGGGAGTGTGTGTCTGTCTATCAAGTGTGCGGTGTCGGCAAACACCCCCCATAGCCCTCAGTGCTAGCACTGTTGCCAGTAGTGGCCTGCCGATGTGCATAATGAGGAGCAAGGTACTGTGGGAATAGGCTGTATAGGGTGGCCTGACCTGGCTGCATCATCCCAAGGCATAGGGCAATGGCTCGGACATTGTAGTGCCCGGCCTCCACCTGCACAAACAGGGTGGCCATAGCATGTCCTGCTGGGAGGTCACTCTCACCCTGTCTGAGCAGTGACCACTGCATGGCTGGGTTCCCCCATAGTGCTCTATGGTATTTTTCTCATGTGATATATATGGGTCCCCTTTTGGGACCCAATCACTGACTTGTCTGCTTGGTGTGTATGCTGACACCCCTGTTCTGAGTGCCTGCATCTCATCCAGGACCATGCACTCTGGACTAGCTGGTGGACTGTCTGCAGCTAGTATGTGTTTTTTGTTTTTTTATTTTTTTTTTTTTAAACCTTTATTTAAACCTTTTAAGAACACTACAGCAACCAACAAAACAACAAACAATACACCTACAATCAACAACATAAGACCCCTCCCACCCCCACCCCACCCCCCCCCAGCCCCCTGGGAGCCCCCACATATTAACCCTCACATTACAGCTATCATCAGTTATACCTCTATGGAGTAAAAGTACATTTAGCACGGGCCACATAATCATTCAACAACTGCCATCTATCCCCTGGAGGGGCAGCGACGAAGGCACCAGAGCTACGCTGCCGACGCCGCTGAACCCCCTGGGCTACCTGCGACTCTAACGCCTTCTCGAAGCCAGCATAGGTACAAACCAGGCCCCACCACAGGTATACATCCAACTTAGAGGAGTCTTTCCAATTGGTGATGATCACCTTCAGCGCAACAGCCATCAGGAAATTAAACAAACAGTACTGATCTTTAGTAATCGGTAAGCTGCTCGCGCAGGAGCGATATATAACAATATCCCAGCGCAGCGGGGCAGAGAACCCTAAGATACGGCTGATCTTGCTCCATACTTCCTGCCAATAACTCTGAACATAGCAACAATCATATAACATATGCCTTAGGGTGCCTAGACCCGACCGGCATGACCAACACTTAGTGGAAGTCGCTGAGTCCCATTTCGACACCTTAACAGGCGTAAGATAGGCTCGATGGAGCATAAAATACAGTGACTGTGTGAGGGAGGCAGCTTTCGAAACCCTGCTAACTGTGCCCCACAATAACTCCCAGGAACGGGGAGGGAGCTCGTACTCGACCTCCAACGCCCAACTACGGCCAACTTTGTTCTCTTCCCCCGCCATCGCATCCCTCAAGGTTGCATATATATGGGCCATGCGCAGATCTGTATCTACAATCGTGTCTACTACCTTCTTAAGCCCCCAGCAGTCTACAATGACCATCCCTTCCCGTAGGGCCCCTTTTAAACAGTGAAGTAACTGGAGCCACTGAAAGTAACAGCCGGTAGGAATACCATACTACGTTTGGAGAGTCTCAAAACCTTTCCACCCACCACCCAGCATCAACTGTCCAACAACCCAAATCCCAGCAGCCTGCCACCTCTTCCAATCAATGGGTCGTTGCCCTATTTTCAACTTGGGGTTGAGCCAAATAGGATGAAAAACTGAAAGGCGCTGATCGCACCCCGTGGCACCCTCCAGAAACTTGAAGGCCATCTGAGTAGCATGAATAACCGCATGACCCTTCTCCTGTTCACCGACCTGCATACCTAGCAGCAGATCCATAGGGACAGGGGACATGAGCTTCTTTTCCAGTTGGGCCCAAACCGGCAAATCCTCCGGTGGCCCAGAATCCATCCACTGCAGCCCCTGCTTTAAGAGGAGCGCCTGGTGGTACCATTCAAAATCCGGAAATTGCACTCCACCCCTCTCTTTGCTAGCTTTTAACTTAAAAACCGCAATCCGGGGGGGTTTATCTTGCCAGAGAAAGGCCGTCAGCAGACGCTTCACCCCCTTATAGAAGGACTTCGGGAAACACAGGGGAAGCATCCCCAAAATATAATTAATCTTAGGAACCAAAACCATCTTAATGGAATGCAGCCTACCCCACCAGGAGAGATGTAAGGGGGACCATTGCAAGACGAACTTCTGCACCATCTCCTTAATAACTCGCACATTACACTGCACCGTCTCCTGAAGGGACGCGCAATATTGCACCCCTAGATATTTAACCTGAGAGGCTTCCCACTTGAAGGGGAATTCTGCCACCTGGGAGGAGAAGGTCAACCTATTCATGGGAAAGGCCGTGGATTTCGTCCAATTAATTTTATAACCTGAAAGGTCGGCATAGGCAGAGATGATTTCCAACACTCTCCGTATCGCAGGAGGTTGCAGGAATAACAACAAGTCATCTGCATAGGCCGACAACTTTACCTGGTGACCTGCTATTTCCAGTCCCTGGATTGCCCCATCCTGCCTCAACAGTATAGCCAAGGGCTCTAACGCAATGTTAAAAAGTAGGGGGGATAACGGGCACCCCTGCCTAGTCCCCCTCTGGAGACCAAAAGGAGAGGAAAGCGTGCCATTCACCAGAATCTTAGCCGAGGGGGACGCATACAAGAGCTGGACCATGTGCCGGAACCGCTCCCCAAATCCAAACCACGCTAGAGCCTGATTTAAAAAACCCCACTCTAGCCGATCAAAGGCCTTCTCCGCGTCTACGGAAAGCCCAACTATAGGTTCCTGCAAAATCTCTGCTACTGAGAGCAGATTCAACAATAGCCACCCATTATCCGAAGTAGAGCGTCCAGGGATGAAACCACATTGATCAGGGTGTATAAGCGAGGACACCACCTGAGCCATTCGGTGTGCTAAGACAGTAGAAAATAACTTATAATCTGCATTTAGTAATGATATCGGCCGGTAATTCTCCACTTTATGGGGATCTCTCCCTGGCTTTTTCCAAGAGAACAATGATCGCATCACTAAAAGACCCCACCCCTGGGACCTGCTCCAAAAGTGCCTGGAAGTACACTAAAAGGCTGGGCAAGAGATCGTCCGCAAACACCTGATAGAACTCTGCCGGAATTGCATCCGGTCCTGCTGCTTTACCCTGTTTCATACCCTTCAAACCCGCCCGAAGCTCCTCCAAAGTCAAGGGGTCATCCAATAGGCTCACCTGAGCTGCCGAAAGCTTAGGGTGCGGCACAGGACCAAATAACTCTTGAAAAGCCCCCGGGTCTGCCACCGCCTCAGACGTATACAGACCGCTATAGAATTCCCGAAACACGTCAGACATATCTTTCTCCGCCGTCAACAATCCACGCGCCCCGTGGAGAATAGCGGTCACTTTTGGCCGGGCAGAGCGAGGGCGGAGTGTGCGCGCCAGCAACCGTCCCGCTTTATTACCCTCCCCATACCACCTACCTCGCGCCTGATCGTCCGTTACCCGCACCTCAGCGGTCAAGCACATATTATATTGGAAACGGAGCTTTTGCAGCCTCAACAAAATACACGGTTCTGTCCTAGCAATCAGCAATCGTTCTGTAACGAGAGCTCCTGCAGCTTCCTCTTTCTTTCCCTAATCACTTTAATTTTATAGCTGGTGGTTTCTGCTCTAATTACCGCTTTGAAGGCCTCCCACCAAGCCCAGGCAGGGGTAGCGTCAGGAAGATTCGTTTCAAAATAACGAAGAGAGGCAGCACGTATACAAGCGCAGTAGACTGGGTCCTTGAGCAAATCTCTTGGAAAGAACCAGGTTGGGGTACGCTTGCCCTGTCCTTCCACCTGCACCTCTAGTGAAATGTAAGCATGATCCGGATATGCATTTCCCCTATATGTGAGTGTATCACTGAGCCGATAAGACCTTGGGACACTATGAAATAGTCGATCCGCGAATGAGATTCATGCGGGGCAGAATAGAAAGTATATTCCCTATCTACCGGGTGAAATAGCCGCCATACATCTACCAAGCCTGCATCCCTCATAAGGGACAAAAGGACCACATGCGCTCTACTACGGTGGCGGGAGCGATATGGGGACCTATCTAGGAGTGGGTCGAGAACAAGGTTGAAATCCCCCCCAATGATCCAAGGGTATTCATCCCATTCTCGTACTACCTCAGAAAGTTTCTGGAAGAATGCCACGTCATTCACATTTGGGCCATAGAGGTTCATAAGTGCCAGTTTAATACCCCCAAGTTGAACCAATATCCTAACCCACCTTCCTGCGGAATCAGCCTGTTCCCGCACCACGTGCAGGTCTAGCCGTTTATGTGCAAGAATAGCAACCCCATTTTTCTTCCCCCACGCGGGAGAATGCCCAACCACAAGGAAATTTCCTAGGCCAAGTTTCTGTGTTTCAGAGGATGACAAATGCGTTTCTTGTAACATAATAATGTCTGCTGCCTGCTTATCACAAAAAAGTAATATTTTCTTTCTTTTAATAGGATGAAGGACCCCTTTGACGTTCAGAGATAACAATTTAATTGGCCCCATGAAGCAAGATCAGCCCACCAATCCAGAGGATTCCTCTCCAGATATTACTAAAAAGCCCAAGTTCAGATGACATACCCAGTATTCCCAGGGCGACCCCCCTAACACCCCCCTCCCCCACCCCCATGAACAAAATCTCCGGACAAACCCCCACAGCGAGATACCCCAACCACCCGCTCCATCCCAGTTTCAGCCCTAGCAACATTCATACAATATCCTATCACTCTAACAATAATCACACAATTAGACTATCACTACCCAACTTTCTCATTGCCTCTTCCCCCTACCCCCCCTCCTCCCCCCCCCTACCACCCACAAAACCACAACGACCCACCCGCATCAGTAACATTTCTGGACCCAGGCAACACCGCTCGCATAAATCAACCAGCAAAACAGGCGCACATGGGTCCGGCTTCCTCAGCCCGAGGGCCAGAAAAAAGCCTTATGGCTGCAGGAGTCCACATTCATTTCACCAAATAGGAGTCAAAGCGTCAATCATCCTGTATGCCACGTCCCCGACACTGCAAGCAGGGCACCAACACCATGTAGCCAGAAACACAGGAGGGAATGCAATTCATTGCATGAAGGCCGCCTCCTTTTCCTCCAGATAAGCTTGCAGGGCCGCCGGATCATCGAAGGATCTGGTTTGATTGTGCAGCGTGATCCGCATCCGGGCGGGATAGAACAAACCATATCGGGCTTGTAGCTTCTGCAACCTTGGTCTAAACGCCAGGAGCTGCTTCCTCCTATTTACAGTGGCTTTACTAAAGTCAGGATATAGTGAAACAGTGTGGCCCTCATATGTTATAGGCGCCCGTGTTCGCGCTGTCGCCATTATCGCTGCCACATGAGAGTACCGCAGCACCCTCAAGATCATCGGGCGCGGCACCCGCACTTGTGGGCTGATATTCGTGGGGACCCGATGGGCCCTGTCAACTTCAAAAGTCTGCGAGAATTCCAACCGCAGCAGTTTCGGGAGCATTTTCTCCAGGAATTCCACCGCATTGCCCCCTTCAACTCCCTCCGGGAGTCCCACAATTCTAATGTTGTTCCTCCGAGCCCGATTACTCTGATCCTCCAGTTGTTGCTCTAGGCCGTCCACCCACTTACAGAGCCGCTCCACTTGCTTGATCCGTGCATCGTGTGACGCCACGTGGCCTTCCACAACTGAGACCCGGCCTTCCATTACAAGTAGCTGCTCCTTCAGCTCTTTTAGTTCCAGGATCTCAGCTTGTACCTCCGCAAGCGTGTCTCCATTCGCGACGACCATCGAGCGCACCGCTTTTATTTCGGCCAGGACCTCAGACAGTCCTGCCACGGGTTCCAGTGATTGTGAGGCCTTCTGAGGCGAGGGCGGCTCTGCCTTCTGCCGTTTAACTCCGGCATTTGACGGCGTGCCAAACTCAAGGCGAGCGGGCTTGCTGGCCGCCATCTCCCAACTCTCGTGAGGGGGTTTGGGAAGGAAGGGAGCAAGGATCACTCAGCTAGGGCCCAGGATTCAGCGGAGAGTTGCTATTATGCGGCCATCTCTGCTCGCGGTAAGCTCCGCCCCCCGCAGCTAGTATGTGTTTTGCTGGAACACCTCGCAGGGTGCAGCGGCTGGAGGCGTGCTACTGGAGAATGTCAGATAATGTTGAGGGGCAGCTGTGCATTTCCAAGCCTGCCATTTGTTGACTATTGACCTATGGATGTGTAGTGCTCTGTCTGTCCCCCAACAGGACTGGGGATGATGGTCCCCTCTACTGGTACCATTGCAGTGAGGAAGACTGTGGATCTTTAGGTGGCTGAACCTGTTCTGTACCCTGCGCCCCGGAGGGTGGGTTGTGTGGTGGATCATAATGGGACCCTCATCAGCCCTAGGTGATGGGGGGGGGGGGAACCGCAGCATATGACCATCTGTACACTGCTGATTTGCATGTGCAGTGCATCATGGGTGTGACTGCTCCAATCCAACCCTGTGAACCCCTGCAGATGGACTGCGTGGTGAAATGAAGCCTCTCTGTCAAATACACACAAGCTCTCCATTGCTTCCAATGCCACCCCGACATATAACCAGTCAGGGACTCCCTCTGTGCTGTTCCCACCATACACCCTCCTCAATCCCTCTAAACAAAAGGGGCATTAAAAATGTGTGATACATCTCCACATTGAGGACATATCTAGCCAAAGGAATGTGAATGTACTCTAATGTGAGATGTGTGCAGCAGAAGGTGGTATAAAACACGATGCTGACGCTGCAAAATGTAGCAGCAGTACTACGAAGTGGGGTTTGTAAAGTCCAGCTCCTGCTCACAGGCTCTGATAGGCAATAGACCAGCACAATCAGAGATGGTAGTATTAATGTTAGGTGCAATATACCCTCAGGGATATGTAATCTACAATGCACACACCTGAACCAACGCACGTAGTAACGCCCGCCCACGCCGGAACCAACGCAAGTATTCACGCCCGCAGCAATGCACGTTACCACGCGCGGTGACACATCCGTAACAACATGTGGGTATGCATGTAGCTACGCCCTCACCAACGCACGTGGCTACGCCCCCACTAACGTACGTGGCTATGCCCTCACCAACGCACGTGGCTATGCCCCCACCAACGCATGTGGCTATGCCCTCAATAACGCACGTGGCTACGCAGCACTGATACAGTCGGTGGTGTGCGTTATGGGGTGCCTTCTGTGGCACCTTTGGTTACGCCACTGTGAGGGGGTGTTTGCTGGCAACACTACTGGAAAAAAAGTAAAATGCCTACTCATTCACTATGTAATGTACAGGGTGGTGCCTCAGACAGCCTCCTGCATTTGGCACACTGGGGAATCAATCCCATGATGCCTGTATCAGCGGTCAGTGCAGGTTCCATTATGCTACACTTCTGTTTACGTGATTTCTGTCTATGCGCCTTCTTATGCTTAACGCGTGGTAATGCGCCACGGCGCCCTGTAACGCTCGTTAGTTTTGGGAACGCGCGTTGTTGGTAACGATGTACCGCCCATGTCCTTATTTGGAGTTTGTGTTTCTAACGCGGCTCCTAACGCGAATTGCACTAACGCACTTTAGTAAACATACCCCTTGGTGAGGATTATCTGTGCTATTTATCGTGACAGTTGTGATATTCATTTCAGATATATGTTAAATCACTAATGCTATAGAAATGAACCAACATTTTTAAGAGCTGTGGAATATATTTTGGATTGATGAGGACCTATGAATATATTTTATGTGAATATTCAAAAATTACAAAATATTGAATTGAGCAGAAAAACTGAAGTGATCAATACAGCAATAAAGGCTGCTTGATATGTAACTTTATGGGACTGATAACTGAAGAAGTGACCATCATTGAGCCAATTTAGCTGTATGGTGTGGTTCTATTCTGATAGCCCCCATTTATATTTATACTGTATATATATATATAATTATTTTTGATTGACAGAAAGGCCATTTTTGTAATACATAGCATATCCACATATTTTGGGAAAAAATAAACACAATTAGTAAAGCCAAATCTACAAATACGTTGCAACCAAAATGTTGCATCTGTGTGGCATTGCTATTAGCGCCAGCACAGTGCTGTTTCATTATACAGTTTCTTTTAAATTGAGGATAATAGAAATGAAGGTTGTGCTTTATGCTGATTTCAGTGATGGAGATAAAAAGAGATGCACAAGAGAACAGTCAGATTACCAGAGCTTGCAGACTTGTTTCTTATAAACAAGTATCCCCACTGCTCAGCCTGCATTTGACCACTTCCAACTCATTTGTCAAGTTCTGAAATATGTATTTTTGTTCTGCTTTCAGCTTGTGTGAGGGAAACACAGAACGTTTATTGGATATTGTTAGAAGAGCACGTTCAACCTTTCAAAGAAAAAAACAGTGCAATTTATTGTTGAAGGTAAACAACCATTATTTATCCTTTTTTGACTGTCTAAGACCAAGGTGGAGACACTGTTTATGAGAGCAGAGTGAGACTATTTGCTTTGGCATCAGTCTATGGATTAGTTCAGTCATTTGTCACAACTTTAAAAGAATAACAGGCAATATCTGTGATATTCCTTGTCTTCTGACAGACGACTCAAATTCCATTGGGTTTAAAGCATTCACAGCATAATCCCACATGAAAAATGTTTCTCAAAGAGTTTCAAACTCAAAAATAAAGAGAATATTGTTTTTAGTTCAAGTTGACATGAAAGTAGAGTTTTCTTGGCCAAACCATTCAAACGGTAAATAATAATTCATAAGGTTTATCCAGAATTTGCAAGGCAGAAGTAATCTTTTTAAATTGAACTATGACAGCTCTTTGCATTAATTATTTTAGCGCATAAAGACAGGTTTGTAAATGAGCATCCATGTTTTTATGACTTATAGTAGCATCTGGCTTAAGACACATTTCTGTTACAAAATGCAGAATCTATAACATTTTGACAATGAGAGTCATCAATTCTTGTTGATGTCTCAGTTATTTATTTATCTACTTTTATATACCACCTTATCAGAATGTCAAGGCAGTTTACAGTTTAACAGGTTAAAACTAGAGGACAGCAACCTTGGGCTGGAAGGACTGGGGTTTCTAGTCCCACAGGTGCTCCTTGTGGTCTTGGGCAAGCCACTTAACCCTCCATTGCCCATGTTCCCTGTAAGTATTAGTGTATGTGTCTCATATCCCCTCGTGTTAAATGTATCCCCCAACCGCTTTGACCTGGTGAAAGGCGGGATATAAATGCAGCTAAATAAATAAATAAAACTGAACATTATGTTCCTATATAAATTCAAAGGAACATATGAATGTAAGGAACATGAGTACTGAAATATAGCTGGTGCTTAGTATACATAGGGGTCTGTTTACTAAACATTCCTAATGTGCGGGGCCGTGGTAGTGTGCCTGTGCCATATAAGGAGTGGGCGGTTCAGGCAGAGAAAAGAAAAAAAACGGGGTAAGCGATCGCACATTTGCGCGGGGCACAATAGTGCGTGGGAAGGCTAAGTGGCGCCTGATGTGCACACACAAAGGAGCAGAGCCATAGTACAATGGTTAAAACACTGACTGTGGGTGCAGCTGCCATGGGTTCAATTCCCCATTGTGCACAACAAAAAGGGCTGGCTGAGGCATTAACTGTAATGGGTAAAAGTGCTTTAGGAGGCATATTAATTTTGGGCGGCATAAGGCGGTGCACTGTTAATTTTGGGCGGCATAAGGCGGTGCACTGTTAATCTCAGGCGGCATAAGGCGGTGCACTGTTAGGTTTGGGCGGCATAAGGCGGTGCGCAGATGCCCAAGCATAGGAACAGAGCCACAGCGCAATGGTTAAGACACTGACCAATGGTGCAGAGATCAGGGGTTCAATCCCCCACAGTGCCCAATGAAGAAGGCTCACTGAGGCAGTGTGTATTATGTGGATGAGTGCTGTAGGGGCAAGCTATTTTTATTTCAGTTATCACTACTAGCAAACGCACTCACAAAGCGTGTTAACATAAGGCGGCCCATAAGGCACATGTTAAAGTTCACTGTCCGCCAAGGCACCCTTGAATGTCCCCTATAGGGCACCATATATGTTGCGTCACAGGATAATGTATAGTGCACCTTATATGGACGGCAACCATAAGGTGCCCTATAGGGTGCCCTATAAAGCACCCTCAGAGGCACCTTATGGGTACAGTACACTGAGGGTGTGTTTGATGGCAGCAACATATGTACATTAAATCTAAAAAAAGCTTTGGACAACCCTATCAAAGAACCCCACTGTGGGCTCGAACCCATTACCGCTGGCTCCACAGGCAGTGAAGTAACCATTGGGCTACAGCTATATAGTTGCCAGCAAGCCCCTAGCTGGCTGCAGAGAGCCTGCATGTCACCACACAGACAGTCTGCTGTGGGAACCAGGATAGGGTTAGGCCACCCATACCCATGATGCACTGCACATGCAAATCAGCTGTCCACAGATGAACACAAGATGGGGAATGCACCCCAACAGCTCCCCGGCCTGGTAGGGGGACGTGTCCGTGTGCACCCACACAGCACCTTGGCCTGGTAGGAGGTACTGACCGGGTGTTTAATTTGCACAGAGTAGCTACACACAGTCACACTGTGCGGGAACTGTGCTCACCCTGAGTGTGCGATGAGGCGCCCTGGACCAGGTCCACAGCTGAGAGAGGCCATGGCAGAGCTCCAAAACAGTCATAATCTGTGAGTTTCTGCAGGAACACCTTGGATATCTCTGTCTGTCTCAGTCAGGGGAAACCCCACAGACCCCTAGGTGGGCCATGTACCACCAACCCCCCCCCCCCCCCCCCAGCTGAGGGTGGCAAACAGGCAGGGTCTCCTATCAACAGATCCCCATTATACACCCCCCCCCCCCCGCAATGATGGCAGTAGAGTGGACCATCAACCCCAGTCCTGTTGGGGAACAGACACCCTACAGGGCAGTCCAAGCAGCCCCACACACACCCAGACCACAATATCAGACAGACAGTAGGCCTGGATATGCTAAGATGCACCCCACCACTATCTGATATTCCCCTGCATCAAGCCATCAGCCACTGCACCCTGCAAGGCACTCCAGCAGGGCACATACCAGCTGTGAACAATCTGCTGGTTAGTCCCACTGGAAATGCATGCACCCACAACTGGGATGGCAGCAGATACATCAGTGACTAGGCCCCAACAGGTGACCCATATATATCACATGAGGAAAGTGCTATGAAGCACTATGGGGGTGCCTAGCCATGCTGCCATCACTGCACAGTCAGGGTGGAGTGAAAGCCCAGCAGCACATACAGAGGTCACCCTGTCTGTGGAGGTGGTGGACGGCCACTACAATGTCCCTGCCAGTGCCCTATGCCCTGTGCAGATGCATCCTGGCCAGCCCACCCTGTCTGAGCTATACCCATGGTACCATGCTGCTCATTATGCACATCATCAGGCCAAAACTGTGGACAGTGTTTGCAGCCAACACACACTGTATAGACAGACACACACTCCCACACGTATGCCAGCATTGTGCTACTATAGAGGGGTTCAGAATCCTTGCCCACCACACCAGTCCTGGGCACAGTACAGGCATGGGTATGGTATGCAATACCATTGGGGGTCCCTCCCTAGGGTGGTAAACACTGTCAGGGGCCAGACCTGACGCACACACCGCAGACATCAGATAGATTATTATGATGGAGCTCATAGAGCAGACTGTGCGTAACGTAGGGATATCTATCTGCCAGTACTCATAGCAAACGTTTGAGAGCTGTGTACCATATACCCTGGTGTAGGGTGACATTGCTAAGGTATGCAAGTGCTGGTATTGGGAGATGCACGCAGGGCCCAATGTCCTGCCTCACCAGGAGGCATTGGCCAATGGGGCCTGTGGGTGTGGGTGTGGGTGTGTCTGTCCCTGTTGGCTGCTGCTGTACGGCAGAGGTTCCCAAATCCAGTCCAGGTTTGCAATACACTGGTTGGGGTTTCCTGCTGTCCCTCATGAATATGCATAAGCTACATCTACATGCCATGGGGGTGGTGCATAGATATACAGCACGGTTATTTGTATGAGTGGCAGCATGGAACCTGAATGGTGTGTGGTCCTCCAGGACTGCATTTGTGAGACTCTGCTCTAGGTACTGCCCCTGGTCATGGTGTCTGTGCTTGGTGGTGTAAAAGATAGGCGTATGACCAATGCGTATATCCCCAGCAATAAAGGATTGCCCTTACTAACATGGTTTAGTTGTGGGGAAAATATGTGGACAGGATTGGCAGTAGCCCCAGCTGGGCTTTGAACCTGTGACCTTTTGCTCCTGCACACACTGTCTGTGTGCACTGCACCACTGTGTTACCACAGATGTGCTGAATTCCCTGGGAAGTCCATGACTGTACATCTGACAGGGCCTATGTTGCAGTGGACGTGCCAGCCTGCACATGGCTCGGCCACTGTCTTCTGTGGCTAGCAGCCACTGCCCCCTCCACCACCTGTACCCTACTGCCAACATGCTGGCATGTCCGTATCTTGGAAAAGCATATGACCTGATTGAGTTGTGGCACTCCAGGACTGCATTTGGAGGACTCGGCTGTCGGTAATGCCCATTGTTATGGTGTGTGTGCGGTGTTTGGTACAAAATTGTTGTGTGAACCATGCTTATGTTCTCTGCAATAAAGGAGTGTCTTTACTATCTCTGTTTAGTGGTGGGTAAAATATGGGGACTGGGTTGGCAGGAGCCCTAGCTTGGATTTGAACCTGTGACCCTCTGGTCCTAGAGGTACTGCCTCTGTCTGCTGCACCACACTGTGGCCACAGTGATAGTGCAGTCCCTGGGGGTGGGAAACCTGACCAAATGAGTCACAAACCCTGCTCTGCACATTTGTACTGTGGGCTCAGTCACCTTGTCTGGTGACAAACGTGCAAATAAACCCCTCAACCGACCACGACGAACTGGGGATAAATATATCCAAGCTGGGCAACAGTGATATGAATGGGCAACCATAGCAAACACTCCCAGGAAGACTCAGAAAAAAGGAAATGGTTTTTGGAAGGGTCTCCGCTCCGTAGCCCCTTCCATACTTCATTTCATTTTTTTGGAGCTTTCCTGGGTGTGTTTTCTTATGTTTGCCCATTAATATCAGGGTTCCCCAGCTGACTTCCTATTTTTAATATGTTTGTTTGGGTCTTTTTCTATCTTTATTTGCACTTTTGTTCTGTGCACATGTATCACACTGCTCACGTTTTGCAGGTTTCCCCGGTTTCCCTGTACATTGCTGACGGAAATGGTTTCTCTTCCCTTTAGATGCCCTCTACCGTGAGTGTTTCACTCGCGCTATTTTTAACCTGCAAATTCGTCCCCGATACTGTGCGGGGAGCCTCTCCCCTCCCCTTCCCCGCCCATTGACCCCGTCTCTCCGCCCCTCGGGAGCCTTCCTCCGCCCTCAGAATGCCTTTCCACGCCTCTATCGGACATTTGCGGGCCGGGTACTTTTGCGGGGCACGTTAGTGCGGCGCGCAATTGTGCGGGGCCCAAGCGCACTTGTGCGGGGCGTTTAAGAGCGTTTCTGAGTGTTTGAGTGCCGCGTTTCCGTGCGCTATTGTGCGGCACGCAATTGTACGGCTTTTAGTAAACATGCCCCATAGTGCAGGAAATTCAATTTGGATGAGCAGGACAGAAAGGACCAGGACCAGGTAATACAGCAATTAATCATGACTCCCAAGCTTTAAACATACTATTGAAAACATAGGTTGACTCTCACCTTATCAGGGCCCATCTGTGGTGTTACACTGTACTTGGTGTCTACCCACAAAAAGCACTGTTTCCATATTCAGTCTGAGAGATGATGTTTCCTCATTCAGTTTTCAATTCTTTCAAAAACAGACATTCACTAATCCATAAGTATCTATTAAAGAAAATTGAAAGGATTCACAATTTGAATGTCAGTCAGCAAATACAAAATATGACAAACCCAAATCCCTGAACACTTCCACTGTGGAAATCAAAAAACACATCAAATAGCACTGCTGAGAGAGGGAAACTCTAAGACACCCTAGACATTACATTCCAAACTTGAGAATATTCACCATATTAATGTGTTCACAATTTTAGCATAATATTCTACACCTTGCTTTTGTGTCCACTATTTTCTCTTGTCTTCTCTTGCAGTGTGTTTATGGATTTTTGAAGATCTTCACAAACCAAATACTGTTTATTTTTCTTTTTTTTTAAGTCTTTGTTTTGAAACATCTGCCTCAGGAAGAAATCTGTATCGGTGTACTGGAAAATTTCACCCACTCAATTGGTCTCCCATCCTGTTATTAACTTCATTTTACATTGTAAGAGAAGAAAATGATGGACAGGAGAACAAGCTAATCAGGCATACTTAGGGGTATGTTTATTAAACCGTGCAATTGTGCGGGGCACACTTGAGCGTGCGCTAAGGTAACTTAGCGCACGCTAATAGTGCGTTTTCAGTGCCCCACACATGTGCGTGCCGCACGCACAAGTGCGCGGCGCGCTGAAGTGCGATAGAGGCGTGGAAAGGCATTCCGAGGGCGGAGGAAGGCTCCCGAGGGGCGGAGGGACGGGGTCAATGGGTGGAGAGTGGGAGGGGAGAGGCTCCCCGCACAGAAGCGGGGCTGAAATTCAACAAAAAAAATACCGCGAGTGAAAACCTTGCGTTAGAGCCGATTTAAAGGGAAGAGAAACCATTTCCGTCAGCAATGTACAGCAAAACCGGGGAAACCTACAAAACATGAGCAGTGTGATATATGTGCACAGAACAAAATAGCAAATAAAAACTGAAAATGACCACAACAAAATTCTTAAAAATTATAATCCAGCTGGTCAATAGTGATATCAATGGGCAACATTAAAAAACACTCCCAGGAAAGCTCCAAAAAAAAGAAATGATTTTTGGAAGGGTCTACGCTCCGTAGACCCCTCCAAAAATCATTTCAATTATTTTGGAGCTTTCCTGGGAGTGTTGTTTAATGTTGCCCATTGATATCACTGTTGCCCAGCTTGGTTATGTTTTATTTCCCTTTATCAGAGGTCAGTTGTGAGGTTTATTTGCCCTTTTGTCCCCATACAAGGCGAATGAGCCCACAGTAAAACTTTGCAGAGCAGGGTTTCTGACCCTTTCGGCCAGGTTTCCTATCTCCAGGGACTACACTGTCTCTATTGCCACTGTGTGATACACCGGACACAGCCAGTGCCTGTAGGACCAGAGGGTCACAGGTTCAAATCCCAGCTGGGGCTCCTGCCAACCCAGTCCCCATATTTTACCCACCACTAAACAGAGATAGTAAAGACACTCCTTTATTGCAGAGAACATAAGCATGTTTCAAACACCTCTATTTTACCCTACACCGCACACACACCATAACAATGGGCATTACCTACAGCCGAGTCCCTCAAATGCAGTCCTGGAGTGCCACAACTCAATCAGGTCATATGCTTTTCCCAAGATGAGGACATGTCAGCACGTTGGCGGAAGGTTACAGGTGGAGGAGGGGGCAGTGGCTGCTAGCCACAGCAGACAGTGGCCTAGGCCTGTGCAGGCTGGCACCGTCCACCGCAATAGACAGTCTCTGTCGGATGTACAGCCATGGACTCCCCAGGGAATGCAGCATGTCTGTGGCAACATGGTGGTGCAGTGCACACAGACAGTGTGTGCAAGAACAGAAGGTCACAGGTTCAAAGCCCAGCTGGGGTTACTGCCAAACCAGTCCACATATTTTTCCCACTACTAAACCGTGCTAGTAAGGACAAACCTTTATTGCTGAGAACATACGCATGGTTAATACGCCTATATTTTACCTCACCGAGCACATACACCACAAACAGGCACATTACTTAGAGCAGAGTCTCCCAAATGCAGTCCTGGAGGGCCAAACACCATTCAGGTTTCATGCTGCCTCTAATAAAGATGCCTGTGCTGCATATCTATGCACCACCCCCATGGTATGCAGATGTAGCTCATGCATATTCATGAGGGACAGCATGAAAACCCGAACAGTGCTTGGCACACCAGGACTGGAGTTGGGAACCTCTGCCGTAAAGCAGCAGCCAACAGGGACAGACACACCCACAGTCCCCATTGGCCAATGCCTCCTGGAGAGGCAGGACACTGGGCCCTGCCTGCATCACCCAATACTAGCACTTGCATACCTTAGCAATGCCACCCTACACCAGGGTATACGGTACACAGTTCTCAAACATTTCCTATGATTACTGGCAGATAGCAAGTCCTACATTAAGCACAGCTTGCTGATTGAGCTCCATCATAACAATCATTCTGATGTCTGCGGTGTGTGTTTCAGGTCTGGTCTCTGACAGTGTTTACCACCCTGGGGAGTGACCCCCAACAGTATTGCATACCATATCCATGTCTGTACTGTGCCCAGGACTGGTGTGGTGGGTATGGCTGCTGAACCCCTCTATAGTAGCACAATGCTGGCATAGGTGTGGGGGTGTCTGTCTGTCTATCCAGTGTGTGGTGGCTGCAAACACCTTCCACAGCCCACACTGCCAGCACTGTTGCCAGTATTGGGCTGCCAATGTGCATAATGAGGAGCAAGGTACCATGGGTTTAGCCAGGACAGGGTAGCCTGGCCAGGGTGCATCTGCACAGGGCATAGGGCACTGACTGGTACATGTTAGTGCCCGGCCACCACCTACACAGACAGGGTGACCTCAGTATGTCCTGCTGGGAGATCACTCTCACCCTGACTGTGCAGTGACCACAGTATGGCTAGGCACCCCCATAGTGCTATATAGTGTTTTTCTTATGTGATATTTATGGGTGTTCTTTTGGGGCCCAGTCACTGACTTATCTGTTTGTTGTGTATGCTGCCATCCCAGTTCTGGGTGCATGTATTTCCACCAGGAACATGCACTATGGACTAACTAGCAGACTGTTTGCAGCTGGTATGTGTCTTGATGGAACTCCTTGCAGAGTGCAGCGGCTGAAGGCTTGCTGCAGGTGAATATCAGATAGTGGTGGGGTCCATCTTAGCATATACAGGCCTAATGTATGTCTGCTATTGTGTTATGGTTATGTACAGAGCTGCATTGACTGCCCTGAAGGGTGTCTTTTCCCCAGCAGGACTGGGGTTAATGGTCCCCTCTACTGCCACCATTGCAGGGAGGTAGAATGTGAATCTATTGATGGGGGGCCCTGCTTGCTGCCCTTGGCCCCAGGGGGGGGGTGTGGTGGTGGTCCATGGGGTCTACTCCTGACTGAGACAGATGAAGATATCCAAGGTGTTTCTGCAGAAACTACCTATCTCACACATTAACACTGCTTTGGACCCCCAGCATGGCCTCTTTCAGCTATGGAAGGTGCTGTGGACCTGGTGCTGGGCGCCTCACCGCACTCTCAGGGTGAGCACAGTACCCGCACAATGTGACGGTGTGTAGCTACTCTGTGCCAGTAAAACACATGGTCAGTACCCCCTACCAGGCCGAGGTGCTGTGGGGATGCACATGGTCACTTCCCCCTACCAGGCCGAGGTGCTGTGGGGGTGCATTCCCCATCTTGTGTTCATCTGTGAACAGCTGATTTGCATGTGCAGTGCATCATGGGTACAGGTGGGCTAACCCTATCCTGGTGACCACAGCAGACTGTCTGTGTGGTGACGTGTACTCCCTCTGCAGCCAGCAAGGACCTTACTAGCAGCTGTAGGGCTGTAGCACAATGGTTACTTCACTGCCTATGGAGCCACAGGTAGTGGGTTCAAACCTACAGTGGGGTAATTTGATGGGGCTGCCCAGAGCATTATCTCTTTTTAATGTATATTATTGCTGCCAGCAAAAACACCCTCATCGTACTGTACCCATAAGGTGCCTCAGAGGGCGCTTTATAGGGCGCCCTATAGGTTACCTTATGGTTACTGTCCATATAAGGTGCACTATACATTATCCTGTGACGCAACTTATAGGGTGCCCTATAGGGGACATTTTAGGATGCTGGGGCGGACAGTGCACTTTCTAATGTGCCCTATGGAGTGCCTTATAGGGTGCCTTCTACGGCACCTTCAATTACGGCACGTGAGGGCGTGTTTGCTGGCAGCAATTAATAAAATAAAAATAAATTGCTGCAGGAAACAAAACATACAGTGCAAAGCTGATGCCTCAGCCAGCCTTACGTATTACCTCTAGTGCGTAGTCAATTTGACAGAGGGTAAGTTTCCACAAGAAAATTAAAAATATCCCTCCAGTGAAACTAATGGCTGTGTACCAAAAAATGTGCTTTTCCAATTAATTTTGTCTCAAGTTCATCCAGGAGTACACGTAGCCGGATGTATTGTCGCCATGATCACGTTTTAATTTGTTAGTCTTGATCTTACATATTTCTTCTCGTAGCGTTTGAATTTGTTTATTAATGTCTACGGTCTTCTCCTCAAAGGTGGTGGTTTTCTCAACTTCTTTAAGACTCGTAAGCATTCCCTCCATTTCCTGTTTTAACCCATCTAAACTACCGGCCGTAGTATCTACTATAAGCACCATTAAATCTAGTGAACATTTGTTCAAAATGTTATTCCAGGTTGCTATGAAATCAGGATTGGTGATAAACATACGCGGTTCCTTATACATTCTGAGCCCTCTAGGTATTTGCTGCCGGCGTATGTATTCAATCAGTGACATCCTGTGAAGTTCTAATCTAGTAATCCGTTTTTGTATTCTCAACAATTCCTCCCATATGGCAGTATGTAACGTTTCTTCTGCTTCCTGATCCAACGTAAAAGGAGTGGGGTCTTTACATAAGTTGGCTATATGGTTTTCTTGAAAGCTAAAAACATCTTTCCAAGAATTTTGACTATCCATGGTTGTGTTCAATCACCTCTAGTGCGTAGTCAATTTGACAGAGGGTAAGTTTCCACAAGAAAATTAAAAATATCCCTCCAGTGAAACAAATGGCTGTGTACCAAAAAATGTGCTTTTCCAATTAATTTTTTTACATATATATTGATTTTTTTCTTATCCTTAAAACATTGTAACTCAAATATATGTCTTCTTGAGGTCTCAGACTTAAACCACCGCTGGCCACAATGGATGATGTCCTTGGCCTCAGCGTGAAAATTGCATCAATGACCTCTAGAGAACGGTATACGCAACGGTATATTCAATGATTTCTTGTTCAACTTTATGAAATGTTAATTTTCAAGCATATTCGTATTGAAATACAGTGTGGTGCTTAAGATAGAAAAATGTGCTTATCTTATTTTTCAAAAATGCCCCGACGCCACCTTCCTGGTCCGTATAGGCATTTCACCAATGTGGGTTTCTTCAGGGGAAGTAGAAATATCAAGCACTCTTTCCCACCAGTTGCGCTAAACAACTAAACAACAGCACTCTTTCCCACCAGTTGCGTTAAACAAATTCAAACGCTATGAGAAGAAATATGTAAGATCAAGACTAACAAATTAAAGCGTGATCATGGCGACTATACATCCGGCTACGTGTACTCCTGGATGAACTTGAGACGAAAACCATCTTTGAAAAAGGCCAGGAAGCAAGTGGAATTCGACACTATGTCAGAAGCCACGAGTACTGATTCTAGCAAAAAATCCAAGGAGGATTTTTCCGACGAGGCAAATGGCAAAACCAAGAAAAAAACGGAAGGCAGCAAAGTAAAAACTCGCAACAGGGCAGATACTCGGAAAATCTGACATCAGTTACACCACAGAGGACTTCACAAGCTATTAGCACCACTAATGTTGATACCACGATAGTAGTGAATTTATCAGATATACCCTTGACAACTTTACAATCTACGGTCTTGAATAAAGGTTTTTCATTTGTGCCTGACATGTCTTTTGACAGTTTTCAATTTCGAATTGATTTGGAAAAATTAATAAGAAAACTACATTTGAAAGCCTTTTTTGCCTCCTCCACATCGATACAACCATCTGTACAAATCTCCAGCATTTCAACCTCTACAAGACGGATACCTTTACCTTTACGGTCTTCTTGGCAACCTTCGGGCCCCCCACCCCCGGCCTTGAATATATTCAAAGAGTTGGTGTTACAAGATGTTCAAAATTTGGAAACTACTCATAGAGGGAAGTTTACGGCTTTGTCACGAGCAGAGACCTTGTCACTGAGAGATTTACAACAACGAACCGATATGGTTATCTGCAGAGCGGACAAGGGGGGAGCCATAGTCGTGTTGAAGAGAGATCAATATTTGAATGAAGCAGCGACTCAATTGTCACAGGTTGACACATATCAACTATTGGATGATGATCCTACCCCTGTTCTGCAGAAAAAGATTAGAGAGTTAACTACTCAAGCACTTGATAACCATCTGATTAATAAGAAGGAATGGAAGTTTCTGAATCCAACGGATCCTGTTATGGCTCGATTATATTTAGTACCCAAAATACATAAAAATCTACAGAATCCTCCTGGTAAACCGATCGTCTCTACCAAAAAAAGTATATTGGAGCCTCTCTCGATTTATGTAGATTCCTTTTTGAGACCACTTCTGGTTGAGATTCCCGCTTATATCCGCGATACAATGCATTTTTTACAAATTTTACAAGCTCATACGGTTTGGGCATCTCACCCGGATATAATTCTAGTGACGCTGGATGTGTCAGCATTGTATACGAGTATACCTCAGGAGGCAGCACATGCTGTTATTATGTCATCATTATCTGCCAGGGGTGACTTGACTTCTGTTCATCTTGAATTCATGACACAGATAACAACTTTAATGATTTTTCATAATTATTTTGAATTTGAAAGGGTATTATATCAACAACTCAAAGGAGTTGCCATGGGGGCCACGTGTGCCCCCTCTGTGGCAAATCTATTCATGGCTGATTATGAAAACAAATGGATTTACACATTTCCGTATAAAGAACACATTATTCTCTGGCGTCGATATATAGATGACATCTTTTTGCTTTGGAAAGGAACTGAAAATGTTCTGTTGGAATTTTTAAGCTGGTTAAACACAGGGGATTTGAATATACAATTCACCTCTACATATCATTCGGAGAGTATTGTGTTCCTTGATGTGGTAGTCACCAAGAGTGTCACAGGATGGATTACTTCAGTACATAAGAAAAAAACTGATAGGAACGCTTTTCTCCATTACAAAAGTAGTCATCCTAAGCAATTGAGAGACAGTTTACCCCTTTCACAGTTCATCAGGTTCCGTAGAAACTGTTCCGATCAGCAGGATTTTAAAAGGCAGTCGCAGCGTTTGATTCAGGATTTCATACAAAGAGGATATCCACGCCATGTGATAAAAAGAGCCTATAGAAGGGCGCTCTATACTAATCATGCATTGTTGTTACAACCTCATGTGGCTTCCAATGTGGATGATTCAGTGGTAAATCTTATTACAAGATTTTCTCCATACAGTGGACAGATTAAGCGTATTATTAAACATCACAGTAATGTGTTGACCACTATACCAGGATTACAACAATACAATATTCGCTGTGTATGGACGCGGCACAGAAATCTGAAAGAACGTCTTAGCCCCACTAGTTTACGATCAGAAACACATTCTTCTAATTCAGAGCCCTTAGGACATAAAAAGTGTGGTGTCTGCAATATATGTGAAATATCAGAAGAAAAATCTAGTTTTGAACACAATGGGATGCAATATAAGTCACGCTTTGCCACGTCATGTTCAACAAGTTCGGTGGTTTATTGTATCACCTGTCCCTGTGGTCTCCGATATATCGGGAAAACTTCCCGTTCATTTAGGATTTGTATGAATGAGCATCGCAGTACGCTCAAATGCAAGACTATGGAGGCTACGATAGTCGCGCATTGCCTTCAGCAACAACACACATTTGAAGAGCTTCGCTGCTTCTGTCTTGAAAAGGTCTCCATGGGTCGTGAAGGGAAGTCATTACAACAGACACTGATCATTAATGAGCAGCGATGGATCTATAAACTAAATACTGTTTACCCTGTAGGTCTTAACAGCATGATAGAATGGGGAGCCTGTTTTTGATCTCAGTATGAGTCAGTTTTGGGACATTGCCTTAACGGATGGTTCATTGATTCCTTCTGTTAACACATAAATTTTCTTTATATCCATTTTTACTGTCATTATAGGATGTACGTTTATCCATCTGTACAGCCAATGAGATAATTCGAAATCCTTAATGTATCGATACCATGTGCAGTTTTATTCAAATTATAATCCATTGTAGTCAACTTACTTGGTGGTAAAATCCAAGTTTTTCCTCAATATGATGAACGTGGAACATAGAATCAGTAGCTAGAGTAGTCCTAAGCATGATGCAGTACATATCGACGTCATGATTTAAAAACCTTTCACATTGAGAACCCGCATGCGTGGCATTTTTTGGACTCAAACGATATGCAGAGAGACATGCAGTAAGACACAGAACTAAGGTATCTTGATGTGTCCACAGTTGGGTATACATTTTCTTTGAAGCTTAACAAACAATTAAAAATTTTTTATTGATGACAGGCATGTACTAGGAATAATTTGATATTTTTTATCGACAGTGCTAGCGCAACTGGTGGGAAAGAGTGCTTGATATTTCTACTTCCCCTGAAGAAACCCACATTGGTGAAACGCCTATACGGACCAGGAAGGTGGCGTCGGGGCATTTTTGAAAAATAAGATAAGCACATTTTTCTATCTTAAGCACCACACTGTATTTCAATACGAATATGCTTGAATAATTAACATTTCATAAAGTTGAACAAGAAATCATTGAATATACCGTTGCGTATACCGTTCTCTAGAGGTCATTGATGCAATTTTCACGCTGAGGCCAAGGACATCGTCCGTTGTGGCCAGCGGTGGTTTAAGTCTGAGACCTCAAGAAGACATATATTTGAGTTACAATGTTTTAAGGATAAGAAAAAAATCAATATATATGTAAAAAAATTAATTGGAAAAGCACATTTTTTGGCACACAGCCATTTGTTTCACTGGAGAGATATTTTTAATTTTCTTGTGGAGCCTTATGTATTAGGCACCCTGGGGAGCAAACTCATGACCCTTGTATCAGCAGTCAGTGCCTTAACCATTGTGCTCCACTGCTGCTCCTCCTTGCATGTCAGCGCACCTACTTATGCTTTTCATTCCTTAAACTGCACAGTGCTGCCATCAAAAACACTACTCTGACCTTGCAGTACCTCATACGGCACCCTTTAAAGCGCCTTATAAGCAACATTCTAGGGTGCCTGGGCGGACAGTGCACTTTAAAATGTGCCTTATGGGGCGCCTTATGTTAACATGCTTTGAGAGTGCATTTGCTAGTAGTGATAATTAACATAAAAATAAAATGCCTCCTAAATCAATCTTCCCCATAATAGGTAATGCCTCAGCCAGCCTTGTTCATTGAGCACTGTGGGGAATTGAACCTCTGATCCCTGCACCATTGGTCAGTGTCTTAACCATTGAACTGTGGTTCTGTTCTTATGCTTGCACATCAGCGCCCCGCCTTATGCGGCCCAATATTAAAAAGCCTGCTAAATCAATAGCGCTCTGCCTTATGCCCATCAGTGTGCCGCCTTATGCAGCCCACTATTACACTGGCTCCTAAAGTAATGCCTCAGCCAGCCTTCTTCATTGGGCACAGGGGATGATTGAGCCCCTGATTCCTGCACCAGTGGTAAGTGTCCTCACCATTGTGCTGTGGCTCTGCTCTTCTGCTTGCACATCAGCGTGCCACTTATGCCTCCCGCGCAGCTTCCTCATGCGCTAATGTGCGGGACGCACATGGGCGCCGTGCACCTTAGCGCATATGTAAATTCTGGATTTTCTTTTTAAACAAGAAACGCCCACTCCTTATATGGCACCCGCACACTAGCGCGGCCCGCACATTAGCGGGGTTTTAGTAAACATGCCCCTCATTCTGCTTTTGGTTCCTATTAGAATAAGGGAAAATGCTATATGACTATAAGCCCATTTCTATCCTGCCAATACTGACAAGCAGGACAATATTCAAAAGAAGTTATACATTTGGTCTTCCTGCTGCCAGTTTTCAAAGCCACTTTATGAATAGTGCCAACAAAAATCACTCTTATTTGGCAATTTTTTATTTATTTTTATTTTATTTATTACAGTTGCTTATATACCGCACTATTCAATATCAGCGCGGTTTACAATATAACAAAAACGACCAGAACAACAAGCTGTTTGGTTTTACATGGAACAGGAGTACCAACTTGGCTAACGGGGTTGAACTATATACATGAAATGATTACAAAGAACCATATTGAATGCAACAATCAAATGAGGAAAGTATGTGTATAATCTGCAGGAGGGAAGTTGGGACTATTCAGCACTAACAATGGATACTTTCTTAGGCGAGGTTACTTAGATTCCATTGCTGGCTGGGTAGTATTGGAGGAAGAGGTGAAATTTGATTGCCTTCCTGAATTGAGTTAGGTCTACAATGGCTCGAATGTCGGGTGGTAGCGCATTCCAACATTTGGGGAAGTAGAGACTGAAGGCTCTATTTGCTGTTGTACTGTTGCATTTGGTCAAGGCCTTCGGGGTTATTAGCAAGTTTACAGCTGTTGCTCTTCTGGATCTGTTGTGGGGCACTGTGTGAATGAGTTCCGTAAGTGAAGAAGATGAGATGCCATTGATGGCCTTGAATGAAAGGAGTAAGGTTTTAAAGATAATCCTTCCGTGTATCGGAAGCCAGTGAAGCTGCTTAAAAATAGGGGTCACATGGTCACTTCTGGAGGCACCGTGGAGGACCCTTGCTGCAGCATTCATGGCCAGCTGTAACGGGCTGAGTGTAGATTGAGGGAGACCTTGTAAGATGGAATTGGCAAAGTCAAAATGGGGTAAGATTAATGCTTGGTATATGGTCCGGAAATCATCTGGGTCCAATAGGGAGCGCAGATGCCTGAGTGAACGGATTTTGAAGTATACAGCTTTGACTATGTTGCTTATGTGGGATTTCATATTCAGACGTTGGTCTAGGGTGACTCCAAGGTATTTTATTGTTTCTTTAGTTTGTAATTCCGCTTCCTTGACTCTCACATGGGATGGCGCAATATCCATATAGAGGGTAATTTCATAAAGTTGCACCTAGTTAACATGTTGTTGGTTTTTTTTTATTAGGTTTTAACAAAATACATTGTCGAAACATAATACAAAGAAAAGTAAGCTCCCAATAGCAATATAAAGAAAAAAACCTACAAGTCAGAATAAATGTATAAGGAAAGCAAACGTAAATAGCCCACATTAAGAGAGCGCAAATGTTATACAACATGAAGAGTTAATACAACCATCCAAAAATATGGAAAGAAAACAAATCCAAAGGACCACAATATAGGAGGTAAATCAATCAAACATCACCTTCCCCTTCCAGATGAGTCATGTCCTGAAAAATGTATGAAGCATTGTCATAGTTAATGATACACTTACACGGAAACCGCAAAAAAAAGGAAGCCCCCATAGCTAAAACCCGGGACTTAATTAATTTATTTATTTGGTATATATTTGTATGCCGCCACTTCCAGCGATCAGCTGCGGACCAATGGTGTAAAATACAAGGGAGTAATGTATAAAATCAGTTGAAGGTACAGAATGATTTGGGGGAGGGGTACACCACCATCACATAAAAATTATAAATAGACATTACATTTTGATCACCCAGGTTTGAGCCACAAATCAAATAAAATATAAATTTGATTGATCAGATTATAAATATACATTTGATTGATCAGATTGTAAATATACATTTGATTGGCCAGATAAATTACAGTTTTATCACCCAGTTAGAGCAACCAGTTAAATTACAGGTTTATCAAGAACATAGATAGTTGTAAGGTACATGCTAGGTATCATAAGGAAAGGGATGGAGAATAAAACAAAGGATGTTATAATGCCTCTGTATCGCTCCATGGTACGACCGCACCTTGAATATTGTGTGCAATTCTGGTCACCGTATCTTAAAAAGGACATAGCGTTATTAGAAAAAGTACAGAGAAGAGCCACCAAATTGGTGAAGGGGATGGAAGGCTACTCCTATGAAGAGAGGCTAAGAAGGTTAGGGCTCTTTAGCCTGGAGAAGAGACGGCTGAGGGGAGATATGATAGAGGTCTATAAATTAATGAATGGAGTGGAACGGATAAACGTGAATCAATTGTTTATGCTATCAGAGTATAGAAAGACTAGGGGACATGTAATGAAGCTACAGGGTAAACTATTTAAGACAAATAAGAGAAAATATTTTTTCACTCAACGTGTAATCAAACTCTGGAATCTGTTACCGGAGGATGTAGTAAGGGCTGTTAGTATAGCTGGGTTTAAAAAAGGTTTGGACAAGTTCCTGGACGAAAGGTCCATAAACCACTATTAAAAAGGGACCCAGGATATCAATGCTGGACCCAGTACAAGCATTGTGGAACCTGTGTCTTTTGGGGATATTGCTAGGTATGTATGACCTAGATTGGCCACTGTTGGAAACAGGATACTGGGCTTGATGGACCTCGGTCTGACCCAGTATGGCATGTCTTATGTTCTTATGTTACATTGCCAGTTATGCAGTCTTAGTAACATTGACATTACATCTGTTTCCTGCCTCTTGTGCTTCGGGGGTTAGGCAATTTGGGTAAGGAGGGAATGATTGAATTTGCCTAGGTGATACCGTAGTGTGTTTGGAACAGGTGGGTTTTAAGCTTTTTTCTGAAGTCCTGTAGATTGTTGATCAGTCGTAACTCATGAGGTAGTTTGTTCCAAAGCATGGGTGCAGTGTATGTGTATGCCCGGTTGCTCATTCCCTCTTTTACATCTCTTATACTACTGGGAACGCAGAGTGTGTTAAGGTTAGTAGTTCTTCGGCATCTATTGGGGGGCTGTGTGGATATGAGGTTATCGAGGAATGATGGGGATATCTTGTGAAAGATTTTGAAAGTTGTTACCAGTATTTTGTATACTGCTCATGCGGTGATTGGGAGCCAGTGAAGCTCAATCAGTACTGGAGTAATGTGATCCCTCAGTTTCTTATTCAAGATGATCCTGGCTGATACGTTTTGCGCCAATTGTAAGATGTTTACGGTTTTTTTTGGTAGACCTTGCAAGATGGCATTACAGTAGTCAAAGTGAGGAATGATGAGAGCTTGAGCTACTGTTCTGAAGTCTGTTTGTTCGATTATGTTGCGTAGGGGTTGAAGGACTCTCAGCTTGTGAAATATTGCTCTGTTGGTTAACCGGAGATGTTTGTCCATTTTTAGATTAGCATCAATGAGAACTCCTAGATATTTGATCTCATTTTTTGATTGATAGGTGTTGTTGTTGAGGGTGATTGAAGCAGGAGGTTTGAAGTCTTGTTTGCTTGATATGAACATCACATCAGTTTTTTTGTGGTTTATCGACATGTTGTTATCTTGGAGCCAAATTTGCATTTCGCCTAGGCATTCTTCTATTTGATTGAAGTTGGGGTTGTCTATATCAAGTTGTGTGTATAACATGATATCATCCGCATATAAGTGGTAACTGATGTTATGCTTTTGGAATATCGTACAGACTGGCTGGATGTAAACGTTGAATAGCAGGGAGGATATAGCTGAGCCCTGAGGTATTCCTTGGGTTTGGGGGAAAGGCTTTGCCTGCTCGTTATTGAAGCGTACCTGTTGCATTCTATTTGTGAGGTATGACTCGAACCATTTTAACGGTGTTCCTGCTATACCTATGGACGCAAGTCTTTGCAAGAGTGTTAGATGATGTACTGTGTCGAATGCTGCTGATATATCGATGAATATGAGTAGGAACATCTTACTTTTGTTTTCTAGACCCTTGATGAGGTTGTCTAGGAGCGCAATGAGTAGGATTTCAACTCCATGGTGAGGTCTGAAACCATATTGATGGTGGTCAAGGATTTTGTTTTCGTCTAGGTGGTCTTGTAATTGCAGTTGGGTTACCTTCTCAATAATCTTAGCCAGGAAAGATATGCTTGATATCGGTCTGTATGATGTTGGGTCTTCTTTGTTGAGCGCTTTATTCTTTAAAATAGGCCTTATTAGGGATCTTTTAAGTTGGGCGGGCATGATACCCTGCTGAAGAGATTGATTTACTATGTGCGTTATCAGGTGGGCAATTTCCTGCTTAGTAGATTTGATCCATTCCGCTGGACAGGGATCTAGAAGTGAGGTGGTTGTGTTAAGGTTAGAGATGGTATTTATTATGATCCTTTCGTCAATTATCTGGAAAGTAGACCAACCTTCTTTCTGTTTACAGCTTGAGTTCATGCTGTTCGGCTGCTTAGGGCATGTAGCGATCAAATTCTGCGATTGGATAGTCAGGCTTTGTGGATTTCGTTTGATAGCATAGTGATTTGCCAGATCTTTGGCCTTTATATTTCCATTGCAGTCGACTTCCGGCAAGGGCTCCGTGAGTGATTTGACTAGCTCAAACAGTTCTCTAGGTCTGTTAATAGCCTTGTTGAGTACTTTGGTGTGGTGAGCTTTCTTGGCAAGGTTGATCTCATTTTTGTATTTGGCTAGGAGCTCCATGTATTCCAATTTGTGCAGATCAAACTTAGTTCGTCTCCATTTTCTTTCCAATTTTCTTAAATCCTTTTTCATTTTGTGCAATAGTGACGTGTACCAGGGCTCTGTTCTAGCTTTTGTCCCCCTGTTTGATGACTTCCATGTTGGCTCAGAGCTGGCCTCTATTGTAGAGTTCCATTGTTGTATTAGATCTTCGACATCATAGTTGTCATGGGTTATGTGTTCATTAAGCGAGTTTATTAGGGTTTCCTTGTTGAATTGCTGGAACTTTCTTCGTTGTTGATTAGTTGGACCAGAGACTAAGGGGTATGTTTACTAAAGTGCGGTAAATGTGAATAACGCGCGTTGTACGACGTTAACGATTGTAAGTGCAGTATAACGCACGTAATCACGCGCCAACGACCGTTAACGTCATACTACGCGCGTTAACCGTAGTTAACGATTGTAAAGCCCCGCGGCACGTTAAAACAGCGCAGAAAATGGAGAGTGGGCGGAGAGAAGGGGTCAATGGGCGGAGAGTGGGCGGGTAGAGGATCCCCTCATACTAATGCGCTGAATTTCTGAGCTCAATTCCAACGCGAATGAAAACCTGTCGTTAAAGGTATATTAAAGGGAAGAGAAACCATTTCCGTCAGCAATGTACAGCAAAACCGGGGAAACCTACAAAATGTGAGCAGTGTGATACATGTGCACAGAACAAAATTTCACCTAAAACGTTAAAAATGACCACAAGAAACATTGTAAAAATTATAATTCAGCTGGGCAACAGTGATAGCAATGGGCAACAATGAAAAACACTCCCAGGAAAGCACCAAAAAAAGAAATGATGTTTGGAAGGGTCTAGGCTCCGTAGACCCTTTCAAAGATCATTTCATTGTAATGGAGCTTTCCTGGGAGTGTTTTGTAATGTTGCCCAATGATAGCATTGTTGCCCAGCTTGGTTATGGGTGTATGCCCCTTTTTTCGAGGTCGTTTCTGAGGTTTATTTGCACCTCTGTCTCCATACAAGGTAAATGAGCCCACAGTAAACTTGTGCAGAGCAGGGTTTCCGACTCGTCAGGCCGGTTTTCCTATCTCCAGGGACTGCACTGTCTCTGTGGCCACAGTGTGGTGCAACGGACACAGCCAGTGCCTACAAGACCAGAGGGTCACAAGTTCAAATCCCAGCTGGGGCTCCTTCCAACCCAGTCCCCATAGCTTTACCCACCACTAAACAGTGATAGAAAAGACACTCCTTTATTGCAGAGAACATACGCATGGTTAAAACACCTATATTTTACCACACCAAACACAGACACCAGAAACAGGCGCATTGCCTAGATCAGGTTCCATGCTGCCTTTAATAAAGATGCCTGTGCTGCATATCTATACACCACCCCCATGGTATGCAGATGTAGCTTATGCATATTTATGAGGGACAGCATGAAAACCCGAACAGTGTTTGGAACACCAGGACTGGAGTTGGGGAACTCTGCCATAAAGCAGCAGCCAACAGGGCCAGACACACCCACACACATACCCACAGGCCCCATTGGCCAATGCCTCCTGGAGAGGCAGGACATTGGGCCCTGCCTGTATCTCCCAATACTAGCAGTTGCATACCTTAGCAATGCCACCCTACACCTGGGTTTATGGTACACAGCTATCAAACATTTCCTATGAGAACTGGCAGATATCAATTCCTACGTTAAGCACATTTTGCTCAATGAGCTCCACCATAACAATCATTCTGATGTCTGCGGTGTGTGCTGCAGGTCTGGTCTATGACAGTGTTTACCACCCTGGAGAGTGACCCCCAACAGTCTTGCGTACCATATCCATGCCTGTACTGTGCCCAGGACTGGTGTGGTGGGTATGGCTGCTGAACACCTCTATAGTAGCACAATGCTGGCATAGGTATGGGGGTGGCTGTCTGTCTATCCAGTGTGTGGTGGCTGCAAACACCTTCCACAGCCCACACTGCCAGCAATGTTACCAGTATTGGGCTGCCAATGTGCATAATGAGGAGCAAGGTACCATGGGTATAGGCCAGACAGGGTGGCCTGGCCAGGGTGCATCTGCACAGGGCATACGGCAGTGACAGGCACATTTTAGTGCCCGGCCACCACCTACACAGACAGGGTGACCTCAGTATGTCCTGCTGAGAGATCACTCTCACCCTGACTGTGCAGTGACCACAGCATGGCTAGGCACACCCATAGTGCTATATAGTATTTCTCTCATGTGATAGATGTGGGTTTCCTTTTGGGGTCCAGTCATTGATTTATCTGCTTGCTGTGTATGCTGACATCCCAGTTCTGGGTGCATGCATCTCCACTGGGCACATGCACTATAGACTAACTAGCAGACTGTTTGCAGCTGGTATGTGTTGTGATGGAGTGGCTTGCAGCAGGAGAATATCAGATAGTGGTGGGGTACAGCTTACCATATCCAGGCCTGATGTCTGTCTGCTATTGTGTTATGGATGTGTACAGAGCTGCATTCACTGCCCTGTGGTGTGTCTGCTCCTCAGGAGGACTGGGGTTGCTGTTCCCCTCTACTGCCACCTTTGCAGGGAGGTAGAATGTGGATCTATTGTTTGGAGAGCCTGTTTGCTGCCCTCGGCCCTGGGGGAGGGGAGGGGAGGGGAGGGGGTGGTGGTGGTGGTGGTGGTGGTGGTGCATGGGCCACCTAAGGGTCCATGGGGGCAACACCTGACTGAAACAGACAGAGAAATCCAAAGTGTTTGTGCAGAAAGTACCTATCTCACACATTAACACTGCTTTGGACCTGCATCATGGACGGTGCTGTGGACCTAGTGCTGGGTGCCTCACTGCACCCTCAGGGTGAGCACGGTACCCGCACAATGTGATGGTGTGTAGCTACTCTGTGCCAGTACAACACATGGTCAGTACCCCCTACCAGGCCGAGGTGCTGTGGGGGTGCACATGGTCACTTCCCCCTACCAGGCCGAGGTGCTGTGGGGGTGCATTCCCCATGGTGTGTATCTGTGGATGGCTGATTTGAATGTGCAGTGCATCATGGGTGTGACTGGCACAATCCAACCCTGGGTATATCCAGCACCTGCTCACAGGCTCAGATACACCATAGGCCATCACACGTACATCTGTTAGCATAATGCATAGGTGCAAGATACCCTAAAGAGTCTGTAATATAAGGCAGTGTTTCCCAACCCAGTCCTACGGGGCACACCGGCCAGTCAGGTTTTCGGGATATCCCTAATGACTATGCATGAGATATATATGCATTAGAGATATCCTGCCAACCTGACTGGTTTGTGGCCCTCCAGGGCTGGATTTGGAGACCCCTGCCTTACACCTCTGTCATTTAAGATTGTGAGTGGGCAAGGTGCAGATGTCCTAGACATCGAAAGGGTATATAGAATGTGACACATTCCTCCTCGATTCTCACCACCACCAAAATATTGTCTATTAGACAACTTTTTGGTGGTGGTGAGAATCGAGGAGGAATGTGTCACATTCTATATACCCTTTCGATGTCTAGGACATCTGCACCTTGCCCACTCACAATCTTAAATGACAGAGGTGTAAGGCAGGGGTCTCCAAATCCAGCCCTGGAGGGCCACAAACCAGTCAGGTTGGCAGGATATCTCTAATGCATATATATCTCATGCATAGTCATTAGGGATATCCCGAAAACCTGACTGGCCGGTGTGCCCCGTAGGACTGGGTTGGGAAACACTGATATAAGGTACCCACGCTGGTAAAAACACACGTACCCACGCACGTTTGTATGCACGGGGCTACGCCCGTACCAACGCACGCACCAACGCACGCAGCCACGCACGCACCAACGTACATGGCTACGCACACTGCAAGGGTGTGTTTCTGTAACCACTACTCAACATAAAGAAAAACATGCCTCCTCATTCCCTATGTAATGTACAGGGTGATGCCTGGGCCAGCCTTCTGCTTTAGGCACACTGGGGACTCAAACCCATGTGTTGAGGGAGGAGTAGCCTAGTGGTTGGGGCAAGGTACTTCAGGCCAGAAGGTTGGGGGTTCAAATCCCACTAGAGGACAGCAACCTTGGGCCAGAAGGACTGGGGTTTCTAGTCCCACAGATGCTCCTTGTGGTCTTGGGCAAGCCACTTAACCCTCCATTGCCCATGTTCCCTGTAAGTATTAGTGTATGTGTCTCATATCCCCATGTGTTAAATGTATCCCCAATTGTGTTGTGACCGCTTTGATTGAAGGATAAGGCGGTATACAAAACTGTCTAAATAAATAAATAAATAAAATGCTGCCTGTAAAAGCGGTCAGTACACTAACCATTGTGCTACAGCTCTGTTTCAGTGTTTTGTGTCTGTACGCCTTCATATGATTAATGCGCAGTAATGCGCCACGGCGCTCTGTAACGCTCATTAGTTTTGGGAACGCGCGTTAGTGGTTACGATGTCCCGCCCATGTCCTTTTTTGGTTTTCCTTTCACTAACGCGACTCCTAACGCGATTTGCATTAACGCAGTTTAGTAAACATACCCCTAACTTGTTCGTTGAGGAGCATGGATATAGGGTGATCTGGATTTGATGGTGGTTGGACCAGGGAACTTGGGTTATGTGGATTTTGGGTTGCTTCAATTCAAGTTGTAATGGCGTCTTAGGGAGAAATACCAAGTCCAGGGTGTTCCCTTTATAGTGGGTTTCTTCTTGGATTAATTGATTATATCCGAGCTGATCCATGGCCTCTAGGAAAGATGTTGCCTGGAAGTGGGGGGTTGAGTTCAGATTGAAATCGCCTAGGATTATCTGGTATTTCTTAACTGCAGTGGTGGAAATGGTTTCGAGAACATCAACGAGGGTTTCATCGTGTGGTGTTGGAGGTCTATAAAACAGGTATATTGACAGGTTGTTATTCTCTACTCGGAGCATGTTGATTCCCTGTATAGCCGCCTTTGAGGTGTTTGTCAGCCCTAAGGAGGTATTTGCGAGGATGATTACTCCTCCTCCCTTTTTGTGTGTGCGTGGACAGTTCAATATATCATAGCCTGGCTTGTTTATTTGGTTTACTATAGCTGTGTCAGTGTTGGTGAGCCAAGTTTCAGTGATGCACAGTAGGTCGGGCCTGTCATCAGTAATGATATTGTGTATGATGTGGGTCTTGTTCCTTATGGACCTTGCATTTATTAGAATGCATGAGATTGGAGGTTGTGAAGGGGTGCTGGGTTGCAGGACAGAATTATGTTTTATTTTCTTCTTCATCCTGTTTGGTTTCTTTTGTTTTGCTGAGTGAGTGTTGGGGGTCATGTTGGATGTTTTCAAACTGATCTGGGGTGGAGCATTTTTAAGGGTTTTTTTGTGTGGTTTGTTGAAATAACTGTGGGATATGGGTGAAAGCACGGTGAGTGGGACATAGTAACACACTGGGTACCATATGGAAGGTGTGACATAAAATAGGAATTGGTTGCAGAGAGCATCAGGTAATGTCAAAACAAAAGTTAGGAAACAGTATATAACAAGAATGTACTTTGTGAGAGACATTGTAATACTGAGACTGGTCAGAGCTATGTCTTCTTAACTAACGTAGCAATTTACTACAATAATGCTTGCCTAGGAGAAATACTTGTCCAATGTTAGTAAGATATAAGATATTTGTACAGATCCAATTACCAAAAAACTGTTAAAGAGCAAAAATAGCGTTGCTTGATTTCAAAATATCCAAATTATTTAGTCACTTACAGCAGTATCAGGTAGTTAAGGGTTATTATTACTTACGTGCTTGTGTGCTCTGAAAAGCATGCACAAGCTGGGAGTAGTTCTGTCTTCTCCAGACTGTTACAGAGGAACATTGTATCCTGTTGGGAGGAGTAGATTTCAGCGAGCTCAACCTGAGTCGGGAGCTCAAGCTTTGTTGGGCTTCTGCCAATGAGTTAGTTAGTTAGTACGTTTTGGATTCCCAAGCGCCAAGTTTCAGAGATCTTTTGAGTGTTGCTAGGTGATTGTGGGGCTCGCCCCGAGCAGGGAGCTAGAGCTCGAGAGGGGTTGGACCGTAGACCTGGATTGAGAAAGGTCCTGAGACGGAGTTGGAGCGTCTCTGTTTGTGGTGAAGAGGACCACTGCCTAAGGGCCACACCAAAGGGCCCTCTGGCGAGGCCCTCAGGCGTGGGCCCGGCAGGCGCGGGCGCGCCCTGTAGGGACGCCGCTTTTAAGCGGTTTCAAACTGCCTCAGGCTGTTTCTCCGACTGCCCCGATTGGGCAGGAGTTTTGCTGGGGGTCGGGCAGGCAAAAGCGGCTCCCTCGATGTAGGGACGCCACTTTTAAGCGGTTTCAAACTGCCTCAGGCTGTTTCTCCCACTGCCCCGATTGGGCAGGAATTTTGCTGGGGGTCGGTCAGGCAAAAGCGGCTCCCTCGATGTAGGGAAGCTGCTTTTAAGCGGTTTCAAACTGCCTCAGGCTGTTTCTCCAACTGCCCCGATTGGGCAGGAGTTTTGCTGGGGGTCGGGCAGGCAAAAGCGGCTCCCTCGATGTAGGGACGCCGCTTTTAAGCGGTTTCAAACTGCCTCAGGCTGTTTCTCCCACTGCCCCGATTGGGCAGGAGTTTTGCTGGGGGTCGGGCAGGCAAAAGCGGCTCCCTCAATGTAGGGACGCCGCTTTTAAGCGGTTTCAAACTGCCTCAGGCTGTTTCTCCCACTGCCCCGATTGGGCAGGAGTTTTGCTGGGGGTCGGGCAGGCAAAAGCGGCTCCCTCGATGTAGGGACGCCGCTTTTAAGCGGTTTCAAACTGCCTCAGGCTGTTTCTCCCACTGCCCCGATTGGGCAGGAGTTTTGCTGGGGGTCGGGCAGGCAAAAGCGGCTCCCTCGATGTAGGGATGCCGCTTTTAAGCGGTTTCAAACTGCCTCAGGCTGTTTCTCCCACTGCCCCGATTGGGCAGGAGTTTTGCTGGGGGTCGGGCAGGCAAAAGCGGCTCCTCGATGTAGGGATGCCGCTTTTAAGCGGTTTCAAACTGCCTCAGGCTGTTTCTCCCACTGCCCCGATTGGGCAGGAGATTTGCTGGGGGTCGGGCTGGCAAAAGCGGCTCCCTCGATGTAGGGACGCTGCTTTTAAGCGGTTTCAAACTGCCTCAGGCTGTTTCTCCCACTGCCTCGATTGGGCAGGAGTTTTGCTGGGGGTCAGGCAGGCAAAAGCGGCTCCCTCGATGTAGGGACGCCGCTTTTAAGCGGTTTCAAACTGCCTCGGGCTGTTTCTCCCACTGCCCCGATTGGGCAGGAGTTTTGCTGGGGGTCGGGCAGGCAAAAGCGGCTCCCTCGATGTAGGGATGCCGCTTTTAAGCGGTTTCAAACTGCCTCAGGCTGTTTTTCCCACTGCCCCGATTGGGCAGGAGTTTTGCTGGGGGTTGGGCAGGCAAAAGCGGCTCCCTCGATGTAGGGAGGCCGCTTTTAAGAGCCAGAAATTGCCTCCAGTGCATTTGAGTAGGACATGAGACATCTGGGAATATATTTATAGTCTGTCCACAGAACTTAGATGACTTAGCCTTAAAAAAAGCTTTTAATATACGTTGTTTCATCAAAATCGATGAAAAAGTGACCAACATAGTAGCACGTAATGAGATTACATCAAGGGAGTCTTCCAGAAAAGCAGTAATATTAGTCACTGAAGGAACTATTTCATCCAGTTCACCTTCAACAGGTTTTACTTTCTTGGAAGCAGCAGGAATATAATAAATCTGCCGAACATCAACTGGATCAGATATAGCTAAAATATCTTTCAAATATTTCTCTAACAAAATCTTAGGTGACAATAACGGCGTCTGAGGAAAATTTAAAAAACGCAAATTGCAAGCCCGAATAGAATTCTCCAGGGATTCTACTTTAGAGTGCAAAATTAAAGAATCTTTAATTCCTATCACATTTACGGATTGAAGAGGAGAAACCTGGGATTCTAATTTCGTAACATCTATCATGGAAACTTTCTTATCCAGCTGCTGCAATGATACAGCAGCCTCCTGAGTAAATTTACATAAGGAGCCAACAGCCACAGATACCTTAGTATCGGTGCATTGTAAAGCTCCCCATAAATCTTTTAAAGTAATTTCAGCGTCCGGAAGTAAGACTGGGAGTTCCTTAGAACCCTCCAGTGTAGCAAGGTGAACTGGAGTAGGTAAAACTACTAAGTCATCCGTCCTGCGTACATCAGAAAAAACACCTAAAGTGTAATCATTCATTAAGACAGGACAGGGAGGAGGGGGTCTCCCGCCGGGGCACAAAGAGGCCCCCTCGGGAGAAGATTGTGCCAGCGGCTTAGGGGCAAAATGCTTATCTAGAGGACCGGCTGGTTTTACTACACCAGAACCGGCCTCTAGAGGTTTGGGCTGAGATTTAGACTTGCGTTTACCCATAATGAAACATTAAGAAACAGCAACAAATACAAGCATAAACATTACATGACCATAAATAGCCACAAACCATTAGCATTCTGCTGCTATTCCTACCAAAACTCGCACCAAGACGCCGCAAATGTCGCAGTGATGTCGAAGGGGCGTCAAAGGGGCAAGACCTGCCCCTTTAGACACGCCCCTTCAAACACGCCCCACAATCGCGCTCCACAATCGCGGAGAAAGAAGAAGGAACAAGATATAACCCTCAAGGTCCCACAGAGAGCCAGCTGCCCCGGGCGCGCCTGCCCGGTACAGGCAGGATAGCAGCAGCAGCGTCGGGAGTCAGGTACAGCCACTAGAGCCCAATGACCCGATGGACAGGGCCTCACCTCCTCTCACACCAACAGTCCGCTCCCGTTAACATGTTTTTTTACACATCTGTCTTTTAATGTCAAGTATACGTGTATATTTATAGCATCAAGTAAACATGCACGTGACTTTATTAAATAGTAGTGTAAGTGACAGAATGTGCCTTAAGGTAAGACTTGGGAGGGGGGTGAGTCTTTTACTAGCAGGTGTTAAGTTGTTGCACATAACGCAACAATAGCTCTGAAACTACAGCATGCTATGTGCAACATTGCCGTGTTAATGGTCGGGGGCATGGAAAGCATTTCCTGCTGGAGCCTTGTCCCATAGTGTGTGCTGCATTAGTGTGGGTGCACCTAACATCACCTAACTGTGCCATTTTCGCCACACCTATTCTTCACCCCTACCCCACTAACTCACAATCTTAACATGGGTTGTGCAGTTAGTGCAGGAACCATCCTTCAATGTCATGGTCCTGCACTAACTGGAAACGTGTGTCCCAGCTCACCTTCAGGCACACCAGAACACATGCTGCCAGGTAACGCCCATTGGTAGAAGAACCTCTTGATCACTTAAACCAGACATAGAGCTGGTGTAAATAACTATACCTTCTTTTTGCAAGTATGCACGTAATTTAGTGTTTTCTATCCACATACTTGTACATATCACCCATGCTCCACCCAAACTCCACCCAAGTGCAAACTAACAGAGAAAGTATGCGCTAGGCAAACAATTTATGCTAGTCGGTATTTTATGCAAGGTCATTTAAGCATATAAGTGACCATTTGTATAAATGACTAAAATACTGCTATATGCACACCTTATTACCATTGTGGTCAACATTATTGGCATCTTTGCAGATCAACCCCTTAATATCCAATATCTACTAAAAAAAAAGTGGCCAAAGAAATGGCTTTGGACTATACATGCACACATATTTGGCACATAATAGAATCAAATAAAACAAGACCAATTTAGAAAAGGAAATAGTATAAAAACTGGGATATTGTCAGAACAAGATTATTAGCACCTTTATAAACATTTCAAATCAGTTTGAACAGAAGAACAACATTCCCACTGCAGTAAAATTAGACGCACCTGTGATCAATTGTGAGTATTCACATGACCTGAATTAACCAATGAATGATGGCTCTAAAGTTTAAAATGGCCACATTCATTCCCTGTACCATTTTGACAATGGTGAAGACAAGAGAGCTGCCTGAGACAGTCAGAAAAGCTATTATCACCAAACATTAAACTTCTAAGGGGTACAAGACCATCTTCAAAGACCTTGGGATTCCTCTGTCTACAGTTTGCAATGTTATTAGGAAGTTTTCTACTCATGGAGCTATCAAGAACCTCTCAGGATGTGGTGGGAAGAGGAAAATTCTTGGAGGAGTAGCCTAGTGTTTAGAACAACAGCCTAGTACTCAGGAGATCAGGGTTTGATTCCCACTGGCACTCCTTGTGACCTTGGGCAACTCAATTTACTCTCCTTTGCCTTGGAAGAAAAGGCCTGGCAATCTACTTCTGGTCATACCTTGGCAAAACGTCCAGGGGCTGCTGGGTCATCAGGAGTCAGCATTGATGATGGCACTTAAAAAAAAAGTCTTTGAAGCTTAATACAAACTCATGGAAAAATACAGTATCCAAAGAGCTTAAGGCTGACCTGCAGCACTCTGGAATAGCATTTACAACCCGCACCATATGCCATGCACTAAACAAAGAAGGACTTCATGGGTGAAGACCAAGGAAGATGCCACTGCTCAAAGACACATATAAAGGCATGCCTGATGTTTGCCCAAACACACCTTGAGAAGCCACAATCCTTCTAGCAAAATGTTCAGGGGACAGATGAAACAAAACTTGAGCTCTTTGGCAATGCAAACTAGCAATACATTTATAGTGAGGAAATGAAGCTTATAAGAAAAAAACAAACTTCCTACAGTTAAATATGGTGGAGGCTCCATAATGTGGGACTGTTTTGCTGCCTCAGGAACTGCAGGCCTCAAGCGTATTAAAGGATAGGAGGTGAAGTACTTTTGTCCACTAAAGAAGAGCGGGACCTAGGCGTGGTTGTGTCTGATGATCTTAAAGTAGTTAAACAGGTAGAAAAGGCAATGGCAAAAGCTAGAAGGATGCTTGGGTGCATACGGAGAGGAATGGCTAGCAGAAAAAAGGAGGTGATATTGCCTCTGTATAAGTCTTTGGTGCGACCTCATTTGGAGTATAGTGTGCAATTCTGGAGACCGCACCTTCAAAAGGATGTGAACAGGATGGAGTCGGTGCAGAGGGTGACTACTAAAATGATTAGATGGCTTCATTATAAAACATATGAGGACAGGCTTAAGGATCCTAATATGTACACCTTAGAGGAAAGGCGGGATAGAGGTGATATGATTGAGATGTTTAAATACCTCCGTGGCATAAATGTTCAGGGAGAGAGCCTCTTTCAATTGAAAGCAAGTTCTGCTACAAGGGGACATGGGATGAGGGTGAAGGGAGATAGATTCAGGAGTGATATGCGGAAATATTTCTTTACGGAAAGCGTAGTGGATCCATAGAATAGTCTCCCAGTGGAGGTGGTAGAGATGAGGACAGTAACTGAATTCAAAAAAGCATGGGACCAACACAGAGGATCTCAAAAGGTAAAAAGTGGACTGTTGTAGTTGTTGATATGGAAGGACAGACTAGATAGGCCATGTGGTCTTTTTCTGTCATCATGTTTCTATGTTTCTATGAATAATGAAGTGGGAGGACTACCAAAGTATTTTGGAGTGAAATGTGCTACCTAGTGTCAGAAAACTAAATCTGGGTCGAAGGTTATGGGTCCTCCAGCAGGACAAGGACCTAAAACATACATCCAAAAGTACAAAAGAATGGTTAAAAAGGAAAAAAAAGTACTGTTTTAAACTAGCCAACAATGAGTCATAATCTCAATCCAATCAAGAACCTTTGGAAAGAGATGACATCTGCCACTAGTAAAAGGAATCCTAGAAACATTCATGAGCTAGAACAAACTGCAGTATGAAAGAGTAGGAGAAACTGCCAGAAGTCAGATGTATGAAACTACTAGTAGACAGATGCACGAAACTGCCAAGGGTTGTGCAACCAAATATTAGTGAAAGGTGACATTAATCCTGTCCAAGTCATATTTAGTTTTTTTCTCAGAAATGACTACATCTAAGACGCATGGACATTTTTTTGTTGTTGTATATCTTTGAACATATTATAAAAATATTATTAAGGCTTGCTCAACTAGGCATAGCTGGAACCACCTTCAGGTGGTTTGAATCCTATCTGTCCAGCCGTAGGCTTTATGTGAAAGTTGATCAGGACCGTTCAACTATCTTCTCCCAAGAACAGGGAATCCCCCAGGATTCCTCACTCTCCGTCCTCCAGTTCAACATATACCTTTATCCTATATGTTCAATCTTCAAGAAATACAACATAAACTATCATATCTACACAGACGATATCATGGTTTACACACCTATCGACACAAAATGTCCCACATACCAAAATATCATCAACTGCATAGAGGAGGCTGAATTATGGCTAAAAGAAAACAATCTTCAAATAAATCTCAAAAAAACAGAAACACTATTCGTAACAAGAAACTGAAACGTCACCCCTTCCACATCACATGACACAGATGTCCCAATCAAAGATGAGGTTAAATATCTAGGTATCATAATTGATACCTCGTAGATCACTCTCGATGACAGCTCAAATCAAACATATGGCACAAACTATCTTTTACAAACTAAAGACAGTACAGCATCTTCGTCCCCTCCTAGATACTTATGATGTTCATACAGTAGTCCAGGCACTCATCACACCCCAAATGGACTATTGTAATAGCATATTGCAGGGACTGCCTAAGAAGAGCCTCCATCCCCTCCAATTAGCCCAGAACATTACAACGAGGGTCATATCCAAGGCAAGACTAATGGACCATATCACCCCCATTCTCTACAATCTTCACTGGCTCCCGGTGACTAGTAGAATAAAATACAAATCACTAGTCATCATTTTCAAACTCATCAACTGCATATCCCCATCAATCTTGTCTACTAAGATACAAACTCAATTGGAAAACAGAAGCAGAAGAAAAAGTATATCAAATCTTCTAGCTAACCCAGCCTTACTCCGCTACACAAAACAAACTACAAGTAATAGAGCTTTTACCTACACTGTACCTGCACTATGGAACACACCTCCACACACACTAGGTCAATAAAGGACCTCCTTGAATTCAGAAAGGACCTTAAAACCCTGCTCTTTAAAGAACATTATGGCAACACATTAGAAAACCTTACTCCAACTGCAAAAAATTGCTCCTCAGCAAATCACCATTCTCCTAGCGCATCTGCCTAGGTAGAACCCCCCCTCCCCCACTTCTGCTCACCGCATAATGAACAAATCCATTTAGGTATGCCACACACACTTAATTGTATATAGTTATATATGCTAATATGTATACAGTTTGTTTCAAGTAATCTACACAATACCTATTCTGGGGTCATTGGAAGTTGATATGTTCTATGTATATAGCCTATAGTTCTTTACTGTTATACATTGTTCTATGTAACCTAATTGTTCGATGCAACTGCCCTTGATCACTGTAAGGGGCAGTATATAAAACAGTTTTAAATAAATAAATAAATGCAAATGGTGACATGTGGAGTCCGATTCAGAGAGAGGGACGTCCACGCCATCTGGATGTCCCCGAGGAAGACAGGCCAGTTAGGACCCGATTCTGAACCGCAGGAACAAAATGTTCCCACAGTGCACATAATCAGGCCTGTGGATGGCTCAGTGTGCCCCTGTCGCCTGTGGGAACATCATCCCCGCAGGCACCCCTGACTCCTGTGGCTTAGACCCCCTCGTCCCCGCCACCTGACCCACGGCTGGCCTGCTAAGGTCTGGATTGGACGGTGGGAATCCCCCCACACCTGGCTCTGGCCCCGACCCCGAGGGGGATCCCCAGGCCCGATCGTGGAGTCAATGCTGCTTATTACATCTTCGAGGTAGAATAAGCAGCCTATCCCATTTGACCCAGCAGGATGTACAGGGTCATGACCTGAATCAGCCGTGTATGTCCTGCTGGGCTGGCCCTTCCCCGCTCAGCCCAGATCCCGCCCCATCCTGCCCCTCGCCGGCTCTCCCTGTCCTGCTGCTCAGGACGTATGGGAAGAGTCGGATGGGGAATCGGGCCCAGACAGCTTGTGGGGCTGCATGTCCCACCAGGATGTACAGCCTCGCAACTCGCATCTCAGAATCAGGTCCATAGTTAGAATATTTCCAATTATTTCTCAAGGTATTGTACACAATGGGCCCGAATTTCAGTCATCCGGAATTTCAGTCATCCGAAAGGCGCATAGCCTTCCCTGCTGATCTCTAACTGGATATTCAATGCTGCAGCGATGGCATTCAATATCCGGGGATAGCCGCAGACACAGTATGCCACCGAGGCTAACCATGAAGCAGAGATATTGGATGCTGCCTGGTTAGCTCCTGCGCTTTAAAGACAGATGAAGGTTTTCCACGCCTCTCTTTTAGGCAGAGATTGCTAACCGTGCAGCATCCAATATCGTTGGCTGCCTGGTTAGCCACAGTTTCCGCCTCCATTCTGCTCTGGAACATCCCCAACATGCCCTGATGCTAACCATGGCGTGTAGAGGACTTAGTAGGGAATATTCAATGGCACCAACTGTGTATGTGCCGTTGAATATCCCCATTTAAGGCATTTACATGGTTTACTTGGCTGTAAAATATACATAAAACAGTAAACCGTCTGAGAGGAATAACTGTAATCAAAATTACAAAAACACCACCTCTCAGTAACCCATCAAAGTAAAGGTCAACTTTAATTCAATTTCTCAAAATTTCAATACTATTTCTAACAATAACATCAGGTTTTTCTTGGACCTCAGGACTTATACACCCTCCATCTGGCGAATTAAATCACCATAGGGTGACACTTACATCATAGGTCCAAAACCTTCACACCGTTCAAAGGTTTCACCAACCAAAATCTCTCCAATATAATAAATTATTAAACTTTCCCTACCCCCTAACTATACACAAGGATTCACTTAACCATTCACAACCATTCACAACCGCATAACCAAATCCACTAACATTCATACAACGACAACCTCATCACAGACTGCTGACATCAGATGCCAGTGAGCTATAGCTTGAGGAGACGCTGTCTGTGTCTAAAAAAGAAGACTTTTAGTTTATGGTGAATCTCGCTTAATTCTGGTTCCTGACGAAGCTGTGTGGCGAAACGGAAGCTTTCGTCGAACAGTGATCAATGGCGAGTGGTCTTTGGGGCAGTCTGCTGTATTTCGGTGCCGTGGAGAGGAGTTTGCGTTTCGCTCCTTAGCAGATAAGTAATGGATTGCTTTCTGCATAATGAGGATTGCTGTTTATCGCTTTAAAATCTTTGTTTGATTCTTTTTTGCAGCGTTCCTGCGGATAGTGAAATTCAATATTTGAAATTCGATATTCCATTGATAAGTTATATATTTTGCACTTTAAAAGATTTTTGGAGATTTTTTTCTACATTTTCTGCTTTGGAGTAGCTATGAAACAAATTGGACACTTCTGTTGCTGGGAGATGTGTGATGAGGTTGTCGTTGTATGAATGTTAGTGGATTTGGTTATGCGGTTGTGAATGGTTAAGTGAATCCTTGTGTATAGTTAGGGGGTAGGGAAAGTTTAATAATTTATTATATTGGAGAGATTTTGCTTGGTGAAACTTTTGAACGGTGTGAAGGTTTTGGACCTATGATGTAAGTGTCCACCATTTCCCTATGGTGATTTAATTCGCCAGATGGAGGGTGTATAAGTCCTGAGGTCCAAGAAAAACCTGATGTTATTGTTAGAAATAGTATTGAAATTTTGAGAAATTGAATTAAAGTTGACCTTTACTTTGATGGGTTACTGAGAGGTGGTGTTTTTGTAATTTTGATTACTTGGCTGTAAACCATGTAAATGCCTTTCGAATATCGGGCCCAACATACCTAAAATGCAAAGGTACCAATAACGTTGACCACAACTGTACCAACTAAAACTAAGCACCTCTTTAAAAAATTGCCTCCCGTAGTGCATTCATGGAGCCAGAGGGAGTTTGGGAGGAGATGGACAACTATAGATATAATTAAAATGCAAGCCTGAGGTAAATAGCTTAGCTGTTTATATAATAGCTCAATGTCTCTACTATCTATATAGCCAACAGCGGTCTGCACATTATGGGCAGCATGCAGAGTTGTGACTAGAGGGGTCAGACTTCCGGAGTGTAATCCAAACCCCTGGAGTCGGCTGGACCTGATTCCTGGTCCAGAGCCCATGTATGCTGGATAACATGGACCGGTGACTTATTCCACCTCGGGGGTGGAATAAATCAATGCGAGTTTGGCAATCTGAGGCTGCGGACCCCCCTAAAGGTAGGGCTGGCACAGAAGATTCCCCTCAGCCCGACCATGGCCGTAATAGACTTGTGCGGGCTGCGGGGAAAGTAGGTTATTCTGACTTTGGGGGTGAGCGCGGCTACCGCATAGTGTCCCAATGCCATGGCGACAGGATGCCACGGCACCAGGCTCCATGCAGGAACTGTAGCAGAGTTGGACAGGGAGCGAGCGGGGCATCCAAGGGGCCTGAATCGGGGCACATCCTGCCCATCCAGGACATGCCCCATTCAGCATCAGGCTGCAGATACATATTTAGTGCTCCTAAATACATGTGCTTATTTTAAAGGTCATAGCTGCATTTAAAATAAATAAGCTGACCTGGTTTTTTTAAATTAATATGGGAAGTCAGCTAAAGTAAGGCACAGCAAAGGCTGGCCTAACTCTTACCATGAAAACTAACTGGGCTGCGGCTGAATATGAACGCTGCCTGATTAGTTTTCTGCCAATCCGAGTAATCCAGATATTCAATGCTGGGGGTTGGATATCGCCGGCATTCAATATTTGGGTTTCAGTTTTAGTGGGGGTGGCTAGCTGCCGCTGTTGAATATCTACCTCATAGAAACTATATATCCTAGTGGTAGATAACACATAAACCTTTATAGAATTACAGTTAATAGGACATTTCTATCACAATCCAAAGATTATATGCATAAATCTTTTTTTTCTCAATTGGTAATCTCCTTAAATAGGTTTTCTAATGATCATTGATATTTTTCTGTTCTTTGCTCATTAGTACATTTACCTTCTGAAGAATTCTTGCCTCATAATATAGCTGTGGTCAACATTATTCGCACCCTTCCATTTTAGGTATGTTGTGTACAATATCTTGAGAAGTAATTGAAAATATTCCAACTGTATGTCATCATAATATTTTAATAGCATGTTCAAAGGTATACAACAAAAAAAAGTCTTTGTAACTTATACGTTGTCATTTCTGAAAAAAAAACAACAACATAAAATATGACCTGGATACTCTTCACCACTATTTGGTTGAACAACCCTTGGCAGTGGTGAAAGCCTCCAAACGTTTCTTGTAGCCATCTATAAGTTTTATACATCTGTCTGCTGGTAGTGTCTCCCACTCTTCAGCTGTGATTTGTTCCAGATCATGAATGTTTCGAGGATTTCTTTTACCAATGGCAGATTTAAGCTCTTTCCAAAGGTTCTCAGCTGGATTGAGTTCAGGACTCATTGGGACCAGTTTAAAACATTCCATTATTTTCCTTTTTAACCATTCTTTTGTATTTTTGGATGTATGTTTTTGGACTTTGTCCTGTTGGAGGACCCATGACCTTTGACCCAGACCTAGCTTTCTGACACTAGGTAGCACATTTCACTCCAAAATATCTTGCTAGTCCCCTGACTTCATGATTCCATTATGAAACCTCCACCATATTTAACTGTAGGAAGGGTGATTTTTTTTCCTTATATGCTTCATTTCTTCTCCTGTAAATAAATTGCTGGTCTGCATTGCCAAAGAGCTCAAGTTTTGTTTCACGTGTCCACAGAACATTTTCTCAGAAGGATTGTGGTTTCTTATTGTGGATTTGGGAAAAGATCAGGCATGCCTTTTTATGTCTGTCTTAGAGCAGTGGGGTCATCCTTGGCCTTCGCCCAAGAAGCCTTCTTTGTTTAGTGCGCGACATATGATGCTGGTTGAAACTACCACTCCAGATTGCTCCAAGTCAGTCTTAAGCTCTTTGGATGTTGTACATGTTTGTCCTAACCTTTGAAGACTTCTTGGATTAATTTTCCTCTTTCCACCATGGTTCTTGGAGGTTCTTGACAGTTCCATGAGCAGAAAACCTCTTAATAACATTGTGAATTGGAGACTCAGGAATTCCAAGGTCTTTAGAGATGGCCCTGTACCCCTTTGAAGTTTGATGTTTGGGGAGAATGGCTTTTCTCATAGTCTCAGGCAGCTCTTTGTCTTCATCATTGTGAAAATGGAACAGAAAGTGAATGTGGCCATTTTAAATATTAGAACCATCATTCATTGGTTGATTCAAGTCATATGAGCACTGACGATCACAGGTATCTAATTTTACTGCAATGGGAATGTGATTCTTCTGTTCAAACTGATTTGAATTATTTATAAGGGTAACGATAATCATGTCCTGGCAATGTCTCAGTTTTTATACAATTTTCTACAATTTTCTTTTTTAATTGGTCTTGTTTTATTTGATTCTTTATGTGTCAAATATATGTGCATATATAGTCCAAAGCCATTTCACTGGCCATTTTCATTTTTAGATATTGGAATTAAGGGGTTCATCTGCAAGGATGCCAATAATGTTGACCATAACCGTATGTTTGGTGCTCTCTCTGTCTCTCGTAATGGAATTTTCTTCCTTTAATATGCTGCCTTGTACTGGGACATATGTGGTGTGGCTGCAGCAGTGATTCTGGGCTTTGATCTCAAGGCCCCCTAAGCAGGTCTGCTTTTAGACCAGATATATACATAGCACATTTAGTGAAGGTTCCTAAATAAAGCCATTGTTAGACATGCTAGAGCCCAGTACTTTGTGACTTATACAGTGTAGGGGTCTTGTGCTTACACATGTATGTGAGCTATTTTGCAAGCCTGCACATATAAATGTAGGCAGTTGACTATAGATGCTATTATTTCTAATTTCAGTATGGAGGTGGAAATAAACAGTGGGGGATTAAAGTAAAAGGCTGACCTAAACAAGCACATTTAAAAACCTAAATATCTCAGGGAGCAGGAATAAATCAGACTGTGGGTATTTTCGGACATTTACATGCATTCGTCATATGAAATGGGAACACACATATAGATCTACCTTCCCTGGTCATGCCCTAATCACATCCCTGACATGCTCCCTTGCAAATTGCACATAGTAAGGACATCCATGTGCTAAATGTGCCCTTTCTAAAATTGCCATTTCCACATGTAAGTTCTGCTAATTACATGGGTAAAGCATGAGTAAGGTCTGTAAAATAACTCTCTTAAATTCACTTCTGGAGCTGGAATCTATTTCCCATTAGTTGTAGACAGAAGACAATAGAAAGCCTTTCTGCTTTGACAGTTGCAAGCCTATCGAGTCTAACTTGACTTCAGATTGTATAATTAACTGGTCTTTTAAAGGAAAGCGAATGGTTGTCTTCTCTTCCGTCTGTGTCCCTTGAGTTACAGCAAGAAGAAAATTTGCTAGCTTTTCTAAAAAAAGGATTAAAATCCACTTCTTATGCAGACTTTTTGTGAGAAAGTTAATATCCTTGCCTTAGTTCATTAAATATATTATTTTTATTTATTTTATCTTTAGTGTTATTTGGTATAGTGCCCTTCAAATAGTTGTAGACATCAGGGCAGGTAAAACCCATGGTTGAACAAAAGTACCCTACATAGCAAAACTTAAAACAAACCCATGATACACAAGGAGAGGAAGTATAGCACAACAATTTATACCAGGACAATGTAAAAGGGCAAAAAACAACAAATTGGAGGGCTAAACTAGGGAAGAGAGTCTCAGGTCAAGTTAAGAATTTAGATCAGTCAGGAAAAAAAAACCTTCTGAAAGAGCCATGGTTTAATCCCCTTTTAGGTATGTTTCATATGAGTGATAGCACCTATTGGGGAAGCTCCATTTATTGTTTTTGTTTTTTGAGTTTCTGTCCATATACATCTGTTTGCTTGCATATGTACATATCCTTCATCTGCAAGCAGTTTTGGGTGGGGAGGAGGTAGAACCTCGCCGCTGGAAAGAAGAGGAGTGATGGGGAGAATTTAAAAGAGCTGCCTGAAGCAGCGGGGAGGTCAACAACCACTGCTGGAATGAAGAGGAGCATCACACAAGACATGCATGACTCTGCAAGTGAAGTGAAGAGGAAATGTGTCACTGTGTTATGCTTTATGTGTGCATTTTTCAACTTAAGTTTAGCAAATGAACTTTCCAAATGCAAATCAAGATGAATAGTTTTGTGTGATGAGCATAAGATGCAATTTGGGCAGTGAATGAAGATATAATGGATTGCCTGTATAGGATGCTACGTGGATTAGTGTTAAGATACAATATTTGATGCTACTGGTTATTGGCAGCCACTTCTGTTTAACAAGAAGGGGAGTTACATGATCCCTTGGTTTATTGGAATATAGAATGTGTCCTGAATTAATTGCAATCTTTTGAGATTATAAGTCTGCATGTCTGCAAGGAGTGAATAACTATATCCCTCCCCTATACTACAAATAAGAGGAGTTTTATTTTATTCTGAATCCTCACCATTGTCTTTTCCTACTTTGTTATAGTTTTCATTCATAGCTATAAACCAATTTATGAAAGAGTTAGGGATTGATTTTTAGCAGCAACGGTAAATGGATTTGTTTTTGGCTGCTAGTTGCTGCATTTCAAAAATATTATTCAACGCCATTTACAACTATATATATTGTTGGCAGCACTGAATACAAGTATTTGTACTGACTGCCAGCCATTATCTGTATAGCGGTGATATCTGGCCATTGTAGAGATAGCTAGGCATTTTACTTTTGGATTCAGCAAGCCAAATGTACACACCTATGATATCCATAGGGCCACTGAATATTGCCACTATATGGACAATATATATGGTTAAGAACATAGGGCCCGTCACCGCTGAATTTTTACACAGGATATTCATAGTCCTCCAATCATCTTGTAAATAGTTCACCCAAGTTCTACCCAAGTTGACTTCCCTGTTCTAATATTAAAGGTTAATGTTCACTGTGATTTAAAAGGCTACTGTTCATTGTAACTCCTGTTAAGTTCTGTTTACTTGTTATGAAAACCTGTTCTATGTAACGAGTGGATATTTGTCCTTTGTAAACAGTGCTGATTTAAAATAGTGCGGTATATAAAACCAAATAAATAAATATATAAATATTCAATTGGGGGCCATATCCGGGCACTGGAATTGAATATCTGGGTCTTCTGCCATGCGCTGAAATGCTCTGCAAGCTACAGAAGCTAACCGTGCAATGGCGATATTGAGCCGCTGCCCGGTTAGCTCACACATAAAGATAGGTGACGTTTTCCTATGCCTTTCTTTTACCCACAGGTTGCTAACCAGGCAGCAGCTCAATATTGCTGCTACCCAGTTAGCAGTGGTGCCACATCCGTTCTGCCCTGGAATGCCCACAACACGCCCTGATTGTATGTGGATTGCATCAGGGTGTGTAGCGGTGGAACTGGGGGATATTCATTGGCACTAACTACCGATGAATATCTCAGTCCAGCAGCATTTACATAGTTATAGGGTTTTAAACCACATAAATGCCATTGAATATCGGGCCCATAAGAAATAAGAAATGCCATATTTCATCACACCAAAGGTCAATTGAGCCAAGTATCCTCTTCTAACGCCAATCCAGATACACAAGTACCTGTCAGGTTCCAGTCCATTCTTTATTTTATAGATCTCTACAGTATCGTACCTTCCCTCAGTCGTCTTTTTTTCCAAACTGAAGAGCCCTAACCTTTTAAGCCTTTCCTCATAGGGGTATCATTTTATCCCTTTATCATTTTCCTTGCTCTTCTCTGTACCTTTTCTAATTCCAGTAGATCCCTTTTTAGATATGGTGACCAGAACTGCACACAATATTCAAAGTGCAGTCACACCATAGAGCGATCTAGAGGTATTATAATATTCTTGGTTTTATACTCCATTTCTTTCCTTATGATTTCTAGCATTTTATTTGCTAGAAATGATCCCCACCCTCGCTCCTCCCTAACTTTGTCCCAGTCCTATATGGATAGTGCTGAGACAGATACATTTTTGCCCCAACACTATTCTTACAGGAGCTGAATATTAGCAGATAATGGACATTTCTGTTTACAGGTTGCTTATAAACAGATCCCTTTTTCAAAGATTCTCACCCCCTCCCAACCACAGTTAGAGTAAGGTTTTAGGACTAGCTTAATACAGATATCCCAGAATGAATAAATAAGGTTTTGTTCTGACAGAACATGAACTTAAGTGGTTTACAGCTTTCCTTGATCTAATGTAAGGAGAAGGCTTAATTTCATGGTGATAAGCCACTCCAAAGGACATCACAAACAAGAATGCCAAAATTAAAACCATTATACAATTAACACAATCTAATCAAAAAGGCATCAGACTAACATTACCGTTTAATATCTTGCATTTATGCATTTCCTAACATCATATCAACACAATGTGGTATCATGCCATTTACATGATTACCCCATGTTTGTTCAGAATGGCTTACCTATACTGTTGGTGGTTTGAGCATGGTAAAATATAACACAACAGTATTATTAGAAAAGGGTTAATATATCATGGATGGGAATCATTAATCTGTTTTCTTCTAATGCAGAATCTTCAGTGTATTCCTTGTGTACTCTCTTGATTTCCTTGGTGGGATAGAATTAAGGCTTGAAAGAGGACATGTTGAAAGCAGTATATCTTTACAGGCTTTTGATCTAGATGTGTTTCTCTAGGGGATTTGTTAATCTAAATACAATTGTCAAGTATTTTCAGCTAAATGGTGCCCTTGAGTCATTTAGAAAACAAAACAGCAATTTTGTTCACACTTCAAGGTGTGTCATCCTTGGGGATGTGCTGATTCATTTGCTTCCAAATGCAAAATGCAGAGCAAAGTACAAATAAAAAAGTATCGGCGCTGCCCCAGAGCACCGCAGCAACACCAGCAGAGCTCCCCTGATCGGTGAGAAGCCCCTGAGCGGGAAACCGTCCTGCTCGGAAGCTCCTGCCCAATCGGGGAAGTGGGAGTCAGAATAAAGGCAAGCGCACCATCGACGCGCCCACGCCTGGCGGGCCTCGCCAGAGGGCCCTTTGGCGTGGCCCTTAGGCGTGGCACAGAACGAAGAAAGCAAAACTGAGCAGACTCTGCTAAAAATCACACAGGATTAACACAAAAATCACCTGGGACTATGAAAGCAAGTGAAAGCAGACAACGATCAGCAAAAGAAACCCCTTGTAACAAAGAGAAGCAACAGCAATGACAGCAAAAGGTAATCCAACATGGTCGCCACGTATTACCTGCCTTTGTTACTCCTGACCACCCATCTGATCCCACAACTCACAAATTCACCAATCTTACACTCCTAACACTTTCTGGTTTCCCCTACAACCAATTATTACATACATACACTTCCAAGACCACAAACAAGAACATAACACAGGCCAAACAACAAAACCTAGCAAGCAAGCAAAGAGCAAGCACAACACCCCCACTCGCACACACATAAAAACAAACCGAACAACAAGCATCTCCATAGAGCTTATCAATGCCAGGTCAGTACGAAATAAAATAAACACCATCTCTGACCACCTAAAAGACCAACAAACAGATATACTATGCATCACTGAGACATGGCTGACCGCCACTGACAACGTGCTACTCAACCAACTAATCCCTGACACCCATACAGCATTCAACTGCCCTCGCACCCAAAGAAGGGGAGGAGGGGTACTCATCATAGCAAGGACCAGCCTAAAGCTAAAAAACAAAGTCTCAACCAACACAAACCACTGCAATACAATCATCGTAGAAAACCTGGACCTAGCCATATGCCTCACCTATAGAGCACCAGACGCACCAGCCGACGAACTATCATCAATCCTAGAGGCAATATGTACAGTCAACAACCTACACAAGCAACTTTTAATACTTGGAGACTTCAACCTCAGATCTACCGGCAGAAAAGAAGCTGAAGCCTTCCTAGCAGCCTTGGACTCCCTCCAATTCACCCAAATGATTAACACCCCCACTCATAGTCTCGGATACTCCCCCGACCTCATCTTTGCTCCAAACAACATAAAGGAAGGAAGCCGCATTGAAGGACCCTACATCACACCAGTACCCTGGTCAGATCACCATCTAATAAAGATTAAACTACAAGCAACAGATTCAAAGAAGCGAAACGAAAACCCTCCCAAAACCAGGAGATTCAAAAGCTTCAACAAGGAACAGTTCAAACAAGACACACTACCACTCATCAACGCCGATATAATGGACATAGATGATCAAATCTCCAAATGGAACGACATCATTTCTTCTGCTGCCAAGCCACCCGCCCAAAGAACTCAACATGCACGCAGCACAAAACCATGTTCCACTCCTTGGTACTCCAAGGAGATATGCACAGCAAAAAGAGCACTACCAGACGAAACTAAAAGAATATAACAACCCCATCAACCATCAGAAGAAAGAATACCATACAAACCTTATACTCAAGTCCACTAACAAACCCCACGAACTATACGAAGTCGTAAAAACACTCACTAAAGAACCTCACAACAGAAATGAGCAACAAATAGACCCTCAGATCTTCACAGATCACCTCAAGAACAAATTCACTGCAACACCCAAGAACAGCAACGAGACACTTAAATACAGGACATCCACACCAAAGCAGAGTTGGGGCACATTCTACATTCCCTCAAATGAACAGCTCTCCAAGATCATCACTGACTTCAACACCAGCACCGCCCCTGCAGACCCCTGTCCAGTATCCTGGATTAAAGCAACAAAAGAAAACCTGACACAAGTCATACGGAAAATAATACATAACTCTCTCTCCAAAGGAACAATGCCAAACTCCCTGAAGCTAGCCACAATATGCCCGATCCCCAAGAAAACCACATTAGATAAAACCGACCCCGCCGCCTACAGACCCATCTCAAGCTTACCATGTTCCCTGTAAGTATTAGTGTATGTGTCTTATATCCCCTTGTGTTAAATGTATCCCCCAATTGTGTTGTGACCGCTTTGATTGAAGGATAAGGCGGTATACAAAAACTGTCGAAATAAATAAATAAATAAATAAAAATTCCTATCCAAGATCATCAAGAAAGTAGTCCAACACCAACTCCAACAACACATTGACATCCACAAACCCTTGGACACCAATCAACACGGCTTCCGACCCAGCCATGGGGTTGAAACCCTACTGATACAGCTATTCGACAAACTGCTGAGGACGATCGACAGCGTCTGCCACACAACATTACTAACCAGACTATGGGAGGCAGGCCTTCACAGCACCACCTTGAGCTGGTTTACATCTTACCTCACCAACAGACTGCTACAAGTCAAGAGTGGAACAAAGACCTCACAGCCTTTCAGAGCAACACAAGGAGTCCCACAAGGCTCAGCACTCTCCGCCCTGCTCTTCAATCTATACGTACAACCCATCTGCACTATCATCAAGGACCACAAGATTCAATACACTATATACGCAGACGACATAATGATATTCACACCAATAAACCTCGACAACCCGGACTACTCCAACATAGCCAAATGCTTCCAACAAATGGCAACCTGGCTTCAGGAAAACAACCTGTCAATAAATTACAATAAAACTGAAGCTTTATTCATCACAAGAAACCAGACATTTTCACCCCCACCCACAATCAACCTGAAGGACAACATCATACCAGTAAGACAAGAGATAAAATACCTGGGAGTAATGCTCGACAAGGACCTTAACCTCCAATCCCACATCGCAAAAACCACAAAGAACGCTTACATCAAAATGCGGACAGTCAGAAGGCCCAAACCCATCCTCGCTCATGAACATTTCCAAACAGTCTGTCAACTATCATCACCCCCACTCTAGACTATTGCAATCACATCTACCAGGGGCTACCAAAAAAGACAATAAAACCTCTACAGCTAGCACAAAACACAGCCGTATGACTCATAACAGATAGCACAAACCACGACCACATCACTCCCATAACTCTACCACCTACACTGGCTACCAATCAGCTCTCGAGTCCAATTCAAAGTACTCATATATGTATTCAAAATAATACACAACCTCTCAGCCGACAGCCTACAACCACTCATAAAAAACGAAGACAATAAGAGACCAAGAAGAAATAGAACTTCAAACACCATCAGAACACCAAACGAATTTGCTAAAACAAAACAGGCCACATCAAGTAGGGCACTCTCTCTGGCAGCGCCCGCTATATGGAACTCCCTCCCAGACCACCTAAGATCAACCAGGGACCTCAAGGACTTCAGAAAGCTTCTCAAAACTGCTCTATTTACAGAACATTTCAAGAACTTCACATAAATGACTACTCTGCACAACTCTCAGGGCAAGACAAAATCAAGACCCTAGAGCACCAATCACATGGCTCCATTATTCTATATTGTATATATGTATATGGCTCATTAAGTATATAGCTCATCGATAAATCTAACACACTGCACCACACACCACACTTCTTAGATTAAATAAATAAAAATAAATCTAATGAACTCAAGCAAGCATATTAACTTTCTCACCAAATGCCTGCAGAAGTGGACTTTATCAATTTTTTGGAAGCTGAATTGAAGACATTTATTGGCCCTCCTCGAAGAGACCACTTAATTTAACTGTAGGAAGGATTTTTTTCCTTATGAGCTTAATTTCTTTGCTTGTAAATGTATCGCTGGTCTGGATTGCCAAAGAGCTCAAGTTTGGTTTCATCTGTCCACGGAACATTTTCCCAGAAGGACTGTATTTTCTCAAGGTGGGTTTGAGCAAAGATCAGCTATGTCTTTTTATGTCTGTCTTTGAGCAGTGGGTCCTCCTTGGCCTTTGTCCATGAAGTTCTTTAGTGTGTGGCATATGGTGTGGGTTGAAACCACCACTCCCAATTGTTCCAGGACAGTCTTAAGCTCTTTGGATGTTGTATGTGGTGTTTTTCCAACAGTTCACAGTAACCTTCAAAGACTTCTTGGATTAATTTTCCTCTTCCCACCACATCCTGGGAGGCTCTTGACAGGAGAAACCTTCTTAATAATATTGTGAACTGTAGATGCAGAAATCCCCAAGGTCTTTAGAGATGGTCTTGTCCCCTTTTTGAAGTTTGATGTTTAGTAATAATCGCTTTTCTGACAATCTAATTTTACTGCAATGGGAATGTGGTGGTTCTGTTCAAACTGATTTGAATTGTTTATAAGGGTGCCAATAATCATGTCCTAATCCCAAAAAGACTGTATAGGTCCACTACTATATCATTCAAAAATAAAGTGAAACCCTATCTGAAATCCTTGTTTACTCTGACCTACATATAACTCTACTTTCTTCAATATATATATATATATATATTTTTTTTTTTGGATTGTGAGCCTTGTAAGGAATACCTTTCTCATGGCTAGCATTCCATTTTTCTCTTTTAATAAGGCCTCTCAGCCTAAATAAAAGTAATTGGAGGGATACTGCAACAAAGTGAAACCCCTGATATACTTATCATTGTAGCATTCTTCTGCACTGTAACAGGTCGCTGAACTTTGGGCACTACTCCAATTCAAATGCCTCTGTAAACCATGCTATATGGGCGTCTTCTGCACCATAAATCGATACAGAGCACTGAACCTCAAACACTTCCCCTAGGGATCGCATCTCTGCACAAAACATAAAATGCCAGAGTCTTCAGGCACTTCTTCAGATTTGTTTGTGCCTCTATGTGCCCTGCACGCTGATGAATTAAGTACCCAGCCAGTAGGAAGATTCAGTTAGGCAAGGGGTGGGCAATTCCGGTCCTGGAGGGCCACAGACCAGTCAGGTTTTCATGATGTCCCTAATGAATATTCATGAGATCTATTTGCATCCACTGCCTTCCATTGTATGGAAATAGGTCCATGAATATTCATTAGGGACATCATGAAAACCTGACTGGTCTGTGGCCCTCCAGGACCGGAATTGCCCACTCCTGAGTTAGGCTGTGTACAACTGTGTACAACTCTGTTCCATAAAGAAGTACAAAGAAATACATTGTTATCATCCTGGCCCTTTACATCGAGGCTTTTCTTTAGGACAATTATTGAGACTCGCCAGTTATGCTCCACATTGGTAGAATTTCATAAGCATGCAAAGGATTTGATCCAATGATTGATACACAGAGGTTATCCCCATTCAGTAGTTTTACAAGGCGTCTAGCAGAGCACAATTTAATCATCCTGAGTGGTGGAATACCCAGCAGGGTCAAACCCAATCAATGGAGGCATCAACTAATTTTGTAGGAGTTTTACCCTACATGCCTAATTTGGCAGCAGTAACGGAAATTTTGAAGAAACAATGGCATATTCTAGCCCTTCATTCTTGTTTTCAAGTACCGTTAATGTTGGGTTATCAGCGGGAACGTAATATCAATAACATAATTGTTCATACAGCCCCATTGCAAGCTTATAGGGCAATAGTGAATCAAGAACGAGGCATTATGCATGTTCAAATTGTGAATTTTGTTTAAATACATTAATTGGTCAGGATTGGAAGGACCCTGTTACAAATAGAGTGTACATGTTGTGTTATAAAACTTCCTGCATGACCACATTTGTTGTATACTTAATTCATTGCCCTTGTCAGTTCAAATACATAGGACGAATCACCAGAACAATGAAGAAATGCCTCCAGGAACATCAATCCAGGATAAACCCAAAGGTTTTATCAGCACCCATGGTAATGCATTGTACTCAGTTTGGACATTCTTTTGAGGATCTCAGGTAGAGAGTATTGGACCACGTCCCTAAGGATCCAAGAGGAGGGGATCGTATTTCAAAATTTCATCATTTGGAACAATGGTGGATATTTAAACTGCAAACATTGGCACTATATGGATTAAATTTAGAGATAGATTGGTGGAGTTTGCTCTAATGAGGACAAAGTGAGATGAAGTATAATTAATCTAATAGAAAACGAGACTAGAGGTGGCGGCTAAGGGTAGTGAATCCCTGATGCTTATGGAAATTAAGACACATCTGACAGGCATTAGAAATTAAAGAGGGCTATTAAAGCGAGCTCGGATTTTTGTCAGTTCACTTGAGGAAGAACCGGAAAGATTTGGAGGCTTGAAACATAGTATTGTGTTGTGTTTCCAAGAAGGAGCATTTCCAAGAAAGATTGGTGTTTCTAAGTAGAATTCAGCAGCATGAGATTGTTAGGACTTTTTTAAACAATTAGGGGTATGTTTACTAAGCAGTCTTAACGTGCAGCCGGCGTTAGTGTGCAGGATGCCATATAAGGTAGTGGGAGTTCCGGTCTTAAGGTAGCATTTAGGGTTATCATGCGATAAGGTACTTTTCATGCGATAGAGAGAGCCGTGGCACGTTAATGCGCATTAGCCTTAATTAGTGAGAGAGCCGTGGCACGTTAATGCGCATTAGCCTTAATTAGGTGCGATGACCTTCAAATGCAGCAACAGAGGCATAGCACAATGGTTAATACATTGACTGATGAAACAGGGGTCATGAGTTTGATCCCCCAGTGGGCTTAATGAATGAGGCATTACCCTTTACTTTAAATCAGTGCTGTCTGAGGCATTTTCTTTTTTAATTTAAATTAGTGCTGCCAGCAAACACACCCTCACAGTGCCGTAACCTACGGTGCCGCATAAGGCGCCCTATAAGGCACTCCAGAGAGCACATTATAAAATGCACTGTCCGCCAAGGCACCTTATAATGTTCCCTATAGGGCGCCTTATAAGGCACCTCATAGGGCGCTTTATAGGGTACCTTATAGAGCGCTTGAGAGGGTGCCTTATGAGGCACCTTAAGGCTACAGCACTGTGAGGGTGTTTTTGCTGGCAGCACTAATTTAAATTAAAAAAGAAAATGCCTCAGACAGCCCTATCAAAGAACCCCACTGTGGGATCAAATCCACAACCTCTGGCTCCACAGGCAGTGAAGCAACCAGTGGGCTACAGCTACTAACAAACCCCTAGCTGGCTACAGAAGGACTGTAGGTCACCACACAAACTGTCTGCTGTGGTTACCAGGATAGGGTTAACCCACCCGTACCCATGATGCACTGCACATGCAAATCATCAGTCTACAGATGATCACAAGATGGGGCATGCACCCCCAGAGCACCTAGGCCTGGTAGGGGGAACTGACCGTGTGCACCCCCATAGCACCTCAGCCTGGTAGGGGGTACTGTGCGTGTGTGTTACTGGCACAGAGTAGCTACAGACCGTCACATTGTGCAGGTACTGTGCTCACCCAGAGGGTGAGGTGGAGCGCCCAGCACTAGATCCACAGCACCTTTCATAGTTGAAATATGCTATGCTGCAGGTCCCCATCAGTGCTAGTGTGTGCGATTAGGTAGTTCCTGCAGACGCATCTAGGATGCATCTGTATTTCTCAGTCATGTCTAGCCCTTATGAGCTATGATGCACCCGGAATAGTGCATATCCTGTGTTGGTGCCATGGTCACATGATATAGGTGAAATTGGGGGAGGGGGGGGTTCGGACCCATAGGCAGATTATGTACCACCACCCAACCCACCCTCTGTGGCTCAGGGTGGGAAACAGGATTTCCCACCAACAGATCCACATTCTACCTCCCTGCAAAGGTGGCAGTAGAGGGGGACCATCAACCCCAGTCCTGCTGGGGAACAGACACCCTACAGGGCAGGCACTGCAGATCTGTACACATCCATAAAGCAATAGCAGACAGACAGTAGACCTGGAAATGCACAGCTGCCCCCCACCACTATCGGACATTCTCCAGCAGCAAGCCTCCAGCCGCTGAACCCTGCAAGGTGTTCCAGCCAAACACATACAAGCTGCAGACAGTCTGCTAGCTAGTCCATGTTCCTGGAAGAGATGCATGTACCCAGAACTGGGATTACAGCATACACACCAAGCAGACAAGTCAGTGACTGGGCCCCAAAAGAGAACCCATAAATAATCACATGAGAGAAATACTATTTAGCACTATGGGGGAACCTACCCATGCCGTGGTCACTGCTCAGTCAGGGTGAGAGTGGCCTCCCAACAGGACATGCTGTGGCCACCCTGTCCGTGCAGGTGGTGGCCGGGCACTACAATGTCCGAGCCATTGCCCTATGCCCTGTGCAGATGCATCCTGGCCAGGCCACCCTGTCCGGGCTATACCCATGGTACCTTGCTCCTCATTATGCACATTGGCAGGCTGACACTGGCAACAGTGCAAGCAGTGTGGGCTGAGGAAGGTGTTGGTAGCCACCACACACTGGGTAGACAGACACACACTCCCACACCTATGCCAGCATTGTGCAACTATAGAGGCTTTTGGCAGCCCTGGCCACCCCACCAGTCCTGGGCACAGTTCAGGCATGGCTATGGTACGCAATACTGTTGGGGTCACTCCCCAGGGTGGTAAACACTGTCAGACACCAGACCTGAAGCACACTCCACAGACATCAGAGATGTTGCTATGATACAGCTCAATGAGCAGATTGTGCTTAACCTAGGGATTGCTATCTGCCAGTAATCATAGCAACCTTTTGATATATGTGTACCGTATTCCCAGGTTTAGGGTGGCAGTGCTATGGTATGCAACTGCTAGTATTGGGAGATGGTGCTGCACGCAGGACCCAACATCCTGCCTCTCCAGGAGGCTTTGGATAATGGCGCCTGTGGGTGCGGGTGTTTCTGCCCCTGTTGGCCGCTGCTCTCGGGCAGAGGTTCCCAACTCCAGTCCTGGTGGGCCAAACACTGTTTGGGTTTTCATGCTGTCCCTAATGAATATGCATGATACATCTGCATATCATGGGGGCGGCGCATAGAAATGCAGGACAGACATCTTTATTAGGGACAGCATGACGCCTGAATGGAGTTTGTCCCTCCAGGACTGCATTTGGGAAACTCTGCTCTAGATATTGCACATGTCTATGGTGTCTGTGCTCTGTAGGGTAAAATATAGGCATTTCAGGCATGTTTATGTTATCTGCAATAAAGGTTCCCTCTTTATTACCATGGTTTAGTACTGGGTAAAATATGGGGACTGGGATGGTGGGAGCCACAGCTGGGACTTGAACCTGTGACCTTCTGCTCCTAAACACACAGGCTATGCATACTGCACCACACTGTTGCCACAGGGACAGTTCATTCCCTGGGGATACCATGACTGTTTGTCAGACAGGGCCTGTTTGTTGCAGTGCATGGCATCCACCTAAACAGGGCTAGGCCATGGTCTGCTGTTGTGAAACCACGTGAAAAATATTTGGTCTTCTTACGAATGTCCTACCTCTCGGTATTAACTACAAAAACACGCTCGATGTAACACATTAAGGGAATGTACTTAAAGAATTAACTTTTCCTCTTCTGCTTGTTCACCAACGTACATTATATTAAAAATTTCTACCCGGAGGTCTCGGATTAGCACCTATTCCCTGGACAGATCGTCTGTAAAGGAATATGTGTGCTATATCACATCAACGACCTCCTCACTGGTATGTGAAACAGCTAGCGGGTATGGCAGAAACTATCAAAATTCCCCGGGGGTTCTTCAAAATTTATTTCTCCAAACTATAGTTTATGTAATACCCCTCTCTCATTATTAACTGCCATCCACAAAGCTGAAAATACTTCTATAATATTCAATGATCCTTATGCTCAATAATCCCGACGCTTCCCTTCAGCGCCTTTGAGCGTTTCTCCAATTCGGGTTCTTCAGGGGATCTGTTAAGGATCCTGAGAACAAAACGAATAGAAACAAAAGATCATTCCCTACTCTTACAATAGGAAAGTTAAAACGTTTAGTAATTTTTAATATAATGTACGTTGGTGAGCAAGCAGAAGAGGAAAAGTTAATTCTTTAAGTACATTCCCTTAATGTGTTACATCGAACGTGTTTTTGTAGTTAATACATGGTCTGCTGTTGGCAGCTGCCACTGCCCCCTCCACCACCAGTACCCCTCTGTCGCCATGCTGACATGCCCTTCTGCTGGTGGTGCTGGTGATGCGTAGTCTCAGGTCATCCAGTGTGCCATTAGGCAGCTGCCTATGGTGTGGGTTCTGGTGTAGGGGTGCCTCCATAGACGTCCACGCTTCCCCCCAGCACCGCCTGCCAATGTTCTGTGCCCTTGGGGTACCTGCTGGGTACTATCCCCCGTGACACTGTGGGAAACACACTCATGCCCATGTTGGGCCCTCATCAGTTGCTGTCTGGCGGCTCTACTGTTTCAGCATTCCTATGGGCCACCTAGGCATCACCCTAGTCTGCAGTGTGGCCCAGCTGTACCACAGCATGTGCCGCCTGCAGCCCTCTGTATCCCCTTTTCCATCATCTGTCCAGTTGCCCGTTCTGACATGCCCACCCTGCTGTTGCGGGACATGTGCACACCATAGTAAACCTGTCCAATAGAAAGGGAAAACCCTGATCAGCGCTATTTTACTGTGGGATCATTCACCTTGTATGGGGACAGAGCATAGCCCCTTCCAAAATTGATATCCTTTTTGTGGAGATTTCCCGGTAGTGTTTTTTGATGTTTCCCATTAATTTCACTATTGCCCAGCTTGGTTATGTTTTTTTTCCAGTTTGTTCAGGTCATTTTCAATGTTTATTTGCCCTTTTGTTCCATGCACATGTATCACACTTATCACTTTTTGTAGGTTTCCCTGGCTTTGCTGTACATTGCTGACGGAAATGGTTTCTCTTCCCTTTAAATCTGCTCCAATGCGAGGGTTTCACTCGCGTTAGTTTTCAGCCCAGGAATCCACAGCGTTAGTGTGCAGGGAGCCTCTCCCCTCTCACTCTCCACCCATTGACCCTCTCTCTCTGCCCCTGGGGAGCCTAAATCTGCCCTCCGGAAGCCTTTCTCCGCCTTCAGCTCTCATTTGCGCCGCTGCGCGCGTGAATGCACGATAAGGCACCTTATCGCCCGGTAAAGCGCCAATATCATGCAATATCGTGCAATAACTTGACCGCAGCGCAAATAGCGCCGTTTAGTAAACATACACCTTATTGTTTGAAGTCTACCAGCCTGTCAGAAGGGCATGGGCAGATATTTTTGAGGAAGTGTCTGAAGGTCAGCACATTTCTTAAGAAGGACCTAGAGGCGTGAGACATTCCAAAAACATTTGCCTAAAGTTCAGTAGCATGCGGTGCACATAGAGGCACAAACAAATCTGAAGAAGTGCCTGAAGAGTCTGGCATTCTATGTGATGTGCAGAGGCTCAATCCCTAGGTGAAGTGTTTGAGGTTCAGCGCCCTGTATAGATTTATGGTGCAGAAGACACCCATATAGCATGGTTTACAGAGGCATTTGAATTGGAGTAGTGCCCGCAGTTCAGCAACTTGTTACAGTGCAGAACGCCACAAAGTATAGCAGGAGGTTTGCTTTGTTGCAGTATCCCTCTGATTACTTTTTTATTTTTTATTTAATCTTTATCATTTTACAATAAATCCAAGCATAATACGTCTGCATAGAAATTAGGGTACAGACGGAGAAACATTGTAAATTTACAATGGACATAAGTGGAAAATAACCAAAGACAATAAAACAAGTCTGTCTCTACCCCAGCCCACCGCAAGAGGAAAAACCAAAGTTAATTAATTAATACACATAGTGAAGAAAATATAACAAGTGTCTTAACAGTCAAGCCAAACCTTTTGCAGTAGATTAATCTAGACCACCTCAACAGAGCGGTGAGAATTCAAAAAAGCCAGCAACTGCGAGGGCTCAAAAAAATATATGAACCAAACTACAATTTAACCATACATTTACAACGGAATTTCTAGAAGAATTGAGCGCCCATAAGCAAAACTCCAGGACGGAGCAACAAAAATACCTTCCTTCTCCTCTGAGTCTCTCTAGACAGATCTGGAAACACACGTACCGATAACCCTTGAAAAAACAGAGTATGCTTGCGAAAAACATTCACAAAAACCAATCCCGGTCAGAGAAGAGAACAAAAGTTGCAATTAAAGTAGATGGAGAAACAGAATCACACAAAGAGGTATCTATGATAGCTGAGACATCCAAAGAATCAGCTTGGTCAATCCCAGAAATCACCCCACCACCAGCACCCTTTTTACCAGGAGGAAGATAATATCCTTTAACCATCGGGGGATGGGACTCATTTGGAACACCCAAAACTTCTATCAAATACTTTTTAAACATATCTTTAGCACTAATTAAAGTAGACCTAGGAAAATTAATCAAACATTTGATTACTTTTTCCTCTGATTACTTTTATTTAGGCTGGGAGGCCTTATTAAAAGAGAAAAACGGAAGACTAGCCACGAGAAAGGTTTTCCTTTCAAGGCTTGCAATCCAACAAAATTATATATTGAAGAAAGTAGAAGTATATGTAGGTCAGAGTAAACAAGGATTTTAGATAGGGTTTCACTTTATTTTTGAATAATCATGTCCTGGCAATGTTTCAGTTTTATACTATTTCCTTTTTAAATTAGTCTTATTTTATTTGATTCTTTTATGTGTCAAATATGTGTGCATATATAGTCCAAAGCCATTTCATTCTCCACTTGTTTTTTTTTAGGAGATCTTGGATATTAACAGGTTGAACTGCAAGGGTGCCAATAATGTTGACCACAATTTGCAAGGGAGGAGGTCAGGGACACGGTTAGGGCATGGCCAGTGCAGGTAAAAAATATACACATATATTCCCTATTTCATATGGAAAATATATGTGTATGACCAAAAATGTCCTCATTGACATGTTTAGGTTTTTAAAAGTGCTACTTTCATTCCAACTTTCATAGGGGGGCGGATCAAGGCAGAGATGCCAAGTCTTTTCCTGAGGAGGGGTGTAGGGAGTAATAAGAGAGAAAAGGTAGTAGAATTAATACGCTTATAAGTCATTAGGAAAAGTCTGAATTGAATGTGGAAGTGGATAGAGAACCAGTGAAGTGACTTAAGAAGAGTTATGTGAACCTAGCAAGACTGGCCAAAGATTAGCTGTGAGACTAAGGGGTATGTTTACTAAAGGGCGCTATTTGCGCTGCTGCCACATTATCAGGCACTAAGGTACCTTATCGCCCGATGAAGGCGTGTTACCAGGTGATAAGGTACTTTAGCGCGCGATAATGCGCGAAGCGGCGCAAATGAGCGCTGAGGGTGGAGAAAGGCTCCCGGAGGGTGGAGGAAGGATCCCCAGGGACAGAGAGAGAGGGTCAATGGGTGGAGAATGGGAGGGGAGAGGCTCCCTGCACACTAACGCTGTGGAATCCGGGGCTGAAAACTAACGCCAGTGAAACCCTGGCGTTAGAGCAGATTTAAAGGGAAAAGAAACCATTTCCGTCAGCAATGTACAGCAAAACCAGGGAAACCTACAAAAAGTGATAAGTGTGATACATGAGCACGGAACAAAATGGCAAATAAACATTGAAAATGACCAGAAGAAAACATAAAAAAAACATAACCAAGCTGGGAAATAGCGATATTAATGGGAAACATCAAAAAACACTCCTGAGAAAGCTCCAAAAGAAAGATATGAATTTTGAAAGGGTCTATGCTCCGTCCCCATACAAGGTGAATGAGCCCTCAGTGAAATAGTGCTGATCAGGGTTTTCCCTTTTTATTAGACAGGTTTCCTATGGCGCACACATGTTCCACAACAGCAGGGTGGGCAAGTCGGAATGGGCAACTGGACAGATGCTGGAAAAGTGGACACAGAGGGCTGCAGGCGGCACATGCTGTGGTGCAGCTAGGCCACAGTGCAGACTAGGGTGATGCCTAGGTGGCCCATAGGAATGCTGCAACAGTAGAGCAGCCGGACGGCAACTGACGAGGACCCAACATGGGCACGAGTGTGTTTCCCAGTGTCACAGGGGACAGTACCCAGCAGGTAGCCCCAAGGGCACAGAACATTGGCAGGCGGTGCTAGGGGAAGCGTGGACATCTATGCAGGCACCCCTACCCCAGAACCCGCACCATAGGCAGCCGCCTACCCACACACTGGATGGCCTGAGACTGCGCACCACCAGCAGAAGGGCATGTCAGCATGGCGGCAGAGGGGCACTGATGGTGGAGGGGGCAGTGGCAGCTGCCCACAGCAGACCATGGCCTAGCCCTGTGTAGGTGTGTGCCATGAACTGCAACAGACAGGCCCTGTCTAACGAACAGTAATGGTATCCCCAGGGAATGCACAGTCCTTGTGGCAACACGGTGGTGCAGTACACACAGCCTTGTTCAGGAACAGAAGGTCACAGGTTCAAGTTCCTGCCAACCCAGTCCCCATATTTTACCCACTACTAAAACGTGGTAATACAGACAGAACCTTTATTGCAGATAACGTAAACATGCTCAAAACACCTACATTTTACCCTACAGAGCAAAGACACCATAAACATGCGCATTACCTAGAGCAGAGTCTCCCAAATGCAGTCCTGAAGGGCCAAACACCATTCAGGTCCCATGCTGCCTCTAAAAAATATGGCTGTGCTGCATCTCTATGCGCCGCCCCCATGGTATGCAGATGTATCTCATACATATTTATTAGGGACAGCATGAAAACCCAAACAGTGTTTGGCCCACCAGGACCGGAGTTGGGAACCTCTGCCCTAGAGCAGCGGCCAACACACCCGCACTCACAGGTTCCATTATCCAAAGCCTCCTGGAGAGGCAGGATGTTGGGCCCTGCATGCATCTCCCAATACTAGCACTTGCATACCTTAGCAATGCCACCCTAAACCTGGGAATACGGTACACATCTATCAAAAGGTTGCTATGATCACTGGCAGATAGCAATTCCTAAGCTAAGCGCAATTTGCTGATTAAGCTGCATCATAGCAACCTTTCTGATGTCTGTGGAGTGTGCTTCAGATCTGGTGTCTGATAGTGTTTACCACCCTGGGGAGTGACCCCAACAGTATTGCGTACCATAGCCATACCTGCACTGTGCCCAGGATTAGTGCGGTGGCCAGGGCTGCCAAAAGCCTCTATAGTTGCACAATGCTGGCATAGGTGTGGGGAGTGTGTGTCTGTCTATCCAGTGTGTGGTGGCTGCCAACACCTTTCTCAGCCCACACTGCTAGCACTGTTGCCAGTATTGGCCTGCCAATGTGCATAATGAGGAGCAAGGTACTGTGGGTATAGCCTGGATAGGGTGGCCTGTGCAGGATGCATCTGCACAGGGCTTAGGGCAATGGCTGGGACATTGTAGTGCCTGGCCACCACCTGCACGGACAGGGTGGCCACAACATGTCCTGCTGGGAGGGCACTCTCACCCTGACTGAGCAGTGAGCACATCATGGCTAGGTTCCCCCATAGTGCTATATAGTATTTTTCTCCAGTGATATTTATGAGTTCTTTTGTGGCCTAATCACTGCCTTATCTGCTTGGTGGGTGTGCATGTCTCCAGGAACATGCACTGTGAACTAGCTAGCAGATTGTCTACATTTATATGTGTATGGCTGGAACACCTTGCAGGGTGCTGTGGATGGTAACTCACTGTGATTTCTACTGGCGAATGTCAGATGGTGGGGGGCAGCTGAGCATTTCCAGGCCTACTGTCTTTCTGCCATTGCCTTATGGCTGTGTACAGCTCTGCAGTGGCTTCCCTGTGGGGTGTCTGTTCCCCAGCAGGACTGGGGTTGATAACCCACCCTCTATTGCCACCATTGCAGGGAGGTAGAATGTGGATCTGTTGGTGGGGGATCCTGTCTCCCACTCTAAACCACAGAGGGTAGGTTGGGTGGTGGTACATAATCTGCCTATGGGTCTACACACCTCCTCTTCACTTACATCATGTTACCATGGCACCAACACAAAACATGCACTACCCTGGATATATCATAGCACATAAGGGCTAAACCTGATGGACAACTACAGACAGACACTAATGCAGTCTAGGTGTGTCAGCAGGAACTACCTAGCATACACTAGCACTGATGGGTATCTGCATCATGGCCTATTTCAGTCATGGAAGGTGCTGTGGACCTGGTGCTGGGTGCCCCACTTCACCCTCAGGGTGAGCACAGTACCCACACAATGTGACGGTCTGTAGCTACTCTGTGCCACTAAAACACACCGTCAGCACCCCCTACCAGGCTGAGGTGCTGTGGGGGTGCACTTGGTCAGTTCCCCCTACCAGGCTGAAGTGCTGTGGAGGTGCACTCGGTCAGTTCCCCCTACCAGGCCGAGTTGCTGTGGGGGTGCATACCCCATCTTGTGATCATCTGTAGACTGCTGATTTGCATGTGCAGTGCATCATGGGTACGGGTGGGTTGACCCTATCCTGGTAACCACAGCAGACAGTTTGTGGTGACCTGCAGTCCTTCTGTAGCCAGTCCGGGGCTTGTTGGTCGCTATAAAGCTGTAGCTCACTGGTTTCTTCACTGCTTATGGAGTCAGAGGTCATGGGTTTGATCCCACAGTCAGGTTGTTTGATAGGCTTGTTGGAGGCATTGTCTGTTTTTAATGTAAGTTAGTGCTGCCAGCAAAAACACCCTCACAGTGCTGTAACCTTAAGGTGCCTCATAAGGCGCCCCATAAAGTGCCTTATAAGGCATCCTATAGGGGACATTATAGGGTGCCTTGGCGGACAGTGCACTTTATAATGTGCCCTCTGGAGTGCCTTATAGGGCGCCTTATGCGACACCTTAGGTTATGGCACTGTGAGGGTGTGTTTGCTGGCAGCACTAATTAAAATAAAAATAAAATGCCTCAAAAAGCAGTACTTGAACATAAAGGGCAACACCTCATTCATTAGGCAGACTGGGGGATCAAACTCATAACCACTATACCATCAGTCAGTGTATTAACCACTGTGCTACACCTCTGTTGCTCTACTTGTAAGTCAGTGTGCCTACTTAAGATTAGCGCGTGTTAACGTGCTTAGCGGCTTCTCGCCCGATAATGTGCTCAGCGCACGTTATCGCACGAAAATCCCATTTTGCTACGTTAAGACTGACATGCCCACTCCTTTTATGGCAGCCTGCACACTATCGCTGGGCGCACGTTAAGACTGCTTAGTAAACATACCTCTAAGTTTTGAATAGATTGAAGGGGAAGAAAGAAACAGATTTAAGGGAAGAGAAGAACAGAGGAGTGGGTAAAACCTCTGACAGGCTCTCTGATCTCCACAGTAGACAAACTTAAGAATCAAGGGATGTTTCCACACACAGACAAGAAAAATAAAAGACTAGGCCCCCAACTTGAGGCTCTGCACACAGCCAAAATGAATCTCATAGACCACATATAGTAGAAACCACACCTTTCATCCTGTGTACTGTGGTTATAGACAGCAGGCAGAACCAAAGCAAGCATCCCAAGAGGAGAATGTATCCGCAAGATGGCATGTAACTACTGCTGTGGCTAGAAATGGAATGATTCTACACACACAGTATATCCTGGAGGGATCCCTTACACCAGGAAAAGGCAGCATTGTAAAAACTGCAGAGAGCCTATTACAGAACAAATTACCACTAACCGGCAATAGAAAAAGGTAGACAAAAACTAAACTGAAACCCCAAAAAGCCAGACTCTACATGTCGTGCAGCATTAGAGAAACAGAAATGGAGATGCATTTCCCCCATACTGTGCCAAATATGAAATAGCAGAAATATATCCCAAAAACTGACATATAGCAATCACTGTATTTTTTCTACCTTTGTTGTCTGGCCATTTCATTTTTCGAATTGTGTTGGGCCCAGTCTCTGGTTTCTGCTTTCTTCTGTTTTGTTTTAACTCTCTCTCCAAGGTTTCCAGTCCATTTGCCACATCTTTCTCCTCCTGGTGGTGCTGGCAGAAATGTGTGAGAGAGCAGGGAACGAATGCGTATAAGCATGTTAATGGAGTCAAACCGTTTTTAAATCCCTTCTGTAACTGCAGCAGATGTCCAGTGCATTGAAACCAATTCAAGAACAGATTTTTAATCTTACATTAAATCAGATAGGGCTGTCCTTCCGTCTGGCAATGATGAATAGCTTTTAGTTTCATGGAAGTACATCAGAGGGTTTTAGCACAACAGACTGTCGTTATTGTTACCACATTTCACTCTCTGGCTCTGAAATCCCTGGAAGGTCCAGCTAAAACATCCTATGCATTTGGTTCAGACACACAAAAACCAGGTATAACTTGGGGCATCTGGACCAAACACATAGAGGCCAATTCTAATCGGGGCACATCTGGGCCGTCCAGACATCCAAAATCTGGACAGCCCAGATTTTCACACAATTCTGCACCCAGAATTGGGGCAAAGGGCTTGGACGGGCTGGGCAGGCGCTGATTTAGCCCCACTGCACTCCTACGGGATCCCTGGCTAGCTCAGCTGATGCTCTTGCATGGAGCCTTGGTGTTGCGACATCCTGTCACCATGGCACCAGGATGCCATGCAGGATCCCCACTTTCCCACGGCACATTAAACTGCTGTTCCCCACCACCTGACTCCCGAAGAGGCCTGGATCAGGTTGCAGGGAACCTCCTGCTACCTCTCACCTTGTCGGGGTGGGGGGTCCGCCATAGCCGGCCACTGACGTTGGAGGGACTTATTCCACCTCTGATGTGGAATAAATGCCCCGTCTATCTCTCCAGATGTACAGGGCCGCAAATGGAATCTGCCCTATACGTCTCTGCAAAATGCTGTTTGGAATGACCCCCATAGCCTATATGATAGGCACCGGTATTTAGCGCCTATGTGAGTACTTTGCATGCCTAAGTGCTGATATTGGGTATCTGTGTGTATAAAATATGTATATCCTTGTGTGCATATCCAAGTGCCTATATTCAGTAGTGCCAAGCAAACACATAGTACCGCTGATTATCAGCATAAACTGAAACGTGTTGCCTAGATGTTTTAGTTCATGCCCCAGACATCCTGCTTGAAAATTGGGTCCAGTATTTCTCGGATAACATTGAACAAGGTTTGGACAAGTTCCTGGAGGAAAGGTCCATAAACCATTATTAAGAAGTGACCGAAGATATCAATGCTTGACCCAGTACAAGCATTGTGGAACTTGTGTCTCTTGGGGAAACTGCTAGGTACATATGACCTAGATTGGCCACTGTTGGAAACAGAATACTGGGCTTGATGGACCTTGGTCTGACCCAGTATGGCATATCTTATGTTCTTATGTTCTTATGAACAAACTGCAGATTCAATCTAGCAGCTATTCAAAATAGTAACCAGTCTCTACAACAGAATTAGCCTTTCCAGTCACTACTGACCAGTGATGACCTTGCAGCACACTTTGACAACAAAATTAAAAATCTCCATCAGGACTTACAGACAGTTCCACTGAATCTACCATCAACTACCATCAACTAACAAAGGGAACACTTCCATGTCACTCTATACATAGCTGTCTGGGACTCATTCTTCTCTACTTCCAATGGCCTTTCTTTAGCTGACTTTCAATTGCTGGCAGACCTAGGTCTAACAAGTCCCTGGTAAAGGATCTTGAGGCCTTCTGTAACTCCCTTTCAGAGCCATTCCCCTTTTACCTGATCATATCCCTTCAAACTCTCATCCAGTGCTTCAGTTCTAACAAGCTGTGTCGCTGCTGCTTCCCCTATCAGTCTCTCTGCTTCCCTTCTCCCTGTCTTAGTGCACATGGTTTGAGGGTATTCATCCCTGCAAAATCTTCATGAATGTCTTTATTTGCAACTGTTTTGAAATCTGCAAAACCTATTGTTGAACAGCTTGCATACCCCTTTTCTCGGTGCCGCCCATTGATCCGCTCCCCAATTTGTGCTTTCTCTTCTATCCATATAAAAGGAGTTTTTCAATCCAGGTATATTACTACTACTACTACTACTATTAATCATTTATATAGTGCTACAAGGCATTCACAGCGCCGTACAAGTACATATAAAAGACGATCCCTGCTCATTACAGCTTACAATCTAATCAGGACTGATAGTACAATACAAGAGAAACAAGGGGTTTAAATAGGGAAAGGAGACACAAGGAGAACAAGGGATTAGGATCCCAAAGCAGCTCAAAAAGGTGAGCTTTTACCATGGATTTGAAATGGGAGATAGCTTCGGGTTTGTTGTCTTTTGCTGTGAATGCATCTCTGCACCTCTCAGGTTCTTCTGCTGTTGCTGTTGTGGTCTATATGTTAAACCTGTGTTGCTTGCTGTGTCTGGGATGTCAGCCAACCTGATACAATTCTTCTTCCTTGCCTCTGAGTCATTAGTCTTATCCATAAATCTATATCTTTTCTGTCCCAGCTGAGATCCTTACTCTTTGCCATGTTTCTACAGAATTGCTCATATTCTGTCCAAGAGTTGTCACCATAATTCTTGTAGGGGTTACAAATCATGTCCTGGTAAATAATAACCTGCATTTTTCAGGCTGTTTTTCACCCACAATGCTTGCTAATATTCTGAATGTCTCTTTTCCTGCCCCCTAGCTTACATTATGCCCTGCTACCTCACCCCCCTTCATTCCATTTGCTCCAGTAGCAGAAGTCAAAGTTATAGACCCTCAATTAACAATTTTGAAAGATCCCAAGCTGTACTTTAAAGGTGTACTAAGATTCATTTCCAAACTTTTGTAGGAGTAGAGAGAGCATCATCTTTGTTGGCCTCCCATCTTATATGGTGCAACTATTGACATTTTTTTTTTCATTTTATTTTCAAGACTTACTACTACCTTCAGTTTTCACATTCTCTTTGGAGAACATTGATAGAATTTGTACAGTATCTTTGAAACAAAGTTGAGATCTTCAATGTATCTTGCATTTTTGACTGCACTTAGACTTAAGGGCGTGTTTACTAAACCCCACGCTAGTAAAACAGGTTTGGGCCACACAGGGCCGGCCCGTCCATTGAGCAAGAATGTTTTTTGCACAGGGCCCCGCGTTTCAGGGGGCCCCGCGCAAAGAACATTCTGCTTTTTTTTTTTTAAATTACATTTTAAAAAAAAACCTGTCTCTGGCTGCTGCCGCTGCCGCGTCCGTCGCAGCAGCGGCAGAATGGAGTGTCCCGCGGGGCCCCCTCTCCTCGTTGAGCCCTCTGCAAGGGCTTTCAGATTCGCGAAGGGAGAGTGCTCCCTCGTGTCTCTGTAAAGCCCGCAGGGGCTAATGGGAAATTTCCCATCAGCCCCTCGCGTCTAAAGGGGCAAATGGGAAATTTCCCATTAGCCCCTGCGGGCTTTACAGAGACGCGAGGGAGCACTCTCCCTTCGCGAATCTGAAAGCCCTTGCAGAGGGCTCAACGAGGAGAGGGGGCCCCGCGGGACACTCCATTCTGCCGCTGCTGCGACGGACGCGGCAGCAGCAGCAGCTAGAGCCAGGTTTTTTTTTGTTGTTTTTTTTTAATTTGCCAGAAGGGAAGGGAAGGGAAGGAGGGGGGGGGTTAAGACTGGTAATGGGCTGGGGGGCTGATGGAGGCTGTCTGGAAATGGGGTGATGGGGGGTTAGGACTGGAAATGTGCTTGGGGGGGGGTTAGGACTGGAAATGTGCTGGGGGGGGGTTAGGACTGGAAATGTGCTAGGGGGGGGTTAGGACTGCTAATGGGCTGGGGCTGATGGAGGCTGACTGGAAATGGGGTGAGGGGGGGTTAGGACTGGAAATGGGCTGGGGGGGTGGTTAAGACTGGTAATGGGCTGTGGGCTGATGGGGGCTGTCTGGAAATAGGGTGATGGGGGGTTAGGATTGCTAATGGGCTATGGGGGCGCTAGGACAGGAAATGGGCTGATGGGGAGGGGTTAGGACTTGAGGTGGGCTGATGTGGTTAGGACTGGTAATGGGCTGTGGGCTGATGGGGGGGTTAGGACTGGCAATGGGCTATGGGGGCTGACTGGAAATGGGCTGATGGGGTTAAGACTGGAAGTGGGCTGATGGGGGGGTTAGGATTGGAAAAGGGTTATAGGGGGGGCTTAAACTGAAAATGGGTTGATGGGGGGCTAGGACTGGTAATGGGTTGGGGGATTGCTATGACTGGAAATGGACTGAGTGGACGGGGAGGCTTGAACTGCAAATAGCTGATGGGGAGGGAGCTTGGAATGGAAATGGGCTGTGAGGGAAGGGAGCTAGGACTGAAAATGGGCTGATGGAGCAGCTAGGATAGGACTGGAAATGGGCTGTTGGGGGGGAGCTAAGATTGGAAATGGGCTGTGGTGGGGGCTTGAATTGAAATGGACTCATGGAGGGGCTAGAACTGGAAGTAGGCTCATGGGGGGGCTTGGACTGGAATTGGGCTGAGTGGAGGGGAGCTAGGATTTGACATGGGCTGATGGTGGGGCTAGGAAATGACTAGAAATGGGCTGATGGGGGGCTAGGATTGGAAATGAGCTGATGAAGGGACTCAGACTGAAAATGGATGGGGGAGCTAGGACTGGAAATGGGTTGATGGGGGGCTAGGACTGGAAATGGGCTGATGCAGGGACTAGAAGGGAATGGATGCTGGGTGAGACTGGAACTAGAAGGGAGCTGAAGTTGGGGGAGGATTAGAATGGGATGGGACTGGGAGAGTAAAATGGAGAGGGGAAAAATATTTTGTGTGGGAGGGATGAAAAATCTACAATTGGCCTGGTATTGGGAGAGTAAGTGGGGATTGAGGATGGAGGGGTAAAATTTGTGTGGATGAAATAAGAATGAGGAAAGAGCAAAAGGAGAAAGATTAGTATGTTAAAGCAGATGTAGAGAGAGAGGATGGAAAGAAAACTAGAAGAGAGAAGAAAGGACAAATGGACAGCAGACGATGGAGAGTTAGCAGAAAACATGAAGAAACCAGAAGAAAGTGGCTGGAGCAATTGCAACTGTAAAAAAATGCACAAAAGGTAGAAAGATATCTCTTTATTTTGAATTTATTAACTGGAATATGAAAGCTCTGGGAAATGTGCATCATTAACGTCTGCGCTTTATTTGGTACAAGAGGAAATTGATTTATAGTTTTATTTCTACAGTGTTGTTGTACATTCCAAGTTTGGCTTTTGGGGTTCCCAGTTTAATTATTGCCTTCCTGTTTCTAAATTGTGATTCCTTGTTTGGTGATGGTCTATGTTCTGCATGTGTAACTGAGCTGAGGTATTCTGTTTATGTAATTCCTATTTGACATTGCCACTTGTTCTCTTTCCCCAGTATTCTCTGAAATGTATTGGTTTAATATTTGCAGTGTTTCCTTTTGATAGGTAGGGTCTGGTGCTTTGTGAGTCCTGGTAATGCTGTCAGGATACAGCGGGTTTGCTATGGGTTCTAAATGGGCAGCGTTTGTAGTAGTTCCTAATGTTCCTGGCGGTTGGCACTGGATTATAGTAATGTAGAAATCTTTTAGTCTTTCTTTATCCATACACTCATTAAGAGACATGTTTACTAAAAGTTAGTGAATGGTAACATTATGCAAATATTTATGCAAATAAGACCACTTATGCAAATGAGGCCCCGCACCGAGTCTCCGCACATGGCCCCGCACCCCCCTTGGGCCGCCCCTGGGGCCACAATACTAGTGCTAGATACAGGGGGCAGAGACAGCTATCCCAAAGAATTTATCAGAGCTCACTGCAGTAATAAAAACTACTGCCACCCATTGTGCTGGTGGTAGTTGCTCCCTACCAAGCACCAGTAGTACAGGTTTTCAAGGGCCATGCTAGTGGAGCCATGGTAGGAACACCAACGCAGCACATAGGTACTGTCCAGATGCATGAACATAAGATCATAAGAAATGCCATACTGGGTCAGACCAAGGTCCATCAAGCCCAGTATCATGTTTCCAACAGCGGCCAATCCAGGCCACGAGTACCTGGCAGGTTCCCAAAGAGGCAAACAGGTTCCACGGTGCTTGTCCCAGGGCAAGCAGTGGATTTCCCGGGCCCTCTTTAATAATGGTTTATGAACCCTTCATCTAGGAACTTGTCCAAACCTTTTTTAAACCCAGCTACATTAACATCTTTAACTATATCCTCCGGTAACGAATTCCAGAGTTTGATTGCGTGTTGAGTAAAAAAAAAAAAATCTCTTATTAGTCTTAAATGAGTTACCCTGTGGCTTCACTACATGTTCTCTAGTCTTTGTGTTTTTTGATGGCATAAATAACTGATCTACCTTTACCCGTTGCACTCCATTCATTAACTTAAAGACCTCTATCATATCCCACCTCAATCGTCTCTTTTCCAAGGTGAAGAGCCCCGATCTTTTTAGCCTCTCCTCATAGGAGCAACCTTCCATTCCCTTTACCATTTTTGTCGCTCTTATTTGTACCTTTTTTAATTCAGCTATATCCTTTTTAAGATATAGTGGCCAGAACTTCCCACAATATTCAAGGTGCGGTCACACCATGGAACAATACAGAGACATTATAATGTCCTTGGCTTTATTCTCCATTCCTTTCCTTATGATACCTAGCATTCTACTTGCTCTCTTGGCTGCCACTGCACAATGGATGGAGGGTTTTAACATGTTTTCCATGATGATGCCTAAAGACTTTTCCTGGGTTGTGGTTCCTAATGTGGAACCTTGCATCATGTAACCATAGTTTGGGTTGTTCTTTCCTAGGTGCATAACTTTGCACTTGTCCACATTAAATTTCATCTGCCATTTGGATTCCAGTCTTCCAGTTTTTCAAGGTCCTTTTGCAATTTTTCACAATCCTCTTGCATTTTAACAACTTTTGTGTCTTCTGCAAATTTGATTACCTCACTCGTTATTCCCATTTCCAGGCCATTTATTAATATCTCAAAAAGAAGCAGACCCAGCACAGATTCCTGGATACTTCACTATTCACCTTTCTCCATTGGGAAAATTGGCCATTTAGCCCTACTCTCTGCTTTCTGATCCACAATACTACACTGCCTCCCACCCCATGACATTTTAGTTTTACCAAGGCGCGTATTTTTTAAAGCAGGGCCTTGAGCAGTGTTTTAGCATGGTGCCAAAAATGAATGCATGCTCCTTTAAATTTAATCTATGTGTAATACAGTGAACACCAATTACATGACTCAATGCTGCCAAATTTTTGGTATAAATCTGTTTTCAGCTCCAATAATTCTAGCTACACTATCCATACTGATACCAACCAGTTGACTGGAAGATAGCCAGTCCATGCTTTTACAGATTTTGCTGAATGGTTTCCAAATATCCATCTGTAATTGCATTGTTAGGAGATATGACTGATAGCAATACTTCTCCCTCTTTATGCACCTTATATACATGTATAAGATTAATTCATAAGTGCCTGCTTTGCCCATGGACCCATCCAGCATCAAACTCAAACCACACATCCTGTACCTTATGAATCAGTCCTTTTCTTATTACTTTTGCAATGTGTGGCATGAACATATGGCACCTTTTGTCATTTTTGTACTTGTCTCATACCTTGACCCCTAGTTTACTAGACAGTTTCAGTAACTTTTTGAAGTCAGAAAATGGTTCTTTGTAACATAGTAAGTAACATTAAAAATGTTTTCATGTGGTCAAACATTTTATGGTCCATTTTGTTCATTTATATAGCCAAGGGCATAGCTTCTGGAGGTAGTAGTGCATTAGCTGCTACGCATCTCTGATGCTGAATTGATTTCTCACGTTTCTTAAAGGTCTCCAGTTTAAAAGGACCTGGAAAGCTTTTCACTATTTTAGAATTTTAATCTGCAGTGCTAGGAAAGGAAATGCAAACCTCACAACTAGCTATACCTTTCCTCTGGCAAAATTTAAGCCATTGAATTCTTTGCAATTTCCTTCCCTTTACTGTGTGATGCGGGTTTGTTCAAGGGGCAACTGATACCATAATGTTTGTCGGTTCCACTTCAGTTCTGCTTTCCGATTTCTCATTCTTATTAGCCAGTTCCACATGGTGTCCCAGTGAATATTGTTTGTTTGTTTCTCATTGCTTTTCAAGTACATGCTTTCCAATGCCTCATTTGCTTTAGTCAATTCGACATCTCATTCCAACAAAGATTTTTTTTCTTTCCAGTGCACTAGTGGAGAAATTTGTCAGTCGCATTTGCTTGGCACCTTTCTCTACCCCAACTGTTGCTGCATATTTCATTTGTGGAAATGTCACTGAAGTAAATACATACATTTACAGTTTCTCCCCAACAGCCTGTCTTTCTCTTAACCCCCTCAACCATAGCAGAAGTGACGTGTGGTCAGAGTCTAAAAGGGATTCAGTGAATCCTAATCCTTGCTGTGAAAAAAACGCTGAAGCTTTTTTCTCCCAGTGTCATCATGGCCCAACTTAGTCTCAAGCCAATGCCCAATGCATTGAAGTGCAGTGGCCTTCCAGAATGAGCTGTTATGCTTCCTAAAGAGGCTGCCTCTAGCCAGCCTAATTAGCCATGTCTTGTATTTCTAGGACTGTTAGTTCTTGTTTGCTGATTGGTCCAAAGTTTATCTCATTTTGAGCTATGTGGAAAATTCTTCCTGGATTTTTTGCATTGTAAATCTATTGACTCCTGCTCAAAAGACTTATTCCAAAGGCTTTTCTTGTGCCAGAAATTCTGTGAAACCATATCCACGGTTTCGTAGAATTTCTTCAGGATCTGAGTAGGCTTGGCAAATGTCTGATAGAATAAACATAGCTGGGAATTTCACACAAGCAGCCCTGCCAAGTTACCTAGTTACAAAAAAGAGAGATTTCAGGCCATTCTTGGATTTTGGACAGGCTCATCATGGCGCATTATGGAAATGGCAAATTAAGAACCCACAATTTGTTTCTTTTCCTAGTTTTATTAATAGTTATTATGGACTGGCCTTGAACTGGGCATCCTTGGGTTGGAAAACATTTTCCAGAAAGAACTGTTGTATCTCTTAGGTGGCTGCCTCTAACTAGCCTATACTTAACTGTGTCTTGTATTTCCGGGACTGTTAATTCTTGTTTCCTGATTGGCTGAAAGTGTGTCTGGTCTTAAACTACACAGAAAATTATCTAGATTTTTTTGTCTAAAAAATCTGTAACTCCTCCCTGAGAGATTTACTTCAAAGACTTTTCTTGTGCCAGAAATTCTGTGATAGTATAAGTAAATGGGGATATTATACAAGCAGCCTGGCCAAGTTACCAAGTTCAAAGGAGGAGATTTTAGGCCATTGCAAGATTTCTGACAGGAGCTCTGTGGCTGGGTGGGAGCTACATGGGGATGAGTGATTGTTATCACACACACACATACACACACACACACACACACATATATATATACATGTATCTTGAAAATGTAGGCATTTATTTTTGGAGCTGTTTATATGGGATGGAAATGTGGGAGTGCATGCGTAGTAGAATGATGTGGTATATGTGGAATGTTTTGTTTGGGAAAGTATGGGGGTTTGTGATGTGCTCTTTTGGTGGGATGTGTGTGTGTGTGTGGGGAGAGGATTGGGGCTATGGGTGGGTATGAGGGGTAGGGTGTTTCTGCCCCATATGCTCATGCACTCTTCCTTCCTTTCCATCCTCATTTCACTCACTTTATCTCTTCCCATCCTCCATTCCTCTTCTTACTCCTCTCCCAATCTTTATTTCGCCTCCTCCTCTCAACTTTCCACTTCTTTCCCCCTCCTTGCTATTTAAAAAGTACATTCATAGCAAAAACCCTATGAGAGAGTCAGTTGGACCATTGGATGGTAGAGGGGTAAAAGGGGCACTAAGTGAGGACAAGGCCATAGTGAAGAGACTGAATGAATTCTTTGCATCTGTCTTTACTGAAGAAGCTGTAGGAAATTTACCTGTGCCTGAAATTATATATAAAAGTGATGTATCGGTAGAATTGAAAGAAATATCAATAAACCAGGAAGATGTATTACAACTATTTGATAACTTGAAGAGTAGCAAATCATCTGGACCAGATGGTATACATCCAAGGGTATTGAAAGAACTGAAATATGAGATTGCAGGCCTACCATTAGCAATCTGTGAACTATCATTAAAGTCATCTGTAGTACCTGAAGAGTGGAGAATGGCCAGTGTAACGCCAATATTTATAAAGGGTTCCAGGGGTGATCCGAGAAACTACAGACGGTGAGTCTGACGTCAATACTGGCAAAATGGTCAAAACCATTATAAAGAATAAAATTACTGATCATGTAGATAGTCATGGTTTAATGGAAGAAAGCCAACATGGATTTAGTCAAGAAAAGTCATGTCTCACTAATCTGTTATATCTTTTTGAAGGTGTGAATAAACAGGTAGACAAAGGTGAGCCAGTTGATATAGTATATCTTGATTTTCAGAAAGCCTTTGACAAGGTCCCTTATGAGACATTCTTGGCAAAATTAAAAAGTCATGGGATTGGGAGGCGGAGCCAGCGGGAAGCCAGCATGGTCGCATAAGAGTGGTTCTCCCGGTTGATGACATTCAGCCTAGCCGCTCATCGGTGATATTGCTCCCCCAAATCGGAGATTCAACAACAGGCTAACAATAGAGCATGTCTGGAGGCAAGCAGACATGACTGGAATTTGCGAGCTCGACAGCTTCGGGCTCAAAAAGATCCAAAACGGATCCCCTTTCGCCGCACAAAATGGCGCCTGGGCAAGATCAGCCGGAGGGCATTAAGGAGCTGTTGCAAGAAGTAAGAGCTGTCAGGGCTCGCGTGGAGGCGAATGGCGATTCTCTTGCCGAGCTGCAGTCGGATATGAAAGCTCTGGGCGCGCAGTTGCAGACGCTGACGGTCAGAGTGGAGACCGTAGAAGCCACAGTGACGGCACAGGGCGAGCAGCTTAAAAGTTTTGCCAGGGCGGCCCGGAAAATAGACTGGCTGGAGCGAAACCTTGAAGACATGGGGAACAGGGCTCGCCGAAACAACGTGCGCATAATAGGCTTAAGAGAGGGCGTGGAAGGGGGCGACCCAGTTCGCTTCTTGGCGAGCCTCCTGCCTACATTGCTTAAGCTAGATCTTAAGTTTACGCTAGAAATTGAGAGGGCTCATCGCATCCCGACAATTGTGGCTAAACAGAACACAAGGCCGAGACCAATGATTATGTGTGTTTTGAGGCACCAGCAGGTCTTGAAAATCTTTGAGGCCGCAAGGAAGCAGCAACCGATCCAGCATGAGGGTCAGAGAGTGGCCTTTTACGCGGATTTCTGCAAACACACTGTTGACAAAAGAAGGCAGTTTCTTGCCTTGTGACCGAGGCTACAGCGGCTGCAAGCGCGCTACGGGCTCTTTAATCCTGCGCGGTTCAAAGTCACGTTAAACAATGCCACCAAATCGTTTGACGACCCAGCAGTTCTGCAGCAGTTCGTTGAGGACCAGGAAGCACTGGCGATGCAACTAACCTGAAACGGACTGTGAGCTTGTTCTCTTTTTTGGACTGCGAGCTTGCTTTTGGGCTGGATCAGAGCAGTGGAGTTTAATGCACGGAGCACGCAGCGTTAAAACAGTGATAGTTTCCTGCTCTAGCCCTGGCGTGCTGGAAGGATTGCATTATTGGGGGGGGCAGTGATGGCTGGTGGGGGGGGTTACTATTATTTTGTTTTTCTTTTTCTTGAGTATACACAACCGGGCTGCGCTATGCTGTAATAGTGCTTTTGCTGTCTCACCCAGTTATTTTTTGTTGTGGGTTTTGGGGAAAAGGCTCTCTGGGGGGTTATGAACACTTGGTACTTTATTTTCTTAGGTTAAATACTGCTGTTAATCTCCCTTGTAGTGGCTGGAATGGCTAAAACGTTAAAGATATTATCTCTGAATGTTAAAGGTATAAACTCTCCGATAAAACGGAAAAAGATTATGGCCTACTGCAAGCGTCAGAACGCTGATATTATTTTCCTACAAGAGACTCATTTATCCCTGAAAGAGACCTTTAAATTGGAGAGCAATGTGTATAAGTTAGTGGGCTCCTCCCCAGTAGCTCACAAGAAAAATGGTGTGGCTACACTGGCCAAAGTCTCGCTGAGCTGCAAGATCATACAAGCTAGCAATGATGAAGAAGGGAGGTGGGCGAAGTCATTGCTATCGATTGGAGGTGTTCAGCTCTTACTCATGAACATTTATGGGCCCAATAGAGATGATCCTGTCTTTTTCTGTAATCTAAACGAGAGCATACAGAGGGAGGGGGAACCCTTAACTATTTTGGGTGGGGACTTTAATCTAGTAAGGGATGCTCTGATAGATCGAAATCCGGGGAGAGTTGAGCGCTCCTCTCGGGCGAGCCTGGCGCTCTCAGCTCTCATGGATGCGTGTGAGTTGGTGGATATCTGGAGGCTGATTCACCCGAGTGATAAAGATTACTCCTTCTTTTCCCCCATACATAATTCCTCGTCACGTATTGACTTTTTCTTAATATCTAAGACCCTGGTCTCGGATAGCTGTGCGGCAGAGATTTTAAGTGTAACAGTTTCAGACCATGCAGCCATCACGATTACTGTGGAGGTTCCAGATATTGAGAAGCCACAACCAATTTGGTCTTTTAGCAGAGCCTGGCTAGCAGAGCCCACATTTCAAGAAGAGGTTAGGGCAACTATCACCTCTTACTTTCAAGAGAACAAATTGGGGGAGTCGGCCAGCTGGGCCTGGTGGGAGGCCTTCAAGGCTTCGCTGAGGGCCACAATTACTAGTTTTAAGATCAAAGAGTCTAAGCGGCGTAAAGCCCACTTAGCGGCTCTGGAAAGCCAGATTAAGGCGGGTGAACGTTTGTGGTGGAAGCAGCCAGCACCTGGCCTCCTTCTACGACTACAGAGATTGCGATTCCAATACAATGAAATTCTCAGTTCAGAAGTGGAGCAGGTATTACTTAGGCAGGCGGCCAGATATCATATAGAAAAGAATAAGGCAGGAAGGTTGTTCGCAAGCTCCGCCAGAGGACAGCGTTGCAAGTCTAGGATTGCTGCCAATGTAGATAGTCATGCTGTGCGACAGACCAAGAGTGCTTGCATTGTTGAGGAATTTTCTAAATTCTACAGGGCTTTATACTCATCTGAGATACAGGTCGATCTAGAGGATTTTAGGGAGTTTGTTGGTAGATTGGATCATCCTGTACTGGCGGAGCAGCAAGCCGTGAGCCTCGGGAAACCCATATCTGGAGACGAACTTAGCGCAGCAATTAAATCTATGCCTCAAGGGAAAGCAGCAGGCCCGGATGGCCGCCCCTCCGAATTTTATGCAGTTTTTGGAGCTGAATTACAACCCTATTTGCTAGAATACTATGAAGAGTTAGGGGAGAGTCAAGATCAGACTGGCTTGTTTTCCGATGCCATTATAACCATCCTTGAAAAGCCCGGAAAAGACCCTAGTAATGTGGGAAATTATAGGCCCATCTCTCTTCTAAACGCCGACTACAAAATATACGCGAGCGTTTTAGCGAAGCGGTTGTCGTCGAGTATAGGAGAGGTGGTGCACCCGGACCAGTGTGGTTTCGTGCCCGGAAGGTCCACATCGGATAATGCTCGTCTGTTATGTAACCTACTCGATAGGGCAGCAGTGGTTCCCAGCCCGTATGTAGCCCTTTCCCTTGACGCGGAGAAGGCATTCGATAGATTGGAGTGGCCTTTCTTATTTTTTATCTTGAAATGGTTTGGACTTGGAGAGGGGTTTATTAAAAAGGTTCAGGTGCTATATGCCAAAGCAACAGCGCGTATAGCGGCGAACGGCATCCTGTCTCGCTCTTTCTCGTTGCACAGAGGCACCAGGCAAGGATGCCCTCTTTCCCCCTTGCTTTTCAATTTGGCAATGGAGCCTCTGCTCCTCGCGTTTCGACAGCACAGCAGTCTAGAAGGTATTGTGGGGGGGGGGGGGGAGTCAGCGGTGAAATTGTCGGCGTACGCAGATGACTTGTTCCTATTTGTTCAGCTGTCCGAAATACCTGCGGTACTAGACCTGATAGGGTCTTATTCCAAAGTCTCCGGTTATAAGATCAATTGGAATAAGTCGGTGGCCTTTCCGCTTAATAATGTTACTACTTCAGCAGAGATGGCTGGCTTTCCTTTTAAGTGGGAGGCTGACTGCATTAAGTATCTAGGCGCTTGGTATTGTTCTTCGGTAGAAGTTATGGTTCAAAAGAACGTCGAGGAGTTGATGCAGGTGATTCGGGGGAAGACTTTAGCGTGGTCCATTCTCCATTTCTCCTGGTGGGGCAGGCTGGAGCTCATTAAAATGATTTTGGTGCCAAAAATTAATTATGTACTGGGCATGCTCCCTATCCTTCTGCCGAACAGTATATTTGTCAAGTTGGAGAAATGTCTCACTAGCTTTTTGTGGAAAGGTGCTCAGCCCCGCATTGCGCTTCGAAAGCTTAAGGCTGCTAAGGACGAGGGGGGTGTGCAGTTTCCGGATCTTTATTTGTATCATCAGGCCTTACTATTGAAGCAAGGAGCTTTGTGGCTCGAGTCGGGGTCGCTTGCGTCGCGCCCAATATGGTTAGAGTTTGAGGCGGGGGTGTCCGCGCCCTACCCCTTGTCATCGCTGTTAGGAGCCTTGCAGCCGGATTGGCTTAAGACGGGGGGCGTCATTAAGGCAACGCAGGATGCCTATTTAAACTTGGTCTGGCAGATGGTAAATGATAATTTGCCCTCGGGAGCGTCTCCGTTATGGTGGAACCCACTGTTTCGAATCCGTGGCAAGATGTTTGCATGGAAGGCCTGGCAAGAGCGAGGGCTATGGACGCTTGGCCAGTTGGTTGGGTCGAGTGGCTGGAAGGATTTCGTTGCATTACAGTCAGAATGTTCCTTATCAGATGCCAATTACTTTAAGTGGGCACAACTCAAGCATTGTATTACTGCCTCCAACATTAACGTGATGGAGTTGGTAGGCGAGAGCAGGTTGTTAAAAGGGCTTCGGGATACAATTGGGCAGCAGGGAGCCCTCTCTAAGATCTATGCGTCGCTCAGGGACCATGCCTCACAGAGGCTGCTCGGATTGTCGAGAGTTTGGGAGTCAGATGCGTCCGGCACGGCTTCCGCTGGCGCTTGGAAGCTATTATGTTCTTTGATTTCCCCTTTATCAAGAGTTTTTTGAATCAGGTTTGGGGGAAAATTTGTTCCATCTTAAAACTGTCTTATGGGCTTACATGGAGAGTGATGTTTTTAAGATCCCTGGCGGTGTACCCGGTCAAAGGACACGGGGAGCGCTTTCTATTAAATTTCATGTTGGCCATTGCGATCAAGCAGATTTTGGCAAATTGGAAATCTTTCCCGAAACTCAGTTTGGCGCACTGGTGGAATTCGGTCTGTCAGTACTCCAAATACGAGAAATTATATAGTAAACTTTATCACCCGAGGGATGTGGAACTAAACTTTAAAAGATGGGAGATTTTGGATCAATATATTGCATGCTCAAAGGTTGTTCAGCAGGTGTTGCCTTAAAGGCCGACGCCATGTTTCGGCCGCTAACTCGGGGGCGCCTTTTTGGTGATCTGGGCTAGCGGTCGTTTGATACCCAGAGAGCCGGGTGGGGGGGTGGCGTGGGAAATGGGGTATCTTGTTGTGTTTGTACTGTATTTAGTGTTGTTAAAGGTTGAAGGTTTTTGTGTCTTTTTTTCTTTTTGAAATGATAAATAAAGTACTTAAAAAAAAGTCATGGGATTGGAGGCAGTGTGTAGTATTGTGGATCAGGAACAGATTAAAAGATAGAAAGCAGAAAGTAGGGCTAAATGGACACATTTCTCAATGGAGAAAAGTAAATAGTGGAGTACTGCAGGGATCTGTGTTGGGCCTACTGCTTCTTAACATCTTCATAATTGATCTGGGAATGGGAATAATGAGTGAGCTGATTAAATCTGCAGATGATACAAAATTATTTGAAGTTAAAATCCAAGAGGATTGTGAAAAATTGCAAGAGGGCCTTGATAAATTGAAAGATGGAGTGTCCAAATGGCAGATGAAATGGCAGAGGGAGGAGTGGCCTAGTGGTTGGGGCAAGGTACTACAGGCCGGAAGGTCGGTGGTTCAAATCCCACTAGAGGACAGCAACCTTGGGCCGGAAGGACTGGGGTTTCTAGTCCCACAGGTGCTCCTTGTGGTCTTGGGCAAGCCACTTAACCCTCCATTGCCCATGTTCCCTGTAAGTATTAGTGTATGTGTCTCATATCCCCTTGTGTTAAATGTATCCCCCAACCGCTTTGACCTGGTAAAAAGCGGGTTATAAATGCAGCTAAATAAATAAATAAAAATAATGTGGACAAGTGCACAGTTATGCACCTAGGAAAGAACACCCCAAACTTTGGTTACACGATGCAAGATGCCATCTTAAAAACTACCACCCAGGAAAAGATTTAGATGCCATCATGGATACTACATTGAAACCCTCTGCCCAGTGTGCAGCAGTGGCCAAGAAAGCAAATAGAATGCTAGGAATCATAAGGAAAGGAAAGGAATAGAGAATAAAACCAAGGATATTATAATGCCTCTGTATCGTTCCATGGTTCGACCACATCTTGAAAATTGTATGCAGTTCTGGTCTCTATATCTTAAAAAGGATATAGCAGAATTAGAAGAAGTACAGAGAAAAGCCACCAAAATGGAAAGGGGATGGAAGGATACCCCTATGAGGAAAGGCTTAAAAGATTAGGGCTCTTCAACTTGGAAAAGAAACGGCTGAGGGGAGATATGACAGAGGTCTATAAATTAATAAAGAGTGGAACGGGTTAACATAGATTGGTTGATTATGGTATGAAAATGTAGAAAGACTAGCACACATACAGTGAAACTACATTGTAACCCATTTAAGACTAATTAAAAAAATATTTTTTCACTCAACACGTTATCAAACTCTGGAATTCAGAGGAGGTAGTAAAAGCTGTTAGTGTAACTGGGATTAAAAAAGGTTTGGACAAGTTCCTGGAAGAAAGGTCCATAAATCATTATTAAAGAGGACCTGGGAAATCCACTGTTTTCCCCAGGGCGAGCATTGTGGAACCTGTGTGCCTTTTGGGAACCTGCCAGTACTTATGACCTGGATTGGCCACTGTTGGAAACAGGATACTGGGTTTGATGGACCTTGGTCTGATCCAGTATGGCATTTTTTATGTTCCTCCTCTCCTTCACCTGTGCTCTCCCTTCTCTCTTTCTCCATCCCACTTCCCCTCATATTTTTCTGTCAGCAGATTGCCTTCATGCCAGCAGCTTACAGAGTGTTTCACTGCAGTTGCAGCTTTCTTTTTCTACCTGTGAGGGCTGAAGTCCCCATTGTCACCCACCATTATCGTCATTATGGCTTGGGCCATCATCTTCCTCTTCTGGTGGGTTTTGGTCACCACTGTAAGACTGCAAAGTTCTCTTCTTCTAGTGGTGGGTCCTGATGCCCCTTCTTCACTGCTTCCTCCATGCTCCTTCTGCCTCTATTGTCTGGACAGAAAAACAGACAGACAAATGGACCCTCTCCAACAGGTGTTAGTGCTCAACTGAAATGGTCCAAATGGTGCATCAGTCCAGAAAGTTGGTTACCCTTTCTTTAACACTACAGATGTCATCATATTCTATATAGTTCATAACACTGAAAGACAGTTTGCAGATATTGTGGAGATCAAGTCAGTCTGTTCCAAACCCTTCCCTCCGACAATTCCAGGTCACAAACTAATGACAACTCCTCAATAACACAGATCTAAGTTGTACGTACATTATGTCTTATATGTTACATTGTACATAAATTAATTTGTTATCCTGTCCTGTATACCTATTCCCCAAACCCCAACTATTCAGCTTTCATTGTATACAGTGAAGTTATTATGTAAACCGCCTTGATTGAAGGATAAGGTGTTTTTTTAAATGTATGAATAAACAGGTAGACAAAGGGGGAACACATTACACCCATCCTTAAACAACTCCACTGCCTCCCCATAAAAGGCATAATTATGTTCAAAACCATAATTCTGACCTTCAAGATCATATATAAGCTCACCCCATCATCCCTAGCAGACCTCATTCAGATAACCCCCCTGAACAGACCTAGAAGATCCCCTGAGGACAATAAACTAATAGTCCCAAGAGAAACAACCAAGTGCTGCCAGACAACAGTGAACAGGGCTTTCAAATTCTCGGCACCAAAATGCTGGAACAGCCTCCCTCCTAGTATATGGTCAATCACTAATTTAACGCAGTTTAGGAAAGCTCTGAAATACCACCTTTTTCTCGAGCATTACCCGGATGACAGCACCTCAAATGCCTCATCAGTAAACTAACCACGTCAAACAGACGAGCCCCCTTGTTGTCTATCCAAGTTCTGTTACCTGTTAATTGTAAACACAAATCAAATGTTTTGAGATGTGTATTTAACTAGTTCTATGTAAACCACACTGATGGAAAATAGCGCGGTATATAAGTGCATGTAATAAATAAATAATAATAATAAATAATAAAGGTGAGTCAGCTGATATAAGAACATAAGAACATAAGATATGCCATACTGGGTCAGACCAAGGTCCATCAAGCCCAGTATCCTGTTTCCAACAGTGGCCAATCTAGGTCATACGTACCTAACAGTTTCCCCAAAAGACACAGGTTCCACAATGCTTGCACTGGGTCAAGCATTGATATCCTGGGTCCCTTCTTAATAATGGTTTATGGACCTTTCCTCCAGGAACTTGTCCAAACCTTTTTTAAACCCAGCTATACAAACAGCCTTTAATACATCCTCCGGTAACAAATTCCATTCCATCCCCATTACCATTTTGGTGGCTCTTCTCTGAACCTTTTCTAAAATCGCTATATCCTTTTTAAGATACGGCGACCAGAATTGCACACAATATTCAAGGTGCGGTCTCACCATGGAACGATATAGAGGCATTATAATATCTTTTGTTTTATTTTCCATTCCTTTCCTTATGATACCTAGCATTCTATTTGTTCTCTTGGTCGCCGCTGCACACTAGGCCGAGGGTTTTAACATAGTATGCACAATGACGCCTAAATCGTTTTCCTGGGTGGTGGTTCCTAATGTGGAACCTTCCATTGTGTAAACATAGTTTGGGTTGTTCTTTCCTAGGTGCATAACTTTGCACGTGTCCACATTAAATTTCATCTGCCATTTTGATGCCCAGTCTTCCAATTTATCAAGATCCTCTTGCAATTTTCCACAATCCTCTTGGGTTTTAACAAATTTAAATAGTTTTGTGTCATCTGCAAATTTGATAACCTCACTCGTTATTCCATTTTCCAGGTCATTTATGAATATGTCAAAAAGCAGCAGACCCAGCACACATCCCTGGGGTACACCACTATTCACCTTTCTCCATTGGGAAAATTGGCCATTAACCCTACCCTCTGCTTTCTATCTTTTAACCAGTTCCTGATCCACAGTAGTACACTGCCTCCTATCCCATGACTCTTTAGTTTTGCCAAACGTCTCTGATGAGGGACCTTGTCAAAGGCTTTCTGAAAGTCCAGTTACACTATATCAACCGACTGAGCTTTGTCCACCTGTTTATTCACACCTTCCAAAAAACATAACAGATTAGTAAGACAAGATCTTCCTTGTCTAAAGCCATGTTGGCTGTCTCCCATTAGGCCATGACTATCTACATGCTAAGTAATTTTATTCTTTATGATGGTTTCTACCATTTTTCCTGGTACTGATGTCAGGCTCATCGTCTGTAGTTTCCCGGATCACCCCTGGAACCCTTTTTAAAAATTGGTGTTACATTGGCGATCCTCCAATCTTCAGGTATTAGAGATGATTTTAATGATAGTTCACAGATTACTAATAGCAGGTCTGCAATCTGGTATTTCAGTTCTTTCAACACCCTTGGATGTATACCATTCGGCCCAGGTGATTTGCTACTCTTCAGTTTATCTAATAGTTGTAATACATCTTCCCGATGTATTGATATTTCCTTCAATTCTTCCGCACCTTTAAATACCACTTCAGTCATGGGTAACATCCCTACATCTTCCTCAGTAAAGACCGAAGCAAAGAATTCATTCAGTCTCTCCTCTATCGCCTTGTCACCTCTTAGTGCCCCTTTAACCCCTCTATCATCTAATGGACCAACTGACTCTCTCACAGGTTTTTTGCTACGAATGTACTTGAAAAAGTCTTTATTTCGAGTTTTTGCTTCCGCAGGAACCTTCTTCTCAAATTCTCCATTTGCCTGCCTTATCAATGCCTTGCATTTGACTTGCCAGTGCTTGTGCTGTTTCCAGATTTTGTCGTTTGACTTTTTTCCATTTCCTGAAAGATGCTTTTTTGGCAACAACAGCCTCTCTGATCTCACCTTTAAACCATGCTGGCAGTTTTTTGGACTTCCTTTCACTTTTCTTAAAGTGTGGAATACAGCTGGTCTGGGCTGCCAAGATAGTATTTTTCAACAACACCCAAGCTTGATGTAAGTCTTTAACCTTTGCAACTGCTCCTTTTAGTTTTTTCTTAACTATTTTCCTCATTTTATCATAGTCTCCCTTTCGAAAGTTAAAAGGTAGTACTGTGGATTTCCTTATTATCCCTCCTCCACTAATTAAATCAAAGGCGATCATGCTATGATCACTATTGCCAAGTGGCCCCGACAACCTTATCTCTTGCACTAGATCTGGTGTTCCACTAAGGACTAGGTCTAATATGGCTTCCCGTCTGGTCGGTTCATGAACCAGCTGCTCCAAGAAGCAGTAATTTATTTCATCTAGGAACTTCATCTCCCTAGCATGTCCTGACGTGACACTGACCCAGTCGATACCAGGGTAATTGAAATCACCCATTATTATTACTGCGCTGTAACTTTTGTTAGCTTCCTTGATTTCTTTGAGCATTTCATCATCCATTTGGTCATTCTGGCCAGGTGCTCGGTAGTACACCCCCACTGCCATCGCCTTCCATCTTTTATATGGAATTTCAATCCATATAGATTCTACAGCAGATTTTGTTTCCTGCAAAACTTTAATCCTTTCTGAGTCAATGCCCTCTCTAACATAGAGCGCAACTCCTCCACCAATTTGATCAGCTGTATCATTACGATATAATTTGTACCCAGGTATCACAGTGTCCCACTGGTTGTCCTCCTTCCACCATGTCTCTGATATTCCAATCATATCTAACCTTTCATTTAGTGCTATATATTCTAACTCTCCCATCTTATTCTTTAGACATCTAGCATTTGCATACAAGCATTTTAGAGAATGTATTTTATTCATGTTAATTTGGCTATTGTTAGACATGGGTAAATTGGGATCTTTAAGCTCTGTCTGCTCCATACTTGAGGACATTTGGGCTACTTTACTCTTTTGTGGAACCTCTCTGCTTTTGGTAGTATCCTTCAAGGATACATTCTTCCGAACCATCCGCTCTTGGGCGACTGTCGGCTTTCCCCTAATATCTTGTTTAAAAGCTGCTCTATCTCCTTTTTAAAGGTTAATGCCAGCAGCCTGTTTCCATCCCGGTTAAGGTGAAGCCCATCCCTTCGGAAGAGCCCCTACTTTCCCCAGAATGTTCCCCAGTTCCTAACAAATCTAAAACCCTCATCTATGCACCATTGTCTCATCCACGCATTGAGACTCTGGAGCTCTGCCTGCCTTTTGGGTCCTGCGCGTGGAACAGGAAGCAATTCGGAGAACGCTACCCTGGAAGTTCTGGAATTCTTTTAATTTTTTATTTATAAAGCATTTTCAACATTACAAAGAAATAATGTTACAACACAACAGTCATATCATTAGACAGTCCAAAAGAAATAAACAAACCTGAAGACTCTAGTCCACATCAAGGAGGTGCTTACATATACAAATTAAGTAATAAACCTGGGTGGTTGCTGTACAAAAAAAAAAAAAGCCAAACTCCTTTGACTTATCAATGAACCCAGAAAAATAAAAATTAACAGAAAACAAAAATGCAAAAGACTGGAAAGCCCCCATCCCACTGCTGGACTGCTGTCTGCATCTTATTTTTAAGTTTGTGTCTAGATCTTTAAGTTCTTACTTACTAGGGGTTGCTATGGGTATTTATACCAATAAAACTACCTAATACGTTTAATATACCTTGTTCACCTGAAGCTTAATTAACCTCAGGTCCTTAGTGTATGACTGATTTGGGTAAGGAGCTTCACCTGAAAGCACCTCCTGTCTTTTAAGATGTGTAAGTACCTATAAAGCTATGATTATCCCAGGGGAGGGTGGGTGTGGGGAGGGAGGGAGGGAAACAACACTTATTAAAAGAGGGCTGCTACACAGTACCCTGTCTTGTGCTGCTGAGGTAAGCTAAATTCTGATTTGATTTAAATTATAGCTCTTAGCTGCTGCTAGGCTCTAACTTCTTATGAAATTTAAACTACAAGCTCTCTGCTGGGTACTAAATTTAACCAGAAAGCTCTCTTCTGTGTGTTAAATTTAAACTAAAAGTACTTTGCTGTTACTTGGCCCTGAGTGACTATTAAATTTAAACTACAAGCTCTCTGCTGGGTATGAAATGTAACCAGAACGCTCTCCTCTGTGTTTTAAATTCAAACTTTAATTGCTGCTACTAGGCCCTAACTGATCCAACAAAAACAGTGGGTTCACAGATTAAGTAGCTTTAATACAAAGAATTCTTTTTAGAAAATTACCAGAAGTATATACTCAGTTGCAGATTTCTCTCCAGAAGTAACAGTCCCCCTTTCTAGTCCTTCAAGACAGAGGTTCACAGAGCTCTGGTTGAGCTATTTATGCCTCTGCTGCTGAGGTAATGCTGTGACCAACTTCCTGGGTAATTAACAGTCTTTGCTTGGATAGGAGGAGTCTTTCAAAATGGCCTTTTAATCTGCCACCTGGTGTTAACACCTATTGAAAATGTTTCACAGGCCTCTTTCCCCCTAGGTAGAAGGCCTCTTTGTAAAGGTCTCTAGAAGACTTTATTTGTTGCTCAAAGAGTACAGACCCTGTTTTGCCTTTTGTGCTAAGCTAAATTCTGATTTGATTTAAATTATAGCTCTTAGCTGCTGCTAGGCTCTAACTTCTTATGAAATTTAAACTACAAGCTCTCTGCTGGGTACTAAATTTAACCAGAAAGCTCTCTTCTGTGTGTTAAATTTAAACTAAAAGTACTTTGCTGTTACTTGGCCCTGAGTGACTATTAAATCTAAACTACAAGCTCTCTGCTGGGTATGAAATGTAACCAGAAAGCTCTCCTCTGTGTTTTAAATTCAAACTTTAATTGCTGCTACTAGGCCCCATATATTGTTTTATTTGTAAATCATTTTACATATATTCTCATTATTTTCTGGGAACTCAGTTCCATCTTTACTCTATATTTGCTCTATATGCTTGGGAACAAAGCAATTTCATATCAGCCTCTGTCCAAAATTTCAACAAACTTATTAATATTTACTCATCTGGTAATTGCTGAGTGTGTACTGGACCTCTGCATAATGTACTATTACAACAAGTGTATTTGGTAACATAAGTGCAAGTGTATAAACTAAAGAAAATTAATATATCACAGTGCTGCAACATATATCTGTTTTCTCAGGAACTGTACTCCTGAAACTGAAATAAAAACTTTCAAAACAAAGTACACTTTTTCTCTGGACACAGCACGTAAAATTAAAATACAAAAAACAGGTGAAATTATCCTAAAATCCAATATTGTGACAAATAAAACTGGAAAGATCAGTGTAGTTACTGTCCTGTTCATCAGTCATCAGTACAGAGCTTAACAATGCAAAATAATTACCTTGAATCTTACAGTTCAGGAAACAATCATTTTCTTAACCAAAATGTACTTTTCACAATTAAATTAAAACCTAATTATACCTGCAACTGGTATCAAACTGATATGAAATGTTATCTTTAACACAGACAGCACAGCAAAACAAACAATAGGTCTCTCTTGTGTCCAGATTCCTTCAGGCAAATGCAGATTACTATGTAGCTGAACAATTAACCTATAGTTATAGCTCTTTATGTTTCTGTAAAATATAAACAATAACTATGCCCTCTATGAGGTGCTTGCCACAATATATAAAATCCCCTTTTAACTTCTAAGTTTGCTTGATAGCATACACGGTCAAAGACAAAGAATAGATACATAACATATCAATGATAAAGATTAACCAGGATTACCTTCTTATTCACTCAGGGTTTAAATAATTTTCAAGTTGCAATCTGGTAATTACTGGCTCAGGATGCCCCATTGTCCTGTCAGGGCTCTTAACCTCTACTTTGAAGGTCAAAGGACAACAAAAACAGTTTCCTTAGTTTCATGCCTTGTTTGTTTGATCTAGTCACTTCAGCATCCAAGGACCATAAAATCTACTGGAGTAGCCAGTAATGAAAGAAAAACAGTATTTTCTTCAAACTAAAACATTTAAACACAAGACAAATCAAAGCTTACAAGTCCTTTATGTCTAACAGCCTATCTGATCGGAATAAGGTGTTTCTCTTAAAAAATTTCACTAAACCCTCCCCCCTGGGTAGTTCTGAAAAGCAACATGCTTTAACAACAGCTTGGGAAAACCAGGGACCTTAAAAAAAGTAAAAAGTTTTCACTTCTTCATAATCTTATAAGGATTTTCCATAACAATTAATACTAGCTCTACAGGATAGGCATTTTGTTCAAAGCACTAAATTAAACATCTTTGCATCACAAGGTTACATATTTTCCTAAACAGTTTTTTTTATTATTTTTAGATCTCTTTTCCTCGGCTGCAGATCCAGCTGCAGTCATTTCCCTTATCAATTTGAAATTGAATTTGTAGTCATAATAACATGACAAAACTGATCTTGTATCAGTGGGTCAGAACTAATCAAACAGAATTTCTTAGCATCACCATGATCTATCATTAATCTCTTGTTGATTAAAATCCTCCACAGTATCTTCTAGATTAACTCCTCCAGGATTTTGGAGAGTATGTTTATGTTTATGTTTATTAAAACTTGATTAACTGCCCTTCAATAAAATCAAAGCGGTTTACAATAAGTAAAACCAATAAAAGCAAGGCACAAGGCCAGAAAAAGGAAAAGAAATTTACAATTTGTAAAAGCAAAGTGGGTTAAGGAACAGCAGAGGAAGGAGAGTAGAGCTACAAGGGGGGAGGGGAGGTGGGGAGGTTAAAGGCTAGGGAAAAGAGGTGGGTTTTTAGCTGTTGTTTGAATGCTGCATGGCAGGGTTATAGGCGGAGGGAAGTGGGAAGGGAGTTGCAAAGTGCGGGGCCTATGAAGAAAAAAGCTGAGGAGCGGGTGGATTGAAGATGGGCAGCGGAAGGGGGAGGAAGGGTGAGATGGTTTAAATGGAACGAGCGGGGGGTATGTCTGGGGGTGTGAAAATTAATAAGATCAGCTAAATATTGTGGGGTACTGGTGTGTAGGGCTTTATGAACCAGGGTGAGTAGCTTATATTGGGAGCGAAAGGAGACAGGTAACCAGTGTAGATGGATGAGAAGAGGGGTTATGTGGTGATAAGGGGATGAATGAGTGAGAAGGCGAGCTGCAGTGTTTTGGATTCTCTGAAGGCGGTGAAGTTGGGAGGAGGCCAGGCCGGTTAGGATAGAATTAGAAAAGTCGACCCGGGACATAACTAGAGAGAGAAGTAGAGTGGAGAGAGCGGAAGGGGAGAGGAAGGGACGAATGGCGCGAATTTGACGTAAAGTGAAGTACTCTGCACTTTCCTCCTATAAATTGGTTAGCAATAGACATGTACATTTTCTTTTTCTTTCTTTTTCCCCGTCTCTTACGGTATTTATACTGAGCCACCCTCTCAGCAACTTGCTGATAAATGTCTATTTTATCTGTCCACAAACGGGGTTGGCATTGTAACATTGTTATAGCAATCAAATCTAATTTGCTGGATTTTGTCTGATGCATCTTAGGGGTATGTTTACTAAACTGCGTTAGTGCGATTCGCATTAGGAGCCGCATTAGAGACAGAAACCCCAAATAAGGACATGGGTGGTACATCGTTGCCGAGAACACGCGCTACAAGGCGCCATAAATGAACGAGCGCTACAGGGCACGTTACCCCGCATTAATCTTAAGAAGGCGCGCAGACATACAATCACAGCAACAGAGCTGTAGTACAATGGTTACAACACTGACTGATGGTACAGGGGTCATGGGTTTGATTCCCCAGTGGGCCCAATGTATAAGGCTGGCTGAGGCAGCACCCTTTACATTTAAGTAGTGATTGCTGAGGCATTTGACATGTATTTTAATTTGTGCTGCCAGCAAACACACCCTCACGGTGGCATAACCTAAGGGGCTGCATAAGGCACCCCATAACGCACTACATAGGGCACATTATAAAGTGTACTGTCTGCCAAGGCACCCTATAATGTCCCCTATAGGACACCTTATAAGGCTGTGAACAAAGCCCTGGCTGGCTGCAGGACTGCACGTCACCACACAAACTATCTGCTGTGGTTACCAGGATAGGGTTAACCCACCCGTACCCATGATGCACTGCACATGCAAATCAGCAGTCGAGAGATGGGCACAAGATTGGGTATGCACCCCCACAGCACCTCGGCCAGGTAGGGGGAACAGACCGTGTGTGGTACTGCCACAGACAGTCACATTGTGCAGGTACTGTGCCCACGTTGAGGTGGGACGCACAGCACCAGGTCCATAGCACCATTCATGGCTGAACTATGCCATGCTGCAGGTCCCCATCAGTGTGTGATAGGTAGGTCCGTTAGACACACCTAGGATACATATGTGCCCTGCTGTATGTCTCAGTCATGTCTAGTCCTTATGGGCAATGATGCACCCAGAATAGTGCATATCCTGTGTTGGTGCCATGGTTACCTGCTGTAGGTGAGTGGGGGGGAGGGCTGTAAGGACCCATGGGCAGACCATGTACCACCACACAACCCACCCTCTGGGGCTCAGGGTGGGAAACAGGATCACCCACCAATAGATCCACAGTCTACCTCCCTGCAATGGTAGCTGTAGAGGGGACCATCAACCCCAGTACTGCTGGGGAACAGACAGAGCGGTACACATCCATAACGCAGTAGCAGACAGCAGGCCTGGAAATGCTCAGCTGCCCCCCACCATTATCTGACATTCTCCAGCAGCAAGCCTCCAGCCGCTGCACCCTGCAAGGTGTTCCAGCAAGACACATACTAGCTGCAGACAGTCCGCCAGCTAGTCCATAGTGCATGGTCCTGGAGGAGCTGCATGTACCCAGAACGGGGATGTCAGCATACACACCAAGCAGATAAGACAGTGATTGGGCCCCAAAAGAAAACCCATATATATCACAAGAGAGAAATGCTGTATAGCACTATGGGGGAACCTAGCCATGCCATGATCACTGCTCAGTCAGGGTGAGAGTGACCACCCAGCAGGACATGCTATGGCCACCCTGTCCATGCAGGTGGTACCGGGCACTACAATGTCCGAGCCATTGCCCTATGCCCTGTGCAGATGTGGCCAGGCCAGGCCACCCTATCCAGGCTTTTCCCACGGTACCTTGCTCCTCATTATGCACATTGGCAGGCCAATACTGGCAACAGAGCTAGCAGTGTGGGCTGTGGAGGGTGTTGGCAGTCACCACACACTGGATAGACACACACACACTCACCACACCTATGCCAGCATTGTGCAACTATAGAGGTGTTGGGCAGCCCAGGCCACCACACCAGTCCTGGGCACAGGGCAGGCATGGCTATGGTACGCAATAGTGTAGGAGTCACTCCCCAGGTTGGTAAACACTGTCAGACACAAGACCTGTAGCACACTCCACAGACATCAGAAAGGTTGCTATGATGCAGCTCACTCGGAAATTGTACGTAACCTAGGAATTGCTATCTGCCAGTAATCATAGCAACCTTTTGATAGATGTGTACCATATTCCCAGGTTTAGGGTGGCATTACTAAGGTATGCAAGTGCTAGTATTGGGAGATGCACGCAGAGCCCAGAGTCCTGCCTCTCCAGGAGGCTTTGGATAATGGGGCCTGTGGGTGCGGGTGTGTCTGCCCCTTTTGGCTGCTGCTCTACGGCAGAGGTTCCCAACTCCAGTCCTGCGGTGCCAAACACTGTTCGGGTTTTCATGCTGTCCCTCATGAATATGCATGAGATATATCTGCATACCATGGGGGTGGCACATAGAAATGCAGCACAGGCATCTTTATCAGAGGCAGCATGGAACCGGAATGGTGTTTGGCCCTCCAGGACTGCATTTGGAAGACTCTGCTCTAGGTAATGTGCATGTATATGGTGTCCGTGCTCTGTAGGGTAAAATATGGGTGTCTTGGGCATGTTTACATCATCTGCAATAAAGGTGCTGTCTGTATTAGCACGTTGTAGTAGTGGGTAAAATATGGGGACTGGGTTGGCAGGAACCACAGCTGGGACTTGAACCTGTGACCCTCTGCTTCTGAATACACTGGTTTTGTGCACTGCACCACCTTGTTGCCACAGAGGCTGTACATTCCTTGGTGATACCATGACTATTCGTCAGACAGGGTCCATCTGTTGCAGTACACGGCACCCACCTACACAGGGCTAGGCCACGGTCTGCTCTGAGCAGCTGCCACTGCCCCCTGCACCACCAGTATCCCTCAGCCACCATGCTGACATGCCCTTCTGCTGGTGGAGCTGGTGGTGCGCAGTCTCAGGCCATCCAGTGTGCAGGTAGGCGGCTGCCTATGGTGCGGGTTCTGGGGTAGGGGTGCCTGCATAGACGTCCATGCTCCCCCTTAGCCCCGCCTGCCTATGTTCCGTGCCCTTGGGGGTTGCTGTTGGGTACTATCCCCTGTGACACTTTGGGAAACACACTTGTGCCCATGTTGGGCCTTCAGCAGTTGCTGTCTGGCTGCTCCGCTGTTTCAGCATTCATATGGGCCACCTAGGCATCACCCTAGTCCGCACTGTGGCCCAGCTCCACCACAGCATGTGCCGCCTGTGGCCCTCTGTATCCCCTTCTCCGGCATCTGTCCAGTTGCCGTTCCGACTTGCCAGCCCTGATGTTGCGGGACATGTGCACACCATAGGAACCCTGTCCGATGGTGGGGAAAACCCTGAGCAGCGCTATTTCACTGTGGGCCCATTCACCTTGTATGGGGACGGAGTATAGACCCTTCCACGATTTATATCTGTTCTATGGAGCTTACTCAGGGGGGGAGGGGTTGATGTTTCTCATTGATACCACTATTGGCCAGCTTGGTTAATGTTTTTTTCCAGTTTGTTGGGGTCATTTCCAGTGTTTCTGTGCCCTTTTGTTCTGTGCACATGTATCACACTTATCACTTTTTTTTTGTTTTCCTGCCTGGGCTGTACATTGCTGACACTGAAATGGTTTCTCTCCCCTGTAATGTGCATTTAACGGCAGGTTTTCATTCGCGTTGGAATTCAGCTCTGAAAATCAGCGCATTAGTGTGAAGGGAGCCTCTCCCCGCCCACTCTCCGCCCATTGACCCCTTCTCTCCGCCCTCTCTCCACCTTCTGCGGTGTTTTACCGCGCCGAGGGGCATTATGATCGTTAGCGCATCATAACGTGCGTTATGTAAGTTTAACAATCGTTAGCGCATCATAACGCACGTTATGATGCGCTAACGATCATTAACCTTACATAACGCGCGTTATGTACGATTACCGCAGTTTAATAAACATACCCCTTACAATATGCAGACAACAAAAGCAATCTCCTTCTCCCTAACGTACTCAATTCTGTCCCTTTTTCAACAGGTATTTTTTGCAAGCATGTAAAAACATTCACAGGTTCAGCATAATCCCAATTCTCACTTAGTCTTGACCCGCAGGACCATTCTCTAGCTAGCATTTCATAAGATGCCTGATCCCAGCCAGGAATATTTACAATATTCACATCACTATTTCCTCTTCTCTTCACCATTGTCCAAGCCTTTTTTCGTACCCCACTTCTGGTACCAAAATGTCTTACTACATCAAAGGCTAACACCTTGTAATGAAGACGTGCAGTTTATTTACAAACAAAGCAAGGATACTTATTCAGAAAGGCAAGTAATTATCTTAGTTACACATGAGTAGTTAGAAAAGATAACTAGAAAGCAATTATTTACAGGAGAATAATACATCACTGATAGAGTTATGAGATATTGAAGCTATTTACAGAAGAATAATACTTCACCAAACTGTCATCATGCAGCCCTTTAAAACATCAGCTGGGAGAACTCAGCGAAGGCTGTAGAAAAGTCTGGGATTCTTCATGCATGGCATGCGCCTGGCCAAGCAGATCTACTCTCTCTCTCTCTGTTCAGGGTTTTTCTCACTCTCTATATAGGCTGTAAGTGTGTTAAAGCTGGCCATCACATGATTCTTCACATGATCTTATTCCTACAGCCATTCTCCACCCCATACACCCCCTGCTTGACCAGTCCCTCTCCAGCCTTTGTTTGCACCCAGCCTTTGGTTTCCGGGCAGGCATATGACAATGCTCACCCCCCATGGTTTTGGAAGCTCAAAACTTCTACATTATAATTGATGAATTCTTATACTGTCTACATTGGCTAGGAGAATTGCTTCCAAGTCTAGGTGAATTGTCCTTTTTGTCCTCTTTAATGGGTCTCCATTTGTTTACTAGGAGAAGGACTCCTTACTGATCTCCCAGTATCTTTCTGTAGTTATGTAAAGTGTTTCAACAGTTTCAAGTACCCCTTTTTCAATGGTTTCTTTTACCCCTTACCTACTGTTGAGGCATGTTTATGTTTATTTTATTTGATATACCGCCCTTCCATGACAAGCAGGGTGGTTTACAATTCATAAAATTACAATAGAGGCACAAAGCCAATAGAAAAGAAAAGGAACTACAATTGGTGACAGGAGAGTGAAGGGAGAAGAAGCATAGACAAAGCATGAAGAAAACAGTCATATAAAGATGGAGGGAAGGTCAAAGGCCAGAGAGAATAGGTGGGTTTTTAGGTTTTGCTTAAATGTGGCATATTCACTGCTGAGGCATATTCAATAGTGGCATAATCAATAGTCAAAATTCATCTGTACCACATTCGGTCCTTTGACTATTGATTGTACCTATAAGATACTGGTAACATTGTAGGGACCCCTCCCTGGTCTTTCAGGTATCCCTCAGGCTAGATGTATAAACAGTTTCTCACTAGACTGTAAATACAGCTTTAGTCTCTGGGCTAGCAAGCTGGCTCAGCATGATTCCTCAGTTGATTTCTCACTTGCAGAATGGCTCAAAGGTTCAATTTCCTTGCAAAGTTCAATATTCCTTGCTGATCCAAATAAATCTTTAATTAGTAATACATGTGTTCAGACACATCACTGCAATGTGTGTCTGCAGCATAGATCTTTATATATATATTGATTGCGCCACCATTTCCTGTGTACCAGCCATGGCACAGGCACGTTGCTAGCGCGCCTTAATGATCCATGCTGTGCGCACAGGTGCTGCTGTGTGCATTGCGGCGCGCATTCATGTGTGAGCAAGGCAGTGCAGAAAATGGCTATTCGGTCGAGAAAGCCTGCCTTTACCAGCAGGGAGCTCAGGCACCTAGCAGGGCTGATCTGCACCAGGCAGGCGAAGCTTTCCCCTGGCTCTTCAAAGAGGCAGGACCTGGGGCGTGAGCAGAGGGCCTGGGACCGCATCACAAGGCGCTTTAATCGGCTTGCAGACTACCCACGTGAGGTAAGTGTATGGGGATAGGTCAGTATATCCATATACATATCCAGTGTGGATTGTAGGTGTGCATGCTGCTGTGTGTAGGCATTCTATCTAATTTCTTTTTATTAGCTAAACCCACGTGATATACCGCCTAGGTATTATATCAAAGTGGTTTGCCCTATCCCCAGGAGGCTAAGGAACTGATCACAGAGTTCCAGATGTCAGCCTGGTGTTATGGCAGCTGCTGCTGTTGCTGTGTGAAAATACACCATAACACAAGGAGCCCTGAGATCTGCCTAAAATGGTTTGGTAAACATCATGCTGATATGGTAGGTTCTGCAGTTGCAGGTCACACCTCTGCCCTACCCCTAGTGGTCCTGAGACCTGATCCAAATGCTCAGTCATTCACCCTGGTGATACGGTTGTGTGTGCATTTGCAAGTTAAAACATTTGCCCTACCCCCAGGAGTACTGAGAGCCCCTCAAAGTGGGCTGTCAGTCACCCTGGTGGCGTGGTTTATGCTGCTGTTGCTGTGTTATAATCCACCCCACCCCCAGGAGTCCTGACACCCCATCAAAGTGGGCTGTCAGTCACCCTGGTGGCATGGTTTATGCTGCTGTTGCTCTGTTATAATTCACCATACCTGCAGGAGGCCTGAGAGCCCATGAAAGTGGGCTGTCAGTCACCCTGGTGATATGGGTAATGCTTCTGTTGCTGTGTTATAATCCACCCTACCCCCAGATGTCCTGACACCCTATCAAAGTGGGCTGTCAGTCACCCTGGTGGCATGGTTTATGCTGCTGTTGCTGTGTTATAATCCACCCTACACCCAGGAGTCCTGACACCCTATCAAAGTGGGCTGTCAGTCACCCTGGTGGCATGGTTTATGCTGCTGTTGCTCTGTTATAATTCACCATACTCGCAGGAGGCCTGAGAGCCCATCAAAGTGGGCTGTCAGTCACCCTGGTGGTATGGTTTATGCTGCTGTTGATGTGTTATATTCCACCCTACCCCCAGGAGTCCTGAGACCTGCTGAAAGTGTCCTGTCAGTCACCCTGGTGATATGGTGTATGTTGCTGATGATGTGTGCTAAGACACCCTACCCCAAGGATGCCTGAGACCTGAGTGCAAAGGTGGGTATGCCATCTAGATATTGTGGTAGGTGATGCCGGGTTGGGACACACATTTGCCCTATTCTCCGGAGGCCCAGACCTCATTACACATGTCTGTTATGGATCCTGATTGTATGGTAGGTGCAGCTGTGTATGTGCTGTAAACCATCCCACTCCCAGGAGCCATGAGACATGATTACGAAGGTCAGAAACAAATCCATATACCATTGAATTGTATGCAGTTTCATGTCACACATCTGCCCACTCCCCAGGAGCCCCATTGTAGCAGCTGATAAGCATGCAATAAATAATACCAGGAGTCAGTTCAAAGATCCAAGCCAATTTATTGTGCACAAGGCTCAGAGAGTCAAAGCTTCAAAAAGGACTGAGCAAAGCTCTTACAGAAACATATTCATTTTATACATTTCTTTTCAGTTTGATACATGCAGACTTTCTATTGGTCCCAACGCCCCCTGCATTTGTCCAATCAGAGATCCCTCCTGGGCCTAGCACCCTGCTCCCTCCTCTAGGATTGTTCTAACAATGGCACAGTTTCTAGGCATGGATACAATTCTACTGCAAGGTCGTTTCTAGCTCAGAGAATGCAAGTATTGAAACATTTCTATCCTCATAACACAAGAGAATAATGAAGGATTTATGAATTCATAAGAAACTTCTTGTTAAGCAGTTTTAAAGCAGCTTTCTCAGACTTTCACAGATTTTTGGTTCTTACTAAGATGGGGGTTGGAATCAGGGCCTAACTTACAGGCCTTTCATATTTGCAGGCTATCATAGGCCATAGTCTACCACACCGTAACTGATTGCAGAGGAACATTATAGATGATGGTGTAAGGGTACAAAACTTCACAGTGCCCACACCACAAAAACAAAAGATACTGGTCCAAATCGTTTCATATTCTTTATCTTTCAACATTCAAGTATATATATCGATTTCATTATATGTTGTTAAACACACAATACTGCACATAAGGTCTCAGTAACCACGGGCCTATAACACGCATACAACAGACTAAACTGTCATAATGCACAAGCCCTTATAACATCAATGACCTTCCGTGCAGATCCCAACAAGCCACCCAAACACAATCAATGAGACAGCACTTAACTTTCAAAAACATGCTTTGTGCCTCAAAGGGTGGTCGTCCTGCTTCCCATTCCCCGACGTCTCAACCCAGAGCTCAAAAGCATTTTGCAAGCATCCTTGCTTCATCAGGGGAAAAGCAACTGTTCAACAAAACATATAACCAACATGAAATACACAAGTAATGAAGAACAACAGCACAAGCCAGCACACCCAACTCAGGCCCCATACTCACCACTATCCAAAGTCAGCAAGGCAAACAGCCAGTGGATTGTGGATTTCATGTTGGTTATATGTTTTGTACACACATGCCCAGACCAACAGCTACACATGCAGGTGGCACTGCCAACCGTTAGTAGAGGAAACACTGAGCAGAGGAGCAGGAGAAGCACGATGCTGCGCACAGAGATGTGTGATATGTGTTTGCCACCCACCAGAGATATATGGTCATTAATGCAACCTCCCATTGCTTTCCCCCCCTAGGTAGAGGACCTGCGTAAAAAGGGTTGGAAGTTGTGGCTGCACTGCCCAGAGGTCCTTGCCCGCCTACAGAGGCGGGCAATGTCTCAACGTCGAGGTGAGTGTTGCGGCCTCTTCAGCTCTGTTGAAAATGTCACAGTGGCCCACCAGCCTGTGCGCGGCCAAACTATGTACATGTGGTATGTGACTCACATAATAGTGTGCTAATGACTGTCATCCTCCACAGAGGAAGATCCTGCCGGTGAGGGCCCCTCCACATCGGGGCATGCGATGCCAGGCCCCACTGCCAGTCGCCTAACGGAGGAAGAGGAAGGGGCAGTGGAGGTGTTGGAGGCTGAAGAGGTGGAGGAGGATGCGGCCGAGGAGAAGGCGTCAGAGGCAGCTGTGACGGAGGAGGACAATGGGGAAATGGAGGTTGTGGAGGGTGGTGAGGGTGGGTGGGAGGTGCCAGGAGGGGAGGGGTGGGGAGGGGGAGGTGGGGGTGTTGAGGGGGTGGAGGGTGGGGTGGGAGGGGAGGATGAGTGTGTGTTTGTGATTTCGGGGGGTGAGGAGGAGGAGGGGAGCATGGAGGGTGGTGAGGGTGGGTGGGGGAGGAGATGGGGAGGGGGAGGTGGGGGGTTTTGAGGGGGGAGGGTGGAATAGAGGAGGAGGGGAGCTTGGAGGGTGGTGAGGGTGGGTGGGGGAGGAGATGGGGGAGGGGGAAGTGGGGGGTGTTGAGGGGGGGAGGGTGGAATGGATCACAGGACAGCACAGAGCACTGTGGGTCCCTGCCAGCCAACGCATGTGTGTGAGAATGGTGCCCGTCTGGGTGGAGCTATGCCACCCATTGCCACAGACAGGGCCCACGCACATGCCACCACACAGACACCTGGCACCATGTGTGTATATGGTGGCAGGTGCGTATGGGACCTGTATGTGGCAATGGATGGCATGGTGCAATGCATGCGGGTCCAGGACTGCACCATCCGGTGGCTGGCAGGTTCCATTCAGTGGATGGCTGCCGAGATGCAGCGTGTGGTGGGTAGGGGAGCTGCATCTCGACAGCTATCCACTGATGGGCGTCCCAGGAGTGTGTGATGGCCCCTGTGGCACCCACACATGTGCCCTGTGCTGTCCTGTCTTCCGCGACCCAACATGGGCAAAGGGGATGGAGGGACAACATCGCCCACAACAGCTGGGTAGAGATGAGCTGGATTGTCCACTGTTGGAAACAGGACACTGGGCTTGATGGACCTTTGTTTGACCCTGTATGGCATATTTGATATTCCTATGTTCGAATGTTGATATACCCCTTGTAAATAATTGTAAATACAGATCTGATAGTACATCACAATGGTCATGTGTCTCCCTTACAGACAGACTGTGGACATAAGCATGGGACATGTGTGTAGATAAGCATGTGTATGCATGGTAGACAGGGTAGCATACATGGACTGTCTCCACATGCAGTTGTGGGGGCTGCCCATGTGCGTATGCATCTGAGTCCCATGTTGTCCCTGTGATGTGCCAATGTGGAGCATGTCCTAAAGTCTTTGGTCACGTGCATGCTGTGTGCAATGTGTGGGAACCATATATGATGCACCATGCTTGTGTGCCAATAGGGGAAATGGCTAGCAGCAGGTTTGTGGCATGGAGAGTATGATAGAATGCTGTACCCAGGAGCTGCTCAGGGATAGCTGTTGAGGGTGACATAATACAATGCATGTCACAAGGATGAGCGGTGGGGGACTACAAACGCTAGTGAAGGGTGATCAGCTGCCCGAAGCAAGTCACCTTTGTCTGCCTGTGCCGCATGCAAGCCTATGTGGGAAGACAGTCACGTAGGCCCTGGTGTGGGCAGAGAGAATGGTCACACATGTGTGTCCAATGATGGAGAGTGTATGGGGTGAGAGAGGGTGGCAGATCCCTACACCAGACATGTACCACTGTGCACACCTTCCTGGGCACCGGGAGAGGACGGGTATACCCACACGCATAGGTAGTAGGGTGGCAACCTGCCACAGTCCATGGCACACAGGGCATGGTATTACCTATGGGCACTGATAGGTGGCAGAACAGACACCCCACCCCTGAGGTGCATGGGTAAAGCACATGTGGGAAGGGAGACAACAGGAGGTGCAGAGTACATAGGGGGCCACAGTGCCACACATTGGAATCAAACACATAGGATATAATATTTTAAGATGTTTTATTTGTCATGTTCACATTCTCCTTGGCCGGCCACGGCTACCACGGCCCAACCCACCCCTCTGTTGTGGGGCTGCAGGTGCAGCCTCTGGTGCCGGTGCTGGCTGCTGTAATCATGCCGCCATGGCCTCCTGGGCATCGGCAATGCGGAGAGCACCCTTGCTATCACGTCAGCTGTTGACTGCAGCTGTTGCAGTCCCTGATTTGTGGCCAACAGATCCTGTGTATGGCCACCAGAGCCTGATGAGTGCCTGTGGGTGGGAAACAAGGTGATATGTGAGATACCTCTTTCAAACCCAAATGTCACACATGTACATGTCAGGCATATCCCACCAGATCAGTCTGCAGAAAAATCATGCCTGCCAAAACTAGAAACACATGACCATGTTTAGATCTTTGTCTCCCATGAGCCATCCCCATGTCCGGAAGGGGTCTGGATGAGGGGTCATGAGAATCACAGATCTCACACATGGCACATTGTCCCAGTTTAATATGCCAATGCTTGATCTGTACACTGGTCGTCTGGGATAGGTCAGATGATGTGAGGGGTCATGGCACACACATACATATTTCTGGGGGCCCCCATTTCTATAATGCTAGCGCACAGTGCAGAATATGTTGACAAACTATGCTGCCTAACAATACCCATTGAGAGGTGTCTGTCACGTAGTGTGTCTGGGTGACCTGCGATCGTTGTGCGCCTGTGACCTGTGCGCTTACTTGGGGTATATGGCCGTGCACAGTGTGCGTGTGTCTGAGCCCCTCAAACATGCTGACACTTGACAAACCATGCTACAGGAGGTTGAAACACAGAAAGCATAGAACAACAACCCCAACATTAGAACACTCTGCTATGTGGACAACATGCAATCTCCTTGTGGATGTTATGACAAACCCCATGGAGATTGTGGTGTATGCTTTTACCAACCTTCAGCATCGTGCTGTGCTGAGGCAGTGTGGGCCCGCAGCTCAGCAAGGATAGTAGCCATGCTTGTCGGAGGGTTGGCTGCTGTCCCTGGCGCCTGCATGGGGTGGCGGTTTCCCTCGAATTCCGAGTCCTCTTGGGCCTGTGTGTGGCTGCCTGTGGCGGTGACATCCAGGGGCATGTCCTCTGCCTCGGCCATCACGTGGGTCCCTGGTGTGCATTCCCCATCACTGGTGCTGCTGCCAGACATTGTGGGCTCTGGCTCTGCCACATCCTGGGGCCCTGCCACATCCTCCACCTCAGGTGCCCCCATGGTTGTGTAGTCACCTGGGTTGTGGAAGAGCATACACAGCACAGAAAGGTTTGCACAGTGCACCTATGTACAACTGTGTAATACATCCACCCCACAATCAATGTGTGCTTGGCCGTGCCCTGTACGTGTGCTGCATAGCTATCACTACGGCTCCTGCTACCACTATTAGGCATTTATAGGGCAGTACCAAGCACACGCATCACTGTGTACGTTATCTCACAGAAGGACAATCCCTGCTCAGCGGTGCTTAGATTCGACACAGACATAACAATAACAGATCTGGGAGGGGGTTTGTAGCAGAAGTGCAGCAACATGTGCAGGGCAGACATAAAAAGGGATGGTGTTAAAGAAACATGTGGTTGGAGGACAGAAACACGCAAAGTAAAAGGGGTGGAATGGGGGACAGCACACTCATGAGCCAACAGCAGAGGGCAGGAGATGATCTAGGAGACCAGGTATGAGGAGGTGCTAATACGATGCCTGATGCATATCCAAAGGGCATTTACTCTATGTGTTTGGAGCAGCAAGGTGTGAGTTGCGTACCTACCTGCCTGTGGATGTGCAGTGTCCAGTGCCTCTGGCAGTCCACACAGGTATATGAGCCCTAGCCGGTCCGCTAACTCCTGCTCCAGGGGTGTTAGGGTGGGTGCAAAGGGGCCTCCCCCACCGGTGCCCATGGCATGTTGCCGCTCTGCCACCATGTGTGCACGCACACCACACTTAATATCATTGAAACACTTCCTGAGGCTGTCGAGGTCCCTGGTTGGTCCCCCTGCCTGTGAGATGGCCTCCTGCACCTCCTCCCACACCTGTGTGCATGTTGCAACAGTGGTGCTGTTGCTCAACCGGCCATAGAGAACCTCGTAATGCTCCAAGACACTCGCCAGCAGGATGTGGTTCTCCTGCTGGCTGAATCTCACAGCCCTCCACCGTTATGCACCTGGCACCGGTATGCGCCTGCATTTAGCACTGGGAGGGTTCTGTGTGGGCTGGGGCCCACCCGATGTGCCTGCAGCCACCACCACACGCCCAACACTCCCTGCCATATCTGGGTCCTCCTGAACATTTGGCCCCCCTCCCCCTCAACTCCTACCCTGTCCTGTCGCTCCATCTCCCTGCCCTCTGTGCCCTCTCCCTCCCTGTCACACATTCCTGCTCTTGGCCTCCTCAGCTCCACCTCACACCTCCCTCCTCTCCCTGCTGTCTGCTCCTCAACTCTGCTCCTTTCTCACTCACCTGCTCCTTACCTCCCCTCCTCTCTGTCTCCCCTGCTCTGCCACACACCTCTCCTCAACAAACCTGCCACTACCACTCTCCACTGCAACTCACTAACTCTGCTACTCTTCACTAAACACCTGCTTCTCACTCTTACTGACACCACACACCTTCTCTCACTCGCCTACACAAAACCCTCAACGTGCACCAGGTGTGCAGGTTTATTTATAGGTTTTTTTAAGTAGCGCGCGTTGCGCATGCGCAGTTGAGCGAGCGTGGTGGCTGCGTGCATTGTGCATGCGGCGCACAGACACGGGAGGTGTGTGCGCGTGACATTATGTTACATGTGCGCTGTGTGTGTGCGTGAGGCATGGCACATGCGCATGTCTCATGCTCACACACAGCGCATGTGTAACAATGCCACATGCACCTCCCGTGTCTGTGCGCCACATGCACAACACGCGCAGCCACTGCGCTTGCGCAACTGCACATGTGCAACGTGCGCATCCACCGCCCTCATGCAACTGCACATCCACAACGTGCGACGCATGCACAACACGCGCAGCCACTGCGCTTGCGCAACTGCACATGTGCAACGTGCGCATCCACCGCCCTCATGCAACTGCACATCCACAACGTGCGATACGTAAAACAAACCTATAAATAAACCTGCATACCTGGTTCATTTTGAGGGGTTTGTGTAGGCGAGGGAGAAAAGGCGTGCGTTGTCAGTGAAGGAAGGAGAGAGTCAGAAGCAGGTGTATTGTGGAGTGTGGCTGGGTTTGTGAGTGGTGGTGGTTGTATTGTGTGGGTGTGTCTGTGTGTGGTGTGTAAGGTGTGTGGCTTGGTTAGTGAAGTGAGTGTCTGTGTTTGAGTGGGTTAGAGGAGTAGGACGGGTGGAGATTATGGCGGCCTTTGTGGTTGCTGCATCTGCAGTGGGAGGTGAGCAGGCGCTGCGGTTGCCTGACGGGAGAGATGGTGTCTATGGGGCTGAATCTCAGGGCATGGGTGTAGTCCCGCTGCAAAACAGACCTGCAGCTGTGCGGGCAGGCCAGGCAGGGGCTGTGCCGGCACGGCGCAGGAGGCGTGCTGAGGTGCAGGCTCACCAACCTCGCCTCTACAGGCCCAGGGCCCAGCTCCAGGGCATGCGTGAGGACCAGGTCATCTCCCTCTACCGCCTGAGCATGGGGGCTATTAGTGAGCTCTATGAGGATCTAAGACCTGACCTCGAGCCCCTGACTGATCATTCAAATGCCATACCGGGTTTGGTCAAGCTCCTTGCTGCCCTACATTTCTTTGCCTCTGGCTGTTTCCAGTCATCTGTGGCCGCAGTGGGTGGCATGAGCTGCCCCACCTTCTCACGCTGTCTCCACCAAGTACTGCGTGCCATGGTCAGCCGGATGGGGAATTACATTGCCATTCCCCACACTAGGCAACAGTGGGGGACCCTGAACCAGACCTTTGAGGCGTTAGCCGGGATACCACATATGATGGGAGCTATTGATTGCACACATGTTGCCCTGGTCCCACCTAGAGACAGGGAGGTAGTGTTCCGCAACCGCAAACACTATCATTCCCTGAATGTTCAGGTTGTATGTGATGCAAATATGCATATTCTGAATGTGGTCCCTAGGTTTGCAGGGTCCACCCATGACTCCTATATCCTGCATCACTCGGCACTTTGAGGCAGGACAGTATGAGGACTGTATATTGCTGGGTGTGTATTTCTTATTTCTGACATGCACATGGTGTTCATGTGACTAACCATATGTGCAAATGTCTGTCTTGTAGGTATATCCCTCATTGTGTGTGTGTGTCATCTGGCTGTGTGTGATATAAGGGGAGAGGGGTTGGTGCACTCCAACTCCACCTTGCTATGGTGCTGTGTGATGATGGTTGAATGGATGCTGGCATTTGTGTGGTGGTTACAGATTATGTTGTTTTCAACCCATACACCTACCCTTGTCTTGTGTGTCTTAACTTCCCACGCTGATGCATAGTTGTGATGTCATATGTTTATGTCAGGATGTGTTATGCATTTGTTTTGCACGTATATACTGTGGTGAAGAAGCAGGCTCAGAGTGCAGAAAAAGAAAGGGGAAACAGTCCTTTTTTTCTAAACCCAAAGAAACTGCAGGCACAGGAAGGGTTAACACCCAAAGTAAAGCCAAAGATCTCCTGCAGAGGAGTGCAGGGCCAGAGACACACCCAGTTCCCATGGAGACTGAGGGAGGAGATGGGAGTGGTTCGGGGGCGGAGTCAAGAACCATAGGACAGCCCCAAACATTTAGGCAGGGAAGTTTCACTCACAAACGGATTGCACCGAAGTGGAAGGAGACACAGGAAGGGATTGCACAGAAGCAGAAGGAGACACAGGAAGGGAATGCACAGAGATGGGCATGGAAGGAGAAACAGACACGAGCTGAGAAGGAGGAGGAGATTGAAAGCAGACACAGAGGCACTGAAACAAGCAGAGTTGTGGCAGCGCCACTGGGACGAAGGAAGCTGACCAAGGACAGGAACAGAGAGGTGAGAAGGCCAGAGGAGAGCTCAGGGGAAGATTCGTCTGAGGAGGAGATATTTTCCAGAAGCTCCTGGTCTGGCCCTTCTCAGTATAAGGGGCCTACAGGAGGACAACACACTACTGGCAAGGTGAGCCCTTTACAAGCCTTAAAGAAGCTTTTAAATAGGGAAACCTTTTCCTTCCCTTCCCCCACTAGCTCACGTACTGAGAAGCGTAATTGGGAACAAGTGTTGAAAACTTTATAGCGTGTAAAGGCTCCTCAGGCAGACGCTGAGGGGAACAAATATCTGAAAGAGCCCAGTGAGGAAGAAATGGAGCTAGGAGACACTTTTTATGAAAGTGGGGTTTCAGATATGGAAATTGAATGTGCTATCTGTGCCAAAGAAGAATAAGGAACTGAATAGGGTTTTAGTAACTGGAGAAAAAAACCCAGGAGTTCTCAATAAGGACATTCTGTGCAAAAGCCCATAACTTTTAGCTAGGCTGATCAATGACTGCTTGGCTGATAAAGCTGCATGGTGTAACCCGAAGGGTTAAAAATGAGGTTTGTTAAAAGAAATATATTAATCACTCCCTTAGGATGAGCTGGGGATATTTTGATTGGTGGAAGTGAAAAGAGCTTTCTGATTGGCTGAAGGGGTTGTAGCAGGCCCAGAGGGAAGCTGGGGCCTAAATTACAGCTCTGCTGAGAATAGTTCCAGAGTTTAGGTGGAAAGTTACCCAAAACGATGTAAACCCCAGGGAGATCTGGAGGTCCTGTAGATTTTTTAAAAGGGGTCTAGTTTGTGTAAAGGGGATATAGGAAGATCAAATGTGGAATCAGAATTTGGAAATTTTAATGTTTAAGGGTTTAATTTTACAGGGTTTAATGTTTAGGGGGTTAAAATCATTAGAAGGTGTCACAAGGTAGACCTAGGGCAACCCGAGAAAAGGCAGATCAGCATGAATGATCACAGAAAAAGTGACAAGGTAAACAAAGAAATGTTTGATGGTTGCTATGGACAACCTAGGCACACGTGCACAGAGCCCATGAGGACACACCCAGACAGCAAAGGAAGGGAATTCGCTTTGCCTGATCAGGATCAGCTGGGTGGAGGGGGAGTTAGGAAACACGAAGATAAAATAGGCTTCCAAACAATTAGAGGGAGAGAGGAGTTGAGGCAGCGAAGGTCACAATCCGAGAGGCAGCAGCAAATACAATTGAAGCCGTGGAAAGCCTGGAGTTGGTGTGAAAGAGAGGAAGAGAGTGAGAATGGGTCATTGAAGCAACAAGGGAACCAGCGTGAAGGTCAGAGAGAATCCAACGACCTGTGTGAAACAGTGGGAAGGAAGCAGCATGAGAGTGTGTATGTATATGGAAAACAAGAGAAACGTGGGAAGACTGCAATAACAGGTACCGGTGCAAGTAGTGAATGTAAGGTCTATTGGCTACATGAGAGGGACAAACCCTGGAGGTATAGAAACAGCCCCATAAAGCCCAGCTATCTAGAGGCTGAGAATAACTTTTCCCCTGGTTATAGAAAGCCTAGTAGAAGAAGGATTTACTTGCCAGAAGAAGTTGAAGATTTTCCCAATCAGTGTGAGCTCCCAGCTTCTAGAAAATCCTCGTCAAAAGCTTTGCAATCTAGCTCAGCTGAGTTCCGAGGGCTAGCTCTGAACAGGCAGGAAGCCTGCCGTAATTATCCAACTAGCAGAGCAAATAGAAACCTGAGCCATCTGTTAAGATACCAGCAGGGGCAGAGCCCTGAAAGGTTCAGCTCAAAGATATATGGTAGTTCCCAGAGAGGCATTTCTTCAGAGGGAGAGAGAAACTTCCTGGGTAACGAACTAAGCCAGCCATACTTTCATTCCACATCTGACGCTAAGAATGAAAATGCTAATGAACCTGAATTGATGGAGTGTGAAAGTTCTGAAGTATCTGTAAGTCCAGAATTGAGGGATTGTTCTTTAACTGTAGCTGAGACAGAGTTCTCATTAAGATAAACTCTTACTATGTGACCTTAGCTCCAGTGATAGAAGCTGCATGCTGCATCTCACTCACTCTCCAGCCAAACAGACGTGAGCTGTGCTACAGCTGTGATATCAGCCACGAGAGAAAGCTTCTGTAATTGAAACAGTTAGGCTGTTTGTTCTTTTGTTTTGTTTAAAGTTAAAAGCTGAAGGAAGCTATTTGTGTTGCTCATTTAACTTTTGTTTATGCCAAAGTTGGTTCTTAATTTATGTTACCTAAAGATAAAGAAACCTCAAGGGACGAGGAATAAAACCCTAAACTTAAAAAGAAGTTTTCTTTGTGATTTGTACAAGTAAAGGCACAACTACCACCCACGCAGGGCCAAGCAATACCAGTTGCCACCGCTTGGGCTCACAGGGTGTGACAAAGGGTATAAATTTGGGCTCCAATAAAATTGAGGGTTGTAAATAAAATAAGCAAGTAGGTTCTAGATTTTAAAAAGCATATTTTATACTGAATTTAGGGATAAATGAACTTTGTGTCTTGGGGGGGCTACCAAAATTGATTACTGGATTACATTCGATGTGGGGGATACCTGAAGGGATAATTTAATTTTTGAAATAGATTAGGGTAAGTTTGGAAATTTGTTTTGTTTAATATTGGAAAGAAACTGTAGTACACTTGTCCTTGGCACAATTCAAATTTTAAAACCACTGTGAGAAGGCTGCTGAGATCCTGATTAAGAGGGTGCCAATGTTATTATGTTAATAAGATATATTGATATAGTTTGGGGTAGGAAAAGGAAATTCACATAGAAAGTAATATGAAAAAGTGGTTTAAAATGGAGATTACATGAATATTCTAATAGTAAACAACCTTTAGAATTTTAGCAATGCAGCGCGTGATAGGTTAGTGGCAGTCACACGGGCTGAGTGGAATTCCTGTCTCCTAGGAAACTAAAGTTTTACTGTTTAACAGACACAGACAGCTCTACCTGGAGAGAAGGTGCTTTTTGAAGGATGTCCAGAGAGCACAGCCAGAGAGCAGAGTTAAGGGCAGAGATAAGTGAAATAGCATAGTAGTGTCTCTATCATTCTCTCATGGGAGGATTGATGCAAGCTAGTTTTTATTTATGTGCAGAGAGATATTGAGTTGAGCTTGTTGTTTTAAAGAGAAGTTTTGCTCTGCAGTTTCTCTGAAGACACATTTGTAGATGGATAAGAGAAACTTACTATGGTCAGAGAAGTATTATTCTGCAAATTGAAATAGTTCTTTAACTGCAATCTGTCTTAGTTAAATAGCAGTGCAGGATTGTTCTGTTCTAAATGTTGTTTCCTGTGAAAAGATGTATTGCTAATGGCAATTTATAAAGTGTTGATAAACTCATTGTATGCTAAGTTGCAGAGTTTGCAAAAGAGGAGAGTTGCATCTCAATACTGTAACACTGTTCTTTAGGAAAAGAGAGTTTATACTATGTTGGTCTGAAATACAGTGCCTATAAGAGAAGTGTTATTGAAGGTGTGAAACAACACTGTTAGACAAGAAATATTGAATTGCCAAAATATGTGCAGAAGTAACAGAGAGAGAATCTAGCTTTGTAAGGTACAAGTTGTTACAACCTAAAGAAGAAGCTCAAAGCTTCTATAGAGTGTAATGAACAATAGGAGAACGACTGAGAAAACAGGTAGCAGGGAATTTCAATTATCTTTTTATTTTTCACCCATAGATAGAGCCCCATAAGTATACTAAAGTTGTCCCAGTCAAGTTTTCTAAAGATATTCAGGGAGAGTCAGGGTTTTCCTTCATTTGATTTTTTTAAAGATAGGTGAGGGTGAAGAACCTTGGATCTACTCTGCAAGGGCCCCAACGCTCCTACCGGTGAAGAAGAAGTACAGCACTGATTGTACCAACGCCTACCAACTTGGGAGAAGGAAGCTAAGTATAGACTGCTGCAGTGGACTTTATGCTTGAAATTATAATAAAATTTGGGGAAGGGGGAAACTATTGTGTGAATATTCTTGATGTTATGTTGAATAAAATGTGAATTCTTTACATTTGAAAACTGCTTGAGTGCTTTAAGTTAACAACAAGGTGTATGCTAAAGTAGCACTCTTAAGGAAACGTAAAACCCCTATTTATGTGTGCCCTGCTGTGAAGACTGGGGGGATGTGTGGTCCGGCTCTTGGGGAATAACAACTGGCCTGCTACCGTGATCAGTAGTCGACACCCCTGTCGGCCGCTGCAATCAGAGCCTGAGCCAGCGCCGAACCCCGAGGGGGTCACAGGAGGCACGTTTTTGGCATCACGGACAGGATTTTTCATTTTTATTGGGGGTTATTCCAAGATTCCTATTGTGAGTAGCTATAGCAGACACAAAATTGTTGTTTCTAAGTGACACTCCTGTTGGCTAGAGGAGATTGAGTACCTTAGCGCCATGGAAGACTGGGCTGCGGAGCTGAGAGATGAATGGCGAGCATACAGAACCAGGATGGAACTGCAGGAGGAAGAATTGAGGAGGAGAGAAGAAGCTGTAGTGAGAATGCAGGAGGAGCAACGGAGAGAACGGCAGATTCTGGAGAGATTCATAGAAGGCCCTAGGATGCCGACAGCCATGTATATTCCCAGGGATAAAAAGATACCTGATTTCGCAGGTATGCCAAAGAAACATGGAGATTATATGGTGGAAGAATGGATAGAAAGGACCAAAGCGGCACTAAAAGTTCTTAGAATACCTCCGGAAGATCAACTAGAAATTGTTAAAGACCATTTAATTGGACAAGCCAGAGACACAGCTCGTTTTGTTCCACCGGATACACAAAATTCGGTAGAAGACTTGTTTGATATACTAAAAATCGTTTATGGTGATAAAGTTCCTGTGAGCATACGAATCAAAGAATTCTTTGACAGAAGGCAAGAACTGGGGGAAGATATGCGTACTTATGCATATACGCTACAAGAAAAGTTAGTTAGGATTGAAGCTATTGATCCTGATTGTTTTAGGTATCCTCAGAAGATACTAAAAGAAAGATTTGTATTAGGAATAAGAGAAGAAAGTTTGCGAAGAGAAATGAAGAAAAGATTGGAGAGAGTTCCAGAAATAACTTTCGCATCCTTATTGCAAGAAGCGGTTAAGTGGTCTGAGGAAGATGTGTCATGTGATTGGAGAGAGGGAAACGTAAAGATTTTGTCAAGAGGTCGCAATGAAGCTACAGTAAGAGGAGCTACTGTTGAAACCAATTATAAAATGGAGATTAATGAATTGAAACATATGATGACTGAGTTACTTCAAGAAAAAAGACAGCGACAAGAACCCAGTTACTACTCACGACGTATCTGGAATGGTAACAATCCGTTATATGGGTCTGATTATGAGAGAACCACATACAGGGCAGTGAGTCAAAGAAGGCCAGAATATGTTGAAAGATACCCAGTACGAAGGGCACCACTAAGAAATGAGAGAGGAGACCTAGTGTGTTATCGATGCTTAGAATCGGGACATGTGGCAAGACAATGTAGGAGTGAGCGAGTATGGACTCCAGAAGTGATTCAGACTAATGTTCCTGGTGATTCGTCTGATACTGCACAAGACCCATCAAGAATAAAAGTTAACGCTATAATAAATACGAGTAGTACAGTGCCAGTTAATCTAGATGATTATCAATGGAAACAGGTTATGTCTCCAATTCGGACTCCAGTGAAAGCAGAGACAACTCTTACCAAGTTACCCTCCCCATCTACTATTCGAGTACTGCGAGTAAGTTCCCTTGGAGATGAGGATGAAGAACGGAAAATATTTGGAAAAAGTCCGATAATAGAAGTTATAATGGCTGGAGTACCAGTAAGGTGTTGTATAGATACTGGGTCAGAAGTAATGACCTTGACAGAAAGCTACTTCCAACAACATCTGAAGGAATGTAATCAAATGCAAGAAGCAAGTCTAATAAAGTTATCCGCTGTGAATGGTGTAAACATTCCGATTGTGGGATGTGTGGAGGTGGATATGACGTGTCTTGGACAAGAAGTAAAGCATTGTGGCGTACTCATAGTAAAAGATGATATGGCCTATAGAAAAGTTAACATGACACCCGGAATTTTGGGCATGAATGTATTGCAAGAACTAAATTGGGATGCAGTGGCCAATAGCTGGCTTAAGGGAGGAGAGATTTACAAAATACGGAGACAAGTGCAGAATAACAAAAACGAAAAAATTGGATTTGTCAAGTTGATTGGAAGGAAAAGGGTGACACTTCCTCCACTGTCTGAGATCATGTTACTAGGAAGCTGTACAAAGTTGAGAGAATATGCAGTAATGCCAGTGGTAGTGTCTAGCACAGAAACGGCCATTTTACCTACTGATTTATGTGTAGCCAATACATTGGTTATACCAAACAAAGACAAGATAATAGTACATGTGTTGAATGCTGGTCAAAAACCTATCAGCTTGCCTCCAAGAATTCGAGTGGCTGAAATATATAAACCCAAAGAAATCTTAGCTTCTTCCGATTTACAATGCCAATTAGATGGAGATACCATGGTGGTGAGGAAAAGTGCAGTGAGCGTGGATGCTGATAAAGATGTGGATAGATTCATTCAAGGTCTAGCTGTTAAGGTAAATTGGGAAGAGCTGACAGCAGAACAAAGCAAACAATTGAGGTGTCTACTCTGGAAACATCGTCAAGTGTTTTCTGTGAATGAAAATGACATCGGGTATACGGACAAAATTTGTCATACAGTGAATACAGGAATACATCCACCTATCAAGCAAGCATATCGACGAGTATCACCGCATATATACGAAGAATTTAAGCGACATGTTCAAGACCTGATGACTCAAGGTATTCTGGAGTCAAGTAAGAGCCCCTGGGCGTCGCCAGCTGTTATCATTAGAAAAAAAAATGGATCCATACGATTTTGTGTTGATTATAGAAAGCTGAACAGCGTTACTGTCAAAGATGCATATCCCTTACCCAGAATAGAGGAATCCCTGGATGCGTTGCGTCATGCTACATTGTTTACATCTTTGGATTTGACATCAGGTTATTTTCAAGTGGCTATGTCTGAAAAGGATAAGGAAAAAACTGCAGTTACGACACCATTCGGACTTTTTCAATGGACTAGAATGCCTTTTGGACTAACAAATGCACCAGCTACATTCCAAAGACTAATGGAGAATGTAATGAATGACTATGTTTTCAAAATTTTGCTACTATATCTTGATGATATTCTGGTGTTCTCCAAAGATTTTGTCACTCATCTGGAACACTTAGATAAGGTGTTCATGACGATAAGCAAAAGTGGATTAAAATTGAAGCCAAACAAGTGTACTATGCTGAGCAAGCAAGTTAAATATTTAGGTCATATCGTCTCCGTGGAGGGAGTGACAGTAGACCCAGAGAAGACCCAAGTAGTGCAGAATTGGAAGGTCCCCACCACGGTGAAAGAAGTTCGACAATTCTTGGGTTTAGCGAGTTATTATCGCAGATTTGTACCATCATTTGCTAAGATCGCTGCACCACTTCACAGGTTGACTGGTAAAAATAAGTTGCGACCCAAGAAAGCAGCGATACTTTGGAGTTCGGAATGCCAGCAAGCCTTTGATAAGCTCAAAGAAAGTTTAATTTCATCACCAATACTGGCATATCCAGATTTTGAATTGCCTTTCATCTTAACAACGGATGCGAGTCACCAAGGTCTAGGAGCAGTATTGAGCCAGATTCAAGAAGGACAAGAACGGGTGATTGCTTATGCTAGTAGAGGGTTAAAAAAATCTGAAAGAAATGACCAGCATTATAGTATTTTTAAGTTAGAATTGCTAGCACTAAAATGGGCTGCCACTGAAAAATTTAGGGACTATTTGATGTATAAGAAATTTTTAGTAAAAACGGATCATAATCCATTGAAGTATTTAGAAACAGCTCAAATACATGCAACCGAGCAAAGATGGTTGGCTCAGCTTGCAGAATTGGAGTTTGAGGTCCAATATAAACCTGGACGAACTAACACGGTGGCAGATGCCTTATCAAGATGTTCACCTCCCAAGGAATAAGTAGTGGAAGAAGAAATAAAATCTGAAGATTCCATAATCAAGATTAAAGAGGTGCGGGAGAGGCTATGGCCTAATGCAGAAAATGTGATAAAATCTCGTGAAGTAATGTGTGCTAGACAAATTCTAAGTTGCTCCAGATTAGAGTTACAACAGAGTCAGAGTGAAGATTTGGACTTACAAAAGGTTCTGTACCATCTTAAAAAGAAAGACCCTGTTGATATCCGCAGCTGGACCAGTAATCAAAAGAAGCTATGGAAAGAGCGAGGCCGATTACACTATGAAAGAAGTTTATGGTATCGAAAAATGATTGATCCCCGAGATAATATGGAAATCATGCAATTCATAACTCCGGAAAAGTTACGCAAAGAAACCTTTCAAGCGAAACATGATAATGCTGGGCATCCAAATGAAGAGATTACACTAAAGAATATAAGAAAAGATTATTATTGGGCAAACATGAACCGAGATGTAAAGATGTGGATCAGACAGTGTTCACGGTGTATTTTTGCCAAAGATTTGTTTCCTAAGGAGAGAGCTAAATATAAAACCTTTCAAGCAAGTTATCCGCTGGAAATTTTGGCTATGGACTATATAACTTTAGAAGCTAGTACTAATGGGATGGAACATGTGTTGGTGTTAACGGATATGTTTACTCGATATGCAGTGGCTGTGCCTACGAGAAATCAAACGGCTCAGACAACGGCTAAAGCAATAGTGCATCACTGGATGAATTATTATGGGTGTCCAGCGCAGATACACTCGGATCAAGGCAGGAACTTTGAGTCTGCTACTATCCGTGAACTTTGTAATGTTTATAATATGAGAAAAAGTCATACCACTCCTTATCACCCTCAAGGTAACGCACAATGCGAGAGATTTAATCGCACCTTGTTGAACATGCTAAGAACCCTGACAGATGAAAAAAAGAAAAGATGGACTGAATATGTACCGGAATTGGTATTAGCCTACAACAGCAGCGTACATAGCTCGACTGGATATTCACCATTTTATTTGTTGTTTGGTAGAGATTCCAGACTACCGTATGATCTACAGACAAAGACTTCAGAAAACAGAGCAGAAAAACTTGACGATTGGGTTGAACAACATCATCAGAGACTTCGGAAAATCTTCCTTGTGGCACAACAAGAATCAGCACGAAGGGCGGCAGTTAAGAAGCGACGCTTTGACCGTTGTTCGAGAGGTGCACTCATCTCTGAAGGGGATAGAGTGTTACTTAGAAACAACAAGAGTAGGGGAAAGCGTAAACTCAAAGACAAATGGGAGAATTCACCTTATGAAGTGTTACATGTGTTTGAACCAAAGGGAAGCACATACAAAATTAAAGATAGGCTTGGAAATTGTAAAGTAGTGCATCGAAATAATATTAGGTTATTGCCAAATCCCTTATGGAGTCCCTGTATAATTCCAAAGGTATCTGAAACAAATGTAGAAACAGATGATGCTGCAGAGCAATCTTATGCGACACCAGAGTCCATAGAAACTGTTTGGTTCCTAGAAAATGGACCTGAAGGTGTGGCAGGTGCAGGCCTGTGACCCACGGTGTCTGAACATAAGCAGGCCAGCATGGCTAGCTTGACCTGTAAATGAGGCCTGTGGAGAGGCATATAGGATTGCACATCCCCCAATATGCTGCTATTGTAAGATAGAACTCAGTAGAAGTATTGAATTAGCTTAGGTAGGCAGAACTGCAGAGCTGAAAGATGGAAAAATACAGAAAGACATGTTTAAAAGTTACTGATAAGAAAAAGTACATCTGCAAAGAAATAGTTGGGAGTGCTGACAGATGAGTTGCAGAGCCCTGCTCCTCTGCATGCACAAATTGGTTCTATGGCCTTGAGAGTGTGAAAGTAACAAGTTGATGAACTGACCATTGTAATTGGGACTAGAAGGGGGGCATGCAGGTGTCATGCCCACTGAAGGGACATAATTGGATAAACTTATCAGTACCGGGACCAATGAAAGGGGTACGGGAGGTACGGGAGAGTACCGGGACCAATGAAATGTTTTTCTATACCTAGAATGGAACAGAAGTCTATAAAAGTTGTTGTAATGCTAGAAAACTTGGCTCAGCCATTTTGAAATTGACTGGTTCGAGACTTGTGCACAAATAAATGATTTGGACCTTCTGAACAGACTCCTGGTATCATTGGTTTGTCTGCGCTTTGCTGCTACAAAGGTAATATTGAATCTGAACAAATAGGAAAAAATGTTAGTGAATGCATGGAACCGGAAATAGAGGTAGAGGTAATTGAGAATGAGGTGCCGTGCTTAAGACGCTCGGAAAGAACCAATAAAGGACAAAAACCTGCTTACCTAAAAGAATTTGTGATGTGTTAGATTTTATTTTGTTTAAAAAAAAATGATGAAATAGGTGTTGCAAATGTCGGGTCGACATTTTACTTAGCAAGGGTGAATGTAACCCGAAGGGCTAAAAATGAGGTTTGTTAAAAGAAATATATTAATCACTCCCTTAGGATGAGCTGGGGATCTTTTGATTGGTGGAAGTGAAAAGAGCTTTCTGATTGGCTGAAGGGGTTGTAGCAGGCCCAGAGGGAAGCCGGGGCCTAAATTACAGCTCTGCTGAGAATAGTTCCAGGAGTTTAGGTGGAAAGTTACCCAAAACGATGTAAACCCCAGGGAGATCTGGAGGTCCTGTAGATTTTTTAAAAGGGGTCTAGTTTGTGTAAAGGGGATATAGGAAGATCAAATGTGGAATCAGAATTTGGAAATTTTAATGTTTAAGGGTTTAATTTTACAGGGTTTAATGTTTAGGGGGTTAAAATAATTAGAAGGGTATAAATTTGGGCTCCAATAAAATTGAGGGTTGTAAATAAAATAAGCAAGTAGGTTCTAGATTTTAAAAAGCATATTTTTTACTGAATTTAGGGATAAATGAACTTTGTGTCTTGGGGGGGCTACCAAAATTGATTACTGGATTACATTCGACGTGGGGGATACCTGAAGGGATAATTTAATTTTTGAAATAGATTAGGGTAAGTTTGGAAATTTGTTTTGTTTAATATTGGAAAGAAACTGTAGTACACCTGTCCTTGGCACAATTCAAATTTTAAAACCACTGTGAGAAGGCTGCTGAGATCCTGATTAAGAGGGTGCCAATGTTATTATGTTAATAAGATATATTGATATAGTTTGGGGTAGGAAAAGGAAATTCACATAGAAAGTAATATGAAAAAGTGGTTTAAAATGGAGATTACATGAATATTCTAATAGTAAACAACCTTTAGAATTTTAGCAATGCAGCGCGTGATAGGTTAGTGGCAGTCACACGGGCTGAGTGGAATTCCTGTCTCCTAGGAAACTAAAGTTTTACTGTTTAACAGACACAGACAGCTCTACCTGGAGAGAAGGTGCTTTTTGAAGGATGTCCAGAGAGCACAGCCAGAGAGCAGAGTTAAGGGCAGAGATAAGTGAAATAGCATAGTAGTGTCTCTATCATTCTCTCATGGGAGGATTGATGCAAGCTAGTTTTTATTTATGTGCAGAGAGATATTGAGTTGAGCTTGTTGTTTTAAAGAGAAGTTTTGCTCTGCAGTTTCTCTGAAGACACATTTGTAGATGGATAAGAGAAACTTACTATGGTCAGAGAAGTATTATTCTGCAAATTGAAATAGTTCTTTAACTGCAATCTGTCTTAGTTAAATAGCAGTGCAGGATTGTTCTGTTCTAAATGTTGTTTCCTGTGAAAAGATGTATTGCTAATGGCAATTTATAAAGTGTTGATAAACTCATTGTATGCTAAGTTGCAGAGTTTGCAAAAGAGGAGAGTTGCATCTCAATACTGTAACACTGTTCTTTAGGAAAAGAGAGTTTATACTATGTTGGTCTGAAATACAGTGCCTATAAGAGAAGTGTTATTGAAGGTGTGAAACAACACTGTTAGACAAGAAATATTGAATTGCCAAAATATGTGCAGAAGTAACAGAGAGAGAATCTAGCTTTGTAAGGTACAAGTTGTTACAACCTAAAGAAGAAGCTCAAAGCTCCTATAGAGTGTAATGAACAATAGGAGAATGACTGAGAAAACAGGTAGCAGGGAATTTCAATTATCTTTTTATTTTTCACCCATAGATAGAGCCCCATAAGTATACTAAAGTTGTCCCAGTCAAGTTTTCTAAAGATATTCAGGGAGAGTCAGGGTTTTCCTTCATTTGATTTTTTTAAAGATAGGTGAGGGTGAAGAACCTTGGATCTACTCTGCAAGGGCCCCAACGCTCCTACCGGTGAAGAAGAAGTACAGCGCTGATTGTACCAACGCCTACCAACTTGGGAGAAGGAAGCTAAGTATAGACTGCTGCAGTGGACTTTATGCTTGAAATGATAATAAAATTTGGGGAAGGGGGAAACTATTGTGTGAATATTCTTGATGTTATGTTGAATAAAATGTGAATTCTTTACATTTGAAAACTGCTTGAGTGCTTTAAGTTAACAACAAGGTGTATGCTAAAGTAGCACTCTTAAGGAAACGTAAAACCCCTATTTATGTGCGCCCTGCTGTGAAGACTGGGGGGATGTGTGGTCCAGCTCTTGGGGAATAACAACTGGCCTGCTACCGTGATCAGTAGTCGACACCCCTGTCGGCCGCTGCAATCAGAGCCTGGGCCAGCGCCGAACCCCGAGGGGGTCACAATGGTTCACGAAGCCAGAAATGAGCTAAAAGTATAAATTGTACCTTGAAGTAATACTACTGAATTTTAAAGTCTGTTGGTGGACCAGGAAATGTTATGCTATACCAGCTGTGAAACGAACAGTGAAGTATTGTACTGCCTCCTGGGGACCGGAGAACAGACTGCTGTTGTAAAGGTTTTTTACTTGTGAAAAAGGTGTGTTTAAACTAAGCCAAGCCAAAGACTCTTTAACCAGGCTTACGTTTATGACTGGAGAAGTATCCTGAACTTTATGTTTTGTAGTCTTCAACATTCTTGCCAAAGAATTTAATTTGGTTTGGAAAAATCTTATTTCTTGAATAAAAGAAATTTCCTGCGACCTTTGATCTTGGCTCTAATCTATTTAAGACACAACTACATGCTATTGGGCTAACTTTTTATACAAAGGATGATCGGAGCCCTCTCACACTACTAGGCAACTGCCTGGCCACACGGGGGAGCTCCGACAATACCTGTGTCCATTTGGGTGGACATGAGCTCCTGCTTTAGCATTCCACATTTATTTCTGCAGGTGATGCAGGATATGGGTGTCGCCCCTGGTTGTTGTCCCCCGTGCGTCAACCATGGACACGTGCAGAGAGGAGGTACAATGAGGCCCATGCCTCCAGCCGCTCCATCATAGAGCGCACCTTTGGCATTTTAAAGAGTCACTTCAGATGTCTGGATAGGATAGGCGGGGCCTTACAATACAATCCACAAACTGTGGCAGAGATCATTATAGCCTGTTGCATCCTGCACAACATTGCTCTCAGGCACCATATCCCTGTCGAGATTAATGAGGATCTGGAAGATGATCCTACGTGCCCTCCTGCACGTGCCCGTGGTGACATACGTGAGGGCACAGCAGTCAGGCCGCAGCTGAATGCGGAGCTCTTCTCATGTACGTACTGCATATGTTCCCACCTACATTTGTTTGAATATGTGGGTACTGCTAATACTAGTTAACATTTGTATGCCAATGTCAGTAAGATTCAACACTGCACTGACATGTAACAGACACTGCCTGGCCATCCCAACTTCAAATCTAAGCATGACTGAGAACCAAAAGATGTGGGCAGGGCACAACAGCGGGTGGAGGTGGATTATGTGTGTGGGGAGTTTTAGGCTTGTGGGAGTTGTTGGGGTGACATACCTGGTTTGTGGATGATTGTGATAGCGGCTGCTGTGCAGCCACAGGTAGTTAGTTTGATGCTTTGGGTGCAGCAAGGTGAAAGGCATGTGGTGTGGAGTTAACAGTGGGAGAGCAGACCATGGTTGGGGCCAGTTGTCCAGCTGTGCGTGTTTTTCATTTAGTATTTTGAGCTGATTGTGTGGTTGGTATGCTCTGATGAGCAGGATCTGTGTGTTTGTTGTTTTTGTATGGTGCTACATGTGATACATAGCAATATATACATGCTCAGTAGTATTTTTAATACTGGTATTTAATATCCTTAAGGGAAGTTACTGCAACACGACAGTGTGCCTGAATGTATAGGTCATCATGTAGCCCTGACATGGATGTCAACGTGTAATCAAACTCTGGAATTTGTTACCAGAGGATGTAGTAAAGGCTGTTAGTGTAGCTGGGTTTAAAAAAGGTTTGGACAAGTTCCTGGAGGAAAGGTCCATAAACCATTATTAAGAAGGGACCCAGGATATCAATGCTTGAACCAATACAAGCCTTGTGGAACCTGTGTCCCTTGGGGAAACTGCTAGGTACATATGACCTAGATTGGCCACTGTTGGAAACAGAATACTGGACTTGATGGACCTTGGTCTGACCCAGTATGGCATATCTTATGTTCTTATGCGGGGAAGAATAGGGAACCTGTGCAGCGTCCACCCAGGGGGAGTATCATTGCCCTTTTTTGGGGGGTGTAGAATAGCCATGCAGTGCAGTATTGCATATTTACACACAGACAGAGATGATTCAGGCCAGATCAGCAAGGTGTAGGTTACAGTAGGCAAGCCGAGAGCTGAATGTGAGGGTGGAATTGGGTTTTAGTGGTGTTTTCAGGGAGGATAGAGCAAATCTAGCTGATGACATCTAGACATAAACCACATGACTCAACTACAAGCTGTGTAAGTGTGTAGAAGAGGAGAGTGCAGTCCAAGACAACAACTACATTGTGGACTCTAGAGAAGGAAAGTTATGTCCACACACACAAAGAGGCTCTGATGGGAGGGGTGGTTTTAGGTGCACATATAGGCTATCCATGCTTTGCCATTATCACTTTCACACAGTGGGATGACATGCAGCCATCAAGGTCAGGTCACAAACAGACATTGGGGTGTGGTTTAGCAGACATAACGCAGACATCGAGATATATATTTGCAACTCATCAGCACACAGCTGTTCTTGTTAGTCAAGGTATGAGATATACACACCAAGGAAATGTGTATGGACAGAGGATACGGGAGGTGCCCCTGCATATTTCCGTGTGTTACAGGAATTGACAGCAGGGTAGCAGATGACATTGAGACACCAGTACACACAGTGAAGGGGCATTGGGAGCAATATGGGGGATCCAGGATAATACTGTGGCCTTGGAGTGAAGCAGGGACACGTTAGGGAGCAAACACTTCTGTTCACCAGTTTGTATGACAACAGAGAGGTGAGGGAGGGGACAGACAGAGTACGGACCCTTGTAGTATGCCAAAGAAATGTCAGTGATAACTCTCACATGAAAGAGATCTGTACAGTGTGATGGTGAACAGTCAGTCTGTAAAGGATCTTGGGGGGTCTGCGAGCTGAGGACAGGAAGGTGCAGTGTGTGTTGCACAGCTAGAACATGACATATGTATGTTTCCCTTGTGTTTCCCAATGCACAGGACATACTTGGGGATGCTCCTGGTGCTGTGGTGCATTGGCAGGTGACTGTACGTCATCCAACATGCAGTGGTCTGGGGTAGGTGGACTATAGCTACATTGTCTGTGACGGCAGTCAGGGGGAGCACATGTCCTCAGTGATCTGTCATATTTTACATATGTTGTGGTTCACATCTTTTCCCTGCACCTCCATACCCCATATCTTGCTGTTGGCACACATATCCCCATGTATTCCTGTCCAGCATGTCTTCTGCAACACTGTCTCTGGGACATGTCCAACAGAGCTGCATGTGTGGGGAGGTCCTAGGTGTTTGGGTGGTGGCCTACACGTGCATCCTTCCCTGACATTGTACCATCAGCCAACACCAGTGTATCATTGCATTTCACAGGGCCTTTATGTCTACAAATCTCCACTTGTGCACATACAAGCCGTATGCTACTGCTGGCACGCTCACCTTAGCATACTGTGTGGGTGTGTGTTTTTGGGTTGGCTGTGTGATGATACAGTCTGCAGGCATTTTACATTATCATGTGGTGTAAGGGGTCTGTTCACCTGGGGGGCAGTGGTGACTGTGCTATCTCTACCTTACTGCTGTGTACCGTGTGAACATTGTGGACATGTGTTGTGTATTGGGAGCAAAACTGTGTCTTGTGTTCTGACAGACCACTGTTGACCAGCATTTTTGTATCACAGATATCGCCATAATGTGGACATGCATCAACAGTGGCGTGACATGGTGACATGGTGATTCTACACATTTTGATGACATTGTCTCCCTTCACTGTGACCTGTTGTGGTCTTGAGTGGCTTAGGGGATCCAAGACATACACTTGATGCAAACAAGGTAGTTTGCACCTTTGTTCTTTTGTGAATGACATCAGCCTTTACATGTTAATGATTTACTGTTTGTTTCATATACATTTCCTGTTGGCTCTCTGTTCACGAACGCTGATGCACATAGGGTGGAGCTGTGAAACGCCTGTGTAACATGGGCATGGACATGACCATATCCATGTGACACCCGCGTCTGCGGTTCCAATTCAAAATGTCCCCAACATGCAGTGTGTTTTGTGTTGTGATCATGTCATGTTTGCCTGTGTGTCCCTTTATTATGTGCATCTTAATGTTTGACTTTCTGCAATTTGTGCTGATGTTGCAAGCAGCATACCAATACATTATTTATCCTCTTCTGACACAGGGCAGAGAACAAACCAGACACATCTATTACAGTGCATCCGGCGTCGTCATCATCCACCTGTTGGGGGACACAATGCCATGGAACTATTCCTGGGAAATGGTGCCATAAGATGTTTGACCTCTGCAAGTGGGACACATGCCTAGGATGGACAGTATTATTGTTGGAGTGCTACTTTGGCCATGACAGACCTGTCCAACACACTGTTGCTGCCATGCTCTGGCTGGGAGTCGTGCTCATCGCAGGAGACACACATGACCTTTCAAGTACTGTGGCATATTGGTATGTGACACTTGACTATGCATGCCCAAGGTTTCAAGGACAGTCTTAACCTGACCTGTTGGATTGCAGATACACTTTGCACTTTGGACAATGTGTACTGGTCCCCACGTGTGCGGCAGGGACTGACATTGTCACTGTATGTTGTACATTCCTCCATCGTTGTTTTGTTGTTTTGTTTTGGCCATGTGTAACATCTGTTTGGTTCAACACAAGCATACAGCCATGTGTGTGGCATAGGGGGAGCAATGGAGAGGTCCTGTTGTCTATGTCCACCTACTCTCCACCTGGACATGATACAGTTTTTGCCACAACATCGCTTTAATACACACCAACATCTTGGATTGATGTTTTCACTCACCAAGGGTGTTTCCGTGCATGTGTGGCATCACTGTATCATGTTGCAATGTACATGGTGCATGTGTATATGACTGACTATGTTGGGGAAACACAGCATGCAGCAATATGGCTTCTGTGTGGTTTACTGTAACATGTCTGCCCTTAATTTCCATCTCTATATACTGGTTATTGTGTTTGTTTACTGTACAGACGTGATGCTCAACATTGATTTACAAACCTTGCATTGCATGTCTGCACAGTCCTATTTATCCCCTGAGGTAATGACACTCACATTGCCTCGTTATATTTGGAGTGTCGCAGTGTGAGTGTCCATTGTCTTCCTTCAATTGTGCATTCCATGTACCGTGATATATGTGTACAGACACTGTATACACACCAACCAGCACAAAATCAAAACCCATTCAAATTTCACCAGCCGAATAGAACATCTTAATTGTGTCACACAAATATTTTTTTGTTGGAAAAGTCAGCTAAGTGAAGAGGAAGTTTCCTCACACATTCATGAGATATCCATTTTAATTAAAGCAATAGATTTGTATCAACATTTGTCATAACCGTAAAATACTTTTTGTCATGAGAACAGCGTTGTTACTTAGCTGTATGTTGAATTGACGAGGGCTGCTCCAAATACCACAGTCAGCAATATCACAAACGACGTGTCACGTTTCGGGGATCAATCATTAATTCCCCTGCTTCAGGTCAAAGCACCTCTCGATACAAGTACAGCCATCATCACAGATAATGTAGATACCACCATCATAATATCAAGGTGAGTGGATCCCAAGTGAAAGACGGAAAACACATTTAGCATGGCAGCAACCCACATCCTAAGAAAGGTCACTGGAACGTCTACAAATGATGGGCTGTACTTGTATCGAGAGGTGCTTTGACCTGAAGCAGGGGAATTAATGATTGATCCCCGAAACGTGACACGTCGTTTGTGATACTGCTGACTGTGGTATTTAAAGCAGCCCTCGTCAATTCAACATACAGCTAAGTAACAACGCTGTTCTCATGACAAAAAGTATTTTACGGTTACAACAAACGTTGATACAAAGCTATTGCTTTAATTAAAATGGATAGGTCATGAATGTGTGAGGAAACTTCCTCTTCACTTAGCTGACTTTTCCGACAAAAAAATATTTGTGTGACACAATTAAGATGTTCTATTCCGCTGGTGAAATTTGACTGTGTTTTGATTTTGTGGTGATATTTTACACACCAACCAGTGCAGGGGGACCTCCTGCATAGTGTTATCTCTGCATGTTTCTGCAGGTAGTTTCTTTTGAATTCTCTCTGTGTTCATGTGCCTCTGCTACCTGTTAGCATATCCTTATTGTACATTTGACGATTGTTTAGGGTTACATTGTTGCAGCTTTGATTCCTATATCAGGCATTATGTGACAGCTGAAACATAACTTTCGATATGTGTTTTTAAACTTACAACGTTTTAACAACATATGCTGTTTTCATTTGTGTGCCTCCTGTGTTGCCAGATAGATATGTTTTGAGGAACAGATCATGATTGATGTGTGTTGGGCCCTCATCATGCACCGCCTACTGTCTAAATGCACTCATATGTAAGTAACACATTTGAGGCATGCAGCAGCATGTGGGGGGTGGGGGCCTAATGCATACTGCACACCATGCACCTGATGCACATTATGTCTCCTGCCCATCATTTGTAGATGGGCCAGTGACCTTTCTGTAGGATGTGGGTTGCTGCCATGCTAAATGTGTTTTCCGTCTTTCACCTGGGATCTACTCACCTTGATATTATGATGGTGGTATCTACACTATCTGTGATGATTAAGCAAAATAAAAATATGTGTTTGACATACATTTGTCTCTGCTGCTGCTTGACCATGCTGACAAACATGCAATGCAATGTGTGCCTTTGAGTCAGTCCTGACTCCTTGTGACCCAGAAACTCCAGGGTTTTCTTGGCAGTGTCACTGGAAGTAGATTGCCAGGCCTTTCTTCTAAGGCAATGGAGGGTTAAGTGACTTGCACAAGGCTACAAGGAGTGCTAGTGGGAATTGAACCCTGGTTGCTTGGTAACCAAGCCAGTGTTTTAACCACTAGGCTACTCCTCCACTCTATGGTCACACTGACACTTGTATTTACTGATTTTCTGGCCATGTACATGGCCCACCTGTGCTCACATCCTTTACGTTGGCAGCTATCTATCTGCCAGCCATTTGTCACATCACTGGGTGTTACAGGTTCCCATACACACCCTCCCTTTGGGGTACTATTTTTGCGTTGTGCTCATTGTGGTTGTTTGGGGTAGTGGTTACAGACATGTGTTATACTACCATAGGTTGCAGGTTTGATCCCCACATGGTGTTTTTTTTTTCTGTTGTGCTAACATGACCATTAGGAACCTGCAGGTTCATCACCTCTGCACACACCCTTCCATCTCTTCACTGTACACCAAGGTGTGCCCTCTGTGCTGCCTATCCATCACATATTAGCTGTTACATATGTTTCTTTCTTTATGGTGTTTACATGGCAGTCCACTTGGGGGTTTGGCATTGCTGTGGTTCAGCTGGTGTGTAGCACACTTGTTTGCAGGTTCAATTCGCTCCTGTCCTGTTCCAGATTTTGCACCTGCTCCACAGAGCATCCTCTGCTGCACTTGGGGTTTAGGTTCTTTCCTCTTTTGCATGCTGCATCCACTGCATAACATTTCATTGTGTGTGTGCATGTAGTTATATGTGGCTCTGGTCCCAATTACAGGCTGTGATCTGATCTGTACACACCAGATCTGCATGTGCATTTCATCACAGTTACTGTTGGGGGTTTGCATATCCTGACAGCCAGCAGGCTTCTTGTGTGATGCCCTGAAGTATTTTTGTATGCAGCCTTTGCTAATGAGCTCACGTTGGTGGTGTGGCCTACTGGTTTGTGCATTGCCATTTGTGCTAATGGTCATAGGTTTGATTCCTCTCTGTTCTCTTTCATTTGTATGCCTGTCCTGCACAGCTACTTTTCATTCCTGTGACAGTCATATCTGTGCAGATCTGTGCTGTTAGTACATTGTACCCTTATCACAGTTGTCAACCATCCTTCTGTCCATCTACGTGTGTCTGCCAGCTGTGTGCCGTCCTACCCTGATGTGCATGCTGCTACCCCATGTCCTACACTCCTACACATTTCTGCTTTGCAGCTCTCCCTGGTTGCCTCTCCTGTGTGTGCTCTGCATAGCACTGCTACTCCACTGTCATCCTGACATTACACCTATCCTGCCACTTCTACCTCCTCTGCTGGACAAGTCTTCCCATCTTTGCCACACACTGTCATTATTGCATAGTACATTACCATCACTCTGTGCATCGCTACAGCTGCCCCCTATATGTTTGTCCATTTTTCCAGCTGCCACATGGGCTGGACACAGATTTGTCTGGTCCATCAGCTCAGATCTACTTCCTTCCATTACTTATGCATTGTCTTTCCTTGCTGCTCTGTGCAGTGTTAGAGTTACATCTGTGTTTGGCCCCTACCTCTCTTGCTTTTCAAATTGAGGGACCTTACTGCCCTTGGCCAACATTTTGGGGTTCACCTATACATCCTTGGGGCATCTTACACCAAACCTGAGATTCAGGCAGCTTATGGGGTGCCTACTATGGTGCCTTGGGAGTTGGCAACCTTTCAACATGGCCTCTGGGGCACATTATAACCACCTTCACTGACGTGATTGTTTAGGATGTGCCTTCTGGTGCACCCTAAAAGGTGCATTAATTTATGGCACTGGGGTGCAGGTATTTTTAGCTGCCAGTACAGATTGTTGTACAGTTGCAAACAGAAAAAGGAATTGCCTCAGCCAACCTTATTCATTAGGTCCACTGGGGAATCAAACTCATGACCTCTGTACCATCAGTCAGTGCATTAACCATTGTGCTACACCTCTGTTGCTACACTTGTGACCTAGATTGGTCACTGTTGGAAACAGGATACTGGCCTTGATGTTAAGTACTTATCATGGAGAATGGTCCTGTCACTGATTTTTACAAAAACTAACTACATCACATTTTTTCTTGAAAATCTTTGGGGCAGTATGAGAAATTTCAGTTCCTTATCCCAGTAGTTAAGAATGTACATATGTCAGCGCACACGCTATTTGTTGGCACGCTTTAAAGAATGAATGCATGCAAAATTCCCGAGGCCGCGGGCAGGGTCCCGGTGGCCGATATTAACCGGGCGCGCGGCCGGGCGCGGGGACCCTGTGCGCGGCCTGGGCAGGGTGCGCGCCCGCGCGCGTCTTTTAAATTGATTGGCTCCCGTGGGTCGCGGCCTCACGGGAGCCAATTATTGTCTTGGGAGTTGGGGAGCGGGGGGGGGGGAGTAGAAGCTGAGCAGCCTCTGCGTGGTCAGTTGAGCGGAGGCTGCGTTCGGTGCCGGCGTGGAGGAGAGGACTGCTGTGTACTGCGGTGGCTCGGGTTGCCAGCTAGCAGGAGCCGGATTGGGAGCTCGGTGGTGCTCAGAGTTGCCTCTCCTGGTAGCGTGAGTGTGGGGGCTGCTCGTCGGGGGGGGGTCGCGGGTATTTCGGGTGGCAGCATGTGGTGGGGCCTAGCTGCTCAAAGGCCTTTTGCTGGACGCTTCAGGTCCTGCGGCTGTGCTTGTTGCCTGGTGGAGATGCCTGGCAAGGCAAAGGCAGGGGGTTTGGCCCCTGCTAAAGCTGCTGCAAGGGGGCGGGGGTCTAGGTCTAGGGGGGACACTGGGAGAGGTGGGGGTTGCCTGGGCCGGTGTATGGGGGTGGGGTGGGGGGTGGGGGGGGGCAAAAGGGGCCGGGGAGGTGTGGTGCGGGGCCGCAAAGGCGGACAGGGTTCCCACCCTCACGGTGGATCCCAGGGGGTGGGGGAGGGGCTGCAGAGCGGGGCTGGAGCGGTACGGGCGGGTGATGTGGGGGGGGTAGGGGTGGGGGCTGTGGGGGTGTGGGGGGGGGGCGGGGGGTGATTTCGGGGCACCGGGCCAAGGGGGAGGGTTATGGCCCGATGGGGCACCGTGGGTTGCTAGCTGTGGCGGGCCCGCGGTGTGGTTCCCGGGGCCCGGTGGTTTTGGCACGCCGGGGGGGCTTCCCCTTGGGAGCAGTGGATGTCTGGGGGGCAGGGTACATCTAGGGTGGGGTGGGGAGGTCCTTGGTCTCCGGCCTGGCCGGTGTCGGTTTCCCCCCCTGTTTTCCCCTTTTTGTCTCCGCAGGGGCAGTTTATGGTGCAGCCCTCGTGGCCCGTGGGCGCGGCTGGCGGAGAGAGCTGGATGAGTCCTTCGGCTGGGGCTGAGACGCAGCGTGGAGCGGCAGCGGAGTCGGCCCAAAGGTGTCCAAGGGATGTCGCGCGCGCCGATGGTGAGGACCTTGCGGTGGCTGGTGAGCTGGCTGCTGCGCCGGGTGAGTTAATGGGGGAAGGGGGTGAGTCACAAAGGGGGAAGGGGGGGCTTCGCGTAAAAAGCACCGGCGGTCGTGTCAGCGGCGTCGCAGCTTGGACTCATCCTCGTCCTCTTCCTCCTCGAGTGGGTCGTCCGGGGGTTCGGGAGGGGGGGGTCCGGCAGCTTCCAGATTGCGGGGGGGGCTTAAGTGCGGGTGGGGGGGCCTCTTCGGTGGTTTCTTTGCCGGAATTGTGGGTGGGGGTGCCGCGTAAGCTGCGGCGTAAAATTCGAAAGCGGCGCTACATTGATATCTTCCGTTTGTTAGAGGGGAGGAAGCGCTCGGGCGAGAGTCGGAAGAAGAGAAAGGACGATGAGAAGGCCAGCCGGGTTAGGAAGGTGGCGCGTAATGCGGTTGGCCAGTGTTTGGGGCCAGCACGATCCGGCACAGTATGGGATGCTGCTAGCGTACGCTGATTCCATCCTCGAGGCGTCTCAGACGCACGACGGCTGGTCTTGGCTGAATTACGATGAAAAGTTCAGGGACAGGATGGAAGAGAGCCGATCGCTTTCGTGGGGCACGCAGGACATTAACCTGTGGTTGACCCAGATGTCGGCGAGGTCCGGCGCCGGTGCTGGGGGCGGGGGAAAGAGTGGCGTCGGGGCGGTGGGGGGGGGGGCGGTACGGCCCTTTCGAGGGGGGGCGGCCGGGGTGCCCTCAAAGGCAGTCTCGGCCGGGAGCGGTGACGTGTGCTGGCGTTTCAACTGCTCCACTTGTCCTTTTCCCGATTGCAAGTTCCAGCACGTCTGTTCCTTGTGCGGGGGTCCCCATTCCGCAGTCAAGTGCATTAAGAAGGGCACCTCTGGCATGGCCGGTCCCGCCCCAAAAGGGCAGTGAGTGGCGTGGGCGCGCCCCCTCCCCGGTTCGTGTGGAGGCCTTCTTAGGGTGGCTAAGTCGTTATCCCCGGAGGTGTGAGGCAGCGATTCTGGGCTTTGGGTTTAAGAATGGTTTCGTTATCCCGGTGAGGGGGGTGGTGTCGGCGCCGTCTGCTCGGAACTCCCCTTCGGTACGTCATTGGGTGGAGGTGGTCCAGGGCAAATTGTTGAGCGAATTGCAGTTGGGGAGGGTGGCGGGCCCCTTCTTGGAGCCTCCATTTTCTAACATGGTGATTTTGCCTTTGGGTGTTGTGCCCAAGAAAGAGCCGGGCAAATTCCGGTTGATTCATAATTTGTCCTGTCCAATCGGGGCTTCCATGAACGATTCTATCCCGCGTCAATTTTGTATGGTTCGCTACGCTTCCTTCGATAAGGCTGCTTTGCTGGTGCGCGGGGCCGGTCGGTCAGCCTTACTGGCGAAGGTGGACATCGAATCGGCTTTTCGTTTGTTACCCGTCCACCCGTCTTCCTTCCCCTTATTGGGGTTCTGCTTTCAAGGTGGGTATTATTTCGACAAGTGCATGCCGATGGGCTGTTCTATCTCTTGCGCTTACTTTGAGATGTTTAGTACCTTCTTGGAGTGGGTGCTGGTTCGCGCATCTGGCCTGTCTTCTATGGTGCATTACCTGGACGATTTTTTGTTTGTAGGAGCAGCGAACTCCGGGGAATGTCAAGGGATGTTATCTGTGTTTGTGTGGCTGGCGCAGGAGTTTGGGGTCCCCTTGGCGGACGGGAAGACCGAGGGTCCGACTACGCGGTTGACCTTTTTGGGTGTGGAGTTGGATTCGGAGGACATGGTGGCGCGTTTGCCTCAAGACAAAGTCGCTCGCTTGCGGATTTCGGTGGCCAATGTGTTGTCGGCTCGCAAGGTTTCTTTGCGGGAGTTGCAGTCCCTGTTGGGGTCCTTAAATTTTGCCTGTCGGACGATTCCGATGGGGCGGGTGTTTTCCAGGAGGTTGGCCTGTGCGACGGTCGGGGTGCGGAAACCTCATCACCGGATTCGGGTGACGACAGCAATGCGGGCGGATTTGCGGGTGTGGGATCGTTTTTTGGTGGACTTCAATGGGACTTCTGTTTTGCTGGAGCCCGAGGTATCCAGTGATGATTTGCAGTTGTACACTGATGCGGTGGGGGGGGGGGCGGGCTTGGGCGTGTATTTTGGAGGGACCTGGTGCGCGGATCGGTGGCCGGAGTCTTGGCATGCGGCGGGCCTGACCAGGAATATCACATTTTTGGAGCTCTTCCGATTCGTGTAGTTTTGGCGCTCTGGCCGGAGCGCCATCGGATCCGGAGGGTGCTTTGGTGGTGTGATAATGCGGCGGTCGTAAGTGTGATTAACAGATACACTCCAAGGTGCGTGAGGGTAGCTGGCTTGATGCGGGAAGTCGTTTTAGCGTGTTTACAGTTGAATGTGGTGGTGCGGGCTCGGCATATACCAGGGTCCACTAACGGGATTGCTGATGCTCTTTCTCGTTTTCAGTGGGAGCGGTTCAGGGCGCTGGCCCCCGAAGCGGACAAGGATGGATCTGTGGTCCCAGAGAACTTGTGGAGCATTGGCCTCGAGAGATGCTAGACCTGCTAAGGAATTCAGTGTCTGCGGGGACCTGGTCTGCGTACCGGCAGGGGTGTGACCGGGTGGTCGCCTTTTTGTTCTCTTGCGGGTGGCAGGCGGGGGGGTCCCAGAGGGCTTGATGGCTCAATATATTGTGGCGGCCAAAGGTGCCGGGTTTTCGCGGTCGGCGGTGCGCGCGCATTTGGCGGGGTTTAACTTTTTTGCGAGCGCGGTGGGTTGGGGTTCCCCGGTTGGGGGGGTTTTAACGCGACGGCTTCTACAGGGTTGGGAGCGGGTGCAGCCAATGCCACGCGATTCGCGGTTGCCGATCATGCATGGGCTCCTGGTGCGGGTTTGCGGGGCCTTAAGGCAGGTGGCTTCGTCTGAGTACGAGGCTGCCTTGTTCCGGGCGGTTTTTTGCCTAGCCTTTTTTGGGGCGTTTCGTATCGGGGAGCTGGTTGTAGGCTCTGGCCGGGGGGGGGGTGTTGGGGGGCTGTTGGCGCGTCACGTTCGGGTGGTAGAGGGGGGGTGTGGATCCTTTTAGCTAAGTCCAAAACAGATCCGCTTGGTAAAGGTTTGTGGGTGTGTCTGGGCGAGGGCGCGGAGCCACGGACTTGCCCGGTGCGGGCGTTGCGGCAGTATTTCGCTGTGCGTCCAGTGGGCGCAGTTGGGTTTTTTGTGCACGCGGATTCTCAGGTTTTAACCCGTTTCCAGGTTTCTGCGGTGTTGCGGCTGGTGTTGTCCGCAGTGGGGGAAGATCCGCTGCGTTTTGCTCCGCACTCCTTTTGGATTGGGGCTGCCACTAGTGCGGCAGCTGCGGGGTTACCGGGACATGTCATTCAGGGCATTGGGAGGTGGCGTTCTTCGGTTTTTAAAGGGTATGTTCGGCTGTAGGTGTCGGGATGTTGTTGGTTGGGGCTTTAACTTTCTATTTCTTTTTCAGATGGGGGTGTCAGACCTGGTGGATGTTGGGTTGCTGGCCACTCTTTCGTCCATTGGGCGGGTCAGCGCGCGGCAGACCGCCCTATCGGCGCCAATTTGGGATTGGACCCATCGTCGGTGGCTGTCCAATGGCTGGGCGTGCGAGGCATGCGGTGGCCGCAGCTGCTGCCTTTGCTACGACACCACGGGAGGACGTCGTGGTGGCCGGCCGCCCTGTTGGTGCATCTGGGTGGCAATGACCTGGTGTCCTGGTCCTGCCTGCAGCTGATCCGGGCGTTGCAAGATGATCTTGGACTGGTGTTGCGGATGTTTCCCGGTGTTATTGTTCTGTGGTCAGACATCATTCCAAGGCCGGCCTGCCGGGATCAGCGTCGTTGGTCCCGGGGGTTGACCAAGGTCAATCGCCAGATTGGTCGTTGGGTCTGTGAGAGGGGTGGGTATCAGATCTTGCACGACTGGGTGGATGTTGGGTGTTCGGGACTCTATCGGGCGGATGGGGTTCATTTGTCGCCAGTTGGCATGGACCTACTCCTTAATGACTGGCAGGAGGCCTTGGAATATATGTCTGGCAATGATGCACGCTGGTCGCAGCTTGGGGCCAGGGGGGGCGGCACATGAACAGTGTTATGTGCCGGTGGCGGGATCCTGGAGGTTTCCGGGGTCCGGAGCAGCAGGCTACACTTGGACGGGGGCGGGGTGCCCCTGACCCGGTCAAACCCTCGGCCGACTTTTGCTTAGCATGGCGAAGTCGGGGAGAGGGGTATGGTAACTTGCCGGGTGGCGAGTTATGGCATTAGCGGTGGCAGGCACTTTGCTGAGGTATGGCTGGTGCAGCCGGGTGCCGCTAATTGAGGGGTTGGAAAGTTTATTGTTGGTTTGTTAAATTGTTATGACTAATAAAAGCTGCGACCAGTTGTGTTCCATGAAATTTTGGTGTTATGTCTTTTGTGGGGGGCGGGGTTGTTGTGGAGCGGGGGGGGGGGGGTGCGAGAGGTATGGGGCCTGGAGCACCGGGTCCGCCTGCCTCGGTTATCCCGAGGCCGCGGGCAGGGTCCCGGCGGCCGATATTAACCGGGCGCGCGGCCGGGCGCGGGGACCCTGTGCGCGGCCTGGGTGGGGTGCGCGCGCGCGCGTGTGTCTTTTAAATTGATTGGCTCCCGTGTGTCGCGGCCTCACGGGAGACAATTATTGCCTTGGGAGTTGGGGAGCGGGGGGGGGGAGTAGAAGCTGAGCAGCCTCCGCGTGGTCAGTCAAGCGGAGGCTGCGTTCGGTGCCGGCGTCCCTTCCCTCCCTCCCTAATTTTAGGCGGTGGGTGTTTGGGGTGTTGCAGCTGGGGGAGGGGGGCGGGATCCCGGAGGTTTCCGGGGTCCGGAGCAGCAGGCTACACTTGGGCGGGGGCGGGGTGCCCCTGACCCGGTCAAACCCTCGGCCGACTTTTGCTTAGCATGGCGAAGTCGGGGAGAGGGGTATGGTAACTTGCCGGGTGGCGAGTTATGGCATTAGCGGTGGCAGGCACTTTGCTGAGGTATGGCTGGTGCAGCCGGGTGCCGCTAATTGAGGGGTTGGAAAGTTTATTGTTGGTTTGTTAAATTGTTATGGCTAATAAAAGCTGCGACCAGTTGTGTTCCATGAAATTTTGGTGTTATGTCTTTTGTGGGGGGCGGGGTAGGGGCGGGGTTGTTGTGGAGCGGGGGGGGGGGGGGTGCGAGAGGTATGGGGCCTGGAGCGCCGGGTCCGCCTGCCTCGGTTATCACTTAATATGTATGTGGGAGTAATTTTATAACAGGATACCCATATGAGAAGTCCCAAAAATCAATTACTAAGCCTATTTTATAAACCCAATTAAGCGTCTGAGAGCTTTTACAAGATAGGCTCCAAGTTTGAGTTCCAGTACAACAAAAATGCCAGAGTGCACATATGTGCAAATTTGTGTTTGACCTCTACATGAGCATTTCATAAAACATGTACAGTCATCACAATTCCACCTCCACTCTGTCCAAACCACAACCAGGAATGTCTAGGTCCAGATTTTTAGAAATAGATGCAAACTTTTCATGCACATATTCTTCACATGGGTATGCAGTCTCACTATTTTATAAAAGCCATTTTCTGATTATGTAAAACAGGCTTTACATGTAGACAAAACTTTATACAATTACCCTCATAAAAGATATTATTAACAAAAACATCTGAAATGGGGAAAAAGTCCAAAAATCAAAAAGAAGTCCAAAAATGACACAAAAAACTATCCAAATTCTTTTTTGTGCCTGTCCTACGCATGATCGACATTACATGAGTTGATTGGATTCAGAAAATTGCTGGTCTGTCCATCGCTATTTGTCATTGCTGTTCTAGAAAATTTGTCATGAGAACTCTACTTAACTTATAACCATTTTGGGGTAATATTATCATGTGACAATATTTACTTTGATCTCTGCTCTTTGTAAAAACATGGTTTTATACATTTTTGAATATAAAGAAACCAATTATTTTTTCATTAAATGACAGCATTAAATGACTCATAGGAAAGGCATAGCCTCTGTAAAAACCTGGATGCACTTAAAAGAAATGTAGTCGCACATTCATAGCTAATAATAAACAAATACTAGTTAACACTTGAAATAAAAAGGAGAAAGAAAGGACAGAAGATTTAGAGCACAGACAAGCAGATGAAAGGGTTCTAGCTGTTTTCCATATGAGACTACTCAAGTGTGATTCTGTCTTCAATTACCTGCAAAGATGTGTGATATTCCCCAAAGAGAGCAGCAAATCAGAAAGACCGGCTTCATGCCTTCTATTACTCACAGTCCTTTGGAACCAGTTCAGCACAAGTAGCTTAAACTTCACAAGGGGTTTGGACCAGACAGTGGCTTTAGACAGTATTCCCTAGGTCAAGATCACAATACAATGAGAATGTGTTTTCTATTCATCGAGCTAAAGATATTGAGAAGTATCTGACAGAAATTTGACTAGGGTTCATTCTTCATTATTGCAACAGGTAAATATACCAATAGATTGAGTGAAAGGATACATTTCATAACCCCCTACAGAGAGCTGCAGCTACAATAGAACTCTGAAAACACAGTGAAACTCTGTCGGCATAAAGCAGATATGTTCTCATGTCTGATATTTAAATACCAAGGCATTTAAGTATAAAGGGAAAACTACAAGGTGTGTCTACACTTCAGTATGTGCCTGATTCTGAGAGGCGACTAATGGGGCTGCACGTCCCAGTGGAACATGTAGTCCTACAAGCCATCCTGACTGTATTCCCCCTCCAACTCACCCTGCACAGCTAGAGCAGCAGTATGGGGAGACTAGGGTTGCCAACTGGCCGGTTTTCAGCCGGCCTGGCCGGTTTTTCCATGGCCAGGCCGGCTGCCGGTGCAGAGGCAAAACCGGCCCTTGAAAAGCCGGTTTTTTTGCTCTGGCCGCAAGATCGGGAGCGGCCAGAGCAAAAAACCCAGCTTTTCTCCCAACCCGGAGAGCTTCAGAGGGAGCCGGGGAAGCCCGCGCGAGGCCCCGACTCCCTCTGAACAGCCGCCAGCGTGAAGAGCCTTTACCTTCACGCTGGCGGCTGTTCCTGTGAAGCCGCGATTGGTGGAAAAGGTTAAAGGCAATGCCCTTTAACCTTTCCCAGCATTCGCGGCTTCACAGGAACAGCCGCCAGCGTGAAGGAAAAGGCTCTTCACGCTGGCGGCTGTTCAGAGGGAGTCGGGGCCTCGCACGGGCTTCCCCGGCTCCCTCTAAAGCCTCAGACAGCCGCGGTGTTGGGGGGGGGCGCCAAGGACTGCCTGGGCTGTGATTGGGGGAGGGGGCCTGGACTGGAAAAGGGCTAGGAGGGGGGAATTTGACTGGAAATGGGTGGTGATGGGGGGGGACATGGACCGGAAAAGGGCTATGGGGGGGGGGGGGACTTGGACTGGAAAGAAATGGGCTGTGATGGGAGAGGACCTGGACTGTAAAAGGGCTATGTGGGGGGGGGGGACATGGACTGGAAATGGGTTTTGATGGGGAGGGGGACCTGGACTGGAAAAGGGCTGGGGGGGGGGGACATGGACTGGAAATGGGTTGTGATGGGGAGGGGGACCTGGACTGGAAAAGGGCTATGAGGGGGGGGGAACTTGGACTGGAAAAGGGCTATGGGGGGGGGGGAACTTGGACTGGAAATGGGCTATGGTGGAGGGAGGGGGAACATGGACTGGAAATGGGTTGTGAAGGGGGGGGGGACCTGGACTGGAAAAGGGCTATTGGGGGGGGGAACTTGGACTGGAAATAGGCTGTGATTAGGGGGGCTAGGACTGCAAATGGACTGTGGTGGTGGGGGGGGGGTAGGACTGCAAATGGGCTGTGATGGTGCGGGGGGACTCGGACTGCAAATGGGATGTGATGGGGCGGGGGGGCTAGGACTGGAAATAGGCCGTGATGGGGGACTTGGACTGGAAATGGGCTGTGATGGGGGGGGGGCTAGGACTGGAAATGGCCTGTGATGTGAAGGCTAGCACTGGAAATGGGCTTATGAAGAGCTGGAATAGGACTGGAAATGGGCTGATGTGGGGCATGGGAGAATGGGACTAGAAGGGAGTGGATGCTGGGTGGGTCTAGAACTATAAGGGAACTGATTTTGGGGGAGGACTAGAATAGATGGGGAATGAGTGGAGAGGGGAAAAAATATTTTGTGTGGAAGAAAAGTCTATGATGGGCTGGGTATTGGGAGAGTGAGGGGCTTGAGAATGGAAGGGTGAAATTTAAATGGATGATAAAGGAATAAGGAAAGAATTGGGGGAAAGAGCAAAAGGGAAACAATCAGTATGTTAAAGTAGAAATAGAGAGAGAATGGAAAACATCTAAAAGAGAAGAAAGGACAAATGGATAGCACGAAGAAACCAGAAGAAAGTGACTGGAGCAATTGCAACTGAAAAATGAAACGCCCAAACCGAAGGTAGAAAAATACTTTTTATTTTGAATTTATTAGCTGGAATATGTTTGGTCTGGGAAGTGTGTATTGATAACATCTTTGCGTTTTTGTTTAGTGCAAGAGGAAATTACTTTATAGTTTTATTTCTCCAGTGTTGTACATTTCATGTTTGGATTTTGGGGTTCCCAGTTTAATTATTATCTGACCAAGGAAGTTAGCCTACACGTATCCTCGGTAATTTTTGTGGGTGGGGCTGGGGCGGGGCAGGGTGGGACTAGGGGCGGAGAATGGGTGGAGCATGGCGAGCCACAGGTGTCGGGTTTTTCTCGGTGAAAAAGTTGGTAACCCTAGGGGAGACCCGTCAGGTTTGGGAGGGGGCAGAGTGTGGGCGGAGTGGGAGAGGTCTGAGAAGGCAGGATGAACAGGGTCGATCCAGATCACGGCCCTGTACATCCTGCGGGGTCAGGAGAAACATGCTGCTTATTCCACCTCGAAGGTGGAATAAGCAGCTTTGACCGGGCAATCGAGGCTGGAACCCCCCCAGAGGTCGGGACCGGGGGCAGGTAGGTCCCCACCACATGATCCTGGCCCCGGGTGTGGGGAAACAGAGGGCTGGCACTGCAGGAGTCAGGGGGGCTTGCAGGGAGGACATCCCCACGGGTATGCTGTGGCATGCTGGGCCGTCTAAAGGCCCGATCCTGCACCCAAGGGAATGTCTGGTTCCCATGGTGCAGAATCAGGTCGAAAAGGGCCTGTGCTGCTCGGAGTCGTCCAGACAGCCCGGATATACCCCTTAGGGAATCGGGCTCTATGTGTTTCTTTGTGTAAATCTTAGTATTTTATGACTTATGTGTATACATAACCACTTAGGTGTATAAATAGTTGGCTGCTATTCTGAAAGTCCATGGCGATGGCGTGTGCAGATGGGCATGGGCATACAGAGGAGCATACAGAGGCGCTTGGGTAGTGCACGAACAGGGTGCATACTGTAATTTATGCATGTTCTTGCAAAATCTAGGCATTTACATGATCCATAGAGCTAGCATAAGTGCTTGTGCCTAATTTAACATACACATTTGAGCAAGAACGCCCTGTTTTATAAAGTAAAGTATATATGTACCTTGCTTTATAAAATAAGCTTGAAATATGCATGCTAACATGTGCAAATCTGGCTGACCCTTAGAAAATTACCATCAAGCTATCTATAAGAATATATATATATATATATATATATATATATATATCAAGGGCAGTCTGCACCATGACTGTTGGATAGAGACAATATTCAGTCAGCTATCAAGATACTTATCCATATAAATTTAGGACAATCCTTCACCTCACCTACATTTATCCAGATAATTAACACATAGCAAATGGAATAATGTGGCTATCTGGATAATATCTGGGAATATCCATGCTCCATCCTATCACTATAGAGTTAGTGCCAAAGGATTTCCAGATGCCCTATCCATACAGTACTGCTGAAAATCCACGGATAGTACCAGTTAGAGCAAAATATCCAGATAACGGTTGCCAGTATTTGGATATGTGCTTTGACTCACTGGACAACAAAGATTTTGCTTCCTGAACGTTTTTGGGTTTATCATGGATTTTGAGTGCTGATCATGAAAATCACCTTGAAACTTTATTATCACACACCATTTTTTTTGCAATCATTTATTTTTTATTTTTTGTGATTTCCTTCCATATTTTAAGTCTACTCATATGTTGCCTAGAAAGTAAGCTGGTTTGTTTAGTTCAAGCATGCCTGGGCGTGCACTCAGTGCAGACTCAGAATGCGCAATGGAAATGCTACTGCTCAGGAATGCGTGGGCATGCTTAGTCAAGATGGATATTGGCAGTGCAGGCTATAAAAGCAGCTTTCATACACAGATGCTGTGTATAACAGGCCGATATTCAAAGGGCAGTTATATGGTTTACAGTCCTGTAAACTGTGCAGCTGCCACTGAGAGGGAGGAGTGGCCTAGTGGTTGGGGCAAGGTACTACAGGCCAGAAGGTCAGTGGTTCAAATCCCACTAGAAAACAGCAACCTTGGGCCAGAAGGACTGGGGTTTCAAATCCCACAGGTGCTCCTTGTGGTCTTGGGCAAGCCACTTAACTCTCCATTGCCCAAGTTCCTTGTAAGTATTAGTGTATGTGTCTCATATCCCCTTGTGCTAAATGTATTCCCCCCCAGCTGCTTTGACCTGGTGAAAAGTGGGATATAAATGCAGCTAAATAAATAAAATATTCAATGGCACTAACACCCTTAGTGCTGCTAAATAGCCTTGATTATGGCCCTTACATGCCCCAATGTTAATTGCTTAGCATCAGCACATGTCTGGGAGGAACAGAGGCAGAGACAATTAATAACCATGCAGCAGTGATATTGTATGTTGCCTAGTTAGTGACCTGTGTCTAAAAGATAGGCAAGGAAAAACATTGCCTATCTCTTAAGCATGGGAGCTAACTGGGCAGCATGCAGTATCTCTGCTGCCTGGTTAGCTACTGCAGCTTACGGCATGTGTGTGATCCCTGGATCAGTGCAGTACTGAGTGAAGATCACGCCCTGTGTGACTTGCACATCAGGCATGCGGTGGGAGAGAAGAAGCATGCCCAATGTGCAAGTTGCCAGCATGCTAAGCAGACCTGTCCCTCCCTGTGAAGGCTTAAAGTGCACATTTTAGCTGCCCTGCCATTGCCTGCCGCTGCTGAGAGAAGAAATATGGCGGCGGCAGGCAATGGAAGACAGCTAAAATGCGCCCATTAAGCCTTTGTGCCCTGTGTGGCCGCATTGCCCGCACAGGGCTAGGTACGGTCCTGCCCTGGATATTCAATGCTAGGACCGCATAGACCCCAGCATTGAATATCCAGGCACAAAGAGCTGCCCAACTGCATATCGGGCCTGACATTGATATCAGTTTATGTACTTAACAATAGCATTTGCAAGTAATTTTCTTGTCTAAATGATGATTTGTTACAGCAGAAATGTCTCGTCAATGTCACAACAGCTGTGATACATTCTGTTACTTTTATGGTGAGTATACGCTTAAGCCTCAAAGATGCAGCATGACTGCTCTTATTAAGAAAGCATATGAGCTCTACTTCAGTTGTAAAGTTGGCGATCAAGACAAATCCTGGCCCCCTCACATTTGCTGTGCAATATGTGCTGTCCATCTCAGAGCTTGGCTCAGAGGTACTCTGCAGTCTTGATGATATGGCCAGAATAGAAGGCTCATGTGATGGACGTTACTTCTGTATGACCAATGTATCTGGCTTCTCTTTAACAATAAGAAATCTATTGAATACCCTAGTCTGCCTGCAGCCATGAGACCAGTGCCACATGACAACAGTATGCCAGTACCGAAGCCACCAGAGACATGGAGCCTAGATGAGACAGACAAAGATGCCACAATACACAAGCCAGATGTGGAAAACAGCATGGATCCAGATTTTAAACCGTTTATGTCCAGTGTGCCTCATCTGATAACACAGTCAGAATTGAATGATCCGATGAGGGACCTAAGTTAGCCAAAAACAAAAGCTGAGCTACTTGGTTCAAGATTGCAAGGATGGAGTTTGCTGTCGCCAGGTACGAAAATTTCTGTCTTTCTAACCCGCCAAGAAGCTATTAAATTTTTTTTTGCACAGATTGACAAGCTCTGTTTTTGTACTGATATTGATGGGTTGTTTATGGCTTTGGGTAGTGAGAATGACCCACAACAATGGTGCCTTGATATCGATTCCTCACTGTTAAGCCTGAAAGCTGTCTTGTTACACAGTGGCAATGTCCACCCTTCAACACCTATTGCCTATGCAGCGCACATGAAAGAAACCTACAAAAACATGGAACTGTTGTTGAAACACATACAGGGTCATTCCGAGGTGCAAATAGCGGGGATGGATGTCCCACTGTGACATCTATCCCTGCTATTCGGCCCCTCTGCTGACCCCGACTAACTGCCCCACATGTTGTACAGGGAATTTAGATGGGGGTGGGAAAGGGGTATTGCAAGGGAGGAGTTAGGGTGGGCAGTGGGTGATTGGCTGCCCCAGATGTACAGGGCTGATTCAATGTTGGCCTTGTACATCCAGGATCAGCGGCCTGAACAGGGAGCTTATTCCGCCTCTGAGGTGGAATAAGTTCCCCTAGTTGGGTGGAACGGGGAGGCCTGGGCCTCAGAAAGGCGAGAGGGGGGCAGAGGAAATTCCCCGCAGCCCGACCCTGGTCTTGGGAGGCCAGATCAGGGCTTAGGCTCTGGGGAATGAACATTTTGATCCGGCAGGCGGGGATCATGGCTCTTGAATGGAGCCGAGGTGCTATGGCAACCGAATGCCATGGCACCGCGGCCCCATTCAAGAGTCCTGACTGAGTTATCCAGGGAAGGCCTGTACATGCATGCTGACCAGAATTGGGATCCTGGCCTGCACTTGCAGGCCTGGGTATGATTCTGACCCAACAGGGCTAGAGTGCCCCTCTATTGGAACATGTGTGGTGATCTAAAAGTAGGGGCAATGCTACTAGGAATGCAGCTCATGTATACTGAGTACTGTTGTTTCATTTGAGAATGGGACTCTTGTGCTAGAGAATCTCATTACATTAAAAAGAACTGGCTGCTCTGTAAGTGTTTGGTTCCAGGACAGAAAAATGTGGCACATGAACCACTTGTCGACACAAGAAAGATATTTTTGCCTCCTCTTCATATAAAACTCAGACTAATGAAAAACTTTGTGAAAGCAATGAACAAGGAAGGTGAAGGATTTTGATATTTGAGACAGTTTATTTATTTTATTTATTTATTTATTTCAGTTTCTTATATACCGCACTTTTTGGGATCAGCGCGGTTCACATGGAACAACAACTAGCACCGGAACAACAGGCTGTTCAGTGTTACATAAAACAGGGGTAACAACTTGGATTAAACTGGGAGAGTTATATACATGGAATATGTAGTATGTTAAATAGATAACATATATATATAGAACTATATACATGGAATACGTAATCTGTTATTAGATAACATAACATAATCAAACTATGTACATGATTTGGCATGGTTGTTGTGCGAGAATATAGAGGACGCGGGAAAAGGAAAAAAAAATTGGCAGGGTAGATGTGGGACTGTTAAGCTGAAATTTTATGTGGGGTAGTATTTGGTGAATAGGATGAATTTAATGGCCTTTCTGAATTGGGCCAGGTCAGTTATGGTACGAATGTCTGAGGGGAGGGAGTTCCAGCATTTTGGTGCGCAAAACACGAAAGCTCTGTTCGCTGTAGATAGATTGCAGGTTATTATGTCCTTTGGAACTACTAAGGAGTTTAGTGCTGCCTGTCTTCTAATTCTGTTTGATGGAACTAATTTGATGAGCTCGGAAAGTGAGTTTGAGGATATACCCTTGATGGCCTTAAACGTAAGAATCAGGGTTTTAAACATTAGCCTACCGTGTATGGGGAGCCAATGAAGCTGTTTGAGGATAGGAGTGATATGCTCACTTCTGGAAACTCCTTGGAGAATCCTTGCAGCCGTATTCATGGCGAGCTGTAATGGGCTCAGGGTGGATTGTGGGAGCCCTTGAAGAATTGAGTTGGCGAAGTCAAAATGTGGTAAGATTAATGCTTGGTAAATGGTTCTGAAGTCTTCTGGGTAAAGTAGGGGACGTAGGTGCTTGAGCGTGCGTATCTTGTAGTACACAGCTTTTACGATATTAATTATGTGTGGTATCATGTTGAGCCGATCGACAATGGTGACACCGAGGTATTTTATGGTTTCCGTGGTCTATAGTTCAGCACCCTTGACGATTATATATGATGGTGGGGTGACGTTGGGGTCTCTGGAGATGAAGAGCACCTCGGTTTTTTGTGTTGAATGCGGAGGTTCTGTGATAGGAGCCAATCAGAGACTGCATTGAAACAATTCGTTATGGGAATTAAGTCCATTTGCTTTGTGGAAAATGGCATGTAGAGAAGGATATCGTCAGCATAAATCATACATTTCACATTGAAGGATCTGATGATGTTGCAGATCGGCTGCATGTAGATATTGAACATGAGAGAGGAGAGAGAGGACCCTTGTGGGACTCCTTGTTTCTGTTGGAAGAGTTTAGATTCTCCTGTTGCGGATTTACAAATTGCATTCTGGTGTCGAGATATGATTTGCACCATTCGAGCGCTAAGTTGCAGATGCCTTTTTCCATCAGACGGCCTAGGAGGATCTCATGGTTTACTGAATCGAACGCTGCTGCTATATCCAGGAAGATTAGTACAACGCCTTGCTGTAAGTTGTCTATGGTGGTGAGAACATCGTTGAAAAGAGTGGTAAGTAGAGTCTCAACACCATGGAACTCTCTGAAACCGTGTTGTGCATGGTCCAGGGGGGCTGCAGAATCTATATGGTCTTGGATTTGTCTTTGTGCTTCTTTCTCAAAGATCTTTGCCAGTAGGGGGATGCTGGCTATTGGTCTGTAAGAATCAGGCCGTTTAGGGTCTAGTTTTGCGTTTTTTAGTAGAGGTCTAATGGATGTGAGCTTTAAAGCAGATGGGAAAGAGCCAGTTGTAAAAGAGCGGTTAATTAGTCTAGCAATGAAAGGGCTAAATGAGCTTCGGAGATCCTTTATCCAAAAGGCAGGGCATGGGTCGGTTTGTGCAGTCGATGTGTTGAGTGAGGCGATTGTGTCTTCAATGTGTTTAACTGAGGGTGTAGTGAGTGAAGTTAGGGGTGTTATGCAAGTTGTTTCATATGCGGTGGTTTTGGAGAGTTCATCTGTTTGTAGAAGTTTCGATTGTAAGTAATCAGCAAATTCCTGTGGGTGGATATCTTCTTTTTGTTCAGAGGATGGTTCTTTTGCTAGTGATTTGACCAGGTTGAAAAGGTCCCGCGGTTTGTTCAAAGATCTTTTGAGCATATCATTGTGGTATTGTTTCCTTGTGGTTGTGATTGCATTGCGGTGGGATGTAAGGTGTTGATTGTAGGCTGCGTGATCATCGCTGGAGAGTGAGCGGCGCCAGCGTTTTTCCAGTCTTCGTAGATGGGAAAGTGAGGACTGTAGTTCAGGGGAAAACCATGGCGCAGGGGTTCTTTTTTTTGGTGTTATGTTCTTTTTGGGAGGTAGTAGAGCAATGGTATTGAGGTTGTTGAACCAGGCGGTAACAGACTCATTAAGGTTAGGTACTGTGTTGTTTAGCAGTGACTGGGTACTTGATAGTATGAGTTCTCTATTGAAAGGTCGGAAACCTCTTGTTGTTCTATATGTGTTGACTGGATTTCTGTTGCTACGAAGATGATTGTTGCTCAGAGGGATTTGTAAGATTATAAGCTTATGGTCTGACCATGGTACATTGGTGATCGACTTTACAATTTTGCAGTTCTGCTCGGAGACAGCTTGGGGAGCGAAGACCATATCAAGAACGTTTCCTTTAGTGTGTGTGGGCTCTGTGATAAGCTGTTGATATCCAAGGTCTTTGATGGCGTTGAGGAGTGAGGATGACTGGTTTTGCTGCAGTGAAGGGAGGTTGAGGTCTCCCATTATCCAGTTAGTGGGGTGGGGGTTGCTGGTATTGGCAGCTAGGTCTAATATAGTGGAAAGTTCATCCGGCGAACTTGAGGGGGCTCTATAAACTAGGTTGATGGAGCATTGTTTGTTCATTATGGTGATTATATCTAGGTTGCTTGTACTAAGGGAGCTGGTCATGTTAAAAAGGAGTTCAGACTTGGTGAGTATTAGTGCTCCTCCTCCCTTCCTGTTTTCTCTATGGGTTGTGTGTATAGAGAAGTTAGGTGGAGTGAGTTGGTTTATGAGGACATTGTCTTCTTTAGATAGCCAGGTTTCGGTGATCATGAGTGCATCCAGATTGTGAAGGGTAATTATGTCTAGGATTACAGGCCATTTTTTTCGAATTGAGCGTGCATTTATGAGAGCACATCTTAGGTTTTGTGGGAGTTGGGGGTGGTGTTGTTTAGTGTTGTTGTTTTGGTGTATTGCTATATGGATGAGGTGAGAGTGTCGTATACGAGCTTCCTTATCTGGCTGATGATAAGGGTTGTTAGACCATTGTTTTCCGTGATTCTTAAGGATCGGTATATAATTGGTGGGGGGAGAGTAGGCAAGGGAGGTCCCTAGCCAGTCTGTGAGGAGGAAAAAACTGAGAAAGGTGATGAGGTGGAGAGCCATTCTAGTTTCTTAGTTAGGGAAGTGTGTGAGGTTCTTATATTATTGGGAGGGAGTTTATAGCATAAACTATAGTAAATGTAAACTTACTAAATGCAGTATAGAAAGGCTGTGTTAAGGTGTGGTTCAATATATCAGTGATATATCAGTATATAATATGCAGTGGTATGGTACAGTATATACAGTGATATAATAATACAGAGTATAATATGCGGTGAAATGGTACAGTATATAGTATATGGTACAGTGTATGGTATAGTATATGGTACAGTATACAGTATATAGTATGTAGAGAGGGTGCTGACAACAGTCTGACTACTACTGACACCGATTATGGTTATGATAAAAGTGTAACTGCTAAGATGAGTACTACTGAACTTTATGATACTACTGGCGACAGTATGGTTTAGGGAGAGGTATGACTACTGGAGAGAGTATATGTTTATGGTGGAGATATGGATAAGGTATGATTACTGACAACAGTATAGGTTGGGGGAGGGGTATGGCTACTGACAACAGTATACGATTATGGAAAAGATTATGGTATGACTACTGGCAACAGTATGAGACACAGTTGAATGCAATCTTTTGAGTAACACGTTGTATTGTACTTGCTGTGAGATCCTATGGTGGTCGCATTGGAGCAGGTGAAAAGTTTTTCTTATGGGTTTGTGCAGGCTGTGGATTGCTTTCGTTGCTGTTTGTTGGGGTCTTCAGGATCCTTCCTAGGGGCCTTTGCCTAAGGGCCGTGCCAAAGGGCCCTCTGGCGAGGCCCTCAGGCGCGGGCCCGACAGGCGCGGGCCCGTCTGACGGCGGCTGCTTTTCTTTTCGTGTAGGCTCCGCCTCCCACAGTCCCGATTGGACCGGAGGCTCCTGAGCAGGGAGGATGGCTGGATCCTGCTCAGGTGTGCTCTACCCGTTCGGGGAGCACGGAGCAGGGGAAGATGGAGGAGAGAGCTTCCTTCCGACGACGGCTGCTTTTCGTTTCGTGTAGGCTCCGCCTCCCACAGTCCCGATTGGACCGGAGGCTCCTGAGCAGGGAGGATGGCTGGATCCTGCTCAGGTGTGCTCTACCCGTTCGGGGAGCACGGAGCAGGGGAAGATGGAGGAGAGAGCTTCCTTCCGACGACGGCTGCTTTTCGTTTCGTGTAGGCTCCGCCTCCCACAGTCCCGATTGGACCGGAGGCTCCTGAGCAGGGAGGATGGCTGGATCCTGCTCAGGTGTGCTCTACCCGTTCGGGGAGCACGGAGCAGGGGAAGATGGAGGAGAGAGCTTCCTTCCGACGACGGCTGCTTTTCGTTTCGTGTAGGCTCCGCCTCCCACAGTCCCGATTGGACCGGAGGCTCCTGAGCAGGGAGGATGGCTGGATCCTGCTCAGGTGTGCTCTACCCGTTCGGGGAGCACGGAGCAGGGGAAGATGGAGGAGAGAGCTTCCTTCCGACGGCGGCTGCTTTTCGTTTCGTGTAGGCTCCGCCTCCCACAGTCCCGATTGGACCGGAGGCTCCTGAGCAGGGAGGATGGCTGGATCCTGCTCAGGTGTGCTCTACCCGTTCGGGGAGCACGGAGCAGGGGAAGATGGAGGAGAGAGCTTCTGTTTCAAGAACAACTGATGCCAAGATTAAGGAAGGCATTTTTATGGGTCCCCAAGTCAGATATGTCATCAATGACAAGCAGTTTGAAGATCTGCTAGCGGGGCCTGAGAAAATCATATGTAAGGCATTCGGGGATGTTGTTGAGAATTTTCTTGGCAATTACAGGGCACCAAACTACATCCAGCTGGTTGAAAACATGGTTCAAGCATATAAAACCATGAAGTGCAACATGTCGCTGAAGATTCATTTTCTGAATTCACACATGGAATTATTTCGTGCTAATCTTGGTGAAGTCAGCAATGAACATGTTGAAAGGTTTCACCAGGACATTGCAACGATGGGAAAAGCGGTATCGGGGCAATTGGAACCCACCAATGCTGGCCGCTATTGTTAGACACTAAGACAAGATGCATCAGATACTGAGTACAAATGAAAATCAGGGGCAAAACAGTTTTAGTTCAGGAGAACTAGTGTAGTATGTCATCATCACCATTTAATTAAACATGCTAAATTATGTCAAAATTTAATTTCATGTTTCTTCAAATTCCTATGTAATACAGTCAGTCTGAAATAATATTTGTGTTCAGCTTGAAGCTGTCTATCATAATCACCAAAACGTTTTCTGGAAGCAAAACATTTGAACAAATTTGTTGTCCGGTGGCTATCGAACCATTTTTTTTAATGTTTGAAAATTTTATTGTTATTTAATATTTATATCCTTATTTATTTATTTATTTATTTTATTTATTTTTATTTATTTATCTATTTCTTCTATACCGCCCCTTCCAGAGATCAGGGGCGGTTTACATGGAACAAGTAAACAAATTTGTATACTAATGTATACATTACATGGAACAGAGATTTTTTTAACTTTATACAGATAATAGTTATTATATTACACGGAACAGAGATTTATAACATTGTAACTTTATACAAATAACTGTGCATTAATATTTGCAATATTAGTTATTATTTAGAGAATAATTCTTATAGCAGGGTGCCCAGGAGAGTAAAAGGGTAAGCAGGTGCCTATTTTAAGTCTGTTATAAAGACACATAGAGCCTGATTCCCTAAGGGGCACATCTGGGCTGTCTGGATGGCCATGAGCAGGACCAGCCGCTTTGGACCCAATTCTGCATCGTGGAGACCAGATGTTCCTGCTGGCGCAGAATCGGGTTCTGCAGCCCCACAAGTCGCCTCTCAGATTCGGGCCCATAGGCACCTATTTATCTTTATAAGAGAGTAAGTTAAGTGGGAGGAATGGCACCTTAAAAGCTGGTGTAGACATCTACCCCTGCTCTATAGCAGATGCAAATGAATGTGTGTTAAGTACATTCATTTGCATCTGCTATAGAGTGAGGTGTTCAATGCATGTACTTGAACTCCACCTATGCTCCACTCAGACTACGCCTCTGGCTACACCTACTGGCAAAGTTCTGTATTCATGTCAACATATGTACTGTTAAGCCAGTCAGTATTTTATACGAAGCCCTTAACATGCCACATATGCATGTTAATGACTTTATAAAATTAACAAAAATTATGGAAAAAACTTTTACTTGAAATAACTTTTCAATTTTGTCAATGTATGCAACAAACGTTATGCCAAAGCAAACTTTCATACAGATAATGAGTAAACACTAATGTACAAAAGCAACAACAGGGCTCATATATAGGCAATTTCATTTCATTTGTAAATTCAATGCCCGTCTCATCATCTCTCCAAAGTTGTCACTATTTCGTGCTTTTTTAGTATTTGCAATTAAAAAGTCCTCCTTCAACCATAGAAATTGAAAGTTATCTTGTCATGGCACCAAAGGCACCAAAGATTCCAATGGAAAACTAAGGACCTATAGGAAAACTGTTTTGTTTAACTCCTTGATTAAAACAGGTTATGTCTGGGTGGGGCCATTGACAAGATGACAGAGCTGCAAACTGGGCCCTCAGAGCCTGAAGGGCCAGTCCCTTTCTGATCCCTTGTGGAGGATACTCTGTATAGATGAAATGGTGATCCATCAGGATGAAATAGCCAAAACCTTGCAATTGTCATCTCAGATTGCCCAACTCAAGCACTAATAGCACTCAATTCTTTCAAGTTTATATCAAGAAAGAAAGAATCATTAGTAAAACTGATTGTATGTCATTTTCAAAAAGAGAAACCTTCTATCCCAAGCTCTTTATCATGAGGATTCAACAGATTTCTGAGTAATCTCCCTATGTACAGTAGCAGTCTTGTTATAGAGTTCTCTTTGTCAGAAAGCCCTCTAATTGCGACCCTCAAAAAAAAAAAATCCAAGCTGATGCTAGATTCCTCAACCCTATGTCAGAGTAACGATATGTTAGGATAGAGTAGGGGTTCTCAACCCACTCCTCAGGACACACCTAGCCAATCAGGTTTTCAATATAACCAGAATGAATATGGATGATAGAGATACAATGGAGGCAGCTCATGCAAATCTCTCATATATATGCATTGTGGTTATCCTGAAAACCTGACTAGCTAGATGTATCCGAAAGACTAGGTTGAGAATCCCTGGAATAGAGTAATCTATTGTGTTGAATGCTGATGACAGGTCTAATAAAACCACGAGAAAAGCTTGTACCGTACTTTGTCAGCATTTGTACAAATGTCATTCATAACAGAAACCAAAATGGTTTCCATGCTGTGATTCTTATGGAAGACTGACTAGTATGAATCCAGAATTTTATAAATAGATATATAGTCAGCTGATATAAGCCATATGTTCTGTAATTTTTCCTAAAAACAGCAAATTAGTTACTGGGAAATTAGAATTCAGTAATGGTGTATCATTACCAGCTATCTTCAAAATAGGACATATTTGCTTTGTGACCCTCAGCTAACCATAGTCTTTTCGAGTTGTGACTGTCTCTCCATGTGGGTTACTTCAGTGATTTATATTCATCTTCTTACCACTAGGGATTCTCTGTGTATCTTATGCTTTATTTTTTTTAAATTCTGTTTCTATTTTTTTCTTTATCATCTCTGCTGGGAGAGCATTTCAAAAATTCAGCATCCTTGCTGTGAAATATATTTTCTGATGTTTGAGCCTATATTCTGGAGCATCATATTGTGACCCCTATTTCTAGAAATGTTTTCCATTTTAAATGTTTGCTTCTTGAGCATTATTAATACCATTTAGGTATTTAAGGGACATGTTTACTAACTACCCACAATCCTTTTATTTCTATGGGCATGATAGTATTTAGTACACTAACCTCATTAATGTGCATTAAAACCTGTTAAGTAGTGTTTTAGAAAAGATGTCCAAGTCAAATTGAGTTTCTCTAGGGCAGAGCGTGCTGAGAAATGACAGGGGCATCTATGTCTCCACCTGATTTTAGTAACATACATGTCCCTCACATAGACGTCTGCGTCAGCGGCCACATAGATGTCCTTGTCAAAAAACCTGGGGCAGGGACATCCATCTCATGAAGCTGGCATGTGCAGACATCCTGTGGTATAGAAAAATGAAAACATGAGCTGTCATTCCCCGTCAGTGTTTGATATTGATATGGAAAATATAGGAAACATGAGCGGACCTCCTTCTCTACACCCTCCAAATGTCTTACAAAACGAGCACTTTTCCGATGCCTATTTGTGCCTTAAGAAAGGATAAGCTTGGATGTGGCTCAGTATGTCCAGGGCATTCTTGAAATTGGCTGAGGGCATCAAAGTTCTGAGAACATCCTGGACACACTTACTACACGGCCCTATTCAGACTTGGATATCCTCGCCTTGTGGATGTCCACAGAACTGACTTCTAAAATGGCTTTGGGGATGTCTCCATGCTTTGGATGTTTCAATGTCTTTCTTAAGGCATCCAAAACACAAATAGGGATTTTAAAATAACCCCCTTAGTAAACATGCCCCTAAATGTGTCTATCATATCCCCATTTCTCCTGTCCTTTAGAGTATGCATTTAGATCTCTGAATATCATCTCTTCTGACTTCTGATGTAGACCCCACACTATTTTGCTTCCTTGAGATTATCAAACATAATCACTACAAAATTCATCTTCTGGTCAGTAGTTCCTTGTCTGCCATCATATAAGTATTCCTTTGCATTATTTTTATGTATATGCATGATTTGTGCATTGAATTTTAGCTGACAAGCATTTAACTACTCCCGAAGCTTTCTTAGATCACTTCTAATTTTGTCTACTTCCTTGGGGGTATCCACTGCTGCAGAACATAGTATCATCAGCAAGAAAGATACTTTTTGCCTGTATAATATCATTCACAAAGATACTGAAAAGATTGGGCTCCAGGATTAATCACTGAAGAACTCTACTAATCTCTGTTTCCTCCACAATATGATTTCCATTTAATGCCACCTTCTGTCATCTATCACTTAACCAGTGTCTCATCCAAACCTTTAGCTTGGGACACTCTCTAAGCTGCATAGTTCATGCATAGGTTCTTTTTAGAACTAATTTGATACTAGCGTATTGACTTAGGGGGTGAATGCTATACACTGCCATGTGGAAGGTTCTCAGTTCAGTCTCTGAATCTGATCTTCTGCTCCCCTGATAGGCCGAGGATACTCTGAAGGCAATGGTTCTAGCACCCTTTCTGGGACAAGAGGTTGGAAGTGAAGGTAGAGGTAGGTTGTTGCTGTTAAGTACCGTTGAGTTTGTGCCAACTCATGCCGACCCTCTAGATATTTGTCATAAACTGTATTTGATCTTCAGTCAGGTGTTGAATTGTTGATAGAGTGTTGTCCATAGCTGCTGTTATTGTATCCATTAATCACATTGCTGGCCTTTCTCTTTTGCACTGACCTTCAACCTTGCCAAGCATGATATCTTTCTCGAATGATCTCTCTCTTCACATGATGTGTCCAAAGTAGAAAAGTCAAAGGCTTGTTATCTGAGCTTTTTTTTAAATTTTTTCTTATTAGAGTTTACCAATATGAAACAAAAACATATACAGATCCAAAACATCAAGCATACTCAGAGGAAAAGGAAATAACATAGCACCACAAAAACCATAACAATTACAAAAAAAAGACTAACATCTCTGAATGCAAATTCCCTATTTAAAATAATTAGGGGGAAATCAAGTCATAGTTCAAAAATAAACAACAAAGGAAATAATAAGACCAGAAAGATACCAAAACTTTCCCCTCCAATTTAATCTACCCAAAACTGAATTACTCCTTACACATTCCAGCGGATATCAATTGAGAAAGCAAAAGATAGTAAATAATTATCAACTATTCATTTACTCATGTTCATGGGCCTGAATCAATGCTTGCAATTGTGAAGGTTCAAAAAATACATAATCTTTACCTAAATATTTAATTAAACACCTCTGAGGATACTTTAAGAAGAAGGTCATACACAGTGACAAAGCCGTAGGCTTCAACTGTAGAAATCCCCTCTGAATTTTCTGTCTTTACAGACACATCAGGATACTCATGTATAATATGACTATGAAAGGATGTTAACCTCTCTTTGAAAAAAAGCAGTAAAGACTCTCCTTATCCAAGAGACTTTGAAAGGTGGCCACCAGAGTAACTCTGTTAGTGGACTCCTGAACCAAAGTCTCTAAGAAAGCAGTCAAATCCCCATCTGGAAGCTGAACCAAGCTACCACGTCTAACATTTTTAAATGAAGAAACTACATTATAAGCATTCAAGATAGTAGCTAGCTGATCAGCCTCCAGATGCAATACATTTAAAAAAATAATTATTCAACCTTTCTGTAGCAGAAATCATATTACAAAAGGAAAATTCACAAATCAAAGATTGCATACATTCAAAGAGTTTTCCAGCCTTTCAAATTTACTTTCCAATACTAAATTACCCTTCAACATAGCACTGTTCATCCCTTCCAGTGCCAAAATTCTCCTCTCATTGTCCCCTGAGACCTTAACTCCCCCTCAAGAGAGGCCAACATATTATCAGTTTCTCCAGAAAATTTACAGAATTGCGAGAGACAACCAGACAGAAGCATCCATCTTGGCCATCATTCTACACATTTCTAAGTTAGTCACTTCTCTTGAGTGAGTCATAGGAATTGGGGATTCACTCCCAAAGCCCTGGTAAATACCATGGGCTTTAAGGAAAAAGCTTTTACAGAGTTACCAACTCCATCACTCATTTTATCAGGGGTCAGTGCAGAAGACACACCTCTTACTGCTAACCCAGATACAAAGGTGTCACTATTCTGTCCATGGGTACAGATCAAACCAACTTGACTTTCCCTCCTCCCCACTGGAGTGAAAACCAAGTTGACTTTACCTGGACTCATTGCTGGATGAAGAAGTGGTGAGTGGGAGTCCAGACTTTAGGAGGGAACCTCCGGATTCAACAGATTTGCTTTAAAAGCAGCTGACCCTGAGTCAAGTAAAATTTTGCCCAGCACCAGGATAGAGGAGTCCATAGGTCCCTGGGCAGATACCTGAACCCCAGAAATACTGTCCTTCAATTTTGCCTTCCTCTTCCCAATAACAGCAACTCTCAAAAGACAGTACATGGAATGTAGGATCTCCTCTCCCTCAACTCTATCCTTCCAAGCTCCTCAGTTGGCTCCAAAGAGGATCCAAAGGCAAACATTCCCCTATATTCATGCCCCTTCAGTCATGTGACCATAAGCCACATATCGCAGCAAGGAATTGCTAGATATAGCCGCAGGACCGGAAGTGACATCACAGGTGTGCCTCTGGCATCTCTGAGGTACAAAACAGGCAGGTACCAGTCCATTGGGTTCCCACTAAGCTTCCTTTTCACTTGGCCCTTAGGTATTTAATACTCAGTCATGGACTAGTATTAGCAAAGAATTTTTAGTTTACATTAAAAAAAACTGCAGGTAGCTTTCCGTTTAAATTTAAAACCCAGCAGAGGGCTTTCAGTTTAAATTCAGAACCCAGCAGAGAGCTTTCTGGTTAAATTTAAATCCCAGCAGAGAGCTTCTAGTTTAAAATTAATACTTAGTCAGGGCCTAGCATTAGCAAAGAGTTTTAATTTAAATCAAATCAGAATATAACTAAGCATATAAAGAAAAACAGGGTCAGTATTCTTTGAGCAATAAATTGTTCCTAGAGACCTTTACAAGGATGCCTTCTAGATAGGGGGCAAGAGACCTGTGAAATTGTTTTAAATAGGTGTTAAAGCCAAGGGACAGATCAAAGGGACATTTTGAAAGACTTACCCTATCAAAGCAAGGGTTGTGTGAATCACTTAGAAGCACAGGAAAAGGTACTGCTTAGCAGCCAACTTTTAATAAGTCTTCTTTCCCTCCCTCCCTCCCTAACTCTAACCCTCCCCTGGGATAATCCTAGCTTTATAGGTGCTTAAATCTCTTAAAGGAAAGGAGGTGCCATATTCACTCTCAGATGCAGCTGTTTATCCTCATGAGGCATACATTAAGGACCTGAGATTAATTAATCTTGAGGTGAACAAAGTCCATTAAAAGTATTAGGAAATGTACATAAGACGGGGGCCCTTTCAAGATGGCGGCAGCAGTCTTAGCGGTGTGAGGACGTTTTTCTTCTATGGGCAGGAAACGTAAAGGCAAAACGGGGCCGTTGCCCTCACTGCCCCTGGGTGCCTCGACGCCTGTTACTGCAGTAACTGGCCCTATTGACGCTTACTTACAGCGTTCCGCTCCGAATTCCGTTAAAGCGGGTGGAGAGTGCCGAGCTGCGGTTTTGCCGGAATCGGGTGGTTCGGCGTCTGCTTCGGCGATATCCTTCTCCCCCGTGTTGAGTCCTGCGCCGAAGGTCCCACGCAGCTCCCTATTGCCGGAAGGCTTCCTGGAAGTGCTCTCTTCTGCGACGACAGGAGATGGTGAATCTTCACGAGGGCCAGGAGAGGGAGGGCTGGTGGAGCGCGATCAGCAATCTGGTGGCGTGAGTGTTTCCTTACAATCTCGGCGAGAATCGGAGGTGCCTCGGCAGAGGGAACAGCTGTCTCTGCGGGACGAGTCGACCTGCTGGTGCCTATGGAGGCTGAAGTTTGCATCCCGACTCAGGGTTGACTTTTACATTACATCGTCCTACTGACTTTACTTTAGAAACAATATGGAACGCTATAGCCTCTTTGGGTGAAGCTTTACTCCCTCAGTTTTCCTCTTGGCTTCTCAGGTGAAATCTGTGACGACCTCTGTTACGGACTTAGAAAGGAGACTTCAGAAGTTACTGTGACTGTGGGGGGCTTACAAAATAGAGTTGTTAATGTGGAGGATCAAGTTGATGTCTTTAAGAAGAATTTTTCTGTCAGTACAATATAGAATGGAACATTGGATAATCTTTCTCGGGCACATAATTTGCGTATTGTAAATTTTCCCAGGGTTCCTTCTGTTTCTCCAAGAGATATGTTTCAGGAATATCTACGTGAAACACTGGGGGTATCTCCTGATTTAATGCCCCCTTTGGTTAAGATCTATTACCTCCCTAAGGGGAAGAGAATAACTGGTGGGGACCTAGGGATTGGCTTGGGTCAAGGGGAAGGTTTGAATATCACGGATCTGATAGAGAATTCTGGGATTAACTCTCAGGAGTCTTCCACTTTACTTATTACATTTGCTCTATTGTCAGATAAAGAGTGGATGTTGAGGTTATTCTTTAGGAAAAGGAAGCTTCCCTTCAGGGGTATGGCTGTCCGTATGTACCCTGACTTGGCTCGTGACACCCAAAAAAGACGCAGGGAGTTTCTCCTGCTTCGTTCTGGAGTTTTACAGCTGGGAGGGCTTGTCTTTCTTAAGCACCCTTGTAAATGCCTGGTGAGATACCAGGCGGTTTCCTATATTTTTTATGAGCCCTCTCAGCTGGTAGCCTTCATTAGTGCTAAGCGGCCAGACTCTATAAGTGATCCTCCTTAGCTCACAATATGAATTGTTCTGAATTTGACTGCTGCCGTGTTTCTTACGCATTTGGTATAGTTTAATGTTAATAAGAGTTCCCCTTGTATGGTGGGCTAGTGGGGTTGGCATTTATGTATATTTTCTTTATTGGGCATGGACTTGTAGTAGAGCCGTGTATAATTTCTATTTTGATATTTGTTCTGTTTTCTTTTTGTCAACCTGTTTCCGCAGGAAAGAACTATGTTTTCTTTCTTGATTATATTATAAAATTTCATAAATAAAAAATTTAAAAAAAAAAAAGTATTAGGTATAGTTTTATTAGTATAAGTATCCTCAGCAAACCTAAATAAGTAAACAACTTAAATACATAAATACAACCTTAAAACTAAGATGCAGACAGCAGTCCAGCAGCGAGATAAGGGCTTTTCAGTCTTTTGCATTGAATGTCACATGTTCCCTGTAAAATAGTTCTCTGTGTGCTGTGCTTTCCTGTCTAATCAATGTGTTTATACCTCAAAAATTTCCTGTCATGATTTGACAATTTCCAATCTGTAATCAAACCGCTGCTGATCGCTGGAAGTAGCGGTATACAAATGTATACTAAATAAATAAAATAAATAAATAAATGTATGATTTTCTCCCAGTTGGTGAGTGGTCTTTCATGTGCACTAGGTGCATGGAGCTCTTTGCTTTCAGGGAAAGGATCCATTCTCTGGATGCTAGAGTAGCAGACTTGGAGGACATAAGGAAGACAGAGATGATGTCAAATGATGTCAGAAAAACACGTAAAGACACCTCTGAAAGGGCCTTCTCTTTTGCTGCACCTTCCATCTGGAACTCTCTACCTAATGAGCTGAGAGCAGCTCAGGACATCAATGACTTTAGAAAGCAACTGAAAACATCTTTGTTTATAGAACACTACGGTCATGCAATTAACTAACTTAATTTGTCTGGAATGTAAATCATATACATATTGTATAATAGCTCACATTATAGTATAGCTCACTATGTAGATAATGCAACTCACTCTAACACATTATACCATAACTTTAACTTTTATTTCTTTACATTTTCTCACTAATACTCTTAATATCTTTGTTTGTAAGACCGCTTTGATTGTATGATAAGGCGGTATAGAAATCCAATTAAATAAATAAATAAATAAATACAGGGATGTAGTACTGAAGTCCCACCTCCAGTCTGGCAACATCCCTGTTGCCATGGAGAAGAGAGGTCACATTTATTTTATTTATTTATTTAATATCTTTTCTATACTGCGCTCTTTAAAATCAGTGCGGTTTACAGGCAAACAATAACCTGTACAGTGCGGTGGAAACCTACACTGTACTGTACATTACAATGAACAAGTGGTGTAGCTTGGGACTAACATGGGTAACTATATACAGGCTGGGCACTCAGGTCACAAATACAGTATTGACCAGAGTTGCTCAGCAACTATTTACAGGAATAGATAGCTATATACATGTTGCTATTTACAGGTTATACAGTTGTGCTAGTGGCGTTGCTTCAGTGTGACATGGGGTGTGCAGGGGCGCTGCCCTGGTGGTTGGGTATGTCTGATTGTGGTTTATCACTAGCCTGGGAGTAGTGTAGGAGGAAGAGGTAGTGTTTCAGTGCCTTCCTAAACTGGGAAAGGTCTGTAATGGACCAGATGGTGGTTGGGAGGGCATTCCAGCTTGTGGGTGCATAGAACACAAAGGCTCTGTTCCTTGTTGCTTGCGAGCATTTTGTGATTGCATTTGGAATTACTAGTGTGTTGACAGCGAATGACCTTCTGAATCTGTTGGGGGAGTGGGGTGGACGAGGTCCTTGAGTGAGGCGGAGGAGCAATTGTTGATGAAAGGAGAACATCATCCTGGTGCGGCAGGAAGTGATCTTGTAGCTAGGACCTGTCCTTCAGGTAATGTAAAACCCTCTCGCACCGAGGAGGTTTCTCAAGGGCCATGTGCCCATGAGGGAAGAGTTAAAACAGCTGTTATAGTTGGTGATTTGATCATAAGGCATGTAGATAGCTGGGTGGCTGGTGGACATGAGGATCGCCTGGTAACATGCCTGCCAGGTACAAAGGTAGCGGACCTCATGTGCCACCTAGGCAATGTCTTAGATAGTGCTAGGGAGGAATCTGCTGTCTTGGTACATGTTGGTACCAATAACATAGAAAGTGTGGTAGGTAGGTTCTGGAGGCCAAATTTAAGCTTTTAGGTAGGAAGCTGAAATCCAGAACTTCCAGGGTAGCATTCTCTGAAATGCTTCCTGCTTCATGCACAGTACCCAAAAGGCAGGCAGATCCCTGGAGTCTCAATGCGTGGATGAGATGATGGTGCAAAGAAGAGAGTTTTGGATTTCCTAGGAACTGGTGAACATTCTGGGGAAAGGAAGGGCTTTTCCGAAGGGATGGGTGCCACCTTAAATGATATGGAATCAGGCTGCTGGCATTAACCTTTAAAAAGGAGATAGGGCAGCTTTTTAACTAGATAATAGGGAAAAGCTGACAGTCATTCAAGAGCACATGATTCGGAACAATGTATCCTTGAAGGATACCAGCAGAAGATTAAAGTTAGCGCATACTGACAGAGAGGTTCCAATAAAGACAAAAGTAATGCAAATGCCTTTGCAGAGAGAGCTTAAAGATTCAAAATTACCCCTGCCTACCAATAATCAGATTAATATGAATAAAACACAGCCTCTAAAATGCTTGTATGCAAATGCTAGAAGTCTAAAGAATAAGATGAGAGAGTTAGAATATATGGCACTAAATGAGAGGTTAGATATGATTGGTATCTCAGAGACATGCCAGAAGGATGTCAACCAGTGGGACACTGTGATACCTGGGTACAAACTATATCATAATGATAGAGCACATCAAATTGGTAGAAGGGCTGCACTCTTATGTTAGAGAGGGCATTGGGCCACAAAAGATTAAAGTTTTGCTGGAAACAAAATATGCTGTAGAACCTCTATGGATTGAAGTTCCATGTAAAAAGGGGAAGGGAAAGGCGATGGCAGTGGGGTGTACTATCGATCACCTGGCCAGAATGAACAAATGGATGATGAAATGCTCAAAGAAATCAGGGAATCTAACAAAGGTTACAGAACAGTAATAATAATGGGTGATTTTAATTACCCTGGTATCGACTGGGTCAGTGTCACAGCAGGGCATGCTAGGGAGATAAAGTTTCTAGATGAAATAAATGACTGCTTCATGGAACAGCTGGTTCATGAACCAACCAGAGGGGAAGCCATTTTGGACCTAGTCTTAAGTGGAACACATGATTTGGTGCAAGAGATAAGGGTGTTGGGGCCACTTGGCAATAGTGATCATAGCATGAACACATTTGATTTAATAAATGGAGGAGGGATGGCAAGGAAATCCACAGTACTACCTAGAAACATAGAAACATGATGACAGAAAAAGACCACATGGCCTATCTAGTCTGTCCTTCCATAACAACTACAATAGTCCACTTTTTACCTTTAGAGATCCTCTGTGTTGGTCCCATGCTTTTTTGAATTCAGTTACTGTCCTCATCTGTACCACCTCCACTGGGAGACTATTCCATGGATCCACTACTCTTTCTGTAAAGAAATATTTCCGCATATCACTCCTGAATCTATCTCCCTTCACCCTCATCCCATGTCCCCTCGTAGCAGAACTTGCTTTCAAATGAAAGAGGCTCTCTCCCTGAACATTTATGCCACGGAGGTATTTAAACATCTCAATCATATCACCTCTATCCAGCCTTTCCTCTAAGGTGTACATATTAAGATCCTTAAGTCTGTCCTCATATGCTTTATAATGAAGCCCATTAATCATTTTAGTAGCAACCCTCTGCACTGACTCCATCCTGTTCACATCCTTTTGAAGGTGCGGTCTCCAGAATTGCACACCATACTCCAAATGAGGTCGCACCAAAGACTTATACAGAGGCATTATCACCTCCTTTTTTCTGCTAGCCATTCCTCTCCGTATGCACCCAAGCATCCTTCTAGCTTTTGCCGTCACCTTTTCTACCTGTTTAGCTACTTTAAGATCATCAGACACAACTACGCTCTTCTTTAGTGGACAAAAGTACTTCACCTCCTATACTGTATTGCTCCCTTGGATTGCTGCAGCCCAAGTGCATGACCTTACATTTTTTAACATTAAATCCCAGCTGCCAAATTCTAGACCATTCTTCAAGCTTAGCTAGATCCCTCCTCATGTTATCTACACCTTCCTGGGTGTCTACTCTATTGCAGATTTTGGTATCATCTGCAAAGAGACAAACCTTACCCGACAGCCCTTCCGCTATATCACTAACAAAGATGTTAAAAAGAATCGGACCAAGGACAGATCCCTGGGGCACACCACTGGTAACATCCTTCTCCTCCTACCTTTTAACTTTCAAAAGGGAGACAATCATAAAATGAGGAAAAAAACTAAAAAGAGCAGTTGCAAAGGTTAAAGATTTACATCAAGCATGGATGTTGTTTAAAAATGCTATCTTGAAAGCCCAAACCAGCTATATTCCACACTTTAAGAAAAGTGGAAGTCAAAAAAACTGCCAGCATGGTGAGGTCAGAGAGACTGTTGATGCCAAAAAAGCATCTTTCAGGAAATTGAAAAAGGAGCCAAATGAAGAAAACTGGAAACAACATAATCACTGGCAAGTTAGATGCAAAACATTGATAAGGGAGGCAAAGAGAGAATTTGAGAAGCTTGCTGTGGAAGCAAAAACGTTTAATAAAGACTTTTTCAAGTACATTCGTAGCAAAAAACCTTTGAGTCAGTTGGATCATTAGATGAGAGAGGGGTAAAAGAGAAACTAAGAAGGGACAAGGCCGTAACAGAGAGCCTGAACAAATTCTTTGCTTTGGTCTTCACTGAGGAAGATATAGGGATGTTACCCATGACTGAAATGATATTTAAAGGTGATGCCACAGAAGAATTGAAAGAAATATTGATACACCGGGAAGATGTGTTACAACTATCTGATAAACTGAATACTAGCAAATCACCTGGACCGGATGGTATAAATCCAAGGGTGTTGAAAGAACTGAAATATGAGATTTCAGACATGCTATTAGTAGTCTGTGAACTATCATTAAAATTATCTGTAATACCTTTAAGATTGGAGGATGGCCAATGTAAAGCCAAATTTTAAAAAGGGTTCCAGGGGTGATCCAGGAAACTATAGACCAGTGAGCCTGACATCAGTACCAGGAAAAATGCTAGAAACCATTATAAAGAACAAAATTACTGAACATGTAGATAGTCATGGCTTAATGAGAGACAGCCAACATGGATTTAGCCAAAGAAGATCTTGTTTTATTAATCTGTTATGTTTTTTGAAGGTGTGAATAAACAGGCAGACAAAGGTGAGTCAGTTGATATAGGGGCATGTTTACTAAACTGCGGTAACGTTACAGACCACACGTTATGTAACGTTAACAATCGTTAGGTAACATTAACACGTGTTAATGTTACTTAACGATTGCTAACGTCCCCAGCCGTGGTAAATACCGCAGAGGGTGGAGAGAGGGCGGGGGAAGGGGTCAATGGGCGGGGAGTGGGTGGGGAGAGGCTCCCTGCACACAAACGCGCTGAACTGAAGGGCTGAATCCTACCGCGAATGAAAACCTGCCTTTAGATGCACATTTGCAAGAAAGAGAAACTATTTAAATGTCAGCAATGTACAGCATAGACAGGGAGCCCAAGAAATGTGATTGTAGTGCTCCATTTCCAGCAACAGCATAGTGCCCAAGTATGAAAGGCCACTATGGCGATGGTGCAAGTAGGGCATAGGGGGCTGCAGGCGGGACATGTAGCGGGGGCAGTTGGGGCACAGGGTGGACTAGGCGGGCGCCTAGGTGGCACATAGGAACTTAGAAACCGGAAATCAGCATGACAGCAGCTGACAAAGGCCAAACACAATCCACCTACATCTACCTATTCCACCCGAGCTAACAGTTGCCAGGGCTCTGACCTGACATCCCCCCAGCCAACCCTCCCCCAAGCGGAAGGGACAGACTATTGGTAGGCGGTCATGGGAGGGATGTGAGGATGCTCATGTATGCCCTATGCCCCAGACCCCACTCCCTAGACGACCACCTACCCACACAGTGGATGGCCTGGGACTGCGCACTACAAGTACTACCAGCACCGACAGCATATGGCCATGTCAGCATGGCAGGGGGTGTGTGTGCCCGTGCTGGAGGGGGCAGTGGCACCTGCCTGCAGTGGACCTAGGCCATGCCGTGTACTAGTACGTGGTGTGTAGTGCAACATAAAAGGGTCTGGCTAAGGAACAGTACAGGTAGCCCCAGGGGCCACAATGCATCTGTGGCAACAGTGTTGTGCAGTAGACCCAGCCAGTGTGTCCAGAAGCAGAGGGTCACAGGTTCAAGCCCCAACTGTGGTTCCTGCAGAGCATGTCCTTATGTTTTACCCTATAATGCAGATTCAACAGCAACATGTGCAAAGCCCAATCCAGCGGCGAACAGGGGTACAAACACCCACTCACACAGGCTCCACAATCCAAAGATGCATGGAGAGTCAGGCTGTTGGCTCCAGCATTGAGCTGCAGTTATCACCAGGGCACTTCTACTACCTCCTGCACAGTTTAGCAATGTTGGCACTGTGATCAGGGCCATTGTGGCAGGCAGAGTTGCCAACCACTCCTATCTTTGCACAATGCTGCAATAGGAGTGTGTGTGTGTATATGTCTATGCATTGTTTTGTGGCTGCCCACACCTCACCGAGCCCACAATGTCCCACTGTTACCAGCGTTAGCCTGAATATGTGCATAATGAGGAGCAAGGTGTTGTGGGTATGGCCCAGACAGGGCGGATTGGCCAGGATGCATCTTCACAGGGTGTGGGGCAATGGCTGGGACACTGTAGTGCCCAACCACCGCCTGCATGGAAAGAGTGGCCACAGCATGGCATGCTGGAAGGGCATTCACTCTAACTGAGCAGTGACCATGGCATGTCTAGGCTCCCACATAGCGCTCTACCCTATATTCCTCCAGTGATACTTTTGTGTTCCTAGTACTGAGGCTCCAGTTACTGAGATGTCTGCTTGGTGCATATTGTTTCTCTGTGAGTATGCACTATGGACTGGCTAGTTGATTGTCTGCAGTTAGACTGTGCATGGTTGGAGCATCTATTAAGTGCAGTCTGAGTGTACTGTTTGTTGGTGACTAATCAAACAAAAAAGCCCCCAAATTAGTGATGTCCAAATAATCTCTCCAAAAGAAATTATATCACCAAACCCCCTATGAAACTCATTCAACTTTTTTTGTTGGATAATACCGGAAAGGGACATTTACTGAAAACCATGCTCTCCACACGGTTATATCCTATTTAATCATTTTTTTTAAAAAAGAGAACTCAATAAACATTCTCAAAAATAGACATTTGTTACTTAGCTGATTCGAAGAACTAGAGCACGACGTGCACGTTTCGGGTTGAACACCCTGTTTCAAGTGCACTAGTCGTGCTCTAGTTCTTCGAATCAGCTAAGTAACAAACGTCTATTTTTGAGAATGTTTATTGAGTTCTCTTTTTTTTAAAAAATGATTAAATAGGATATAACCGTGTGGAGAGCATGGTTTTCAGTCCATGTCCCTTTCCGGTATTATCCAACAAAAAAAGTTGAATGAGTTTCATAGGGGGTTTGATGGTTTGTTAGTAACTGGCAGACAGTGTTATGCAGCAGTTGGGGTGTTCCAGATCTAACCCCAACATTGCTGCTGGTCTGCCACTGCCCCAGGCACAGGTATGGCTTTGGCCCACCAACCTTGGAGGGCTGTATTAAATCAGCAGGATGGAGGTTGCATCACCAGGGCTGGGGTACCTGTCTCTTACATACAAAAAGGGTGATGTGGGCCCATTGGAGTATGAAGTGTATACCACTTTGACCTTATAAAGACACTGCTACACACACCTCATGCAGGTCTAAAAATTCCTCTGCCCTGATAACAGGTGCCCATGTCAGCCAGACCCTAACACAGGGTACACAATAATCTGGGGGGTGTCTGGTCATAGAGAACCACATGTGACTGCAGGATACAGATGGACACCAAATTACCTTCGGCTGCACTGCAAGGAACACCTGTCACACACTGGTAGCGATAGGGATGTACAGCAGGACCTATCTGTAGCACCACGTGTACTGCGGACCTAGTGCTGGGCACCCATCCTATCACTCAGGGTGAATATAGAACTTGCACAATGGCATGGTCTGTAGCTACACTGTGCCAGTATCACGCATTGTCTGTTCGTCTTTCCAAGCGGAGGTACCGGAGAGGTGCAGACCCCATTTGGTGATCAGCTGTAGACAGCTATTCAGCATGTGCATTGCATCATCAGTACTGGTGGGGTTACCCTATCCTGGCACTCAGAGCAGACAGTTTGTGCGGTGACCTGAAGTCCTTCTGTACCCAGCCATTGCTGTGACATACACCACGGAGGTATAGCCTACTGGTTAATACAATGCCATTCTCGGCAGTGTTCATGGGTTCCATTCCTCATTGTTCCCTCCTCTTATGCCTGTCTTACTCAAATAGTGTGCATGCCTGTAACAGACATATTTTTACAGATCTGTGCTGCCAGCCCATAATACCCATGCCACAATTGCCCACATTCCCTCGGTCCATCTATCTGTGTCTGTCAGCTGTGTAGAGTCCTGGCTGCCTGTGTGGGCTGCCACCCCATATCCTGCACTGCTACCCTTTCCTGCATTGCGCCTCATCGTGCTTGCTTCACCTGTGCCTGATCTGCATGGCACCACCACTCCTCTGTCCACCCATCATTGTAACTATCCTGCCACCCCCGCCTCCACTGGGGGACACGTATTCCCATCGTCTGCCACCAACTGTCTTTCTAGTACTTTACATTGCCAACACCCTGTGCTGTGGTACAGTTGCCCCCACCATGTTTGTCATCAGTACTGGCAGCCACATGGGCTGCCCGCAGATATGGCGGGTCCAGCGGTTCCCAGCTCTCCCTCCTTCACTCACCTGTTCATTGCCTTTCCTGAGTGCTCTATCTAGTGTTGGGGCTACATCTGTCTCTATTCCTCACAGGCCATACATGTCATCCTGCGGCATCTTGCAGCACTTAGGGCAAACTAACCTAGGGCACCGTAACCTTGTTACACCACCTTAACCTATGGTCCATAGCCCAGGGTGCCTTCTAGAGTGCCTTGTCCAGGGGTGCCTACTACGGCGCTTAGCCTAAGGAGCCCTATAGGGTGCCTTATGAGGCACCTTACAAGGCGCCTTACGAGGCACCTTACAAGGCACCTTAACGGGCGCCTTACAAGGCACCTTACAGAGCGCCTTACAAGGCGCTTGTAAGGTGCATTGTAAGGTGCCTTATGAGGCGCCTTGTAACGCGCGGTAGTTTGTAACATGCGTTAGCTGATATGGCTTGCTGTAATGATGCACCGCCCATGCCTTTATATGTGCATCTGCACCTTTACCACTGAACCTAACACGAATGACATTACCGCAGTTTAGTAAACATACCCCATAGTGTATCTGGACTTTCAGAAAGCCTTTGACAAGCTCCCTCATGAGAGACTCTTGGTGAAATTAAAAAGTCATGGGATAGGAAGCAGTATAATATTGTGGATCAGGAGCTTGTTAAAAGATAGAAAACAGATGGTAGGGCTAAATGGCCAATTTTCTCATTGGAGAAAGGTGAATAGTAGAGTACCCCAGGGATCTGTGCTGGGTCCGCTGCTTTTTAACATATTTGGAAAAAAGACCTGTAAATGGGAATAATGAGTGAGGTAATCAAATTTCCAGATGACACAAAATTATGAAAAGCTGTTAAAATACAAGAGGATTGTGAAAAATTGCAAGAAGACCTTGATAAATTGGAAGACTGGGAATCCAAATGGCAGATGACATTTAATGTGGGCAAGTGCAAATTTATGCACCTAGGAAAGAACAACCCAAACTATTGTTACACGTTGCAAGGTTCCACATTAGGAACAACCATCCAGAACAAAGATTTAGGCGTTATCGTGGATAACATGTTGAAGCCCTCCGTCCAGTGTGCAGTGGTGGCCAAGAAAGCAAATAGAATGCTAGGAATCATAAAGAAAGGAATGGAGAAAAAAATAAACAATATTATGATGCTTCTGTATCGTTCCATGGTGGACCGCACTTTGAATATTGTGTGCAATTCTGATCATCATATTTTAAAAATGATATAGCATTATTAGAAAAGGTATAGAGAAGAGTCACCAAAATGGTAAAGGGGATGGAAGGATACCCCTATGAAGAGAGGCTAAAAAGATTAGGGCTCTTCAACCCTGGAAAAGAGACAGCTGAGGTGAGATATGATAGAGGTCTATAAATTAATTAATGGTGTGGAACAGTTAAACGTAGATCGATTGCTTACACCATCAAAATATAGAAAGGCTGGGGGACAAGCAATGAAGCTACAGTGTAACCTATTTAAGGCTAATAAGAGAAAATATTTTTTCACTCAACATGTAATCAAACTCTAGCATTCATTACAGGAAGATGTAGTAAAAGCTGTTAGTGTAGCTGGGTTTAAAAAAGGTTTGGACAAGTTCCTGGAGTAAAGGTACATAAACATTTATTAAAGGGGATCCAGGAAATCCACTGTTTGCCCCAATACAAGCATTGTGGAAGCTTTGTCTTTTGGGGAAACTGCTAGGTACGTGTGGCCTAGACTGGCCACTGTTGGAAACAGGATACTGGGCTTGTTGGAGCTGGGTGGAGCTGTTTGTATTGCGCAATGAGCTGTTGTGGGGAATGTTCAGGAGTGAATTGGTATGGTTAGGGGATTTGGTTAGCTGTTTGACAAGGTTAAAAAGCTCATGCGGGCGGTTAATAGATGCATTGAGTAGTTTTGAGTGGTAATTTCTCCGTGTGTTGTCAATTTTAGTGCAATAGTTGTTCAGCTCATTCATATATCTTTTTCTGTCTAATTCAAATTTGGTTTTTCTCCATCTCCTCTCTATTTTTCTCAGTTCTGTTTTTAGTCTCCGTAAGGTTGAGGGTATACCAGCATACTTCTGTTGGTTTCTCCCTCTTTCCCATGGGGGCTGCAGTTGATTGTGCTGTCTTAGCTATTGTGTTGTTCCAGTTGTCGGTCAATGTATTGGGGTCAGAGTGTCTGGATTGTATGTTTGGTATGACCTTTTTGAGAAAGTTGACTTTATTGAATGGCTTGAATCATCTCCAGTAGTGGAATGTGGTTGATTGTATGTGGTGAAGGTGATGAGACCGTGGTCGAACCATGGTACTGGTGTGGTCCGGGGATTGTTGCTTGCATGGGTGGTTTGAGAGTTGAGGAAGATGAAATCAAGGGTGTTACCCCTCTCGTGCATTGGCGTGTGGATGATTTGAGACAGTTCCATGGATTCCATTGCTTCAAAGAAGGCATTAGCATGTCTTTCTTGGACAGAGGGAAGGTTGAAGTCGCCAAGAATTCCTAGGTTCTTTTTAGTATTGGTGATGTCAGTTACTTACTTGAAAATGTTTGAAAGGTCAGAGTTTGTTGTGGGAACTCTGTATATTAGGCAGATCGTTAGTTGTTGGTGATCATGAGTATGTCTGTTTTTTCTGTGCTTTCAGTTGTATGGTTCTGGAGATGAAGGCTTGTTTTTGCTATTATGGCCACACCTCCACCTCTGTAATGAGAGCGTGAGCAGTGGAAAAGATTGTAGCCATGTAAGGTGAGCTGGTTCATGAGAATAGTGTCTGTTCCAGATAGACATGTTTCTGTTATGCCGAGGATATCAATTTTTTGGGATGTGATCAGGTCTTGATTTATGGGGAGCTTATTTCTTATGGAGCAAGCATTTATGAGCAAGAATTGAAGTAATTGTTTAGTCTTTGGTTTTGTGGGGTTGTGAGAGGTATCTTCTGATATGATTGGAATGGGTGTAAGTCTTCGTCATGGTGCTGACGGCTCTGTGTGGTTCCTGCATCTGGAGGCACGCTGCTTTTAAAGTCCTTGGTGTTGCTGGGGTAGGTCTGATTGGCCTTGTGAAGGGGAGCAGGGGGGCTCTGTCCTTCCGGTTCCCTTCCCCAATGCAGATCAGGGGCTGGAGATGCTGGCAGCTCTGTGTGGTTCCTGTGCCTGGAGCATGCTGCTTTTAAAGATATAGCCGCAGGACTGGAAGTGATGTCACAGGCATGCCTCTAGCATCTCCAAGGTGCAAAACAGGCAGGAACTAGTCCATGGGGTTCCCCCCAAGCTCCTTCTCCACCTGACCCTTTGACAGTGAGTTCCTGCTACCCCCATCATCTGAGCTTCTAAAGAAAGCTAATATTTTGGGGCTTGTTTACAAAGCTGCGGTAGCGGTTTCCGATCGTTATCGGAGCCGCGGCCCCATTGCTTTTAATGGGTCCGCGGCTCCAAAAACGATCCAAAACTGCTACCGCAGCTTTGTAAACAAGCCCCTTTGTCTCTTCTAGTACTGACTGGTTTGTTTTCAGGCAGTCAATAGCATACATAGTATTCTTTGCCAGCACCATAATTCAAAGGCATCGATTTTCTTCCTGTCTCACGTCTTCACTGTCAATTTTCACATACATATGATATTATTGAAAATACCATGGAGTGGCCAATACATGTGCATTGATGTCTACTTTTCCCACCGTTCCATTCCATTTTATTTCCTATCCTCCTGCCTTTTCACACACACGTGTTGATCTCTCTTGTTCTCTCCCCCTCTTTCTTGTCAGCTCCACAAGCATTCACCCCTTCCCCCTCCCTTTTTTACCTTGACCATCCTTTTTCAGCCATGACCATCTCATCCTGATCCTCCCTCTCTGCTGGCTGCTGAGTTTTGAGTCCTTGGAGCAGAGAGAGAGTTGTGGAGTTTGCTTCTCTGTCTGCTCTACCTGCCCCCATCTCTTGACTGCAAGCAAAAGACAACCTGATACATGCAGGTTATTCTGTATTAAGGTACAGAGAGATGCTTTTTCATGAGTTCCTGGCTAGACTATCCTGGCCAGTAGTCCAGATCCCATTGAGCATAGAACAGGCTTTTGCTCCCTAAATCAGTCCATCTGTGTCATTTCCCAGGGGCTGATGGTATTACTCAATATATAACCAAGAACTGAAAATATATTGAGGAGAAAACACTCAACTGAGGTGGCATTTTAGTAATTTGTACCTATGGCAATAACTCTCTTTTTTAAGATTTTGTTCATTTTAGCTTTTTTTTGTGGTTCCTCTGCAATCTTTGTTCTGAAAGCAGCTAGTCAAATGTCATTGCCTGAGATCATGTGTGACTTTCTGGTCAACAGAGCAATTATAATTCTCAGATTAAAAATGCAACAAAATATTTAGAATACAGATGCAAGTGGCAGCAATTAGTAGGAATTTGGTGTGTGACTTATGGTTTAGGTTTCAATGTCTAAAGTGGACCTGCCTCTCCTCTGCTCTTAGCCATCATCACAAAACCATTATGGTATACATATAGCAGATTTTGAATGATGTGTCTAGTAACCCAGAGAGAAGGTGATTTTCAGGTCAGGGGAGGTGCATTTTTATTAGAACATTCCAGCAAAGTTGGCTATAAAAGCAATTTCAGAAAGGCAACTAGAAAATATGAAGGAGAAGACTCAAGTTATTCATTAGCTACATATCCATGTTTAGTGATAAAGGATATTAGCCCATTTCCTTTGAAGAGTTTGAAGAATGCTCTTTTCATCTCTATAGATGGGATTGAAGAGTTGTCACTGACTATTCGATGTCCACACAAAGTGTGAAATGCAAATATAGGGGAGGACTGAGTTAAGCTTGGAGGCTGTTAAAGAATCACATCCATTATATAGCAAATGCATGCACTTCCTTATTAAAGCTGTTGAGTTGCCCCCCCCCCCCCCCCCATGTATAGACTGGTAAAATGGCTCCTCTGGCTCCAGCAATCCACCTGCACTTCAGCGTGTACTTACGCATATTTCACAAAAAGCTCCATATTTGGCAGAGCTTTTGTAAAATATCCATGGAAATTGTATAAACTTATACAATTTTTACAAAAGCTCTGCCAAACATGAAGCCTTTTGTGAAATATGTGCAAGTACATGCTGAAGTGCACATGGATTGCTGACTTGTAGAGCCAGAGGAACCATTTTACCAGTCTATGGGGGGGGAAAAAAGGGGCCACTCAGCAGCTTTAATGTGGAAGTGCATGCATTTACTTGGGGAAGTGAATGTTTTGCAACTTCCATGCGTTAGTACTGCCACTTAGGCTTGCAAATCGACTACATATATATGTAACATTTAAATGCCACAAATTAAATGCTGAAACTAACACCCAGATAGCCAGAGAAGCAGGAAGCTAACCGGGCAGTGGAGATATTCAACTGCTGCCTGTTTGGTTTCTGTGGTGAAAGTTAGGTCCCTCTTTCAGGTGCCAGACTTTTGCTACTTAGTGATAACCAGGCAGTGGCTGAACATCGCTACTGCCTGGTTATCGCTGCATGATGCCTCCAATCTGCCCATGGAATGCCCTCATGCTAGCTGACTATCATCGGGGCATGCAGCAATGGCACCTGGGGATATTAATTGGCACTAACCATGGTAGTGCTGCTAAATATCCCTGTGACTGCGATGAACGCAGTTAGCAAGACTGGAAATTGTGTTAATCACATTGAATATTCCCCGTCTTTATATCTTTATGACTCCAATAGCCAAGAGTTCCTTCTAGTATCTACGTATGAACACCAAGGGGCATGTTTACTAAACTCTGGTAATGTAGCAGCAGCTACGTTAAGGCGCGTTATGTAACGTTAACGTAACATAACGTAATGTTAATGTGCGTTAACGTAACGTAACGTAACGTAATGTTATTGCATGTTAACGTAATGCAACATAATGTTAATGCGCGTTAACGTAATGTAACATAATGATAACGCGCATTAAAGTTACATAACGTGCCTTAACATTCCCGGCAGTGGTAAGTCGCACAGAGGGTGGAGAGAGGGCGGAGAGAAGGAGTCAATGGGCGGGGAGTGGGCGGGGAGAGGCCCCTTCCAAATTAACGCAGGGAAATGAAGGGCTAAATCCTAATGCAACTGAAAACCTGGCGTTAGCACACATTTGCAAGAGAGAGAAACCATTTCAGTGTCAGCAATGTATAGCATGGGCAGTGAGCCCAAGAAAGGTGATAGTAGTGCTCCAATTTGCAGCAACAGCATAGTGCCCAGCTATGAAAGGCCACTATGGTGATGGCGCAAATGGAGCATGGCGGCTGCAGGCAGGACATGCTGTGGGGGCTACTGGGGCACAGGGTGGACTAGGCGGTTGCCGAGGTGGCACATACGAACGCAGAAAATGGAAACCATCAAGACAGCAACTGACCGGGGTCGACATACCCATGAGTCTGTGTCCCACAGTGTCTCATCCAGGGGACATTACCCAGCAGGTACCCCAAGGGGCACATAACATTGACAGGCAGTGCCGGGGGAAGTGTGGACATCTATGTAGGTACCCCTACCCCGGAACCCACACCTTAGGAAGCTGCCTACCTGCCCCCTGGATGGCCTGGGATGGCACACCACTGGCACCGACAGCATATGGTCATGGCAGCATGGCAGAGGGGGTGGGTGATTGTGCTGGAGGGAGCAGTGGCACCCGCCTGCAGTGGACCTAGGCCATGCCCAGTACCAGTATGTGGTGTGCAGTGCAACAGAAGAGGTCTGGCCGAGGAAAGTAAGGGTAGCCCCAGGGACCACTATGCTGCTGTGGCAACAGTGTGGTGCAGTACACTCAGCCAGCATGTCCAAGAGCAGAGGGAAAAGGTTCAGGTCCCAACTGTGGATCCTGCAGAGCATCTCCCCATTGTTTTAACCCACAATGCAGCCACAACAACATGGGCAAACCCCAACACAGCGGTTGCACAGGGTTACGGACACCCACTCACAAGGGTTCCGCTATCCACAGCTTCATGAAGTGTCAGGCTGTTGGCCCCAGCACAGAGCTTCAGTTATCACCAGAGCACTACTACTACCCCCTGCACAGATTAGCAATGTCGGCACTGTGATCAGGACTAGTGCGGCGGGTAGGGTTTCAACCACCTCCATCTCTGAACAATGCTGAGATAGGTGTGGGAGTGTGCGTATGTCTCTCCATTGTTTTGTGTCTGCCAATACCTCACTGAGCCCACATTGCTCACACTGCTTCCAGTATTAGCCTCCTAATGTGCATAATGAGGAGCAAGGTATTGTGGGTATGGCCCAGACAGGGCGGATTGGCCAGGATGCATCTGCACAGTTTGGAGGGAAATGGCTGGGATACTGTAGTGCTTGACCACCACCTGCATGAACAGGGTGGCCACAGCATGTCACGCTGGGGGGGGGGGGGTGTCACTCTCACTCTGACCGAGCAGTGACCATGGCATGTCTATGTTCCCACATAATGCCACACACTATTTGTTTCCAGTTATACCTGTGTGTTTTTGGTTCTGGGGCCCAATCACAGAGTTATCTGCTTGGTGTTTGTGCTGTGCATCCCATCTCTGGGTGCATAGGATTCCCTTGTGAGCATGCACTATGAACTGGTTAGTGGGTTGTCTGCAGTTTGCCTATGCATGGTGGGAGCACCTTGTAGGATGCTGTGGGGTGCAGTCTGACTGTGTTGTCTGTTGATGACTGGCAGATTGTGGCGTGGGAAAGTTGAGCCTTGCCTTGTACTGTGCCTAATAAGGTGCCTTATAATGTGTGTTACCTGACACGGCCACTGTTCTCTCTAAGCTGTGTGCGTGTGCGTGCGCACACACCTTGCTGAGCGAGCGCACATACTTTACAACAGAGAGCACAAAAATTACGGTTTTGATTCTGATAGAAAACAGACATCTTAAAATTTAAAAGTTGTGTATTTACGCTTTTCACAAGTTCTACAATATTTTCTAGTGTAATCAATGTGGTGTACATACTGTATTTTGACGTGTAGTCAAATTTTAAAGTATATAACTTTAAGGGGTATGTTCACTAAACTGCGTTAGTGCAAATCGCGCTAGGAGCCGCGTTAGTGAAAGGAAAGCCAAAAAAGGACATGGGCGGGACATCCTAACCACTAACGCGTGTTCCAAAAACTAACGAGCATTACAGGGCGCCGTGGCGCATTACTGCGCGTTAATCGTATGAAGGCGTACAGACACAAAGCACTGAAACAGAGCTGTAGCACAATGGTTAGTGTACTGACCGCTGTTACAGGCAGCATGGGTTCGAGTCCCAGTGTGCCTAACGCAGAAGGCTGGCCCAGGCATCACCCTGTACATTACATAGGGAATGAGGAGGCATGTTTTTCTTTATGTTGAGTAGTGGTGCCAGAAACACACCCTCGCAGTGTGCCTAGCCACGTGCGTGGCTGCGTGCGTGGCTGCGTGCGTTGGTACGTGTGTTGGTGCATGCGTAGCTACGTGCATTGGTGCGTGTGTACAATCGTGCGTGGGTACGTGTGTTTTTACCAGCGTGGGCACCTAATATTACAGACTCTTTAGGGTGTCCTGCACCTATGCATTATGATAACAGATGTACGTGTGATGGCCTATGGTGTATCTGAGCCTGTGAGCAGGTGCTGGATTTACCCAGGGTTGGTTTGTGCCAGTCACACCCATGATGCACTGCACATGCAAATCAGCCATCCACAGATACACACCATGGGGAATGTACCCCCACAGCACCTCAGCCTGGTAGGGGGGAATTGATCAGGTGCACCCCTACAGTACCTCGGCCTGGTAGGGGGTACTGACCATGAGTTGTACTGGCACATAGTAGCTACACACTGTCACATTGTGCGGGTACTGTGCTCACCCTGAGGGTGCAGTGAGGCGCCCAGCACTAGGTCAACAGCACCGTCCATGAGTGAAAGAGGCCATGGCGCAGGTCCAAAGCAGTGTTAATGTGTGAGATAGGTAGTTTCTGCAGGAACACCTTGGACATCTCTGTCTGTTTCAGTCAGGTGTAGCCCCCATGCACCACCACCCCCTTCCCCCAGGGCTGAGGGTGGAAAACAGGGTCTCCTATCAAAAGATCCACAGTCTACCTCCCTGCAAAGGTGGCAGTAGAGGGGAACATCAACCCCAGTCCTGCTGAGGAACAGACACCCCACAGGGCAGTCAATGCAGCTCTGTACACATCCATAACACAATAGCAGACAGACATTAGGCCTGGATATGGTATGCTGCACCCCACCACTATCTGATATTCCCCTGGTGCAAGCCATCAGCCACTGCACCCTGAAAGCCACGCCATCTCAACACATACCAGCTGCAAACAGTCTGCTAGTGCCCAGTGGAGATGCCTGCACCCAGAACTGGGATGTCAGCATACACAGCAAGCAGATACAGCAGTGACTGGGCCCCAAAAGGAAACCCATATCTATCACATGAAAGAAATACTAGACAGCACTATGGGAGTACCTAGCCATGCTGTGGTCACTGCACAGTCAGGGTGAGAGTGATCTCTCAGCAGGATATACTGAGGTCACCCTGTCTGTGTAGGTGGTGGCCAGGCACTACAATGTGCCTGTCACTGCCCTATGCCCTGTGTAGATGCACCCTGGCCAGGCCACCCTGTCCGGCCTATACCCATGGTACCTTGCTCCTCATTATGCACATTGGCAGCCCAATACTGGCAACATTGCTGGCAGTGTGGGCTGTGAAAGGTGTTTGCAGCCACCACACACTGGATAGACAGACAGCCACCCCCACACCTATGCCAGCATTGTGCTACTATAGAGGTGTTCAGCAGCCATACCCACCACACCAGTCCTGGCCATAGTACAGGCATGGATATGGTACACAAGACTGTTGGGGGGTCACTCCCCAGGGTGGTGAACACTGTCAGAGACCAGACCTGCAGCACACACCGCAGACATCAGAATGATTGTTATGGTGGAGCTCAATGAGCAAAATGTGCTTAACGTAGGAATTGATATCTGCCAGTTATCATAGGAAACATTTGATAGCTGTGTACCATATACCCAGGTGTAGGGTGGCATTGCTAAGGTATGCAACTGCTAGTATTGGGAGATACAGGCAGGGCCCAATGTCTTGCCTCTCCAGGAGGCATTGGCCAATGGGGCCTGTGGGTGTGTGTGTGGCCCTGTTGGCTGCTGCTTTACGGCAGAGTTCCCCAACTCCAGTCCTGGTGTTCCAAACACTGTTCGGGTTTTCATGCTGTCCCTCATAAATATGCATGAGCTACATCTGCATACCATGGGGGTGGTGCATAGCTATGCAGCACAGGCATCTTTATTAGAGGCAGCATGGAACTGGAATGGTGTGGGGCCCTCCAGGACTGCATTTGCGGGACTCTGCTTTAGGTAATGTGCCTGTTTCTGGTGTCTGTGTTTGGTGTGGTAAAATATAGGCGTAGTAACCATGCGTATGTTCTCTGCAATAAAGGAGTGTCTTTTCTATCACTGTTTAGTGGTGGGTAAAACTATGGGGACTGGGTTGGCAGGAGCCCCAGCTGGGAATTGAACCTGTGACCCTTTGGTCTTACGGGCACTGGCTGTGTCTGTTGCACCACACTGTGGCCACAGAGACAGTGCAGTCCCTGGAGATAGGAAAACTGGCCTGATGAGTCAGAAACCCTGCTCTGCACAATTTTACTGTGGGCTCATTTACCTTGTATGGAGACAAAAGTGCAAATAAACCTCAAACAGACCTCGAAAAAAGGGGCAAGCACCCATAACCGAGCTGGGCAACAATGATATCATTGGGCAACAATGAAAAACACTCCCAGGAAAGCTCCAATAAAATGAAATGCTTTTTGAAAGGGTCTATGGAGCGTAGACCCTTCCAAACATCATTTTTTTTTTTAGCTTTCCTGGGAGTGTTTTTCATTGTTTCCCATTGCTATCACTGTTGCCCAGCAGGATTATACTTTCTACAATATTTCTTGTGGTCATTTTTAAAGTTTTATGTGAACTTTTGTTCTGTGCACATGTATCACACTGCTCACGTTTTGTAGGTTTCCCCGGTTTTGCTGTACATTGCTGACGGAAATGGTTTCTCTTCCCTGTAATATGCCTTTAACGGCAGGTTTTCATTCGCGTTGGAATTGAGCTCAGAAATTCAGCGCGTTAGTGAGAGGGGAGCCTCTCCCCGCCCACTCTCCGCCCATTGACCCCTTCTCTCCGCCCACTCTCCACCTTCTGCGCTGTTTTAACGCGCCGCGGGGCTTTACGATCGTTATGTGCGGTTAACGTGCGTAGTATGACGTTAACGGTCGTTGGCGCGTGATTACGCGTGTTATACTGCACTTACGATCGTTAACGTCATACAACGCGCGTTATTCAAGTTTACCGCACTTTAGTAAACATACCCCTTAGTCTTAGAGGCTCCTACTTGAAGATCATTACAAGCCTGCCCATTACTAAGGCCTTTATTACTGTTGCTAAGTCTTTGCTTTCCAAATACAGATGTATATTTCATATGTGGCTTTTAGAATAGATTGTCATCAAATGAGTAGTTTGAGTATGGATTGTTAAATCTGTATCCAGGTAAACCCCCAAATTTGTAGCACTGATGGAGCCAAAACCTGAATGCCATAGTATAAGTCAGTTCAAGTCTAAATTTTGACAAAGGAGAAATTGTCAAGAGATTTAACTGGGAAGATCTGGGAGGACTCAGAGAATACTTGGATGATGTGGGATACATAATCAGTGAATTCTGGTGAAGTAAATTCTGTGTGAGAATCAGGATTTAATACTAGACTAGAGCCACAACAATTCCTTCAAGAGTGGTGAGATATGATCAAAGATTTAACTGCACAGATGATTTTAGCTGCGGTATTGTGGATAAATTATAACCTTTTAACACTGTACAGAGGGAGCACCATCCAGCAGGGAGTTGCAATAATCTGCCAAAGATGAAAGTGTGAGGTAAGATATTCATAGCTGCCGGATCTAGGCTGGATTACAATGATCTGATAAGGCTAAGAGTAGAGAAGGAATTTCTGACTGCCTTGGAAATATGAGGCTGAAAGATCAGGGATGTATCCAATAGAACCCCCAAAGAGTTGATACAATCCTTACTCAGTAGTGGAGTACCAGCAAAAATGGGATGGAAGAGTGGACAAGTTCTTTCTGCTCTGCCAAATAGCTTTTGATTTTAGAGCATTCATCAGGATCCTGTGAGAGTATATCCAAGCAGTGATTATATTGAGGTAAAGCATTCAGACTGGGAATCCCAATAATGGCATACTATCAAAATTTGAATATCATCTGCAAAGAAGAATCCCAGGCCATGAATGAATGTACTAACTAATGGATCAAGAAATATATTATAGAGCAGGGGAGCCAAAATGGATCCCTGTGGAACACCAGAGTATAACTGGTGACTTTTAGACTTGCTATTTGCGATGATAACTTTAAATGTATGAGATCTGAAGAACACCAGTGAAGGGCAGTGTCAGCTACTCTGACTTCCTTTAAAATCCCTAATAGCAGGTTAGTCAGAATATTCAGTGTCACAGTCCGGTTCAGGCCGCAAATATTCCTCACAGTGGAGTTTATCTGGTTCAAAGTATACACAGACACCAACTGTTGTGTGTAATCTGTTCCTGACTGCCTGGATCAGCATCCAGGCATCATGGTGATGGCTCCTGTTGATGTGGGACGGGCTGTCCAACAGCGAGGTGTGTGCAGGACTGCACTGAGGGTATGGAGTCACACCTCCTGGAGATCAGAATGGCAACGCTGCACATGCCATGTTGCTGTCATGTCATGCCAGGAGATGGAAGGGACATGGCATGGGAATGCTGCGAGGCAGCGCACAGGGCACGTAGGTGTCACACCACACATGCCCAGCCTCACGCCCACACATGCAGGCGGTGGTGCCAGCAGCTAGTATGGGACTCACTGCCCATAACAGGAGTGGCCCCCATTGCACGCAGACATGTGTGCCATGTGGTTCGCCGTGGGCAGGTATATAGGACCCTAATGGTTGCAAACATACCTCCGCTGCATGCAGAGGGAGGAACATGTGTTATGTACTAGCTAGCAGACCATCTGCAGTTAGTGTGTGTATGGCTGGAGCACCTTGCAGGGTGTAGCGGGTGAATGTCAGATGGTGGTTGGGGCATCTGAGTATTTACAGGCTTACTGCCAGTGCTCTGTGTCATGCAAACAGATCTGCATTGATTGCCCTGGAGGGTGCCCCTTCCCTTGTAGGACTGGGGTTGCTGATCCCACTGCCCTTCATCAGATCTCTCCACTGCTGCCATTGTAAAGATGTAGAGTTTGGGTCTGTTGGTGGCAGACCCTGTCCCCCTACCCTGGTACTGAGAGGGTGGGTTGGTAGGCGGTGCTCCCTAATCTGTATATGGGTCCAGACACCCCCCTGCCCTATAGGGTGCCGTAGGTGATGACAATGAGGTGAGGGTGCTTCTGCTGGCAGCACAGATTGTAGAGATGTGTCTGACTGTTACATGCAGCAAAGGAGATTGCCTCAGACAGCCATATTAGATGAGACCTCTGAGGGATTGAACCCATGACCTCTGGCTTGGTGGTCATTGTATTAACCAGTGGACTATAGCTCTATACATATGCTCACAGCGCTGCCACAAAGTTAAGGTTACCGCGCGTAAACAGCGAACAGCCAACTCATTTTTTCTAGTCTTGAAGGACTAAAAAAGGGGACTGTTACTTCTGGAGAGAGATCTGCAATTGTGAGTATATACTTCTGGGAATTTTCTGAAAGGAATTCTTTATATTAAAGCTAATTAATCTGTGAACCCACTATTTTTTGTTAAATCAGTCAGGGCCTAGTAGCAGCAGTTTAAGTTTAAATTTAAAATACAGAAGAGAACTTTCTGGTTACATTTCATACCCAGTAGAGAGCTTGTAGTTTAAATTTCATAATAAGTTAGAGCCTAGCAGAAGCAAAGAGCTATAATTTAAATCAAATCAGAATATAGCTTACCTCAGCAGCACAAGACAGGGCACAAGCAGCCCTCTTTTAATAAGTGGCCAATTTTCCCAATTGAAAGAAGCCCTCTTTTAATAAGTGGCTAATTTTCCCAATGGAAAGGTGAATAGTGGTGTACCACAGGGATCTGTGCTGGTTCCGCTACTTTTTGACATATTCATAAATGACCTGGAAGGGAATAATGAGTGAGGTTATCAAATTTGCAGATGACACAAAACTATTTAAAGTTGTTAAAACCCTAGAAGATTGTGGAAAATTGCAAGAGGTTCTTGATAAATTGGAAGACTGGGCATCAAAATGGCAGATGGAATTTAATGTGGACAAGAGCAAAGTTATGCACTTAGGGAAGAACAACCCAAACTATGGTTACACGATGCAAGGTTCCACATTAGGAACCACCACCCAGGAAAAAGATTTAGGCATCATTGTGGATAACATGTTAAAACCCTCCGCCCAGTGTGCAGTGGTGGCCAAGAGAGCAAATAGAATGCTAGGTATCACAAGGAAAAGAATGGAAACTAAAACAAAAGATATTATAATGCCTCTATATCGTTCCATGGTGAGACCGCACCTTGAATATTGTGTGCAATTCTGGTCTCCGTATCTTAAAAAGGAAATAGCGATATTAGAAAAGGTTCAGAGAAGAGCCACCAAAATGGTAAAGGGGGTGAAGAAAGGCTAAAAAGGTTAGGCCTCTTTAACCTGGAAAAGAGACGGCTGAGGGGAGATATGATAGAAGTCTATAAATTAATGAAGAGTGGAACGGGTAAACGTAGATCGATTGTTTACGTTATCAGAATATAGAAAGACTAGGGGACATGCAATGAAGCTACAGGGTAAACTATTTAAGACTAATAAAAGAAAATATTTTTTCACTCAACATGTAATCAAACTCTGGAATTTATTACCGGAGGATGTAGCAAAGGCTATTAGTGTAGCTGGGTTTAAAAAAGGTTTGGACAAGTTCCTGGAGGAAAGGTCCATAAACCATTATTAAGAAGGGACCCAGGATATCAATGCTTGACCCAGTACAAGCATTGTGGAACCTGTGTCTTTTGGGAAACTGCTAAGTACGTATGACCAAGATTGGCCACTGTTGGAAACAGGATACTGGGCTTGATGGACCTTGGTCTGACCCAGTATGAGATATCTTATGTTCTTATGTTCTTATGCGCCCCCATCGGGCGATACACAGTGTATGCTATGTGGATGCCGGCACGCCCACCTCCCTATATGGCATTGCTCATATTAGCCCCAGAGATTGTTCGCCGTGTGGCATCCGTGACACGTGCACGTGGTGCGCGTGGCGTAGTAGGGCGCAGCATGGCATATGCGTGATACAGCTCATGCGCGGCATATGTGCATGCGTCATCAACACATGGGCATCCCCCAAAATGGCGACGCGATCCCACAAGCCAGCATTTAGCCTCCCCGACCTACGACAGCTGGCAGCATTAATCTGCACCAGGCAGCCACGCCTCTTCCCAGGCGCCTCAAAATGCCAGGATCTGAAACGCGTCAGGAGGGCGTGGGTGCGCATCACAAGGCGCTTCAACTATGTAGCAGACTACCCACGTGAGGTACGTGTATGGGGACAGGTCACAAAATGGAAGGTGTGCAACACAATATCCAGCAATCAAAACACATAAGACATGCACCACATGGGCAAGACACCTGTATGTGGGCAAACCTGTGATCAAGCTATCTGCGTATGTCGCTGTGTGCACGTATTCCTAATCCCCAGGAGCCACAGACATGAAAGCAGAGGTGCAGAGGTTAGCGCGGTGTGATGTAAGCTGCTCTTTTTGCAGTGCACACCACTGCCCAACCCCCAGGTATTGCAGCCTCCATGACAAAGCTCTATTAGGTATCCCGGTGCCATGATGGCTGCTGCTATGACACATTACCAGCTCCGGACAATCCCCAGGAGATATCTGACCTGATCACAGAGGTCAAGTAGTCATCATGGTGCACTGGTAGTTGCTGCAGTTGGAGTATCACAGCACTGCCCATCCCCAGGAGGCATCAGATCTGATGACAGAGGTCCATCAGTCATCCTGGTGGTGTGGTATTTGCTGCTGTTTATGTGTGGAACATCACCCTTGGCCCCGAAGGCTCCCAGACCTGCGTACAGAGGTGTATCAAACATCCTGGTGTCAAGGTGGTTGCTCCAGTTGCAGTGTCACAGGTCTGCCCTATCCCCAGGAGGCATCAGACCAGATTACACAGGTCTAGTCCACATCCTGGTGTTATGGTGGCTGCTGGTGTTGCAGGTTCCCAGCTCTGTCCTAACCCCAGGAGGCATCAGACCAGCTGACATGGGTCTATTCTACATCCTGGTGTTATGGTGGTTGCTGTTGTTGCAGGTTCCCAGTTGTGCCCTAATCTCAGGAGGCCCCAGACCAGCTGACACAGGTCTAGTCTACATCCTGGTGTTATGGTGGCTGCTGTTGTTGCAGGTTCCCAGCTCTGCCCTAACCCCAGGAGGCATCAGACCACCTGACACAGGTCTAGTCTACATCCTAGTGTTATGGTGGCTGCTGTTGTTGCAGGTTCCCAGCTCTGCCCTAACCCCAGGAGGCATCAGACCAAATTGCACAGGTCTATTCTACATCCTGGTGTTATGGTGGTTGCTGTTTTTGCAGGTTCCCAGCTGTGCCCTAACTCCCAGGAGGCCCCAGACCAGCTGACACAGATCTAGTCTACATCCTGATGTTATGGTGGCTGCTGTTGTTGCAGGTTTCCAGCTCTGCCCTAACCCCAGGAGGCATCAGACCAGCTGACACAGGTCTATTCTACATCCTGGTGTCATGGTGGTTGCTGTAGTTGCAGGTTCCCAGCTGTGCCCTAACCCCAGGAGGCCCCCAGACCTGATGACAGAGGTGTAGTACTTATCCTTGGGTCATGGTGGTTGCTGCAGTTGCTGTCTCACAGCTGTGGCCCACCCCCAGGGGGCCCCAGCCCACAACACAGAGGTCTATCAGTCACCCTGGTGTTATGGTGGTTGCTGTTGTTGCAGGTTCCCAGCTGTGCCCTAACCCCAGGAGGCATCAGACCAGATTACACAGGTCTATTCTACATCCTGGTGTTATGGTGGTTGCTGTTGTTGCAGTTTCCCAGCTGTGCCCTAACCCCAGGGGGCATCAGACCAGATTACACAGGTCTAGTCTACATCCTGGTGTTATGGTGATTGCTGTTGTTGCAGGTTCCCAGCTGTTCCCTAACCCCAGGAGGCATCAGACCAGATTACACAGGTCTTGTCTACATCCTGGTGTTATGGTGGTTGCTGTTGTTGCAGGTTCCCAGCTGTTCCCTAATCCCAGGAGGCCCCAGACCAGCTGACAAGGTCTATTCTACATCCTGGTGTTATGGTGGTTGCTGTTGTTTCAGTTTCCAAGCTGTGCCCTAACCCCAGGGGGCATCAGACCAGATTACACAGGTCTATTCTACATCCTGGTGTTATGGTGGTTGCTGTTGTTGCAGGTTCCCAGCTGTTCCCTAACCCCAGGAGGCATCAGACCAGATTACACAGGTCTTGTCTACATTCTGGTGTTATGGTGGTTGCTGTTGTTGCAGGTTCCCAGCTGTGCCCTAATCCCAGGAGGCTCCAGACCAGCTGACACAGGTCTATTCTACATCCTGGTGTTATGGTAGGTGCTGCTGTGTATGTGTGGAACATCACCCTATCTCCAGGAGGCCCCCAGACCTGATGACAGAGGTGTAGTACATATCCTTGGGTCATGGTGGTTGCTGCAGTTGCTGTCTCTCAGCTGTGGGCCACCCCCAGGGGGCCCCAGCCCACAACACAGAGGTCTATCAGTCACCCTGGTGTTATGGCTGCTGCTGCTATTACAGGCTCCCAGCTCCGCCACATCCCCAGGAGGCAGCACACCAGATTCCAGTGGTCCACCAAGCATCTTGGTGTAATGGTAACTGATGTTTGGGCAGGTACCCAGCTCCCCCACACCCCCAGGTGTTCGAACCTACATCTCAGAGGCTGGATCAGCATCCAGGCATCATGGTGATGGCTCCTGTTGATGTGGGACGGGCTGTCCAACAGCGAGGTGTGTGCAGGACTGCACTGAGGGTATGGAGTCACACCTCCTGGAGATCAGAATGGCAATGCCGCACATGCCATGTTGCTGTCATGTCATGCCAGGAGATGGAAGGGACATGGCATGGGAATGCTGCGAGGCAGCGCACAGGGCACGTAGGTGTCACACCACACATGCCCAGCCTCACGCGCACACATGCAGGCGGTGGTGCCAGCAGCTAGTATGGGACCCACTGCCCATAGCAGGAGTGGCCCCCCATTGCACGCAGACATGTGTGCCATGTGGTTCGCCGTGGGCAGGTATATAGGATCCTAATGGTTGAAAACATTGCTTATCCCCCTATGGAAGAAGGGCAGAGAGATGAGGCTACACTGCCCTGGATACCTCCGCTGCATGCAGCGGGAGGCAATGGCCAGGAGTGATGTTGAGTGTCCCAACCTCTGCATTGAGCAACACCATGTCCCAGTGGCACGGCAGCCTGTGATGCCACATACAATGTGTCTGTGCTGTAACAAACGCGTGATGCCCTGTTCATTTCTGCCTTCTCCACAGAGGCTGCAGATGCTGTGGAGGGGACCTCAGCACCCACTCCACCTGGTGGCAGCCCCTCTGTGACCACTGGAATCACTGATGTGGAGGACATACCTTCAGCGGCGGAGGACATCATGGATGTGGGAGAGGAATACATGGAGGGTTGGGGGGTGGGAGGAGGGGGTGGCGGAGGGTGCTGGGGAGGTGGAGTGGGAGGGTGAGGAGGGGGAGGGGGAGGGCGGTGGGGAGAGTGAGGGGAGCAGCCAGGGCAGGGAGGGTGGGGGGCCATGGAGGGTGGGGAGGGGGAGCCTGTGCCTGAGGGTGGCTGCAGGTCACCTCAGGACACTGGAGGCCCCTTCCACCTGCCCCATGTGCATGGCCAAGGTGTCAGGCTAGGTGTGGGACCCCAACACATTGCCACACACAAGGCCCACACAGATGCCAACACCCAGACCACAGCCACATGTGTGAATGTGGTGGCAAATATGTAGGTCTCCTGTGTGTGGCGATGGGCACCGTTATGCGGACCCTGAGCGACCATGGCCATGCCATCAGGCAGCTGACAGCTGCTGTTGAGGGTATGGCTGAGATGATTTGCCGCCAGCATTATCATGGCATGTTCACGGTGCATCCACAGCCAAACCCCCATGGCGGGCCTCCGGGTGTGTGAGGCACATATGTGCACATGGCACACCTGCCCTGTGCTGTCCCGGGATCTGGGACCAGCACATGGGTCCACTGGGAATTGGCCACATGTGACCCACAGTTGTGCCAAAAGATTTGTGACACCCTGTATATAGATGTGTCCGCAGCCATGTGTCCATGCAGCTAAATGTCATGGTCCACCCAGTGGCTGCCTCTGTGCATACCATGATAGGATATACATTTGGCTATTAGGGTTAACCACCAGTGCGTGTGTGGCCCAGAATACAGGGTCGGTTCCCCATAGTTGGCCTGTTGATGGGGTGTCTGGGGCATTGCTGGCAGCAGCCTCTGCATGCTGCGCATCTTCGACCTCCACTGGCTCGGGCTCACCGCCATTGTCCTCCTCGGCCACCTCGATGGCCTGGATGTTACCTGGGGGGGGGGGGAGGTGGAACAAGATACACAGTAGATATGGGGTTGACACAGACACATACGTAGAGCACATTTTAATGTCACCACCATGGGCAATGTGTTTACCACCTGTACGTGATGTCACAGCACCTACACTGGGGAAGCACATGTGTGTCGGCTGTGCACATTGTGGTACATGGGGTGCAGTGCCACATTGTCATGTCTGACCTGGGGGTCGGTGTGGCGAGTGCTGCACACACAATGCGCAGCACCAGGTGCGCACTGTGTGTGAGACATGGGCTCTGACCACAGAGCTATCTGTGGCCAGTGTGTGTGTGAGGCCTTGAAAGGAGTATGGGGCCTGTCACAGTGTGTGTGAGCATCATGTATGCACTGTGGGGTACAAGTGTGGATGGTAGATGCTGCTGCAGGCGTGGCAGTCAGCCAGAAGTGTGTGGGGACTGATGCAGTGCTGTCCGATGTGTGTCATGTGTGGGGAGCTATGCGGGACTGTGCACCCTGTGGTGTGGGTTCCAGGGGATGGGGGGGCCCTGGCATGCATGAGGTCACACTGGGGGGGGGAGCTTGGAACAGTGTCACCCAGCACCGTGGTGCATGTTCTGGGTTTGACCCTGGGTGGTGTCGATGTTGGGGCAGGTGCATCTGTTACAGAGATCTCTGGGACTGGTGCTGGGACATGACATGGGGGCGGGAGGATGTGTACACTGTGTCTGTGGGGGTGTGTCTGCACAAATGGCCATGGGTTGGGTGTCCTGGGATGCTCAGTACAGGGCCTGTCTGACTGGGGCCACACTTTGCTTGTGGTGGTGGCACGGGGTGGGTGGGCCTTATGTGTGTGGTTCACCTGTGCATGTGCACAGTACATTGCACATGGCATGGTGACATGACATATCCTTCACCGTTAGATACAAGATGTACAACATACTCCGCGGTGTCACTCACTGTCACAAGCACAACGCCAAAACCACTAGTCTCTAGTTGTTGAGGGCGTGGTGGTTGATGTATCCTTCCTCTATCAGCTATATTTATGCTTCAAGTAAAAAAGGATTTGTAGTTGAGGCAAACCGAGGGTAAGGCTTATGACAGAAAAAGTTTATTTTAAACACAAGAGAACAGATCAGATTCAAGGTTCCATTAACAGGATAAATTATAGGCTTTTGCTTAAGGTTCAGCAAACTGGTGGCAAAAACAAACAGAACTCAACAATGGCTTTTCAAAGTCCTCTTAAATGTAGAAGCTTAGCCTTTTCACAGATAAAGTGTGCCACTTTTCTTATAGTCCTTTGTTGATCATAGCACAAAGAAAACAAGGTTAATTCTCCTATGGCAGTTTATCTTCACTCAGCCTCAATTCTCTGGGCTGCACTTCCAGGTGAATATGAAATAAGCATTCAAAATGTCCTCAAAACTCTTAGCAGGCTTTTCATATAAAACATGAGCAAAGCACAAACTCTTAAAGCAGCCAATTAGCTTTCTTGCTGTTGCAGAGTTCTAACACAGCTGATAATCAGGCCTGAAACATGGCTTCCTCTACAATCTTATGTGGCAGTAAATTCCCTTTCCAAAATACACAGGAATTTACTTACTCTTAAAGCAGCCAATTAGCTTTCTTGCTGTTGCAGAGTTCTAACACAGCTGATAATCAGGCATGAAACAGAGCTTCCTTTACAAGCTTATGTGGCAGTAAATTCCCTTTTCAACATGCACAGGAATTTACCTCCTTACTGCTAATGCCTTAAGATTACCTTTGCAAGAGGAACAATTCTTTCAAGGCTGGCCTTTCTTCAATTCTAAAGCTTGACATAAAGAACAATCCATAAACATGTCTTCTTCCCCCACCTCTGGCTCTGGTTCTCTCAATTGCATGGGCTGTGACTCACTCACTTGTTCAGACTGCTCATCTGACAATCTCTCTGGTGGTCTGAAAGCTTCTCCACTTCCTGGCTTCCACCCATGTTGCCAACCTGATTCAGGGAAAACACCTCTCTCAGCTCTGGGTAGCTCAGCCTTTTTCCAGGAGTTAGCACCTGCTCTGGCTTCTCCAGCATTCCATAGTCCTTGCTGCTCTGGACTCTGTTCCTCTCTCCATCTGTTTCTTCTGCTTCCTCTGCTGCTCTTCCTGCTTCCTCTGCTGCTCCTTCTCTCTCCATAATCTAACCAGGGTTTATACTCACTGGGATCCAACCTCACTTTTTTCTCTCCCAGGTGTTTGTAATCTCCCTGCCTTCTGAACTTAGAATAATCAGTGCACTTGTTAGAGTAAGGGCTTTGGTCCTCGTGCTTGCAATCTCCCCTTCTTACTCTATCAAGCATTTCCTGAAACCTATTCCAGCTGGGGGTTTTCTGCTTTTGAAATGTGGCTCTGGCCTTCTGACCTGCACACCTAACAGAGGCCCCTTGATTAAGGTGAATTCCTTATGCTGCTCACCTCCCCCATACTCTGGATGGCTGACCTTGCCACAACACCTAACGCTGGACATGTACGCCTCTCACTGCCCAGGCCGGGAACAATGCAATATCTATAGTCCACACCTAGCAACATCACATAGTTGTGGGCTCCATGGGTATGAGGGTCACGTGTCACTCATACATGCTCTGGAGGCCAATACACCATCTATACCCGCTGTTCCATGGAGATAGTTACTGGAAACACAGCCACGGTGTGACAGTGGTTGGTAGGGTAGGTGGTCAGCTGACAGGTTATAGATCAGTGATGGCGTGCATTATGGTGTAAACACAGGGCCATAAGGGACCACATATCTGCGGCTTACAGGGTGTGCAGAGCTGACAGGGTAAAGGGATATGTGAGTGTGAATGGCAGATGCATGGCAGAGGCTACAATGGTTCTGTTGCAAATTGTCACAATGTAACATGACAGGTTTGTTACTGTGCTTGTGCTGTACACCTCATGCTCTCGAGATGTTGACCTGCAGATTCTCATGGTATGCCAGCAGTGTTGTGTGTCGTACGTGTGCGATGTCTGTATGACATACACACCAGCTCATCTCAGGGCTCGGCTGTGTATATCCCTTGTCAATGTGCTGTGATCTGTCCATGGACAGGACATATCTTGATGTCTGGCTCTGATCGGCGGTTGTGGAGTGGATCCCCCAGGGCACTCGGTTTCACTGTCACTTGGTTTGCATGTTGTGTGTGTTTGCCTCTACGACAAGACTTTGTGATGCTGCATCCATGCGTGTGTCAGATGTGTGTGACATATGTGGCTTGTAAGGGTACACCTGGCATGGGCTGTTATGTTTCTGGTGGGGGTGGTAGGCCGTCCCTCTCTTGGGAGCAGTGTGTTGACGGGTGCAGGGTGGGGGAGGGGTGTCATTCCACCTGGCCGACTGTGTGCCCCCCCTCGTTCAGGACACCTATTCATTGCTGTATCATACCCACCACTGTGCATGTCTGGTACATGCCCCCAGTTAACTGTTGTGGCCCCCCTGGGGACACATTGCAACCCATTGCTGCCCCAGTGGCCTTCTCTGCATCTGTTCGGCCACACCTGCTCTCAGGACATGGGCCTGCACCACCCCGTGGCATGCCCAGTATGTGTGTGGTAGATAGCTGTATGTGTGCTGCATGTCTCGAAATACCTGCTTGTGGGTCAGCCGTGTCCAGCGCCGGGGAGAGGCCATGTATGTAGATCAGGCCTAGGTGCTCAGCAAGCTGCTGTTCCAGGGGTGTGAAGCTTGGGATGAAGGGGCCGACCCCACCAGTGCCGCTAGCATGTTGGCGTTCTGTAGTCATGTGTGCACAGACCCCTCGCCTGATATCATTGAACCTCTTATGGAGGCTGTCAAGGTCCCTTGGTGGCCCCCCAGCCTGTGCCATGGCCCCTGCACCTCCTCCCATACCTGGGTCCTTACGCTCACAGTTGTGTGTGAGCTCATGCATCCATACAGCTCCTCATAGTGTTTGAGGACACTTTCCAGCAGGTTGTGATTTTCCTGCTGGCTGAATCTTATGGCCCTCTTCCTCTCCCCATCTGGCACAGGCATCCACCTACGCTTGCCTGTGTTATGCCTCTCAGGCTGCTCCTGGGTGGGGTCAGACATACCTGATGGGCCCACAACCTCGGACTCTGGCTGACCCATCCCTCCCATCGCTGGGGACTGCGGCCCTGCCGTTTCTCCGGACACCCCACCTGTCATGTGCAGCCACAACATGTCCCTGCTCTCCCTGTCCTCCCTCTGCATCTCGGACCTGTCTAACCTCCTGTGGCCCTTGCCCCCTCCCCCGTCACCTTCACCAGCCCTCACCACCTAAGCCACTCACCAGCCCTGCCTCTTATCACCCCCACCACGCAACAACCCTGCCACTCACCACCACCACCACCACTGACCGACCTTGCCACTCACTTCCCCCACCACACAGCAACCCTGCCACTCTCCTCGCCTAACCTGCCTCTGACCCTCTGTTCGCTTCACCATCAACAATGCACGCTTTCAAACTCGCTCGCCTGTACTAACCCCTCAGCGTGTACCAGGTGTTCACGTTAATTTATGGTATGTTTTGCCATCTGTGCGTGTGTGCACACATTGTGCATGCACAGAGGCAATGCGTAGGGTGCGTACGTGGAACCGTGTGCCGCACATGCACAGATATGTACACCTCTTGTGCATGTGTGGTGAATGGTTTCACTATGCCCTGTCGCCTGTGGGATGTGTGCGGCAACAGGTGCTGCACATGCACATGCGCTATACGTATCTGCACATCTGTGGTGCCTGGTTCCGCAGACAGGGCTTAGCGGAACCGTGCACTGTACATGCACAAGAGGTGTACATGTCTGCACATGTGCAGCGCATGGTTCTGTGTACGCACCCTAAGCATCGCCTCTGTGCATGCACAATGTACGCACACACATGCAGATGGCAGAAACATACCATAAATTAATGTGAACAGCTGGTACATGCTGAGGGGTTAGTGCAGGTGAGTGAGTTTGAAGGCGTGCGTTGTTGATGGTGAAGCGAACAGAGGGTCAGAAGCAGGTTAGGCATGGAGAGTGGCAGGGTTGGTGAGCGGTGGTGGGGGTAGGTGGCTGGGTTAGTGAGTGGTGGAGGAGGTGAGCGGTGGGCTTGGTGAGTGCTGGGGGAGGTGTGTGCCAGGGTTGGTGTTTGGTGGGGGAGGTAAGTGGCACGGTTGGTCAGTGGTAGGGGAGGTATGTGGCAGGGTTTGTGTGTGGTGGGGGAGGTGGGTGGCAAGGTTGGTTGGTGGTGGGTGTGGTGTGTGGCTGGGTTGGTGAGTGGTAGGGGAGATGAGTGGCAGGGTTGGTGTGTGGTGGAGGGTGTTGAGCGGCGGGGTTGGTGTGTGGTGGGTGAGGTGAGTGGCAGGGTTAAAGTGAGATAGAGGAGGTGAGGGGGGTTATGTTTATAGTGTCCACTATGGCGGGCTTTGTGGTTGCTGCATGTGCACTGTGGGATGTGCAGGGCTTGCGGATGCCTGACGGGGGAGATGGTGTCCATTGGGCTGGGGCACGGGGTAGGGTTGCAGTCCCACTGCAAAACCGACCTGCAGCTGTGGGGGCAGCCAGGCAGGGGCTGTGCCAACACGGCGCAGGAGGTGTGCTGAGTTGCAGGCTCGCCAGCCTCGCCTCTACAGGCCCAGGGCCCAGCTCCAGGACATGCGTGAGGACCAGGTCATGTCCCTCTACCGCCTGAGCAGAGGGGCTATTAGGGAGCTCTATGAGGATCTAAAACCTGACCTTGAGCCCCTGACTGGTCAGTCACATGCCATACCGGGTTTGGTCAAGCTCCTTGGTGCCCTACATTTCTTTGCCTCTGGCTGTTTCCAGTCATCTGTGGACGCAGTGGGTGGCATGAGCCGCCCACCTTCTTACGCTGTCTCCACCAAGTACTGCATGCCATGATCAGCTGGGTTGGGAATTACATTGCATTTCCCGACACTAGGCAACAGTGGGGGACCCTGAACCAGACTTTTGAGGCATTTGCCGGGTTACCATACGTGATGGGAGCTATTGATTGCACACATGTTGCCCTGGTCCCACCCAGAGACAGGGAGGCAATGTTCTGCAACCTCAAACACTACCACTCCCTGAATGTTCAGGTTGTATGTGATGCAGGTATGCGTATTCTGAATGTGGTCCCGCGGTTTGCAGGGTCCACCCATGATTCCTATATCCTGCGTCACTCGGCACTGTACAGACAATTTGAGGCCGGTCAATTTGAGGACTGTATACTGCTGGATGGGTATTTGTCATCTCTGACATGCACATCGTGTACCCCTGACTAGCCATCTGCACACGTGTCTGTCTTTGATGTGTGTCCCGAGTTGTGTGTGTATGTCATCTCTGTGTGTGAGAGCTGATGGGTGGGGAGGGGGATCACTCCAGGTCTTCTGTGATACATCGCTACTGCCTGGTTATCGCTGCATGATGCCTCCAATCTGCCCATGGAATGCCCTCATGCTAGCTGACTATCATCGGGGCATGCAGCAATGGCACCTGGGGATATTAATTGGCACTAACCATGGTAGTGCTGCTAAATATCCCTGTGACTGCGATGAACGCAGTTAGCAAGACTGGAAATTGTGTTAATCACATTGAATATTCCCCGTCTTTATATCTTTATGACTCCAATAGCCAAGAGTTCCTTCTAGTATCTACGTATGAACACCAAGGGGCATGTTTACTAAACTCTGGTAATGTAGCAGCAGCTACGTTAAGGCGCGTTATGTAACGTTAACGTAACATAACGTAATGTTAATGTGCGTTAACGTAACGTAACGTAACGTAATGTTATTGCATGTTAACGTACTGCAACATAATGTTAATGCGCGTTAACGTAATGTAACATAATGATAACGCGCATTAAAGTTACATAACGTGCCTTAACATTCCCGGCAGTGGTAAGTCGCACAGAGGGTGGAGAGAGGGCGGAGAGAAGGAGTCAATGGGCGGGGAGTGGGCGGGGAGAGGCCCCTTCCACATTAACGCAGGGAAATGAAGGGCTAAATCCTAATGCAACTGAAAACCTGGCGTTAGCACACATTTGCAAGAGAGAGAAACCATTTCAGTGTCAGCAATGTATAGCATAGGCAGTGAGCCCAAGAAAGGTGATAGTAGTGCTCCATTTGCAGCAACAGCATAGTGCCCAGCTATGAAAGGCCACTATGGTGATGGCGCAAATGGAGCATGGCGGCTGCAGGCAGGACATGCTGTGGGGGCTACTGGGGCACAGGGTGGACTAGGCGGTTGCCGAGGTGGCACATACGAACGCAGAAAATGGAAACCATCAAGACAGCAACTGACCGGGGTCGACATACCCATGAGTCTGTGTCCCACAGTGTCTCATCCAGGGGACATTACCCAGCAGGTACCCCAAGGGGCACATAACATTGACAGGCAGTGCCGGGGGAAGTGTGGACATCTATGTAGGTACCCCTACCCCGGAACCCACACCTTAGGAAGCTGCCTACCTGCCCCCTGGATGGCCTGGGATGGCACACCACTGGCACCGACAGTATATGGTCATGGCAGCATGGCAGAGGGGGTGGGTGATTGTGCTGGAGGGAGCAGTGGCAGCTGCCTGCAGTGGACCTAGGCCATGCCCAGTACCAGTATGTGGTGTGCAGTGCAACAGAAGAGGTCTGGCCGAGGAAAGTAAGGGTAGCCCCAGGGACCACTATGCTGCTGTGGCAACAGTGTGGTGCAGTACACTCAGCCAGCATGTCCAAGAGCAGAGGGAAAAGGTTCAGGTCCCAACTGTGGATCCTGCAGAGCATCTCCCCATTGTTTTAACCCACAATGCAGCCACAACAACATGGGCAAACCCCAACACAGCGGTGCACAGGGTTACGGACACCCACTCACAAGGGTTCCGCTATCCACAGCTTCATGAAGTGTCAGGCTGTTGGCCCCAGCACAGAGCTTCAGTTATCACCAGAGCACTACTACTACCCCCTGCACAGATTAGCAATGTCGGCACTGTGATCAGGACTAGTGCGGCGGGTAGGGTTTCAACCACCTCCATCTCTGAACAATGCTGAGATAGGTGTGGGAGTGTGCGTATGTCTCTCCATTGTTTTGTGTCTGCCAATACCTCACTGAGCCCACATTGCTCACACTGCTTCCAGTATTAGCCTCCTAATGTGCATAATGAGGAGCAAGGTATTGTGGGTATGGCCCAGACAGGGCGGATTGGCCAGGATGCATCTGCACAGTTTGGAGGGAAATGGCTGGGACACTGTAGTGCTTGACCACCACCTGCATGAACAGGGTGGCCACAGCATGTCACGCTGGGGGGGGGGGGGGTGTCACTCTCACTCTGACCGAGCAGTGACCATGGCATGTCTATGTTCCCACATAATGCCACACACTATTTGTTTCCAGTTTTACCTGTGTGTTTTTGGTTCTGGGGACCAATCACAGAGTTATCTGCTTGGTGTTTGTGCTGTGCATCCCATCTCTGGGTGCATAGGATTCCCTTGTGAGCATGCACTATGAACTGGTTAGTGGGTTGTCTGCAGTTTGCCTATGCATGGTGGGAGCACCTTGTAGGATGCTGTGGGTGCAGTCTGACTGTGTTGTCTGTTGATGACTGGCAGATTGTGGCGTGGGAAAGTTGAGCCTTGCCTTGTACTGTGCCTAATAAGGTGCCTTATAATGTGTGTTACCTGACACGGCCACTGTTCTCTCTAAGCTGTGTGCGTGTGCGTGCGCACACACCTTGCTGAGCGAGCGCACATACTTTACAACAGAGAGCACAAAAATTACGGTTCTCATTCTGATAGAAAACAGACATCTTAAAATTTAAAAGTTGTGTATTTACGCTTTTCACAAGTTCTACAATATTTTCTAGTGTAATCAATGTGGTGTACATACTGTATTCTGACGTGTAGTCAAATTTTAAAGTATATAACTTTAAGGGGTATGTTCACTAAACTGCGTTAGTGCAAATCGCGCTAGGAGCCGCGTTAGTGAAAGGAAAGCCAAAAAAGGACATGGGCGGGACATCCTAACCACTAACGCGTGTTCCAAAAACTAACGAGCATTACAGGGCGCCGTGGCGCATTACTGCGCGTTAATCGTATGAAGGCGTACAGACACAAAGCACTGAAACAGAGCTGTAGCACAATGGTTAGTGTACTGACCGCTGTTACAGGCAGCATGGGTTCGAGTCCCCAGTGTGCCTAACGCAGAAGGCTGGCCCAGGCATCACCCTGTACATTACATAGGGAATGAGGAGGCATGTTTTTTCTTTATGTTGAGTAGTGGTGCCAGAAACACACCCTCGCAGTGTGCCTAGCCACGTGCGTGGCTGCGTGCGTGGCTGCGTGCGTTGGTACGTGTGTTGGTGCATGCGTAGCTACGTGCATTGGTGCGTGTGTACAATCGTGCGTGGGTACGTGTGTTTTTACCAGCGTGGGCACCTAATATTACAGACTCTTTAGGGTGTCCTGCACCTATGCATTATGATAACAGATGTACGTGTGATGGCCTATGGTGCATCTGAGCCTGTGAGCAGGTGCTGGATTTACCCAGGGTTGGTTTTGTGCCAGTCACACCCATGATGCACTGCACATGCAAATCAGCCATCCACAGATATACACACCATGGGGAATGTACCCCCACAGCACCTCAGCCTGGTAGGGGGGAATTGATCAGGTGCACCCCTACAGTACCTCGGCCTGGTAGGGGGTACTGACCATGAGTTGTACTGGCACATAGTAGCTACACACTGTCACATTGTGCGGGTACTGTGCTCACCCTGAGGGTGCAGTGAGGCGCCCAGCACTAGATCAACAGCACCGTCCATGAGTGAAAGAGGCCATGGCGCAGGTCCAAAGCAGTGTTAATGTGTGAGATAGGTAGTTTCTGCAGGAACACCTTGGACATCTCTGTCTGTTTCAGTCAGGTGTAGCCCCCATGCACCACCACCCCCTTCCCCCAGGGCTGAGGGTGGAAAAACAGGGTCTCCTATCAAAAGATCCACAGTCTACCTCCCTGCAAAGGTGGCAGTAGAGGGGAACATCAACCCCAGTCCTGCTGAGGAACAGACACCCCACAGGGCAGTCAATGCAGCTCTGTACACATCCATAACACAATAGCAGACAGACATTAGGCCTGGATATGGTATGCTGCACCCCACCACTATCTGATATTCCCCTGGTGCAAGCCATCAACCACTGCACCCTGAAAGCCACGCCATCTCAACACATACCAGCTGCAAACAGTCTGCTAGTGCCCAGTGGAGATGCCTGCACCCAGAACTGGGATGTCAGCATACACAGCAAGCAGATACAGCAGTGACTGGGCCCCAAAAGGAAAACCCATATCTATCACATGAAAGAAATACTAGACAGCACTATGGGAGTACCTAGCCATGCTGTGGTCACTGCACAGTCAGGGTGAGAGTGATCTCTCAGCAGGATATACTGAGGTCACCCTGTCTGTGTAGGTGGTGGCCAGGCACTACAATGTGCCTGTCACTGCCCTATGCCCTGTGTAGATGCACCCTGGCCAGGCCACCCTGTCCGGCCTATACCCATGGTACCTTGCTCCTCATTATGCACATTGGCAGCCCAATACTGGCAACATTGCTGGCAGTGTGGGCTGTGAAAGGTGTTTGCAGCCACCACACACTGGATAGACAGACAGCCACCCCCACACCTATGCCAGCATTGTGCTACTATAGAGGTGTTCAGCAGCCATACCCACCACACCAGTCCTGGCCATAGTACAGGCATGGATATGGTACACAAGACTGTTGGGGGGTCACTCCCCAGGGTGGTGAACACTGTCAGAGACCAGACCTGCAGCACACACCGCAGACATCAGAATGATTGTTATGGTGGAGCTCAATGAGCAAAATGTGCTTAACGTAGGAATTGATATCTGCCAGTTATCATAGGAAACGTTTGATAGCTGTGTACCATATACCCAGGTGTAGGGTGGCATTGCTAAGGTATGCAACTGCTAGTATTGGGAGATACAGGCAGGGCCCAATGTCTTGCCTCTCCAGGAGGCATTGGCCAATGGGGCCTGTGGGTGTGTGTGGCCCTGTTGGCTGCTGCTTTACGGCAGAGTTCCCCAACTCCAGTCCTGGTGTTCCAAACACTGTTCGGGTTTTCATGCTGTCCCTCATAAATATGCATGAGCTACATCTGCATACCATGGGGGTGGTGCATAGCTATGCAGCACAGGCATCTTTATTAGAGGCAGCATGGAACTGGAATGGTGTGGGGCCCTCCAGGACTGCATTTGCGGGACTCTGCTTTAGGTAATGTGCCTGTTTCTGGTGTCTGTGTTTGGTGTGGTAAAATATAGGCGTAGTAACCATGCGTATGTTCTCTGCAATAAAGGAGTGTCTTTTCTATCACTGTTTAGTGGTGGGTAAAACTATGGGGACTGGGTTGGCAGGAGCCCCAGCTGGGAATTGAACCTGTGACCCTTTGGTCTTACGGGCACTGGCTGTGTCTGTTGCACCACACTGTGGCCACAGAGACAGTGCAGTCCCTGGAGATAGGAAAAACTGGCCTGATGAGTCAGAAACCCTGCTCTGCACAATTTTACTGTGGGCTCATTTACCTTGTATGGAGACAAAAGTGCAAATAAACCTCAAACAGACCTCGAAAAAAGGGACAAGCACCCATAACCGAGCTGGGCAACAATGATATCATTGGGCAACAATGAAAAACACTCCCAGGAAAGCTCCAATAAAATGAAATGCTTTTTGAAAGGGTCTATGGAGCGTAGACCCTTCCAAACATCATTTTTTTTTTGAGCTTTCCTGGGAGTGTTTTTCATTGTTTCCCATTGCTATCACTGTTGCCCAGCAGGATTATACTTTCTACAATATTTCTTGTGGTCATTTTTAAAGTTTTATGTGAACTTTTGTTCTGTGCACATGTATCACACTGCTCACGTGTTTTAGGTTTCCCCGGTTTTTCTGTACATTGCTGACGTAAATGGTTTCTCTTCCCTGTAATATGCCTTTAACGGCAGGTTTTCATTCGCGTTGGAATTGAGCTCAGAAATTCAGCGCGTTAGTGAGAGGGGAGCCTCTCCCCGCCCACTCTCCGCCCATTGACCCCTTCTCTCCGCCCACTCTCCACCTTCTGCGCTGTTTTAACGCGCCGCGGGGCTTTACGATCGTTATGTGCGGTTAACGTGCGTAGTATGACGTTAACGGTCGTTGGCGCGTGATTACGCGTGTTATACTGCACTTACGATCGTTAACGTCATACAACGCGCGTTATTCAAGTTTACCGCACTTTAGTAAACATACCCCTTAGTCTTAGAGGCTCCTACTTGAAGATCATTACAAGCCTGCCCATTACTAAGGCATTTATTACTGTTGCTAAGTCTTTGCTTTCCAAATACAGATGTATATTTCATATGTGGCTTTTAGAATAGATTGTCATCAAATGAGCAGTTTGAGTATGGATTGTTAAATCTGTATCCAGGTAAACCCCCAAATTTGTAGCACTGATGGAGCCAAAACCTGAATGCCATAGTATAAGTCAGTTCAAGTCTAAATTTTGACAAAGGAGAAATTGTCAAGAGATTTAACTGGGAAGATCTGGGAGGACTCAGAGAATACTTGGATGATGTGGGATACATAATCAGTGAATTCTGGTGAAGTAAATTCTGTGTGAGAGTCAGGATTTAATACTAGACTAGAGCCACAACAATTCCTTCAAGAGTGGTGAGATATGATCAAAGATTTAACTGCACAGATGATTTTAGCTGCGGTATTGTGGATAAATTATAACCTTTTAACACTGTACAGAGGGAGCACCATCCAGCAGGGAGTTGCAATAATCTGCCAAAGATAAAAGTGTGAGGTAAGATATTCATAGCTGCCGGATCTAGGCTGGATTACAATGATCTGATAAGGCTAAGAGTAGAGAAGGAATTTCTGACTGCCTTGGAAATATGAGGCTGAAAGATCAGGGATGTATCCAATAGAACCCCCAAAGAGTTGATACAATCCTTACTCAGTAGTGGAGTACCAGCAAGAATGGGATGGAAGAGTGGACAAGTTCTTTCTGCTCTGCCAAATAGCTTTTGATTTTAGAGCATTCATCAGGATCCTGTGAGAGTATATCCAAGCAGTGATTTTATTGAGGTAAAGCATTCAGACTGGGAATCCCAATAATGGCATACTATCAAAATTTGAATATCATCTGCAAAGAAGAATCCTAGGCCATGAATGAATGTACTAACTAATGGATCAAGAAATATATTATAGAGCAGGGGAGCCAAAATGGATCCCTGTGGAACACCAGAGTATAACTGGTGACTTTTAGACTTGCTATTTGCGATGATAACTTTAAATGTATGAGATCTGAAGAACACCAGTGAAGGGCAGTATCAGCTACTCTGACTTCCTTTAATCTCCCTAATAGCAGGTTAGTCAGAATATTCAGTGTCACAGTCCGGTTCAGGCCGCAAATATTCCTCACAGTGGAGTTTATCTGGTTCAAAGTATACACAGACACCAACTGTTGTGTGTAATCTGTTCCTGACTGCCTGGCCGGGGGCAACAAATAAAGAGATCCTTCCTCAGCTCTTGGTTTCCTTATGTCTGGTCTTTAGAAACAAGTGAGAAGAAATTAAATGAAAACAAAACACAGGATTATACCATAACAGAGTCTTAGATCTAAATGAGGGATTCAAAGCCTGAAAATCTGAGCAGTTACCTGTAATCCCTACCTAGCTGGGCTGTAGGACTTTCTTTTATTAGGAAAAAACTGCCACATTGTACAATTTCATCTTATCACTCTACATCATGCCTTTGCACTACTTTTTGTTTGTCTATGAAACATGGACACCTTTCTGCCCACAAAAAAAATTCTAAATGAATTTTTTTAAACAAAACTGATTTATCAAATTCTGAGTACAGAACCACCAATAAAATTGCTCTAGAAGTTATATTGTCTAACGAAGATTTCAAACAGAGTAGATCTTTCAGTCTATAAGCTGAAACGAGACAGTCCATAGTAGCCTCTTCCTGCTTCTCCCCTTTCAATAGAAAATATAACTGTGAAACCAGGATCTCCTCAATATGTACTATTTCTATTGCCGCTGTGAACCATGGATATTAGGCAGTTTATAAATGCTTATTAATAAATAAAAAAAAATAAACAAACTGGTAACAAATGGCTTGATAGGGGAGAAAGTAGTTGGTGCAAGGGCCATGTAATGGGGCTCCCTTTCTAAAGAGCCAAGAGCTTGTCACTTCAGGGTATCTTCAGTGTCACCCTTCCTAATACATTCAAGGGTTTCTGAAATGGCCTGTAGTGTTTTTCTTTGTACTTTGGACTTTCATATCATGCTGACATTTCTTCTTTAAACTAAGATTTAAAAACAAAATGGTAGCACAGTAGTTGACAGAAAAAGGCCAAGTGGCTCATCCAGTCTGCCATCTAGTCCATAGTGTCAAGTATATATCCCAGCTCCAACCACACAAGCTTCACACCTATAGGACACAGCTCTTTATCCAAGTCAGCTTTTCTCATCTTTCTAGCTGGCTGGCTTGTCACCATGCCAGGTATTTGAGCATGTAAGTTTTCAGACCTAATCCAATACCCATCAAACCCTTCATCCACTTCTCTGCATTCCACAGCCAAGCTCTGCAACAGTCCAAGCAGCCACCAAAACCAGAAGCCACTGCTCAAACATAGGGCCATCTAGATCTCTGTGGCTTTCTTGATTAATAGCACATCAATCATACATGTAAATGGTTGCTCCCTAAGTATGCTTCTAAATTTCTTTCCCTGAATTGGTCTCAACAATGTGAGAACTGTGCAGACTGCTTAATGATTTGAAACTGGGATTTCTGTTCTCGGATTCCATGTTGCCAGTTGGCATACCTATAGCTCGCATTTGCTGTACATACAGGCCAATATTCAAAATCTGCAATAAGCAATTTTTTAAACGCCGGCTACAGCACTTAGGTTATCCATATCTGTTCAGTACTGCTCTCTGGACAGCAAGAGGTGCTGATTATACATGGAGAACAATAATAGCTGCTGCACTAGGGATAGTGATATTCAGCCTCTGTTTTAGCTTAGCTGTTTAATTTAGTGCAGCTTTTTTGAAATTGAATATCGACGACTAGCCATAGAGTTAAGTGGAATGTCCATCTTCTCTCTGGCATTATCTGCATAGTACTAGGGCAGTCTATATGAATTTTCAGCTGCACTATACATAGTGCCATAGAAAATTCATGGATGGGGCTTCTACAATGCCTTGTGAAAATATTCATCTTCTCGATTTTTGTCCTGTTTTGTCACATTACAACCTGGAATGAAAGTGGAGGTTCATTTGGATGTTAGGCAATGGACCTAACAAGATAGTCCAAATTGGTGAAGTGAAATGATAATACAATACCTTGTATATATTAAAAAAAAAGTAAAAAATGAAAAGTTGTGAGTGCATATGTATTCATCCCTTTTGCTATGAAATCCCTAAATAATATTTGGTCCAATTGATTAACCTCAGAAGTCACATAATTAGTTCATTAGGGTCCATATATGTGCAATCAGCATCACATGATCTGTCACATGATGCTTGTATAAATATACCTGTTCTGAAAGGCCCCTGACTCTGCAACACCTCTAAGCAAGCAATATGAAGACCAAGGAGCACTCCAAACAGGTCAGAAACAATGTTGTGGAGAAATATAGATCAGGGTTGGGTTACAAAAAAATATCACAAATTCTGAATATCCCATGGAGCACCATTAAATCCATTATAACAAAATGGAAAGAATATGGCACCACTACAAACCTAACAAGAGAAGGCCGCCCACCAAAATTTACAGACCAGGCAAGGAGGGCTTTAATCAGAGATGCCACAAAGACACCAAGGATAACACTGAAAGAGCTGCAAAGATCCACAGCGGAGATGGGAGTATCTGTCCATAGGACCACTTTAAGCCGTACACTCCACAGTGGGGCCTTATGGAAGAATGGCCAGAAAAAAGCCATTGCTTAAAGAAAGACATAAGAAAATATGTTTGGAGTGTGCACAGCAGTATGTGGCTGACCCCCCAAACACATGGAAGAAGGTTCTCTGGTCAAATAAGACAAAAATTTAACTTTTTGGCCATCATGGGAAACGTCATGTGTGGCACAAATCCAACACTTCCCATCACCCCGAGAACACCATTTCCACAGTGAAACATGATGGTGGCAGCATCATGCTGTGGGGATGTTTTTCATCGGCAGGGACAGGAAAACTGATGAGGATTAAAGGAACAATGGATGGCACTAAATACAGGGCAATTCTAGAGGAAAACCTGTTTCAGTCTGCCAGAGATTTGAGACTGGGACAAAGGTTCACCTTCCAGCAGAACAATAACCCTAAACATATTCCTAAAGCTATACTAGAGTGGTTTAAAGAGAAACATTTAAATGTCTTAGAATAGCCTAGTCAAAGCCCTGACCTCAATCCAATTAAGAATTTGTGGCATTACTTGAAGATTGCTGTACACCAATGTAACCCATCTAACTTGAAAGAGTTGGAGCAGTTTTACCTTTAGGAATTGGTGAAACTCCCAGTGGCTATATGTACTAAGCTAATAGAGATATACCCCAAGAGACCTGCAGCTGTAATTGCAGCAAATAGTGGTTCTATAAAGTATTAATTTTGGGGAGGAATACATATGCACACGCCTGATTTCTGTTGTTTTTTGTTTGTTTGTTTGTGTCACAATCAAGGATATTTTGCACCTTCAAAGTGGTAGGCATGTTCTGTAAATCACATGGTGCTAACCCCCAAATCTCAGGTTTAATTTCAGGTTGTAATGTGACAAAACAGGACAAACACTGAGGGGATGAATACTTTCACAAGGCACTGTATATAGTGGTGTCCTCCATATGGATAAATCCTTCTGAATATTGATCTGATAATTTTTAGGGTAACACAGGGGTCGGTATTCAAATGGGTTTATATGGTTTGTACCATCTGCAAACAACATAAATCCCAACAATCTCAATAGTACTGCTCAATTTCCCCATTGACCACAGCAAAGATGCCCAGTAAATTCCGGGGCGGTCTGTAGGTAGACTATAGGCAGTCCTGGTAGCAAAACCTCTAGCTAACAAAACCAGATATTTAGTGCTGGCACTCAATATCCAGGTTTAGTTAAAGAAGTGGCAGCCACATGCTGACTGCTGCCACTGAATATCAACCCCATAGAGTATGATGATATTGTTAAATGCCATCAAGGTGATGCAGAAATCCATGAGAGGAGATCAGGGCACTAAGGGACTGAGTGTAGAGAGAGAATAGAAGAGGTTCCAAGAGAGAGCCCTGAGGTACACCAACTGAAAGCAGGATTACAGTGGAGGAAGATACACCAGAACATACGCTAACAAAGTGGTGATATACTCCTGCTCCTTAATGTGCCATTGGGTTTTTCAGAATTTATGCAATCAAAGGCCTTGCTGTAGTCTATGAAACACAGGTAGATATTCTTTTGTCTTTTCAAAGATCCATCTCACCTATACGATGATGTCTCTTGTTCTTTCCTTTTCCTGAACTCTCCTTGCACTTTGGGCAGTTCTTCCAGGTATGGTTGTAGTCTCCACCAAATGATCTTGAGTAGCATTTTACTGGCATGTGGGATTAGAGCAATTGTGCAATAATTTCCAAAGTCTGTTGGATCACCTTCCTTTAATATTAGTATGAACACAGATATTTTCCACTCAGCTGGCCATAATGTTGTCTTCCAAATTTCCTGGCAGAGTCTTGTAAGTATTGTAACAGTTATATACAATTGCTGTAATAATTCAATGGGAATGCCATCAATGTCTAGTGCTTTGTTCTTTGATAATGTTTTCAGTGCTGCTTTTACTTCCTTTCATCGCCAACAATTTCTGATCGTAAGGTACAAAATGAAATGCCTGTTAATCCCCTCGATCTTTATGATATGATTTGGTGTAGTCTTTCCACTTTTTCTTGATCTTCTCAGCATCTTTCAACATGGATCCTTGAGCATCTTTCAGCATTCCAATTAGAGGCTGAGATTCTCTTTAACTCTCTTAGGGGTATGTTTACTAAATGGCGATAATGTAGCAGCGGTGCAATTATCACATGATACGTAATGTTATCGTGTGATACGTGACATTATCGTGCGATAAATTAACTTTTTCACGCGATAACGTGCCGTTTCGCCCAACAACGTCCTTGGTGGCGCTAAGACACAGAAAAGGTGGAGTAAGGCTCCCCAGAGAGCGGAGAGAAGGGGTCAATGGGTGGGGGTTGGGTGGGGAGAAGTTCCAGGCACACTATCGCTATGAAATGAAGGTCTGAAAAATAGCGCGAGTGAAAACCTGGTGTTAGAGGCAAAAGTGAAGGAGAGAGAAACCATTTCAATCAGCAATGTACATCAAAGGCAGGGAGACGAAGAACAGTGATAGTAGTGATAAATGTGCAGCAGCACCAGATAGTGCCCAAGTACGGAAGGGCACTATGTTGTGGCTACACATGGGGTACAGGGGGCTGCAGGCATGACTTGCAGTGGGGCAGCTGGGGCAGCTTGGGCAGAAGTCAGGCTAGGCAGATGCCTAGGTGACACATAGAAAAGCAGAAACGGAATATCAGCAACTGATCAAGGTCAAACATGCCCACGAGTATGTGTGTCCCACAGTGTCCCAGGGGACAGTACCCAGCAAATACCCCAAAGGGCACAGGACATTGGCAGGCGGTACCGGGGGGAAACATGGATGTCTATGCAGGCACTCCTACCACAGATTACACACCATAGGCAGCCGCCTACCGGCACACTGGATGGCCTGGGACTCTGCACCACCAGCACCACTGGCATAAGGGCATGTCAGCATGGTGGCGGAGGGGTGCTGGTGGTGGAGGGGGCAGTGGCATCTGCTCACAGCAGACCAAGGCCAAGCCCTGTCTAAGTGGGCGCCGTGTACTGCAAAAGACGTCTGACCATCTGACGAACAGTAATGGTATCCCCAGGGCATAACCTGCCTCTGTGGGAAGAGTTTGGTGCAGTACACCCAGTCAGTGCACTCAGGGGCAGAAGGTCACAGGTTCAAGTCCCAGCTGTGGCTCCTGCAGACCATGTCCCTATATATTACCCAGTACTAAACCATGGTAATAAAGAAGGAACCTTTTTGCAGATAAAATAAACATGCCATAAACGCCTATATTCTACCCTACAGAGCACATTCACCATAGACATGTGCAGTCCCTAGAGCAGAGGTTCCCAACTGCAGTCCCGGAGGGCCAAACACCATTCAGGTTTCATGCTATCCCTAAGAAATATGCTTGAGATGCATTTGTATGTACCGCCCCCATTGTATGCAAATGTATTTCCTGCATATTCATTAGGGACAGCATGAAAACCTGAATCATGTTAGGCCCACCAGGACCGGAGTTGGGAACCTCTGCCCCAGAGCATCGGCCAGCTCCACTATCCAAAGCCTCATGGAGAGTCAGGCTGTTGGGCCCTGCGTGGAGCACCATCTACCAATACTAGAATCTGCATATCTTAGCAATGCCGTCATAAACTTGGAAACACGTTCCACATATATCAAGCGGTTGCTATGATTAATGTCAGATAACAAGTCCAAAATGAAACACAATTTGTTAACAGAGATCCATCAGAGCAACCTTTCTGATATCTGTGGAGTGTGTCTCAGTTTTTGTTTCTGACAGTGTTTACCACTCGGAGAGTGACCCCAACAGTATTGAGTACCATAGCAATGCCTGCGCTGTGCCCAGGACTGGTGTGGCGGCCAGGGCTGCCAACCACCTCTATATTTGCACAATGCCAAAATAGGTGTGGGAGTGTGTGTATGTCTATCCAGTGTTTTGTGGCTGGCCAGACCTTAATGAGCCCACAATGTTTGCACTGTTTCCAGTGTTAGCCTGCCAATGTGCATAATGAGGAGCAAGGTACTGTGGGTATGGGCCGGACAGGGCAGCCTGGGAAGGATGCATCTGCACAGGGCATAGGGCAATAGCTGGGACATTGTATTGGCCGACCACCACCTGCACGGACAGGGTGACCACAGCATGTCATGCTGGGGGTCACTCTCACCCTGACTGAGCAGTGACCATGGCATGTCTAGGTCCCCACATAGTGCTGTACAGTGTTTCTCTCAAGTGATATCTGGGAGTTCTACTGGCTGGGGCCAGTCACTGACATACCACCTGTAAGCGCACATAGTTTTACCAGGAACATATGTTATGTACTAGCTAACAGACCATCTGCAGTTAGTGTGTGTATGGCTGGAGCACCTTGCAGGGTGTAGTGGGTGAAGACTGACTGTGCTCTCTGCTGGTGAATGTCAGATGGTGGTTGGGGCATCTGAGTATTTACAGGCTTACTGTCAGTGCTCTGTGTCTTGCAAACAGTTTTGCATTGATTGCCCTGGAGGGTGCCCCTTCCCCTGTAGGACTGGGGTTGCTGGTCCCACTGCCCTTCATCAGATCTCTCCACTGCTGCCATTGTAAAGATGTAGAGTTTGGGTCTGTTGGTGGCAGACCCTGTCCCCCTACCCTGGTCCTGAGAGGGTGGGTTGGTAGGCGGTGCTCCCTAATCTGTATATGGGTCCAGACACCCCCCTGCCCTATAGGGTGCCGTAGGTGATGACAATGAGGTGAGGGTGTTTATGCTGGCAGCACAGATTGTAGAGATGTGTCTGACTGTTACATGCAGCAAAGGAGATTGCCTCAGACAGCCATATTAGATGAGACCTCTGAGGGATTGAACCCATGACCTCTGGCTTGGTGGTCATTGTATTAACCAGTGGACTATAGCTCTATACATATGCTCACAGCGCTGCCTCAAAGTTAAGGTTACCGCGCGTAAACAGCGAACAGCCAACTCATTTTTTCTAGTCTTGAAGGACTAGAAAAGGGGACTGTTACTTCTGGAGAGAGATCTGCAATTGTGAGTATATACTTCTGGGAATTTTCTGAAAGGAATTCTTTATATTAAAGCTAATTAATCTGTGAACCCACTATTTTTTGTTAAATCAGTCAGGGCCTAGTAGCAGCAGTTTAAGTTTAAATTTAAAATACAGAAGAGAACTTTCTGGTTACATTTCATACCCAGTAGAGAGCTTGTAGTTTAAATTTCATAATAAGTTAGAGCCTAGCAGCAGCAAAGAGCTATAATTTAAATCAAATCAGAATATAGCTTACCTAAGCAGCACAAGACAGGGTACTGTGTAGCAGCCCTCTTTTAATAAGTGGCCAATTTTCCCAATGGAAAGCAGCCCTCTTTTAATAAGTGGCTAATTTTCCCAATGGAAAGGTGAATAGTGGTGTACCGCAGGGATCTGTGCTGGTTCCGCTGCTTTTTGACATATTCATAAATGACCTGGAAAGGAATAATGAGTGAGGTTATCAAATTTGCAGATGACACAAAACTATTTAAAGTTGTTAAAACCCTAGAAGATTGTGGAAAATTGCAAGAGGTTCTTGATAAATTGGAAGACTGGGCATCAAAATGGCAGATGAAATTTAATGTGGACAAGAGCAAAGTTATACACTTAGGGAAGAACAACCCAAACTATGGTTACACGATGCAAGGTTCCACATTAGGAACCACCACCCAGGAAAAAGATTTAGGCATCATTGTGGATAACATGTTAAAACCCTCCGCCCAGTGTGCAGTGGTGGCCAAGAGAGCAAATAGAATGCTTGGTATCACAAGGAAAAGAATGGAAACTAAAACAAAAGATATTATAATACCTCTATATCGTTCCATGGTGAGACCGCACCTTGAATATTGTGTGCAATTCTGGTCTCCGTATCTTAAAAAGGATATAGCGATATTAGAAAAGGTACAGAGAAGAGCCACCAAAATGGTAAAGGGGATGAAGAAAGGCTAAAAAGGTTAGGCCTCTTTAACCTGGAAAAGAGACGGCTGAGGGGAGATATGATAGAAGTCTATAAATTAATGAAGAGTGGAACGGGTAAACGTAGATCGATTGTTTACGTTATCAGAATATAGAAAGACTAGGGGACATGCAATGAAGCTACAGGGTAAACTATTTAAGACTAATAAAAGAAAATATTTTTTCACTCAACATGTAATCAAACTCTGGAATTTATTACCGGAGGATGTAGCAAAGGCTATTAGTGTAGCTGGGTTTAAAAAAGGTTTGGACAAGTTCCTGGAGGAAAGGTCCATAAACCATTATTAAGAAGGGACCCAGGATATCAATGCTTGACCCAGTACAAGCATTGTGGAACCTGTGTCTTTTGGGAAACTGCTAGGTACGTATGACCAAGATTGGCCACTGTTGGAAACAGGATACTGGGCTTGATGGACCTTGGTCTGACCCAGTATGAGATATCTTATGTTCTTATGTTCTTATGTGCCCCCATCGGGCGATACACAGTGTATGCTACGTGGATGCCGGCACGCCCACCTCCCTATATGGCATTGCTCATATTAGCCCCAGAGATTGTTCGCCGTGTGGCATCCGTGACACGTGCATGTGGCATGCGTGGCGTAGTAGGGCGCAACATGGCATATGCGTGATACAGCTCATGCGCGGCATATGGGCATGCATCATCAACACATGGGCATCCCGCAAAATGGCGACGCGATCCCACAAGCCAGCATTTAGCCTCCCCGACCTACGACAGCTGGCAGCATTAATCTGCACCAGGCAGCCGCGCCTCTTCCCAGGAGCCTCAAAATGCCAGGATCTGAAACGTGTCAGGAGGGCGTGGGTGCGCATCACAAGGTGCTTCAACTATGTAGCAGACTACCCACGTGAGGTACGTGTATGGGGACAGGTCACAAAATGGAAGGTGTGCAACACAATATCCAGCAATCAAAACACATAAGACATGCACCACATGGGCAAGACACCTGTATGTGGGCAAACCTGTGATCAAGCTATCTGCGTATGTCGCTGTGTGCACGTATTCCTAATCCCCAGGAGCCACAGACATGAAAGCAGAGGTGAAGAGGTTAGCGCGGTGTGATGTAAGCTGCTCTTTTTGCAGTGCACACCACTGCCCAACCCCCAGGTATTGCAGCCCCCATGACAAAGCTCTATTAGGTATCCCGGTGCCATGATGGCTGCTGCTATGACACATTACCAGCTCCGCACAATCCCCAGGAGATATCTGACCTGATCACAGAGGTCAAGTAGTCATCATGGTGCACTGGTAGTTGCTGCAGTTGGAGTATCACAGCACTGCCCCATCCCCAGGAGGCATCAGATCTGATGACAGAGGTCCATCAGTCATCCTGGTGGTGTGGTATTTGCTGCTGTTTATGTGTGGAACATCACCCTTGGCCCCAAAGGCTCCCAGACCTGCGTACAGAGGTGTATCAAACATCCTGGTGTCAAGGTGGTTGCTCCAGTTGCAGTGTCACAGGTCTGCCCTATCCCCAGGAGGCATCAGACCAGATTACACAGGTCTAGTCCACATCCTGGTGTTATGGTGGCTGCTGGTGTTGCAGGTTCCCAGCTCTGTCCTAACCCCAGGAGGCATCAGACCAGCTGACATGGGTCTATTCTACATCCTGGTGTTATGGTGGTTGCTGTTGTTGCAGGTTCCCAGCTCTGCCCTAACCCCAGGAGGCATCAGACCACCTGACACAGGTCTAATCTACATCCTAGTGTTATGGTGGCTGCTGTTGTTGCAGGTTCCCAGCTCTGCCCTAACCCCAGGAGGCATCAGACCAAATTGCACAGGTCTATTCTACATCCTGGTGTTATGGTGGTTGCTGTTGTTGCAGGTTCCCAGCTCTGCCCTAACCCCAGGAGGCATCAGACCAGATTACACAGGTCTAGTCTCCATCCTGGTGTTATGGTGTTTGCTGTTTTTGCAGGTTCCCAGCTCTGCCCTAACCCCAGGAGGCATCAGACCAGCTGACACAGGTCTATTCTACATCCTGGTGTCATGGTGGTTGCTGTTGTTGCAGGTTCCCAGCTGTGCCCTAACCCCAGGAGGCCCCCAGACCTGATGACAGAGGTGTAGTACATATCCTTGGGTCATGGTGGTTGCTGCAGTTGCTGTCTCACAGCTGTGGCCCACCCCCAGGGGGCCCCAGCCCACAACACAGAGGTCTATCAGTCACCCTGGTGTTATGGTGGTTGCTGTTGTTGCAGGTTCCCAGCTGTGCCCTAACCCCAGGAGGCATCAGACCAGATTACACAGGTCTATTCTACATCCTGGTGTTATGGTGGTTGCTGTTGTTGCAGTTTCCCAGCTGTGCCCTAACCCCAGGGGGCATCACACCAGATTACACAGGTCTAGTCTACATCCTGGTGTTATGGTGATTGCTGTTGTTGCAGGCTCCCAGCTGTTCCCTAACCCCAGGAGGCATCAGACCAGATTACACAGGTCTTGTCTACATCCTGGTGTTATGGTGGTTGCTGTTGTTGCAGGTTCCCAGCTGTTCCCTAATCCCAGGAGGCCCCAGACCAGCTGACAAGGTCTATTCTACATCCTGGTGTTATGGTGGTTGCTGTTGTTGCAGTTTCCCAGCTGTGCCCTAACCCCAGGGGGCATCAGACCAGATTACACAGGTCTATTCTACATCCTGGTGTTATGGTGGTTGCTGTTGTTGCAGGTTCCCAGCTGTTCCCTAACCCCAGGAGGCATCAGACCAGATTACACAGGTCTTGTCTACATCCTGGTGTTATGGTGGTTGCTGTTGTTGCAGGTTCCCAGCTGTGCCCTAATCCCAGGAGGGTCCAGACCAGCTGACACAGGTCTATTCTACATCCTGGTGTTATGGTAGGTGCTGCTGTGTATGTGTGGAACATCACCCTATCTCCAGGAGGCCCCCAGACCTGATGACAGAGGTGTAGTACATATCCTTGGGTCATGGTGGTTGCTGCAGTTGCTGTCTCTCAGCTGTGGGCCACCCCCAGGGGGCCCCAGCCCACAACACAGAGGTCTATCAGTCACCCTGGTGTTATGGCTGCTGCTGCTATTACAGGCTCCCAGCTCCGCCACATCCCCAGGAGGCAGCACACCAGATTCCAGTGGTCCACCAAGCATCTCGGTGTAATGGTAGCTGATGTTTAGGCAGGTACCCAGCTCCCCCACACCCCCAGGTGTTCGAACCCACATCTCAGAGGCTGGATCAGCATCCAGGCATCATGGTGATGGCTCCTGTTGATGTGGGACGGGCTGTCCAACAGCGAGGTGTGTGCAGGACTGCACTGAGGGTATGGAGTCACACCTCCTGGAGATCAGAATGGCAACGCTGCACATGCCATGTTGCTGTCATGTCATGCCAGGAGATGGAAGGGACATGGCATGGGAATGCTGCGAGGCAGCGCACAGGGCACGTAGGTGTCACACCACACATGCCCAGCCTCACGCCCACACATGCAGGCGGTGGTGCCAGCAGCTAGTATGGGACTCACTGCCCATAACAGGAGTGGCCCCCATTGCACGCAGACATGTGTGCCATGTGGTTCGCCGTGGGCAGGTATATAGGACCCTAATGGTTGCAAACATTGCTTATCCCCCTATGGAAGAAGGGCAGAGAGATGAGGCTACACTGCCCTGGATACCTCCGCTGCATGCAGAGGGAGGCAATGGCCAGGAGTGATGGTGAGTGTTCCAACCTCTGCATTGAGCAGCACCATGTCCCAGTGGCAAGGCAGCCTGTGATGCCACATACAATGTGTCTGTGCTGTAACAAACGCGTGATGCCCTGTTCATTTCTGCCTTCTCCACAGAGGCTGCAGATGCTGTGGAGGGGACCTCAGCGCCCACTCGCCAGGGAGGCAGCCCCTCTGTGACCACTGGACACACTGCAGGGGAGGACATCCCTTCAGCGGCAGAGGACATCATGGATGTGGGAGAGGAATACAGGGAGGGTTGGGGGGTGTGAGGAGGGGGTGGCGGAGGGTGCGGGGGAGGTGGAGTGGGCGGGTGAGGAGGGGGAGGGGGAGGGTGGTGGGGAGAGTGAGGGGAGCAGCCAGGGCAGGGAGGGTGGGGGGCCATGGAGGGTGGGGAGGGGGAGCCTGTGCCTGAGGGTGGCTGCAGGTCACCTCAGGACACTGGGGGCCCCTGCCACCTGCCCCATGTGCATGGCCAAGGTGTCAGGCTAGGTGTGGGACCCCAACACATTGCTACACACAGGGCCCACACAGATGCCAACACCCAGACCACAGCCACATGGTGTGAATGTGGTGGCAAATATGTAGGTCTCCTGTGTGTGGCGATGGGCACCATTATGCGGACCCTGAGCGACCATGGCCATGCCATCAGGCAGCTGACAGCTGCTGTTGAGGGTATGGCTGAGATGATTTGCCGCCAGCATTATCATCTAAATATGGGCTTTCTCTATTGAGCTTCTATGCTAACACATGTGATAGGACAAGCCTAAACTCAAACTATAACCTGTGGAATAATGTTGTAAAACACAGTGTCAGGCCTTAAGGTCTCAGTTTAAAACAACGCAGCAATCACTCGGATTTTTAACAAGTTTCTCAATGAAACTACGACTGCTGTTCACATCAACGACCTTTAATAAATGCCTTCTGCTCTGTCTCACAACAAAAACGCTTTTCCTTTATTTTTTCGTTTTTTCATTTTCTTCTTTTTTAATTTTCACTGTTTTACTTAAAAACTTTAATAAGCAAAACTGCTCTCACAATCTGCTTTGTATGACAAGATGATAAAGATCAGTACAATTGATTCTACTATTTAGTCCTTATGATTTCTCTTCTCATTCACTCCGCATCAGCGAGATTTGCACAAACAAAATTGTAGAATCACACTGGTGGTACTCCCTAAAGATTATTACTGTCCATCGCTGTCATTAAAAAACTGAGCTGAATCAGCACTTATCGTGAAAACACCCCAAGTTATTCGCCTTTGTTTTACAGCTCTGTCTCCGACGTTTCCTTCCTTCATGGCATTGCCCAGTCCAACAGAGAAAATCTTGATGTAGCGATGTTAGAAGTATCTCCCAGCTTCATTCAAATCCCAACGCCGTTAATCTAAGGCGCCCAAGCGTTTCGTAATGGCAAGTTCTTCAGGGGAATGTATCCTCCTTACTGACCTGTAAAATCAGTCTATGCTCCGGAATCGCCGCAGAGGACACATTTCTCTCATTCCTCCGCCGGTTATGCTAAGACGTCTTAGCATAACCGGCGGAGGAATGAGAGAAATGTGTCCTCTGCGGCGATTCCGGAGCATAGACTGATTTTACAGGTCAGTAAGGAGGATACATTCCCCTGAAGAACTTGCCATTACGAAACGCTTGGGCGCCTTAGATTAACGGCGTTGGGATTTGAATGAAGCTGGGAGATACTACTAACATCGCTACATCAAGATTTTCTCTGTTGGACTGGGCAATGCCATGAAGGAAGGAAACGTCGGAGACAGAGCTGTAAAACAAAGGCGAATAACTTGGGGCGTTTTCACGATAAGTGCTGATTCAGCTCAGTTTTTTAATGACAGCGATGGACAGTAATAATCTTTAGGGAGTACCACCAGTGTGATTCTACAATTTTGTTTGTGCAAATCTCGCTGATGCGGAGTGAATGAGAAGAGAAATCATAAGGACTAAATAGTAGAATCAATTGTACTGATCTTTATCATCTTGTCATACAAAGCAGATTGTGAGAGCAGTTTTGCTTATTCAAGTTTTTTAAGTAAAACAGTGAAAAATTAAAAAAGAAGAAAATGAAAAAAAACGAAAAAATAAAGGAAAAGCGTTTTTTGTTGTGAGACAGAGCAGAAGGCATTTATTAAAGGTCGTTGATGTGAACAGCAGCCGTAGTTTCATTGAGAAACTTGTTAAAAAATCCAAGTGATTGCTGCGTTGTTTTAAACTGAGACCTTAAGGCCTGACACTGTGTTTTACAACATTATTCCACAGGTTATAGTTTGAGTTTAGGCTTGTCCTATCACATGTGTTAGCCAGCATTATCATGGCATGTTCACGGCGCATCCACAGCCAAACCCCCATGGCGGGCCTCCGGGTGTGTGAGGCACATATGTGCACATGGCACACCTGCCCTGTGCTGTCCCGGGATCTGGGACCAGCACATGGGTCCACTGGGAATTGGCCACATGTGACCCACAGTTGTGCCAAAAGATTTGTGACACCCTGTAGATAGATGTGTCCGCAGCCACGTGTCCATGCAGCTAAATGTCATGGTCCACCCAGTGGCTGCCTCTGTGCATACCATGATAGGATATACATTTGGCTATTAGGGTTAACCACCAGTGCGTGTGTGGCCCAGAATACAGGGTCGGTTCCCCATAGTTGGCCTGTTGATGGGGTGTCTGGGGCATTGCTGGCAGCAGCTTCTGCATGCTGCGCCTCTTCGACCTCCACTGGCTCGGGCTCACCGCCATTGTCCTCCTCGGCCACCTCGATGGCCTGGATGTTACCTGGGGGGGGGGGGGTGGAACAAGATACACAGTAGATATGGGGTTGACACAGATACATACATAGAGCACATTTTAACGTCACCACCATGGGTAATGTGTTTACCACCTGTACGTGATGTCACAGCACCTACACTGGGGAAGCACATGTGTGTCGGCTGTGCACATTGTGGTACATGGGGTGCAGTGCCACATTGTCATGTCTGACCTGGGGGTCGGTGTGGCGAGTGCTGCACACACAATGCGCAGCACCAGGTGCGCACTGTGTGTGAGACATGGGCTCTGACCACAGAGCTACCAGTGGCCAGTGTGTGTGTGAGGCCTTGAAAGGAGTGTGGGGCCTGTCACAGTGTGTGTGAGCATCATGTATGCACTGTGGGGTACAAGTGTGGATGGTAGATGCTGCTACAGGCGTGGCAGTCAGCCAGAAGTGTGTGGGGACTGGTGCAGTGCTGTCCGATGTGTGTCATGTGTGGGGAGCAATGCGGGACTGTGCACCCTGTGGTGTGGGTTCCAGGGTGCCCTGGCATGCATGAGGTCACACTGGGGGGGGGGAGCTTGGAACAGTGTCACCCAGCACCGTGGTGCATGTTCTGGGTTTGACCCTGGGTGGTGTCGGTGTTGGGGCAGGTGCATCTGTTACAGAGGTCTCTGGGACTGGTGCTGGGACATGACATGGGGGCGGGAGGATGTGTACACTGTGTCTGTGGGGGTGTGTCTGCACATATGGCCATGGGTTGGGTGTCCTGGGGTGCTCAGTACAAGGCCTGTCTGACTGGGGCCACACCTTTGCTTGTGGCGGTGGCACAGGGTGGTTGGGCCTTGTGTGTGTGGTTCACCTGTGCATGTGCACAGTACATTCCACATGGCATGGTGACATGACATATCCTTCACCGTTAGATACAAGATGTACAACATACTCCGCGGTGTCACTCACTGTCACAAGCACAACGCCAAAACCACTAGTCTCTAGTTGTTGAGGGCATGGTGGTTGATGTATCCTTCCTCTATCAGCTATATTTATGCTTCAAGTAAAAAAGGATTTGTAGTTGAGGCAAACCGAGGGTAAGGCTTATGACAGAAAAAGTTTATTTTAAACACAAGAGAACAGATCAGATTCAAGGTTCCATTAACAGGATAAATTATAGGCTTTTGCTTAAGGTTCAGCAAACTGGTGGCAAAAACAAACAGAACTCAACAATGGCTTTTCAAAGTCCTCTTAAATGTAGAAGCTTAGCCTTTTCACAGATAAAGTGTGCCACTTTTCTTATAGTCCTTTGTTGATCATAGCACAAAGAAAACAAGGTTAATTCTCCTATGGCAGTTTATCTTCACTCAGCCTCAATTCTCTGGGCTGCACTTCCAGGTGAATATGAAATAAGCATTCAAAATGTCCTCAAAACTCTTAGCAGGCTTTTCATATAAAACATGAGCAAAGCACAAACTCTTAAAGCAGCCAATTAGCTTTCTTGCTGTTGCAGAGTTCTAACACAGCTGATAATCAGGCCTGAAACATGGCTTCCTCTACAATCTTATGTGGCAGTAAATTCCCTTTCCAAAATACACAGGAATTTACTTACTCTTAAAGCAGCCAATTAGCTTTCTTGCTGTTGCAGAGTTCTAACACAGCTGATAATCAGGCATGAAACAGAGCTTCCTTTACAAGCTTATGTGGCAGTAAATTCCCTTTTCAACATGCACAGGAATTTACCTCCTTACTGCTAATGCCTTAAGATTACCTTTGCAAGAGGAACAATTCTTTCAAGGCTGGCCTTTCTTCAACACTTCAATTCTAAAGCTTGACATAAAGAACAATCCATAAACATGTCTTCTTCCCCCACCTCTGGCTCTGGTTCTCTCAATTGCATGGGCTCTGACTCACTCACTTGTTCAGACTGCTCAGCTGACAATCTCTCTGGTGGTCTGAAAGCTTCTCCACTTCCTGGCTTCCACCCATGTTGCCAACCTGATTCAGGGAAAACACCTCTCTCAGCTCTGGGTAGCTCAGCCTTTTTCCAGGAGTTAGCACCTGCTCTGGCTTCTCCAGCATTCCATCGTCCTTGCTGCTCTGGACTCTGTTCCTCTCTCCATCTGTTTCTCCTGCTTCCTCTGCTTCTCTTCCTGCTTCCTCTGCTGCTCCTTCTCTCTCCATAATCTAACCAGGGTTTATACTCACTGGGATCCAACCCCACCTCTTTCTCTCCCAGGTGTTTGTAATCTCCCTGCCTTCTGAACTTAGAATAACCAGTGCACTTGTTAGAGTAAGGGCTTTGGTCCTCGTGCTTGCAATCTCCCCCTCTTACTCTATCAAGCATTTCCTGAAACCTATTCCAGCTGGGGCTTTTCTGCTTTTGAAATGTGGCTCTGGCCTTCTGACCTGCACACCTAACAGAGGCCCCTTGATTAAGGTGAATTCCTTATGCTGCTCACCTCCCCCATGCTCTGGATGGCTGACCTTGCCACAACACCTATCGCTGGACATGTACGCCTCTCACTGCCCAGGCTGGGAACAATGCAATATCTATAGTCCACACCTAGCAACATCACGTAGTTGGGGGCTCCATGGGTATGAGGGTCACGTGTCACTCATACATGCTCTGGAGGCCAATACACCATCTATACCCGCTGTTCCATGGAGATAGTTACTGGAAACACAGCCACGGTGTGACAGTGGTTGGTAGGGTAGGTGGTCAGCTGACAGGTTATAGATCAGTGATGGCGTGCATTATGGTGTAAACACAGGGCCATAAGGGACCACATATCTGCGGCTTACAGGGTGTGCAGAGCTGACAGGGCAAAGGGATATGTGAGTGTGAATGGCAGATGCATGGCAGAGGTTACAATGGTTCTGTTGCAAATTGTCACAATGTAACATGACAGGTTTGTTACTGTGCTTGTGCTGTACACCTCATGCTCTCGAGATGTTGACCTGCAGATTCCCATGGTATGCCAGCAGTGTTGTGTGTCGTACGTGTGCGATGTCTGTATGACATACACACCAGCTCATCTCAGGGCTCGGCTGTGTATATCCCTTGTCAATGTGCTGTGATCTGTCCATGGACAGGATATATCTTGATGTTGTCTGGCTCTGATTGGCGGATGTGGAGTGGATCCCCCAGGGCACTCGGTTTCACTGTCGCTTGGTTTGCATGTTGTGTGTGTTTGCCTCTATGACAAGACTTTGTGATGCTGCATCCATGCGTGTGTCAGATGTGTGTGACATATGTGGCTTGTAAGGGTACACCTGGCATGGGCTGTTATGTTTCTGGTGGGGGTGGTAGGCCGTCCCTCTCTTGGGAGCAGTGTGTTGACGGGTGCAGGGTGGGGGAGGGGTGTCATTCCACCTGGCCGACTGTGTGCCCCCCCTCGTTCAGGACACCTATTCAGTGCTGTATCATACCCACCACTGTGCATGTCTGGTACATGCCCCCAGGTAACTGTTGTGGCCCCCCTGGGGACACGTTGCAACCCATTGCTGCCCCGGTGGCCTTCTCTGCATCTGTTCGGCCACACCTGCTCTCAGGACATGGGCCTGCACCACCCCGTGGCATGCCCAGTATGTGTGTGGTAGATAGCTGTATGTGTGCTGCATGTCTCGAAATACCTGCTTGTGGGTCAGCCGTGTCCAGCGCCGGGGAGAGGCCATGTATGTAGATCAGGCCTAGGTGCTCAGCAAGCTGCCGCTACAGGGGTGTGAAGCTTGGGATGAAGGGGCCGCCCCCGCCAGTGCCGCTAGCATGTCGGCGTTCTGTAGTCATGTGTGCACAGACCCCTTGCCTGATATCATTGAACCTCTTATGGAGGCTGTCAAGGTCCCTTGGTGGCCCCCCAGCCTGTGCCATGGCCCCCTGCACCTCCTCCCATACCTGGGTCTTTACGCTCACAGTTGTGTGTGAGCTCATGCATCCATACAGCTCCTCATAGTGTTTGAGGACACTTTCCAGCAGGTTGTGATTTTCCTGCTGGCTGAATCTTATGGCCCTCTTCCTCTCCCCATCTGGCACAGGCATCCACCTACGCTTGCCTGTGTTATGCCTCTCAGGCTGCTCCTGGGTGGGGTCAGACATACCTGATGGGCCCACAACCTCGGACTCTGGCTGACCCATCCCTCCCATCTCTGGGGACTGCGGCCCTGCCGTTTCTCCGGACACCCCACCTGTCATGTGCAGCCACAACATGTCCCTGCTCTCCCTGTCCTCCTTCTGCATCTCGGACCTGTCTAACCTCCTGTGGCCCTTGCCCCCTCCCCCGTCACCTTCACCAGCCCTCACCACCTAAGCCACTCACCAGCCCTGCCTCTTATCACCCCCACCACGCAACAACCCTGCCACTCACCACCACCACCACCGACCGACCTTGCCACTCACTTCCCCCACCACACAGCAACCCTGCCACTCTCCTCGCCTAACCTGCCTCTGACCCTCTGTTCGCTTCACCATCAACAATGCACGCTTTCAAACTCGCTCGCCTGTACTAACCCCTCAGCGTGTACCAGGTGTTCACGTTAATTTATGGTATGTTTTGCCATCTGTGCGTGTGTGCACGCATTGTGCACGCACAGAGGCAATGCGTAGGGTGCGTACGTGGAACCGTGTGCCGCACATGCACAGACATGTACACCTCTTGTGCATGTGTGGTGAATGGTTTCACTATGCCCTGTTGCCTGTGGGATGTGTGCGGCAACAGGTGCTGCACATGCACATGCGCTATACGTATCTGCACATCTGTGGTGCCTGGTTCCACGGATAGGGCTTAGCAGAACCGTGCACTGTACATGCACAAGAGGTGTACATGTCTGTGCATGTGCAGCGCATGGTTCTGTGTACGCACCCTAAGCATCGCCTCTGTGCATTGTCACACCCCCTTTCTCAGCTTATAGGCGATTGCCTGGAGGAGTGGGAAATGTGCCAGATTATCCTTGTAAGTGCTGATGCTTGGTATCCCTGTAGTTGTGGCCCAAATGAAAGACAGCCAAGGTTTTGTGTGATAACAAAAACTTTATTTGTTGCACAGGATTCTGTCATCTATCCTCCCCTAACCAGAAACAAAACGGTGGATACTTTTATATGCCAATATAAAGTCCAACTGAAATACAGTCCAACCTGATCCTTCTCAGGGTTGTCCAATTATGTACAAGGTTTATTCAACTTCTTCTCATCAACGAACAGCTTCAGTAGCAGCTAATCACTTCCATAGCTTTCACCATATTCAGCTGCTTACAGACATTGAGTTTCACTCTAGCAGAACGCTGCTTCTCTCCGTGCAAACTCAGTAGCATGAATTACTTATCAGCACTTCTCTTATACAATACTATTAACAGCTTCACTCTTGGCAACTCATAGGACAGTCTGCTTCCATGTCAGAATAAGACCTATCTGATTTGGTTGAACCTAACTGCATGGATTCAACATCTGAGTCAGACGTCTCATGATTCAAATCAGGGTACTGCAGATCAACAGGCTTCCATGGTTCCAAATGGTGTCTAAGCTGTTTCCACCCTCTATTCCTTTCCCTCAGTGAAATATAATTATAACTAGAATCAGCAGCCTCCTTTAAAGTGGTGTTAAAGGAACTCAACTGGCTTGCTCCTCTTCTAGTACGTCTGGGTTGCAAAGGTGGATAAAAAGACAAGTCTCTGTTCTTGCACTGCTCCTGTTTCACTGGTATAGCGTGAGCTAGCTTTAGCTTCTCTCGTCGAAGCCTAGCATCAGCTGATGAATTAAGAACAGCTGAGGTACTTCCTAAGCTTCTGCTAGTATCTGGCGTCCTGCACTTGGAACGCTTAGGCAGCTTATCATACAGAGTTTTATACTTGGTTAAACTCTCACCTCTGTTCACAGCTTCTAGTGAAGAGTCTAGGGAAGATATACTCTCTCTTCTGGTTAAGGGTTCCAGCCTCTCCCCATGAGAATAAAAGTATGTTCCCACCTGCTTCTCCTGGCTGTCTGGTTCGCGTTGACCTCTCTCTCTCAGAGGAAGCTTGCTCCCCTGCTGTCTCAGAGACCTCCGTGTCTCACAGCAGTCTGGATGGCAACTTTCCCAGCACCATGTGCTATCCTGGCAATGGCTGCTCCACCCTTGGCTTCTCTCTGCGTCTTGGTCAGAGACAGGTCCTGAGTCTCCTGCCTGAACACTTCCTGTTCTCCCAGGCACTCCTCCTGCTCCTCCACGAACTCTCCTTCCAAGCTCAGTGTTACTCCCACTCGAACTCCTTCTCAATCTCCTCAGACTAACTCTCTCTGTTACTTCCTGGTTAAGAGCATTGGGCTGTCCTATCCAGTTTGACTACGCCCCCTTGCCTCTTACGTCAGCTCCCCTGTTTGTCCTGGAGCTGGGGTGTGGCTCTCTCACTGCCTTTCTGTGCAGAGAGTTTCTCTGGGCTTGTGCTTTAACCCCTTCCTTGCCTGCCTTAATGTATGCATTAGAGGAAAGCTGCAGTTTTAAACCCATTTTCTCTCTGTTTAAAGCCTCTGCATCATCACATAACCCCCCATTTAAGATATTTCGGGCTGGATGGACATCTCCAGAACATCACGAAATCCTAGCTTTCTGACCGTAGCTGACAAAAGCATTACTCTCGACGTCTGTTATAGCCAAATGAGCCAGGGCCACCCGCTCATGCCATGGCCATAAAACATTGATATGGTAATTTTGTTGTTTTCCTTTCCTAGTTTCTACCGTATATGTAGCTGGCCCCAACTGTTTGACCACCCGACAAGGTCCTGTCCAGGTACTTTCAAATTTTGAACTCCGACCGGGCACCATTATAATAACCTTTTCTCCTATGTCTAAATGGTGGGGCCGTATGCGGCGGTTATAATACCTCTTTTGACGTACTTGACTAGCGGTCATATTTTCCTCTACCACCTGGGACGTACGTTGCAACCTCCCTCTTAAATCCTTTAAGAAATGAGGTATCTCTATGTCCTCAGTAGTGGGTTCGACCCACTGGTCTCTCAAAATATCTAATACCCCTCTGGGCGTTCTACCATACAGGAGTTCATATGGAGAGACGCCTAAGGAAACCTGTTTCCTTTCCCGACAGGCGTATAATATGAATGGGAGCATCCTGTCCCACTCCATCATTTCTCCCTCTAGACTCCTTTTCAACATCCTTTTAATGGTCTGATTTTGTCGTTCAACCAGCCCATTGGTCTGGGGATGGTACGCGGCTGTTTTAATATGCCGGATGCCAAATGCATCCCAGACCTGCGCGAGATAGCGGGATAAAAAATTTGTACCCCTGTCTGTTAGGATTTCCCGAGGAAACCCTACCTCGCAGAAAAGCTTTAACACTTCGGCTGCAATAGTGTGTGCCGATGTGTTCCTTAGGGGGATTGCCCAGGGGAATCGTGTGGCTTGATCCACAATAACTAAGATGTATTGAAATCCCCTGGGAGTCTGAATCAATGGTCCTACCATATCCATAGCTAACCGCTCAATCGGTCATGATATACGGGGTATGGGCATCAAAGGTACTCTCTCTGGTGGCAAGGGGGTAACCTTCTGACATGCGGGACATGCTTCGCAAAATTTTGCCGTTTCTCGAAAAATCCCCGGCCAATAAAAACGATTTAAAATCTGGTCTAAGGTGCCCTGCACGCCTTTATGTCCCCCTAACGGATGATCGTGGGCTAGCCTTAAAACCAGATTCTTAAAAGTATTAGGCACCACTAATTGCTTCCGGACTTCCCTGGAATGGAGGTCTAAGCTCTCCCGATAGAGTACCTCCCCCTCTAAGTAAAAACGAGGCAATGAAGCCTCTCCCTTATTTGCATGATCAAAGGCACGAGTCAAGGCTGGATCTTGCCTTTGTTCTTCTGGAAATGAAGGGAATTTTTCCACCAATTCGGCCGAAGCCCATGGCAATCCCTGACCTGTCGCTAACTCGGCTCTATTCTGGGCCCTGCGGTTTTTCTCCCGCCGCTTCTCCCCCTTCTTACGCGGTACACGATCGCTGGGAGGAGTCACTAAACCGCTGTGCGAGGGCAACCCGGACATGGGGTCATCCATGGGGTCCTGTCCCTCCTGACTGGCCTTACTCTGAGCCCGCGTGGACACCAGGCCTAACCTAGACCTAGGTTTCTCCCTATGAGTGGACGTTACTTGTCTTTCCTTTATCTCCCTCTTTATGGGTTCTCTCTTCACCTTCCGTGAACTAGGGTCTTTGGCTTCGGTGGAAACGGCTAGCCCTTTATCTAGGCCCTTCCGAAATCAAGGTCAGTCCCTACCTAAGACTAGGGAATGTGGTAGTCTTGGCACTACTGCCACTGGAATTTCCTTTTTCAATCCCAGCCCTTCCACAGTAACCAAATGTAACGGATATGACGCGGCTGCGCCGTGTACACAACAAATTTTAATCTTCCTCTCAGAGTGTCCTACAAAATCCTTACTCTGAGCTTTTATCTTCCTCCATAGGCTATCTGAGATCATTGATTGGTCAGCGCCTGAATCTAGGATCGCTTCAACCTGAATATTGTTAACCATGACCTTTAGTACAAACCCCTCCCCAACCTCCTTGGACTGGGTGGTTACTAAAACAAGCTTGTCTTTACAGTCCCTTTGTAAGTGACCTTTCTGACCACATGCAAAGCATTTACGCTGTTCCCTATGACTTTTGGACAGGGGTATTCTGGACATAGCTTTCCCTGACCTTACTTCCTCCCTCTTCTCTGGAATTTTCAAGACTGTTGACACTGAAGTACCCATTTGCTTCTGACTGACGGCTTTAGCCTCTAAGAAATGGTCAGCAAGTGTTATGGCATCTCTCGAGGTCTTACAATCTTGCAAAATTAAGAAGGATTGCAATTCTACAGGTACAGCATCTAAGAACTGTTCTAAAACAATATCATCCAATACTGAATCAATGCTTCTCCCCTCTGGAGTAAGCCAGTTGTACACCAGTGTTTGAATCCGATGGCATAAGCTCTGTGGTGTTTCACCTGGGGTTAACTTGCACCCTCGCAAAAGGCGGCGATATACCACTGGAGTTAAACCTAACCGGGTTCTAATGGCTTTGACTACTGCCTCATAGTTGTTCACAAGATCATTGGGTACCGCTCTGTAGGCTGCTAGCGCCTCTCCCGTTAGGGATGATGCTAAGCGTAAAACCCACTGGTCTTTTGGCCAACTGCTCATGAGCGCAATGCGTTCAAAGACCTCCAAGTAGTCATCGATATCATCATCACTTAACAATTGCCTTATAGATAACATGCGATATCATCATCACTTAACAATTGCCTTATAGATAACATGCCCTTGTTTAAGGTTTCAAGACCTGTTAAACTGCCTAGTGAATTTGACACAGTCTTAATTGCCTCCGTAGTCTGCTTCTGTTCTCCCATCCATGCGCCTAGCAGATTCATCAACGGCTGTTGTTGCGCCCGCAGCATCTCCGCTGTTTTCTCCTGGGCCTCTGCTGACATTTGCTGCTGCTGCTGGAATCTCTCAGATACCCAGTTCCATAACTGAGCCGGATCCATCGCTGTCTCAGCTGCAACAAAACAGAAAGCAAACACCAAGTGTGGCTTTTCACACAACACCCCTTCCCTCAGCTTCCACCACTCTGCAATACCCCACCCCCTTGTAGCAGTATCCTAGGTAACCCTTCTCATCTACCGGTTACCTGCTACAAGTGGTGAGTCTCGCTCCTCAGCACTGCAGAATCCAGGAACCTCTGCTCCAATCCGCCTCAGCTGACACTCCACTCCGAGTTTGCAGAGTTGGCAAGCTCTTCCTGAAGGTACCAGTTTGTGTGTTGAAAAAAAAAATTATTTTCCCTCTTTTTTTTTTCTTCTTCTTGGATTTTGGAAAAACTGTTCTTCTTTAAACTTTACTGGCAAATTTGTATCAGTTGCTTATTTCTGTGAGGTGGTAGCTTTAATCCTAAAAAACTACGCCAAAACCTGTCACACCCCCTTTCTCAGCTTATAGGCGATTGCCTGGAGGAGTGGGAAATGTGCCAGATTATCCTTGTAAGTGCTGATGCTTGGTATCCCTGTAGTTGTGGCCCAAACGAAAGACAGCCAAGGTTTTGTGTGATAACAAAAACTTTATTTGTTGCACAGGATTCTGTCATCTATCCTCCCCTAACCAGAAACAAAACGGTGGATACTTTTATATGCCAATATAAAGTCCAACTGAAATACAGTCCAACCTGATCCTTCTCAGGGTTGTCCAATTATGTACAAGGTTAATTCAACTTCTTCTCATCAACGAACAGCTTCAATAGCAGCTAATCACTTCCATAGCTTTCACCATATTCAGCTGCTTACAGACATTGAGTTTCACTCTAGCAGAACGCTGCTTCTCTCCGTGCAAACTCAGTAGCATGAATTACTTATCAGCACTTCTCTTATACAATACTATTAACAGCTTCACTCTTGGCAACTCATAGGACAGTCTGCTTCCATGTCAGAATAAGACCTATCTGATTTGGTTGAACCTAACTGCATGGATTCAACATCTGAGTCAGACGTCTCATGATTCAAATCAGGGTACTGCAGATCAACAGGCTTCCATGGTTCCAAATGGTGTCTAAGCTGTTTCCACTCTCTATTCCTTTCCCTCAGTGGAATATAATTATAACTAGAATCAGCAGCCTCCTTTAAAGTGGTGTTAAAGGAACTCAACTGGCTTGCTCCTCTTCTAGTACGTCTGGGTTGCAAAGGTGTATAAAAAGACAAGTCTCTGTTCTTGCACTGCTCCTGTTTCACTGGCACAGCGTGAGCTAGCTTTAGCTTCTCTCGTCGAAGCCTAGCATCAGCTGATGAATTAAGAACAGCTGAGGCACTTCCTAAGCTTCTGCTAGTATCTGGCTTCCTGCACTTGGAACGCTTAGGCAGCTTATCATACAGAGTTTTATACTTGGTTAAACTCTCACCTCTGTTCACAGCTTCTAGTGAAGAGTCTAGGGAAGATATACTCTCTCTTCTGGTTAAGGGTTCCAGCCTCTCCCCATGAGAATAAAAGTATGTTCCCACCTGCTTCTCCTGGCTGTCTGGTTCGCGTTGACCTCTCTCTCAGAGGAAGCTTGCTCCCCTGCTCTCTCAGAGACCTCCATGTCTCACAGCAGTCTGGATGGCAACTTTCCCAGCACCATGTGCTATCCTGTCAATGGCTGCTCCATCCTTGGCTTCTCTCTGCGTCTTGGTCAGAGTCAGGTCCTGAGTCTCCTGCCTGAACACTTCCTGTTCTCCCAGGCACTCCTCCTGCTCCTCCATGAACTGTCCTTCCAAGCTCAGTGTTACTCCCACTCGAACTCCTTCTCAATCTCCTCAGACTAACTCTCTCTGTTACTTCCTGGTTAAGAGCATTGGGCTGTCCTATCCGGTTTGACTCCGCCCCCTTGCCTCTTACGTCAGCTCCCCTGTTTGTCCTGGAGCTGGGGTGTGGCTCTCTCACTGCCTTTCTGTGCAGAGAGTTTCTCTGGGCTTGTGCTTTAACCCCTTCCTTGCCTGCCTTAATATATGCATTAGAGGAAAGCTGCAGTTTTAAACCCATTTTCTCTCTGTTTAAAGCAGGGGTCTCAAACTCAAATTGCTTTGAGGGCCAAATGAGGACTTGTAAAGTAACCCGGGGGCCGCATAAGACGCGGGGCCTCATTTGCATAAGGGGCCTCATTTGCATAAATATTTGCATAATGTTACCATACACTAACTTTTAGTAAACATGCCTCTTTAATGAGTATGGATAAAGAAAGACTAAAAGATTTAGAAACAAGAAGACAATAATTAAACTGGGAACCCCAAAAGCCAAACTTGGAATGTACAACAACACTGTAGAAATAAAACTATAAATTAATTTCCTCTTGTACTAAACAAAGCGCAAACATTAATGATGCACATTTCCCAGAGCTGACATATTCCAGTTAATAAATTCAAAATAAAGAGATATTTTTCTACCTTTTGTGCATTTTTTTCAGTTGCAATTGTTCCAGCCACTTTCTTCTGGTTTCTTCATGTCTTCTGCTAACTCTGCATCGTCTGCTGTCCTTTTGCCCTTTCTTCTCTCCTAGTTTTTTTTCCATTCTCTCTCTACATCTGCTTTAACATACTAATCTTTCTCCTTTTTCTCTTTCCTCATTCCTATTTCATCCACTCAAATTTTACCCCTCCATCCTCAATCCCCACTTACTCTCCCAATACCTGGCCAATTGTAGATTTGTCTTCTCTCCCAGACAAAATATTTTTCCCCTCTCCATTTCACTTTCCCAGCTCCATCCCATTCTAATCCTCCCCCAACATCAGCTCCCTTCTAGTTCCAGCCCCACCCAGCATCCGCTCCCTTCTAGTCCCCCCATTAGTCCATTTCCAGTCCTATCCTAGCCTCACCATCAGCCCATTTCCAATCCTAGCCCCCCATCAGCCCATTTCCAATCCTAGCTCCCTCCCCTCACAGCCCATTTCCATTCCAAGCCCCCTCCCCATCAGCCATTTGCAGTTCAAGCCCCCCTTCCACTCAGCCCATTTCCAGTCCTAGCAACCCCCCCAGCCCATTACCAGTCCTAGACCCCCCATCGCCCATTACCAGTCCTAACCTCCCCATAGCGCACTTCCAGTTTTACCCCATCACCCCATTTTCAGTCTTACCCCCCCCCCATAGCCCATTACCAGTCATAACCCCCCCTGCCAATAGCCCACTTCCAGCCCTAACCCCCATTACCCCATTTCAGTCAGCCCCTCCATAGCTCATTACCAGTCCTAACTCCCCCCATCAGCCCACCTCCAGTCCTTCCTAACCCCCACCTGCCCATTTCCAGTCCTAGCCCCCACCATAGCCCATTACCAGTCATAACCCCCCTGCCAATAGCCCAACTCCAGTCATAACCCCCCCTGCCAATCGCCCATCTCTCGTCATAACCCCCCCCCCTGCCAATAGCCCATTTCCAGTCATAACCCCCCTGCCAATAGCCCATCTCCAGTCATACCCCCCCCCGCCAATAGCCCATCTCCAGACATAACCCCCCCCCTGCCAATAGCCCATTTACAGTCATAACCCCCCCCTGCCAATAGCCCATTTACAGTCATATCCCCCCTGCCAATAGCCCATTTCCAGTCATACCCCCCCCTGCCAATAGCCCATTTCCAGTCCTACACCCCCCCCCAGGTAAATTAAAAAAAAACCTGGCTTCTGCTGCTGCAGCAGAAAATCAGCTGTCCCGCGGCCCCTTCCCCTCTGCGCAGAGAGCCCTGAGTGTGCTTCATCTGCGGCGTGCTTTTTAAGCCGCGAAGAGAGTATTTCCCTCTCGCGTGGCTTAAACCTAGTCACTTTTCAAGCCTCGCGAGAGGGAAATACTCTCTTCGCGGCTTGAAAAGCACCCGCTGATGGAGCACTCTCGGGGATCTCTGGGCAGAGAGGAAGGGGCCGCAGGACAGCTGATTTTGCTGCTTGAGCAGCAGAAGCCAGTTTTTTTTTTTAAAAAATTGACCGTCGATTCTGCCATTGCCACGGCGGCAACGGCAGCAGCAGCAGAAGCCGTCACGGGCCGCACAACGTTCGCGTGTTTGAGACCCCTGGTTTAAAGCCTCTGCATCATCACAGCATGCACAATGTACGCACACACATGCAGATGGCAAAAACATACCATAAATTAATGTGAACAGCTGGTACATGCTGAGGGGTTAGTGCAGGTGAGTGAGTTTGAAGGCGTGCGTTGTTGATGGTGAAGCGAACAGAGGGTCAGAAGCAGGTTAGGCATGGAGAGTGGCAGGGTTGGTGAGCGGTGGTGGGGGTAGGTGGCTGGGTTGGTGAGTGGTGGAGGAGGTGAGCGGTGGGCTTGGTGAGTGCTGGGGGAGGTGTGTGCCAGGGTTGGTGTTTGGTGGGGGAGGTAGGTGGCACGGTTGGTCAGTGGTAGGGGAGGTATGTGGCAGGGTTTGTGTGTGGTGGGGGAGGTGGGTGGCAAGGTTGGTTGGTGGTGGGTGTGGTGTGTGGCTGGGTTGGTGAGTGGTAGGGGAGATGAGTGGCAGGGTTGGTGTGTGGTGGGGGAGTTGAGCGGCGGGGTTGGTCTGTGGTGGGTGAGGTGAGTGGCAGGGTTAGAGTGAAAAAGAGGAGGTGAGGGGGGTTATGTTTATAGTGTCCACTATGGCGGGCTTTGTGGTTGCTGCATGTGCACTGTGGGATGTGCAGGGCTTGCGGATGCCTGATGGGGGAGATGGTGTCCATTGGGCTGGGGCACGGGGTAGGGTTGCAGTCCCACTGCAACACTGACCTGCAGCTGTGGGGACAGCCAGGCAGGGGCTGTGCCAACACGGCGCAGGAGGTGTGCTGAGTTGCAGGCTCGCCAGCCTCGCCTCTACAGGCCCAGGGCCCAGCTCCAGGACATGCGTGAGGACCAGGTCATGTCCCTCTACCGCCTGAGCAGAGGGGCTATTAGGGAGCTCTATGAGGATCTAAAACCTGACCTTGAACCCCTGAATGGTCAGTCACATGCCATACCGGGTTTGGTCAAGCTCCTTGGTGCCCTACATTTCTGGCTGTTTCCAGTCATCTGTGGCCGCAGTGGGTGGCATGAGCCGCCCACCTTCTTACGCTGTCTCCACCAAGTACTGCATGCCATGATCAGCTGGGTTGGGAATTACATTGCATTTCCCGACACTAGGCAACAGTGGGGGACCCTGAACCAGACTTTTGAGGCATTTGCCGGGTTACCATACATGATGGGAGCTATTGATTGCACACATGTTGCCCTGGTCCCACCCAGAGACAGGGAGGCAATGTTCTGCAACCTCAAACACTACCACTCCCTGAATGTTCAGGTTGTATGTGATGCAGGTATGCGTATTCTGAATGTGGTCCCGCGGTTTGCAGGGTCCACCCATGATTCCTATATCCTGCGTCACTCGGCACTGTACAGACAATTTGAGGCCGGTCAATTTGAGGACTGTATACTGCTGGGTGGGTATTTGTCATCTCTGACATGCACATCATGTACCCCTGACTAGCCATCTGCACACGTGTCTGTCTTTGATGTGTGTCCCGAGTTGTGTGTGTATGTCATCTGTGTGTGTGAGAGCTGACGGGGGGGGGGGGGGATCACTCCAGGTCTTCTGTGCTGCGGTGCTGTGTGTTGGTGTCAAACTGACTTTTGACGTTTCACGCCATTTGACATTGTGTGTTTGGGTTGGCACAGTACGACACACATGTATGCTTCATGTTTATCAACAGTGTGGTGTTGTCTATGCCATCCTGCCTGCCATGGTGGGGTACATTTTCCTGTTGCACCATCTGTGTATGGACAGTAGCATGACCATCACATGCTTGCACATGTGTGCATCTCTGCCCTTGTCCAGCGTGCATTGCATGTGTGTCTCTGATGTGTTCAGTGCTGGCGCTACTACCTTTTGGCCTCTGGTGTCTGCCCATGTGTCTGCTGTGGGTCAGGATAATGTTGTTTGCACTCCTTCTATCTCCCCGTGCTCTGTATCTCACACCTCCAGACACTGGCGCATAGTTGTTGTGTCCCATCATGTGTTCCCCTATGTTTTTGTCTGACCTGTAAGTGCTGTGGGTTTGCACGTACATTCATGTGTGCATGTGTGTGGACATCAGCTCCTGGTTTAACATTTCTTTCTGCAGGTGACGCATGATATGGGTGTCGGCCCTGGTTGCTATCCCCCGTGCGTCTACCACGGACACGTGCAGAGATGAGGTACAATGAGGCCCTTGCCTCCAGTCGCTCCATCATTGAGCACACCTTTGAAAAGTTGCTTCAGGTGTCTGGATAGGACCAGTGGGGCCTTACAATACCAGCCCGTGACAGTGGCAGAGATCATTATTGCCTGTTGCATTCTGCACAACATTGCTCTCAGGCATGATATTGATGTCCAAATTAATGAGGATCTGGAAGACGATTCAATGTGCCCTCCTGTACGTGGCCATGGAGACACACATGAGGGCACACCACTCAGGCAGCAGCTGATTGAGGAGCTATTCTCATGTGAGTACTGGATATTTTGGAAATAACATTTAGATAGATATATGTGCTACTAGTACTACTGAGCATTGATATCACACTACCAGTCATACGCAGCACTGCACTGACATTGCTGACACAATGCCTGGCCATCTGAGCTTACAATGTAGTCCAACCGCTAACACAGAAGGTGTGGGCAGGGGACAACAGCGGGTGGAGGTGATTAATGTAGTCAGGATTATTAGGTGTAGGCGATGTGGTAGGCTGTCACACAGGGTTTTGAGATGGTTGGAGAGGGTGGCTGCCCTGCAGCCACAGGTAGTTAGTTCCAGGCGTTGGATGCTGCAAGGTGACAGGTGTGTGGTCCCGCGTTAACAGTCTGGGAGCGGCCCATAGATAGAACCAGTTTCCTTGACGTGTGGAGATCACATTTGGGGGATATGAGGGGATTGATTGGAATGTATGCTTGTATGCTCTGATGAGCAGGGACTGTGTGTTACATGTTTTGGTATGGCGATGCATACAGGTGTTAGCACTGTTTACATGCTCAGTGGTAGTAGTATTTGTAGCACTTGGGTTATGTGAGTCAAGGTAGAGGGCAACCACAGTGTGATTCCGTGTATAGATCAGCAGGTGTGTCTTGACCTCGCCTGGAGCCTGTGAGGTGTCCTGACAGGTGGAGTATTATTGCCATGCTGAGGCTGCCGGTAGCTTAGCAATGCAGCACAGTGTTGCATACATTGCGGCGGACAGGGATGATTTCGAGGCAGATCAGCAAGGTGTAGGTTACAGTGACCAGGATGGCAAGTGATGAAGAGGGGCATTTGCGTTTTATTTGTGTGTTCTGGGGTGACGGCAGGAATCTTGCTGATGTTATCTAGGAGGACACTGCAGGCCTTAGCTACATGATGGGTATGTGTGGAGAAGGGGAGCGAGGGGTCATAGAGAACTGCTACCTTGCAGACCACATCGACAGAAGGTGTACCAACCTATACACAGACACTGTGGTTGGGGAGGGTTTAGGGGCGATGACCAGATGTCCGGTCTTGGCCATGCTCAATTCTTGCAGCGGGGAACCTACAGCCAGCAATGTCAGGGAGCAAGCTGAGATCGGGGTGTGGCTTGCCAAACATAGTTTAGGCATGGGGAGATATCTTTGGGACACATCAGCATGCATCTGCTACTGATAGCCAGGGGATGTGCCTGCTGCACCAGGGAACTGGGTATGGTGCCAGGGGAATGTAGCAGCCCCTGCATATATCCCTTTCGTACAGCACCTGGGAGCGGGTTAGCAGGGGACGTGGACCCACAGGAACACACACTGAAGGTGTTATGGGAGACATATGGGGGAAGCAGGATTGTACCGAGACCTTTGGGCCGAGCACGTACAGGGTAGCGAGGTGACAGTTGTGGTCAAGGTCTCAAGGGCAGCAGAGAGGTCACAAAGGGGACGGACAGGCTACAGGCCCTTGTATTTGGCCAGGAACATGTCAGTGGTGGGTTTGGATGAGGGCAATTAGGTACAGTGTCATGACCGACTGCCAGACTGTGACGGATCTAGGGGGTTATGAGAGATGAGGACGTGAAGCTGGTGTGTTTGTTGCACAGCTCCAACATGACATGTGTATGTTTCCCTTGTGTTTCTCAATCCACAGGACATGCTTGGTGACTTTCCTGGTGCTGTGGTGCTGTGGCAGCTGTGTGTACCTCATTCAACGTGCAGGACACTGGGGTAGGTGGACATACAGGTAATTCATCTGTGTGGAGTCAGGAGCAGCACATGTCAGAGGTTATCTGTCTGATGCACATATGTTGTGGATGACCTATTTAGTGTGCTCCCCTGTACCCCATATGTTGATGTTGGCCACACATATCCACATGTGTTCATGCCCAGTTTGTCTTCTCCAGCACTGTCTCTGGGAGACATCCAACAGAGCTGCGTGTGTCTACATGTCCTAGGTGTTCTGGTGGTGGGCCACACTTACAGTCTTCCCTGACATTGTAGCATCGGCCAACAGCAGTGTATCATAGCATTTGCAAGACCTTTAGCTCCACTATTCTCCAATTGTGCACATACAGGCCATATGTTACTGGTGGCACGCTGACCTTCTCATAGTGTGTGTGTGTGTGTGTGTGTGTGTTTGGGGGTGGCTCTGTTATGATACAGTGTGCATGCAGTTTACATTATCATGTGGTGGGCGGGGTCTGCACACCTGTGGAGCGGTGGTGCGTGTGCTATATCTACCTTAGTGGTGTTGACCTTGTGCACAGTGTGCACGTGTTGCTTGTTGTGGGTTTACCTATCTCATGTGTGTTGACAGACCACTGCACAGCAGCATTTATGTATCCCAGATATCACCATAATTTGGACATGCGGCAGCGTCGGCTGGACATGGGTACATGGTAATTCGACACATTTTTATGACATCTTCTGCCTTTACTGTGACATGTTGTAGAATGTGCCTTTCTCTGAGGATCCCAAACAGACATTTTCTGCAGACACATAGTAGGTTGCACCTTGGATCATTTGGGTGTGACATCTGCCTTTATATGTTTGTGTTTTGCTGTTTGTTTCATGGACCTTTCCTGTTGAGTCTCTGTGCACCAGAGCTAATGGACATGGGGTGCAGCTGTGATACGCCTGTGTTACATGGGCATGGACATGACCATATCCATGGGACACACTCGTCTGCGGTTGCATTTCCAAATGTCCACAACATGCACAGTGTTCTGTGTTGTGATCATGTTATGTTTGCCTGTGTGATGTTTAATTACATCGATACTGATGTTTCACTCCCTGCAATGTGCCCTGATGTTGCATCCAGCATACCAAGACAGTGTTTGTCCTTATTCTAACACAGGGCAGCGGACACACACAGCACATCTTCTTAGGTGCATCTGCGGGCGACATCACCCACCTGTTGGAGGACACACAAACACCATTCAACTATCCCTGGGAGATGGTGCCATAAGATGCTTGACCTCTGCGAGTGGGACACATGCCTATGATGAACATTACTGTTGGACTGCTACTTTGAGTATAACAGGCCTGTCCAACACACTATTGCTACCGTGGTATGGCTGGGTGTCTTGTTGATTGCGCGAGACACTCATGACCTTTCGAGTACTGTGGCACATTGAGATATCACTCTTGACTATGCATGCCCAGTGATTCACGGACAGTCTTGATGGGACATGTTGGACTGCAGATGCCCTTTGCACTGTGGACACTGTGTACTGGTCCCTACGTGTGCATCAAGGACTGAAATAGTCGCTGTATGTTCTACATCCATCTGACATTGTGTTAGTGTGTGTTGGCCTTGTGTGTAACATGCACCGCAAGATATCCTCATCTGTTGAGATCACGGGAGCATACAGCCATGCGTGTGGCATAGGGGCAATATTGTATACGTACTCTTGTATATGTCAGCCTACTCTGCACTTGGACATGACACAGTTGTTACCACCACACCAGTTTAATGCCCGCCAACATTTGGGATTGATGTTTGCCCTCACCAAGAGAGTTACAGTGCATCTGGGGCATCACTGTGTCATGGTTCAATGTACACGGTGCATGTGCATGTGACTGAATATGTTGGTATACCAGAGCATGTGGCAGTGTGGCTTCTGTGTGGGGTACTGTCCCATGTTTGACCTTTCTTTCAAACTCCATGTACAGGTCATTGTGTTTGATTACTGTACAGACGTGCTGCTGTACATTGATTTACAAACATAGCATTGCATGTCTGCACAGTCCTCTTTATCCCCTGACGTTCCACCACTCACCTTCGCCCATGACATTTGCAGTGTGGCAGTGTGATTGTCCATTTTCGTCCTTCATTTGTGCATCCCATGTATCGTGATCTCTGTGTACGGTTCATGTATCCACACCACCCATTGCAGGGGACCTGCTGCATGGTGATATCTCTGCATGTCTGTGAGGTTCCTTTTTTGGTCTTCTCTGGGATCATGTGCCTCTTGTACCTGTTACCATATCCTCATTTTGCATTTGGCCTTTGTTTTGGGTCACATTGGTGATGCTTTCATTGCTATATCAGGCATTATGGGGTAGCTGTGACATATATATCTATATCTGTTTGTACACTTGCTTACATGTTGCTACTCATGCTTTTTTGGGCTTTTGCCACCTGTATTGGCAGCTGGATATGTTTTGGGGGACAATTCATGACTGATGTGTGTTGGTCCCTCATCATTTATTTATTTATTTTATTTATTTTATTTAGCATATATTTGTATACCGCTACTTCCAGCGATCAGGAGTGGTTTGATTTTGTAAAACAGAGAAAGGCCAGATCAAAGGCAAATTACAAGAATTACAGCGTGATTTACGAGGTTATATGAGAGGTTGTTAGAACAAAGCCAGTCATTTTCAATTATGTGTACAACATGATTCATGGGTTATGCACAACACACAGTTAGGAGGGGGGGAGAGGGAGATTTACATATATACATTTTACACTTGATTACGTTTTGGAGCGTAAAAACATTTACACTTGACTACTTTTTGATGATGCAGATAATGGTTGAAAATGCATTTCTGTTCAAGACAAGTTGTAGGCCTGTTGAAATAAGTATGTCTTCAGTTTTTTTCTGAAGATCATCAGGTCGTTGATTGAGCGCAGCTCAGGCGGAAGTTGGTTCCAGAGTGAGGGGGCAGTATAGGAGTATGCCCTGTTGCTTGTGGCTATTTTAACTGATCTTATACTTATTGGTACCTGCAGGTTGTTTATGGTGTTGGTTCTCCTATTTCTGTTGGCAGGTTGTAAGTTGATAAGGTTAGTGAGGAAAGTTGGTGCCAGGTTATGGATGAGTTTAAATGTGGTCGTTAGGGTTTTGTATCTTATACGAGCTGTGATGGGGAGCCAGTGTAGTTCAACTAGAACTGGTGTGATGTGTTCTGCCAAGCTTGTTTTAGTGATGATTCTGGCTGCGACGTTCTGTGACATCTGGAGTATGCTTAGAGTTTTTTTTGGAAGGCCCTGAAGGATTGCATTACAGTAATCGAAGTGAGGTATGATGAGGGCTTGAGCTACTGTCCTAAAATCGGAAGCTTCAATGATGTTCCTTAGTGGCTGTATAACCCTGAGCTTGTGAAAAATGGCTCTGTTTACTATGCGGAGGTGTTTTGTCATCTTTAGTTCACTATCAAGTGTTACTCCGAGGTATTTTATTTCATTCTTTGTGTGATAAGTATTTTCGCATAGGGAGATTGTAGCTGGTTTGAACTCTGGTTTTCTTGAGATGTACATGACTTCGTTTTTTTTATGGTTTATGGCCATGTTGCTTCGTTGAAGCCATGCTTGCATCTCTTCTATGCATTCTTCAAGCTGTGAGTAGTTTGGGTTATTTGTGTCGAGTTGAGTATAGAGCATAATATCATCAGCGTATATGTGATAATGGATTTTATGCTTTTTGAATATTTCGCAGATTGGCTTCATGTACACGTTGAAAAGAAGCGCGGATAGAGCTGAGCCTTGTGGTATGCCCTGAGTTTGGGGGAAAGCCTCTGCTTTTTCGTTGTTAAACTGTACTTGTTGCATTCTGTCAGAGATATACGACGAAAACCATTTTAGTGGGGTTCCTGTTATTCCTATATCTTCTATTCTGTTTAGGAGTGTTTGATGGTGAACCGTATCAAAGGCTGCTGAGATGTCAATGAATATGAGAATGAACATTTTCTTTTTGTTTTCAATCCCTTTGAGTAGGTTGTCTAGTAGTGCAATAAGCAGAGTCTCGACCCCATGGTGTGGCCTGAAGCCGTATTGGTGCTCGTCTAGTGTTCCGTTGTTGTCCAGGTGGTCTTGTAATTGTTGTAGGACCGCCTTTTCAATAATTTTTGCTAGCAGTGCTATGCTGGATATTGGGCGATAAGATGCTGGGTCTTCCTTGTTGAGTGTTTTGTTTTTTAGTATTGGTCTAATGATGGATTTCTTAAGTTGTGTTGGCATGGTGCCCTGTTGGAGTGATTGGTTTATTATGTGAGCGATTTGGTGGGTGGTTTCTGCTTTCGTTGCTTTAATCCATGCAGCTGGGCATGGGTCTAGGGGAGAGGTTGTGGTGTTAATGCTGGCAATTATATTCATGACGTGTTTGTCTCCAATGCTGCAAAAATTGCTCCAGTGGGTGATGTGGGTTTGAGTCGTCATCATGATAGGTTTTGGCGTGGTGGAGGTCACATCCAAGGGTGGTAAGGGTTTAGGTCCGATCTGTGGGTTTAGTTTGCCAGCATAGTGATCTGCTAGGGCTTGGACCTTGATTTTGTCGTTGTATTGATCATCTTGCACTGTTTTGGTGAGGGATTTGACCAGGGCAAACAGCTCTCTGGGCTTGTTTAGTGCTTTGTTTAGTAAGTTTGTGTGATGCGTTCGTTTTGACAGGTTGACTTCGTTTTTGTATTTGGTGAGTAGGGTTAGGTATTCTGTTTTGTGTTCGTTGGTTTTACTTTGTCGCCATTTTCTCTCTATTCTTCGTAGTTCTTTCTTTAGGGTGGTCAGGGTTTCTGTGTACCATGGTTCGGTTTTGGGCTTGGGTTTATTATTTGTTGCTTTCCATTTTGGTTCTGACATCTCTTGAATTTCTGAGTTCCAGCTGGTTATTAGACTGTCGAGGTCAGTGCTTTCCAGGTCTATATGTGATGTGATGGAGTTGATGAGGGCTTCGCTGTTGTATTTATTAAAACTTCTGCGTGTGTGTGTGGGTTGTTCAGATTTTGGGTTACTAGGTATCACGGGTAGGTACATCTTGATCTCGACTTGGTGGTGATCTGACCACGGTACTTGAGTTATTTTTATTTCAGAATTTTTTCGCTTGTCTGGTTGTTGTTCTGTGGGTGTGAATACCATATCCAGGGTATTTCCTTTGTTATGTGTCGCATCATTTATTATTTGTTTGTAACCAAGTTGTTCCATGGCTTCAATGAAAGTGTTAGCTTGGCATTGTGGTAGTGAAGGTAAGTTTAGATCTCCCAGGATGATTTGGTGTTTCCTGATTGCTGTGGTTGAGACACATTCTAGTGCTGTGGCCAGTGTCTCTGGGTGTGATGCCGGGGGTCTGTAGATTAGGCAGATTGCTATAGCATTGTTTTCCACTTTGAGTATGTCAATGTCCTTGGTTGTGCTGAGGGAGGTGCAGGTAAGTGATAAGGTGGATTTGGCTGCAATTAGGACTCCTCCACCTCTTTTGGACGTACGAGGGCAGTTGAAAATCTTGTATCCAGGAGTGGTTATTTGGTTTGTTATCGCAGCGTCGGCATCGGTGATCCATGTTTCAGTGATGCATAGGATGTCAGGCTTGTCATCTGTGATGATGTTGTGTATGATGTGTGTTTTGTTCCTTATTGATCTGGCGTTGATAAGGATGATGGTATAGTGGTCTTGCGTCTGTTGGTCTTTCCTTTTGTGTTTGTTTTTTCTTGCTAAGTGTTTGATATGGTTCGATCTTTTCGGTTTGGAGTATTGGGGATCTTGTGATGCTGGCTGGTTCACGAGGGGAGGTTTTAGATTTGGTGGTAGTGTGAGCTCTTGGTGGGAGGGGTGGTGGGGAAAATATTTATTGCATTGATTCTGTTGAGGCAGTGCTGTTATTAAAAGAGGGTGGTAGATGTAATAGATTGGACTTATGATGTGGTACAGGGTAAGGTGCAGGTTAGGGTTGAGAGTGAGTGTTGGTATAATTAGGTACATAGATAATAACAGCGTATATTTGAGGAGCTCCATTTTGCCTGCTATGTTGGTTGTTACTCTGTTGGGGAACTTTTGCTCTCTAAGTTTTGAAATGGGTGGGACTAGTATAATAGATCCAATATGCAACTTCTTCTCTAATGCAGTGGGTCAGGGATCATTTGGAAGGTCCTGTGTTTCTATCTGTAGTTTTTACATAACATGTAGGGCTGAAAACATTTGCAAATATCTGTGCTTAAATACGTTATGTGAGTAATTTACATGAGCATATATGTAGCTATAGGCATGCACCGCCTAGTGTCTACATGCGACTAGGGCATCTGGGACGTGCAGCAGCATGTGGGGGGTGGGGGGATGCTGCATGGTGAACACCATGCAGCTATGGCACATTATCTCTCTTGCCCATCATCTGTAGACGTGCCAGTGACTTTGGGGTGACATGTGGGTAGCTGGCATGCTCAATGTGTTTTCAGTTTGTTCATTGTAAACCAACCACCTTGATATGCTGACAGGTGGTATATACGATATGTCGACTGATTGACCACAATAAAATTATGTGTTGGACCCACATTTCTCTCTGCTGCTGCTTGACCACACTGACACATGTCTTTCGTTATGTTCTGGTAATGTACATGGCCCACCTGTGCTCACATCCTTGTACGGTGGCAGCTGGCTATGTGGCAGCTGTCTGACACATCACAGGATGCTAGGGTTTCCATACCGACATTCCCTTTGAGGGGACATATTTTCTTTGCACTTGCTGTGGTTGTTTGGCATGGTGGTTGTGGACATGTGTTGGAGCACCATAGGTTGCAGGTTTGAGTCCCACATGTTCCTTCTTTTTGTCCTTGTTTTGTGCTAACCTGACCAGGAACTGCCTGACAATTGGTCACCTCTCCACACACCCTTCCATCTCTTCACTGTACACCACAGTATGCCCTCGATGCAGCCTATCCATCGCAATTAGCTGTTACATATGGCTCTTTCTTTGTACTGTCCATGTCGGCATGGGGGATTGGCATTGCTGTTGTTGATCTGATCTGGTCCATGTCTGTTTGTAGGTTCATGTTTCACATGCTCCTTTTCTGTTCTGTTCCCCATTTTGCCCTGCTCCACAGAGCATCCCCTGCTGCCCATTGTGTTTAGGTTCTTTGCTCTTTTGCATGCTGTGTCCATTGCTTAACATTTCATTGTGTGTGTGCATATGTTTATATGTGGCTATCGTCCCAATTACTGACCGTGATATGAGCTGTACACACTGGTTCTGCATGTGCATTGCATCTTCGTTACTGTTGGGGTTGCCCTATCCTGGCAGCCAGCTGTGTTTTGGTGTGCTGCCCTCCAGTGTTCTTGTATGCAGCCTTTGCTGTGGTATTCACGTTGGTGTTGTAGCCTACCAGTTTGTGCATTGCTATCTGTGTTAGTGGTCATGGGTTTGATTCCTCTCTGTTCTAATTATTTTATGCCTCTCGTACACACGTACTTTGCATTCCTGTCACAGTCCTATCTGTGACAGTCTGTACTGCTGGCACATTATACTCTCATCACTGTTGCCAACCATCCTTCTGTCAGTCTATCTGTGTCTGCAAGCTCTGTGGTGTCCTGCCCTACTGTGCAGGCTTCTACCCCAAGTCCTGCACTGGCACCCTTTTCTGCATCTCGGCTCTTCATTCTTGCCTCTCCAGTGTCTGCTCTGCATGTCACTGCTACTCCTCTGTCCTCCTGTCATTGCACTTCTGCTACCTCTGACTCCTCTGCTGGACACGTATTCTGATCTTCTGCCACACACTGTGCATCGGTACAGCTGCCCCTGGTATATTTGTCCACTTTACCAGCTGGCACATGGGCTGCTCGCAGATTTGGCAGGTCCATCACCTCAAACATCTTCTTCCTTGCATCACTTCTTCATTGGCTTTCATTGCTGCTCTATGCAGTGTTAGGGTTGCATCTGTGTTTGACCCATACATTTCATGCTTGTGAGGTTGGTGCACCTTACTGCCCTTGGCCAAAATTTCTTTGGTCACCTTAACATCCTTGGGGCATCTTTAGCACCACCTTGGGTTCGGCCAGCCTCTGGGGCGCCTTATATGATGCCTTGAAGGGTACCACCTGTTCGTGCTGCCCTCTGGGCCACATTCTGACCTGCCTTGGTTGATGTGGCACTTAATGATGTGCCTTATGGTGCACCCTAAAAGGTGCTTTAGTTTAGGGCACAGGGATGAGCATTTTTTGGGGGGACAGTGCAGATTTTTGACATGTATCTGACTGTTACAGGCAGGAAAAGGAATTGACTCAGGCAGTCTAATTACAAATCACCACTGTGGAATTGGACTCATGACTGCTGTATTAGCAGTCATTGTATTAACCAGTGTGCTACACCTCTAGTCCTGTGATCATAGCTCACCGCGCAAACTTAAGGTTACCGTGCTATGACATGCCACGGCACCCTTTATCATGCGATACCCCGCCATTGCTTCCTTTACGCCGGAACGCCCACCACCTTATATGGCATTCCTCACGTTATCGCTGCAACTAGCGCCGGTAACATTAGAACCGTTTAGTAAATATACCCCTTAGTTTTAGGAAAGCTGATCTTGATCTTCCTCTAATGGTTCCTGATTCTCTTTCCTCGCATGAATCATTGTAGTACTTTTGTCTTGTCTTGCTGCACATTGGACATTTCTGGTAAGTTCTGTGATTACCCCTCTTTCTCCTCTGGCTTTTGCTTCTGTGTTGGAATAACTTTCAGAGTTTCTTCAGTCATCCATTTTGGTCATTTTTGCTATTTCATCTTTTGCAAAGATTTTTCACTTTCTTTGAGCACAACTTTCTTAATGTCATCCCATAATTCTTCTGGTGCTCTGTCATTTCTCTTCAAAGTAGCAATTGCAGGCAGTTTTTAAATTTCAAGATCATACTTTGTTACTGTCATGAGTGGATTGCTCTTTTTCAGCTTTAGCTTGAGTTTGCATACTATCAGCTGATGACCTGTACCACAGTCAGTTTCAGGTTTGGTGCCTTCATTGATGTTATTGAGCTTTTCCATCAGTGACTTCCTCAGATGTAGTCAATTTGATTTTTGTACAATCCATCGGGTGAAGTCCATGTGTACAGTCGTCACTTGTGTTGCTGGAAAAAGATGCTTGAGATGAATAGATTGTTAGTGTTGGAGAGTTCTATTAGTCTTTCTCCAACTATGTTTCTATTGTCAAGTCCATATTTTCCAACCACTTTGCCTTCCTCTTGGTTCTCAACTTTTGTGTTTGTCACCCTAGACTATCAGTATATCTTGTTCACATATTTGGTCAATTTCAGCTTGTACTCATTCACAGAACCGATCAACTGCTTTCCCTTCTACATCTGTTGTCGGTGCATATACCTGAATAATAATTGTGCTGATGGGCGTTTCTTTTTGATGAATAGAGATTAAGCATTCAGTGACTGCATTGTATTTCATTAAGTATTTGCAAGCTTTTTTATGTCCAAACATTTTATTAATTTTCCATACAGAGATACAGCATTTGAGAGATATGCCAAATATATAAAACAATGCAAGACTTTCATAGGCCATGATGAACACAATTCATCAAGCAGGAGATTATCAGCTTCAAAAAAAAACCCAAAAAGAAAAGTAAGCCATAACAAGATATACCACCCTATAAATATCAAACTCCTCCTGCAAAATCTTTCTTAATTATGAATGGAATATCATTTCTTTTTTGTCTTTCATTTCTGGAGTAGTATACCTGGCTGTAACCACTGTATATTATAGTTTAATTGATTGATTCATTATTATTTAATGTATTATTTTGATATGTCATGGTCTTCTTTGTTATTCGTCCTTTGTCCTTTTTGTTTCTTTTTTGCATGATGTTACAATTCTTTTCTGTTTTTAATGGTGTTCCTTTCCTGACTTTCACTTTTATTGTATTTTTAGACTTTGTTGTTCACTGCTTTGCTGAGAGCCCTTGAAGGGTGGTTTATCAAGCACAATAAACCAGAACTATAACCATAACCATCACATTCAAAGTGCCTGATGCCAGTCCATTTTAGTTTCTGACACCCAATAGATCATGTTGTATATGTTCTATTTTTTTTTTTACCATCTCCAGCTTTCCTTGATTCATGCTTCATACATTCCATTTCCCAAAATGTAAGATATCTTTGCTGCTTCTGACTTTCATTTCATATGCAGCTACCACAGCAGTCAGATATCCCAAGGGCTTTGTTCTGACCACATCATAAATTCTGTGTTGATTCTGAAGAGTCTTCAGCTCTTCCCCAGTAGCTCCTGGAGTATATGAAAAGCAAACGATATTCTTCCTTGAATTATTCACACACAACTCTTGGCAGTATAGTAATTAGCTTGCAAAGTCTAGACAAATCCAGGTCAATTCTCTTTCAATTAACTTTAGTTAGACATTTAAATCTTCCTATGTTCTGATTTAGAGTAAAAGCTCGTTGGAATAAGGACATTATAACCATGTGAGCTCTCTCATATAACACAAAATTGAGTAACAGAAATATCCTACAGGTTGAACTGTCCATCCAGTTCATAGGTCTTGCAATCTATTCTAAAATTGTCTTTATTAACTTGTGTGTGTTCAGACCCATATCGAAAAGGAAGGAAAAAAATATGGAACATTTCCCTGTGTCTTTTAAATATAGCAGTCAATTGACCCTTTAAGCTTGTGTAAATTTAATAGGGGAAAAAATTCTCTGCCGCCAGTTCTACTAATCCTGTCAAATACCAGTAATCCTTGCAAATGGGAGGCATGACATTCAGTTATGACTTTACAGATACAGGCATTTGGAAACTGCTGTCCTGGGCTCGTAAAACATTAACAAGTCTACAAACTGGCTTAAGGAGTGATATGGGCAGCTTAAAGTAGCCTTAGTGCAAATGTTTTGTTATAATTTAAAAAAAAAATTGGCAGATGTGCAGACAGCAGTTTGTGCTGGCATTAAGCTCAGTGTGTGTGTATGTGCCCGTCAATTAAAATGGAAAACGTTTTGAAATGTGTGTTGCAATGCAAAACAATTATGTTGCATCCATTTTCCTTACTCTTTTCGTTGCAGAGAGCACTATATTGCCCTGAGAGCTATTTTCATACAAAAAAGTTAGTGGTTAGAACATTTTATTTATTTAATATTATTTTTTATTTATTTTTTTTATTCAGCAACTTTTTTATACCGCTGTATCTACAAATCACTGCAGTATACATGGAACGCTTCTAACAAGAACATAACATAGAACATAGGACAAAGGTGATAGTAAACAAAACTAAACAGTGTATATATAAATATTTACATGTGGGAGTGGGGTTCAGTGTACGTAGTCCAGGTATAGCGAGCTGGTAGTTGGGAGTTTGGTCCACAGTACTCCAGGAAAAGGAGGGTTTTCAGTTTGCGACATAACTCTCCTAGGTCCGTGAGTTGGCGTATATCCGGTGTGAAGGTGTTCCAGTTGGTAGGGGCATAGAAGGAGAAGACTCTATTGGTTGTGGTGGAGTTGGAGTAGGTGAATGCACTTGGAACAGATAAGAAGTTATGACTGATTGACCTTCTCACTCTTTGGTTGGGAGGATGTTGCAGGAGAGTGTACAGTAAAGGGTGTTCACCGAGAGGTGGTGAATGGTCTTAAAAATGGTCAGGGAGACTTTGTATTTGATCCTCATGTGGATGGGGAGCCAGTGAAGCTGTCTTAGAGTGGGGGTGATGTGATCTCATGGACTGGTGCCTGTGATTATTCTGGCCGCTGTGTTTTAGCTCTACCATTGTTATGAATACATTAATAAATTATCATATCACATTTAGAATTTCAAGTTGCCTTAATATAATGAACACGCTGAATCACATGCCCCACCAGGGGCCATGGAGTTAACACATACAGCAGCTGCTGACTCGTCCAAGGCTGGGTCAGGGCATCGACACCCTTGGAACCCATCTCTGTGCGGTGACTGAAGAAGTTGAAAACTTTGACATTGGAGTGGGTTGCCATCAGATCCATTTCAGGGCATCTCCAGCAGTATAGAATCAACTTAAATACTCCCTGGCGCAGAAACCTCCCGGCTCCTGAAAACCACCCAGGGCATCCCACAAGGCTCATCCCTCTCCGCCCTGCTATTTAACATATACCTTCAACCAATCTGCTCCATCATCAAGAACCACAAGATCCAATACACCATCTACGCCGACGACATAATGATATTCACCCCAATAGACTTGGACACCCCTGACTACTCGAACCTAGCTAATTGTCTCCAGAAAATGACAACCTGGCTCTTAGAAAACAATCTATCTATAAACCAGAACAAAACAGAAGCTCTTGTCATATCAAGAAACCCTACCTTCTCAATGACACCCACCATCAAACTAAATGACGTCACAATATCAGTAAAGCCCAAAGTGAGATACCTAGGAGTGACGCTCGACAAAGACCTAAACTTACAGGCCCACATTGCCAGAACCACAAAAAATGCCTACCTCAAAATGAGAGCCATCAGACGCCTCAAACCCATCCTCTCACAGGACCACTTCTGTACAGTCTGTCAAACACTCATCACCCCTACACTCGACTACTGCGACCCAATATACCTAGGGCTACCACAACAGACCCTCCGACCACTTCATATGGCTCAGAACACTGCCGCCCGCATAATAACAGGTATCTCCGGACGGGACCACATTACACCTATCCTGTACCACCTCCACTGGCTCCCAATCAGCTCCCGTATACAATACAACACAATGTTATCCTAAACATATTCAAGATAAGACGTAACATCTCAGCAGACAGCCTGCAACCTCTCATCAAAGCGGACATATGCACCAGACCCAGAAGAAGGAGAACCACCAACCTCATCACCACCCCACGAGAATTCACCAAATCCAGACAGGACACCTCAAGAAGAGCTCTGTCCCTGGCAGCACCCTCCCTGTGGAACTCTCTCCCCGACAAGCTGAGATCTGCCACGGAACTCACAGATTTCAGAAAGCTACTAAAAACCAAGCTGGTCATGGATCATTACAAGGACTTCACCTGAACTAAACTCCGCCATAGCCAAACTGAAGCCTTTACGATCTGTATCTAGACCTGTACTTAGCCCAATAGTAGATAGCTCAATTATATATAGCCCACTTGTCTCGAATAGCTGTACATAGATCATTTGCACCTAAAGCAATCAAAAGACTCACACCCCTCGACCACACACACTAAGATGTTTCACACTGCATGTCGCACACTCTCCCCCCCTCGATTGTTTGCTGTGATAACCGCTTTGATTTAATGATAAAGCGGTATATTAAATCTGACTAAATAAATAAATAAACACCCACTCTTCAGGATTTAGAGAGTGCCAGCTGAGGAAGTATGCTTCTACGTTCTCCACCCCGGAAATGTGCTGGGCAAACAAGGTTAGGAGGTTCTTCTCTGCCTAGGCAAATAGGAGACCCATTTCCAGAACCACCCTGGCGCTTCTTGTGTTGCCTTGTTGATTGACATAAGCTACCATTGTGGCATTGTCTAAAAACACTCAAATTGCCCAGCCCTCAACCAGGGGCTGGAAATACAGAAGAGCTAACCTGATGGCCCTCACCTCAAAGTGGTTGATGGACCACACCACTTCCCTGTGGTTCCAATGGCCGTCGGTTGTACAGTCTTGGCAATGGGCTCCTCAGCCTGAGAGGCTGGTATTTAACATCAGCAGGATCTAGGAAATCATCCAGCGGTACACCCTTCTTCAGATGATATTGCTGCCACCACCACTCCAGCTGGCCTTCACCATCAATGGGAGTGGACTCGAGGACTATCGAGTCAACAAGACCTACTGGAGCAGTCGCATGTGAGCACGTGCCCATGCCACAATCTCTGTGGTTGCCCCCATCAATCCAAGGAGCTGAATATAATACCAGACTCTGAAGGCCTGCTGTGCACAGAACAGCACCAGACAATCCAGCAGTCTTCTGACATTCTCCTCTGGTAGGAAAACTCTGCCCACTTGAGTGTTGAAACATGCTCCCAGAAACTCCAAGGACAGGGAAGGCAAAAGCTGGCTTTTTCCTGACTGACCACCCAGCAGAAGCTTTCCAAAAGGGACACCACTTGGGATGCCACCTGAGATGCTTCTGAGAATGGGCTCAGATGAGCCAGTTTTCTAGATAGGGATGGACACAGATCCCATGGTGCCACAGCTACTACCACGATGACCTTGGAGAACATCCTGGGGATGGTGGATAGCCCAAAAGGGAGGGCGGCAAACTGATAGTGAGAACCAAGTTTGGTAATATGCAGATACTTCTGCTGATTCACCCAGATTGGGATATGAAAATACATCTCTGCCTGATCCAGAGAAGCCAAGAACTCCCCTCGGTGCACTATTTGAATTACAGAGTGCAAGGTTTCCATTTGAAAGCACAGGATGCCCAAGTGCTCATTGACCTCTTGAGGGCCAGAAGGAGCCATCCTTCTTTAGCATCACAAAATAGCTGAAGTGTCACTACAAAGAAGGGACCCAGGATATCAATGCTTGACCTAGTACAAGCATTGCAGAACCTGTGTCCTTTGGGGAAACTGCTAGGTACGTATGACCTAGATTGGCCACTGTTGGAAACAGGATACTGGGCTTGATGGACCTTGGTCTGACCCAGTATGGCATATCTTATGTTCTTACTTTCAGGCATAGCAACTTGTACAACCTGGTCCAGACAGTGGCACCTTTGATCGCAGATCCAGAAGGCGAAATTATGAAGGTATTGGGAATCAGCTCTTTGTATTCCAGGACATAGCCAAACTGAATGGTGTCTAGCACCCAACGATCTTTGATAACCTGAGCCCATTCCTGAAAGAAGAGGCAAAGTCTGCTGTTCACTGAAGAAACCAGGGAATAGGCCCCCAAACCTTTGTTGTGCAGACTGGGAGGGTCCTCCTCTGGAGGGGACTGAGTCCCTGGGCACACACGCTCCACAAAAGGCCTGATAACAAGCCTGAGGCCCTGAAGCAGAGGAGGGAAGAAAGACTTTCCAACTTGTTAATGATGATAGTCCTGAGACCTTTGGGAATCTGACCAGCGTGTCCTTGATGGTCGGGCAGAGGCTGACAAGAAAGGGGCACCAGCCTGCTTCACAGGCCCCTTGGACCTGTCTTCTAGGAGATGGTAAGATTTTGTATTGCCTACATCCTTCACCAGCTTCTCCAAATCAGTTCCAAATGGAAGCTTCCCCTTAAAGGCTAATTGATCCAATCAGGCTTTGGAGGATTTCTCTGCTACCCAGTGCCGGATCCAAATCCAACTCTGTGACACTGTCATCAAAGCACCATCCCTGGCCACCAAATGTACGAGGTCATACATGGCATCAGAAAAGAAGGCCATAGCTGATTCCAAAAGAGGGGTAGTATCATCATGCGGAAGAGACTGAATCCACTGGAGCAGGGCTCAAGACTTCAGGCCATGGCAGACTGACTCCTCAGCAAGGAATAAGAACATAAGAAATGCCATTTTGGGTTGGACCAAGGTCCATTAAGCCCAGTATCATGTTTCCAACTGTGGCCAATCCAGGTCACAAGTACCTGGCAGGTTCCCTAAAAGGTTCATAGGTTCCATAATGCTTGTCCTGGGGTAAGCAGTAGATTTCCTGGGTCCTCTTTAATAATGGTTTATAGATTTTTCCTCCAGGAACTTATCCAAACCTTTTTTAAACCCAGCTAAGAACATAAGAACATAAGATATGCCATATTGGGTCAGACCAAGGTCCATCAAGCCCAGTATCCTGTTTCCAACAGTGGCCAATCTAGGTCATACGTACCTAGCAGTCTCCCCAAGAGACACAGGTTCCACAATGCTTGTATTGGGTCAAGCATTGATATCCTGGGTCCCTTTTTAATAATGGTTTATGGACCTTTCCTCCAGGAACTTGTCCAAACCTTTTTTAAACCCAGCTACACTAACAGCCCTTACTACATCCTCCGGTAACAAATTCCATAGTTTGATTACAAGTTGAGTGAAAAAATAATTTCTCTTATTTGTCTTAAATAGTTTACCCTGTAGCTTCATTACATGTCCCCTAGTCTTTCTATATTCTGATAGTGTAAGCAATCGATCTATGTTTACCCGTTCCACTCCATTCATTAATTTATAGACCTCTATCATATCTCCTCTCAGCCGTCTCTTTTCCAGGTTAAAGAGGCCTAACCTTTGTAGCCTCTCTTCTTTCGAGCATTATGGTCCTGTCACTTAACCAGTAGTTCTATCTACTCACCCCTATCAAGCCTGTTAAAATTTGTTCAGTGTCCCTTGATTTTTAAAACTATTTGTATTTAACCTTATATCCACTCACATGCAAATCATTTAACCTCCTTCTCTGTTTTAATCACACTCTCTTTACGTTTGTTTATATTATTGTTACACCGCCTTGATTTTATGATAAGACGGTATAGAAATACTGTTAAATAAATAAATAAATAAATAAATATGAGTAGCCTTCCATCCCCTTTACCATTTTGGTGGCTCTTCTCTGTACCTTTTCTAATAACGCTATATCCTTTTTAAGATATGGCGACCAGAATTGCACACAATATTCAAGGTCCGGTCGTACCATGGGATGATACAGAGGTATTATAATATCCTTTGTTTTATTTTCCATTCCTTTCCTTATGATACCTAGCATTCTATTTGCTTTCTTGGATACCGCTGCACACTGGGCCGAGGGTTTTAACATGTTATCCACAATGATGCCAAAATCTTTTTTCCTGGGTGGTGGTTCCCAATGTGGAACCTTGCATTGTGTAACCATAGTGTGGGTTGTTCTTTCCTAGGTGAATAACTTTGCACTTGTCCACATTAAATTTCATCTGCCATTTGGATGCCCAGTCTTCCAATTTGTCCAGATCCTCCTGCAGTTTTCCACAATCCTCTTGGGTTTTAACAACTTTAAACAGTTTTGTGTCGTCTGCAAATTTGATAACCTCACTAGTTATTCCCTTTTCCAGGTCATTTATGAATATGTCAAAAGTAGCGGACCCAGTACAGATCCCTGGGGTACTCCACTATTCACCTTTTTCCATTGGGAAAATTGGCCATTTAGCCCTATCCTCTGCTTTCTATCTTTTAACCAGTTCCCGATCCACAATAGTACACTGCCTCCTATTCCATGACTTTTTAGTTTTGCCAAAAGTCTCTGATGAGGGACCTTGTCAAAGGCTTTCTGAAAGTCCAGATACACTATATCAACCGACTTACCTTTGTCTACCTGTTTATTCACACCTTCAAAAAAACATATCAGATTAGTAAGACAAGATCTTCATTGTCTAAAGCCATGTTGGCTGTCTCCCATTAGGCCATGACTATCTACATGCTGTGTAATTTTGTTCTTTATGATGGTTTCTACCATTTTTCCCGGTACTGACGTCAGGCTCACCGGTCTATAGTTTCCCGGATCACCCCTGGAACCTTTTTTAAAAATTGGCGTTACATTGGCGATCCTCCAATATTCAGGTATTACGGATGATTTTAATGAAAATTCACAGATTACTAATAGCAGGTCTGCAATCTCATATTTCAGTTCTTTCAACACTCTTGGATGTATACCATCCAGTCCAGGTGATTTGCTACTATTCAGTTTATCAAATAGTTGTAATACATCTTCCCGGTGTAGCGATATTTCTCTCAATTCCTCTGCAGTATCACCTTTAAATACCACTTCAGTCTTGGGTAACATCCCTACATCTTCCTCAGTAAAGACTGAAGCAAAGAATTCATTCAGTCTCTCCGCTATAGCCTTGTCTCCTCTTACTGCCCCTTTTACCCCTTTATCATCTAATGGTCCAATTGACTCTCTCACAGGCCTTTTGCTACGAATGTACTTGAAAAAGTCTTTATTTCGTGTTTTTGCTTCTGTAGCAAGTTCCTTCTCAAATTCCCGCTTTGCCTGCCTTATCAATGCTTTGCATTTAACTTGCCAGTGCTTGTGCTGTTTCCAGTTTTCATTGTTTGGCTCTTTTTTCCATTTCCTGAAAGATGCTTTTTTGGCAGCAACAGCCTCTCTGACCTCACCTTTAAACCATGCTGGCAGTTTTTTGGACTTTCTTCCACTTTTCTTAATGCTAACAGCTTTTACTACATCCTCTAGTAACAAATTCCATTCATTATTTAATAGACCTCTATCATATCTCCCCTCAGCCGTCTTTTTTCCAAGTTGAAGAAGCTTTATTTCATCTTTCATGTAGGTGCCATCACATAGCTGATGACATGCTTGGGGAAGGGAGACTTCTGGCTTTTGCCAGTAATGTGCAGAGACACCATAAGGGACTGATTTACTGAACTCTCTTTGCCCAGAGACACAGAATAAGGAAAGAACTGTAGTAAATCAGCTTCTAAATGAGCTGAGGCTGTTTTTTGAAAATATTCCCCCCACACACACCTTTCTTTAAGTTCACTGAAGACAGTGTTGAGAGTAAGACTACCAGATTTTTTGCAAGCACATCTGGGACACTTATCCAAAGTATGTGTGTGGGTGAGGGTGGGAGGGTGGAGAAAGGGACATCTTAGTTCCATGTTTAAGCAACAATGAGTGGAGGAGGGAAGAGGAGTCATTACCTCACTACTTGACATACTCCCATGACAGCATCAGTGACTTCCAAGGAATCAGACTGATTGATAAATATAAACAGTGATGTATTTCCTCCAGTCCAGAACATCCTTTAGACTCGGTCCGCCTCCACAGGAATGGTGGTCCGTCTGGTAACTGCCGTGACCTGCGCATCCACCTTGAGAATTTCAAATCACTCAATGTGCTCCTCCTCCAGAAAAGCTTAGATCTTCTTATACACCTGTAATCCTTTAGGTAGGAAGTTGGGGGAGTTCCACTCTGACCAGATTATATCCTTGATCACCAATGGGAATGAGAAGACCACAGTGGATTTCCATACCCCTTGAAGGAGCGGGTGTACCTTCAGCTCTTGCTCCATGCCAGAAGCATCTGTTAAATTCAAGGCGGATGAGACCCTGGTAATGCTGACATCATGATAAGGGCATAGAGCTGAACCAATTTTCCCCTCTCCTATGGTTACTGAAAAGACCACAGTCTCCCACATCATGCTCAAGTAAGAGAGTAACCTTTCTGTACTCCAGGTGGTCCTTCACAAGTGTTTTATCAATCTCTTTTCCTCTCAGTCCTCAGATTTTCTACAGAAAGGAGAAAATCCATCCACCATCTGCTAGAGACAAAGAAATATTGAAGGTACCTTTGGTGGCTGAGGCGAATAGAGGCATAACAGTGATGTCATTGAAACCTGAGCTTTTCATTGGTTCTTTCTCTCCACCAATCTGCTGGTAGGGGAACACAACCCACTTGTCTGGACTGGTCTAGCAGAACAATATGGAAAATGTCTCTTCTCTGAGTCCTCTCTTCAGCTGTACATAATGCATTCATACTTAATATCCATTGCTGTGATGCTTGCATATGTTCTGAGGAGGATGAGCACAGCAGTCCCCAGATTACATGAAATGATAATGGCTAGAGTAGGCTAAGCAAACAGAGCTCTAAGCATTTGCTATCTCTGCAAGAAATAAGTATGCAGCATGGATGATAGCTAAATTCTAAAACAGAATAAACTGTCAATTCTAAAACTGTTTTGCTATATTGAATATATGTATGCCTGTGATATCAGGGCGCTCTCTGATCCAGAATAGATGCAGTCAGATATTGATGATGGTATTCAACTGTTCAGAAGCATTTAGTGTTTTGTGGTATATTTCCGAAAAGCAGAAGTCTGAACTTTTCTGCAGCCTCTTATAAATAACCACGCTGGCTGGACTGAGCCCATTGAAATGGGAGAAAATAAATTTTAAATAAAATAGTAGACAGTAGTTATAAGGGAAAGCTGTTAGCTATGGGGTCATTCAGACCCACGAATAGTGGGGTTGGGCATCCAGGATGAACTGATTTATATTGGCGTATATTGGCTTTTATTCCACAAAACTCATGAGGTGGAAACAGGATTGCACGTTTACAATATCGGGAACAATCTTGGATCCATTGTTTGAAGTCAGTTCCTCCACTGGGTTTGAACTTAGAGAATGACTGGTGAGGTTTACTTTGACTTACTGGCTCTTTCCATTGGCGTATACTAATGAAGTTCTTTGATGGTCATAAGAAAAATCCCAGGGGTTTGGATATAACCCATCAAAGTAATCTGGACCAAAATAGCGTTTGGTTAAGGAACCCTTTCAAAGTGAGAACCGCTTGAAGAAGAGGTGATAAATTGCTTTTAAGCTTGGAACTGTGTCTATCTTCTCAAGGTGAATTAGTATACATGGCATACTGGACTGGTATGCCAACATTTGACCATGAAGTCTTATGGCTGCTCATTGAAGATGATGAAGTTTGCTTCACTAAGATAAGTCCCTACAATAATTGTTTCATGTAGTACGCTTGTGTAGCATTCTTGCACATTCATTAAAGCATTTAGTAGCTCTTTTTAAAGAGAATAAACAGGAAGGTTTGTCTTGAGAAAACAGTTAGCCCTTTTCATGACAAACACTCCAACAAAAATATAAGAGTTTTGCAATTTGGATTGATTTTTGGGATTGGATGGTCTGACTTTTTTCTATTTTGAGTATATATGTAGTCTTGTCTAGGAGTCTTTTTGTGATGATAAAAGCATAAGTTAAGCACATGATAGGGAGTATGCTAGCTATTGTTACCTTGTCCTTGCAAGATAACCAAAGATTTTTATCTAAACTGCCAAAGCACGTCTTGTGCTGCTATTTCATTGCAGCACAGAAAACAACAGTTCGTGTTTTTAGATTGAACCTGTTTGTCAAAACAACTAATTAAAAAGTGAGTGGAGTGGTTCAGCCTTGGAGTCACTCATCTATTCCTAATTCCTTCACTTTTATAGAGATATTTGATGTCTTTGAACTGAAGAAAATCTATTGAAAGCTCGCACATAGGCATTCTACATCTCAGTACAAGAGAGACTGAAACCATTGTCTTAGGGATTGCAATTGGCAGAAAGCAAACAACTCTGGAAAATGCTTCATGAGTTCCTACCTCCTAAGAATTAGGCTGAGGCTTAAGGAGCTGAACCAAGAATCCTCTTGAGGGTGGACCCTAATCAAGGCAACCCAGCTGAGGGGAAAGAGGAAACAAATAAGGAGACTTGTATTTCAAAAAGGTAAAGAAGGAACATCTCCCCACACATACACCTTCCAAAATTGTACCCACCAGAGAGAACAAGACCTGAGAGTAAGAAATACTGAATGAGAGCCTAGAAGCAGGTGAAATAGCTGAGGGAGAAGACATGCAGTTTTGTTACTGAAAGATAGGAGATTCTTAGCCCACCTCTGTGAGTAGTGTCTTTAGATAGTCACCTGAGATCTGAAGAGGGAGAGTCTAGTAAGAATCTAAAACTAACAGGAGAGAGAGAAGGAGACGGTCCATCTCTGAGAAAGGCATGAGCTAGATACTACTAAATAAAGCCCTCTTCTCCACCTTCCCCTTCCCTCCCTCTAGCTATTCAAAATTTATTTTTCTCAACCGGAGCAGTAGAACTGCAGGCAGTTAACATTAGCTCCTTCCCTACTGTGATGGCTCTATTTGTCCCTTTGCCCAGGTAGGGTTGGGCCCTGCCAGCACATATAGTAGCAGCTCTTTCTCTTTTTTTGCCAGTAGAACTGAGTGCAGAGGCTCTTTGCGGCCATTGTGGCTCCTTTACTTCAGTGTCTTTTCCTGCCTGTCCTTACAGATAGGTTTGTATGCACTTGCGGTGGGTGTCTGGGAGGTGAGTAAGTAAGGGGCATGTATTGTATGTCTATTAACCAGTGGTATGATGATATATTTAGCTCCATGGGCAGAGTTTAACTGCTTATCAGTGGGCTTTTGAGAGTGGGATGTCAAAGAGTGTGTGTGTGTGTGTGTGCTGGAGACTGCATGTGTCTCTGTATGTATGCATATGAGTGGGTATGTGTGCTGGGGGAATGTTAATGCTGGAGCCATGTGTGTTTGTGTGTACATGGGGGGGGGGGGTCCTGAGGCTGTGTGTGCGTGTGTGTGTGTGTGTGTTGGGTGGGGGTAGCAACGTGTTGGGTATGTGTGGGTGCTGAGGGTGTGGGTGTGCATGGCTCTGGGCATGTATGATCCTATCCTCCTACACAAACCGCCTGTCACTCTCATTCTCACTGTTTCGGTATTCCCCCTCCCTACTCTTTGCTACTCTCCCTTCTCTTGTTCTCCTGCCACATTGCACTCCTTCTCCTTTCCCTGCCACATCCTTTCACTCTCTTATCTTCCCCTGAACCTTTTTGCCCTTTCTCATTTCCTCTCATCTCCCTACATCTCCCCCCTCGCCTTCCACTCTCCACCTTCCTTATGCCCCACCTCTTCCCCTTCATCTTTTTTTTTTCTCCTCATACCCATCCCTTCCCTTATTCTCCACCTCTTATCCTCCACTTTCTTTCCATGGTGATCTGCCCCCTGCACACACTCCACCCTCTCGGGCATTTCCTAATATTCTATCCCCTCCCCTTTACCCCTTCTCCAACTCTTGGGTAAGCTTCGTCAGTGGCTGGTTGGGATTTCCATCTGCTCTTTAACTCACTACCATGTTCTTCTTTTTATTTTCCTGGCAAGTGGTGGGGACTCCTGCCAACTTTTTAATTTTCCCCACTGTCACTGACTTTTTGTTTCGCTGGCAGGAGGTCGCAACTCCTACTGGTTCTTTAATTAGCCCCAGCTCTTTTCATTTTGCACCTCTTCCTGTTTGTCTTCTTACATAGATCTAGCTGTATCACAATAATTATATTACCCTAGAATGACCTTTCAGCCACTCATCTGGCCATTTCCCACCACCTTTGACTAGCTTTACCTGTATAAAATCAGTTTGAAAACCTACCTCCTTCACAATTCTTATGTGGATGAAAGCATGTGCACTGTTTAACTAAACAAGTACATTAATCAGCAGAAAAAGTGGTCAGGGGAAGAAAGATACATGCCATAATTAATTATTTTAATTCTAAAAGTTTAAAGCCATATATTTGGGCTGTATCCCTAGAAAGAGGTGCGGCATAGGAGATGTTCTGTACACAAGAGTGAGAGCTGGGGTGATTGTATCTGATCTTAAGGTGGCCAAACAGCAAGACCATAAGGATTCTTGGGAGCATATGTCGAGGAAGGCCATCAGGAACCAGGAGGTAAAGAACCTCTGTATATGTCTTTGGTGAGATCTCATTTAGAGGACTGCGTTCAATAACTGAGGCACGACGGACCCGGTACTCGCCCCCACCCCCCTTCCTTGCCCCCTTTCTTCCCACCCCCTTGTTATCCCACCTGTACAATAAACACATACACAACTGTTGGGAATTCAAAACCGATCACAGCTTTATTAACCTTTTAACATCATAACACTTCAATTTAACCATCATCATTTTGCGGATCTCTGCCTCACCAGCCATGTGATTAGCAAGGTGAGCCGATCCTCCGCTACCGCCGTGGACAAGCCCCGTAGCTAGCTTAACTCCCCGCCCCTCTCTTCCGGCTTTGCCATATGATTAGCAAAAGCCCAGTAGGACCTGACCGGGTCGCGGGCCCCACACCCCCGCCCAAGTATTGCCTCCGGTTCCAGACCCCAGACACCTCTGGGTCCGCCCCCCCCCCCCCCCGCTGAAACACCCCTTCTTAATCCCGAAAGTGAAAATAGCAAGGGTGGGAAGGGTGGGGCGCCCACCGCGATCCAGCTCTCCAGGCTGTCGGTCGCAAACTGCCGCCCCCCCCCTCACCCACACATCCTCCCATTCTCCCTCATGCTTGCCCTTCCCCTGGACCCCATGGCATTCAATCTCGCCGCAGGACCAATGAATTCAAATTTAGCCCGCCCCCGCGCCGTGCACTCTCCCACATGCTGCCTCCGCTCCTGGGGCTCGTGCGTGCCGTCAGCCCGGTTACCACGGCCCCGGGGACTTTGCCCTTTCGGCCTGTCATTTCTTGAGACTAAACCATCAAAGGATATAGAGGATGGAGTTGGTCCAAAGGAGAGTTGCTAAGATGGTTGACTATCTTTGTCATAAATAATTCAGAAACAGATTTAAACATACAAATATGTATGAAAAGGGAGGCAACATATGGTAACCTACGCCCTTTCAGTAGAAAGTAGATTCTGTAACAAGGGTCATAGAATTAAGGTGAAAAGGAGTAGATTAAGAAAAAAATCTTAAATATTCCTTTACAGAATGTGATTGGGGATATGTAGAACAGCCTCAGAGGAGATGAGGACATTACCTGATTTCAAGAAAGCATAAGATAAGCGCTGAACATCTCTGATGGAGAAGAAGGGGTTGCAACAACTGGGCTGTTGGTTTGAATGGACAGACTGGATAGACCGTATGGTTTGTTTTCTGTCATCATTTTCTTTTTTTATATGATTACATTTGTAAATCACTGCACATATTTCCAGATATGTACTTTGCACTTGCTTCAGTGAAAGCACACAAGACATGGATACAAAAGTACCTACAGTGTACATGCCATAAGCAGGGGCGGCTCTATAATGAGGCCAAGTGAGGTGGTTGTCTCAGGTGGCAACTTTTTGGGAGTGTCAAAAATTGCCCCCAAAAAGCACGCTTCACTCGGCCTTAAAAAACAAACAAACCCCGATGAGAGGAGCTGCTGCCGGAGCAGCTGCCGCTGCTGCTGCCACCACGGCAGCGGCAGAATGAAGTATCCCGTGGCAGAGCCCTCCTATTTCCCTCAGCACCGGCTTTTCAGAGCCGTGAAGGGAGAGTTTCCCTTTATCGCGGCTCTGTTAAGCCCACCGGTGCTGATAGGAAACAGGAAATAGGAGGGCTCTGCCGGGGAGGCCGCAGCCACGGGGCACTTCATTCTGCTGCTGCTGTGGTCAGCGGCAGTGGCAACAGGTTCAGCTTCTGCAGCCAGGTATTTTTTTTTTCAATTTCCCTGGGGTGGGGGGGGGGGGGAGGGGTAGGACTGAAAATGGGAAGATGGTGGGGTTAGGACTGGAAGTGGGCTGATGGGGGGGTTAGGACTGGTAATGGGCTATGGGAGGGCTAGGACTGGAAATGGGCTGATGGGGGTGTTAGGATTGGTAATGGGCTATGGGGGGCTAGACGAAAAAAACAAACAGAGGAGTACCCTCTCGCAAAAACTACAGGGAACACAAAAAGTGAGTGGTAGTGGTGGACACAAGCACTTTATTAATAAAGAAACGCTCCAACGCGTTTCGGCACTGCCTTCATCAGGGGGCTGAAAACTGCAAACAAACAGTAATAAATAAACAAATAACAATAACACACTTGCAAATATAACCTGTAAATGTAAAACACTACAGTTATATAAAAAAATATATTAAGAAGCATATTTAAAATTAAATAAAATATATGTATAAAAATGATAAAAATGAAATGACAAACCATAATTTGATTAAACAAAATAAAAGAGAACTTAAATCATTCTGAACAGGGGTACTCGTGGTGGAGGGGGGCAGTGGCAGCTGCCCAGAGCAGACAATGGCCTAGCCCTGTGTAGGTGGGTGCCATGCACTGCAACAGACAGGCCCTGCCGGACAAACAGTCATGGTATCACAAGGGAACGCACTGTCTCTGTGGCAACATGGTGGTGCAGTGCATACAACCAGTGTGTTTGAAGGCAGAAGGTCACAGGTTCAAATCCCAGCAATGGTGCCTGCCAACCCATTCCCCATATTTTACCCACTACTACAACGTGCTAATACAGACAGAACCTTTATTGCAGATGGCGTAAACATGCCCAAAACACCTACATTTTACCCTACAGAGCACAGACTCCATAAACAGGTGCATTACCTACAGCAGAGTCTCCCAAATGCAGTCCTGGAGGGCCAAACATCATTCAAGTTCCATGCTGCCTCTAATAAGGATGCCTGTGCTGCATATCTATGCACCACCCCCATGGTATGCAGATGTATCTCATGCATATTCATGAGGGACAGCATGAAAACCCGAACAGTGTTTGGCACACCAGGACTGGAGTTGGGAACCTCTGCTGTAAAGCAGCAGCCAACAGGGGCAGACACACCCACACCCACAGACTCCATTAGCCAATGCCCCCTGGAGAGGCAGGACATTGGGCCCTGCGTGCATCTCCCAATACTAGCACTTGCATACCTTAGCAATGCCACCCTACACCTGGGAATAGGGTACACAGCTATCAAAAGGTTGCTATGATTACGGGCAGATAGCAATTCCTACATTAAGCACAGTTTGCTGTTTGAGCTCCATCATAGCAACCTTTCTGATGTCTGTGGAGTGTGCTTCAGGTCTGGTCTCTGACAGTGTTTACCACCCTGGGGAGTGACCCCCAACAGTATTGCGTACCATATCCATGACTGCACTGTGCCCAGGACTGGTATGGTGGCCAGGGCTGCTAAACACCTCTATAGTAGCACAATGCTGGCATAGGTGTGGGAGTGTGTGTCTGTCTATCCAGTGTGTGGTGGCTGCAAACACCCTCCACAGCCCACACTGCCAGCACTGTTGCCAGTATTGGCCTGCCAATGTGCATAATGAGGAGCAAGGTACCATGGGTATAGCCCGGACAGGGTGGCCTGGCCAGAATGCATCTGCACAGGGCATAGGGCACTGGCTGGGACATTGTAGTGCCCGGCCACCACCTGCACAGACAGGGTGGCCATAGCATGTTCTGCTGGGAGATCACTCTCACCCTGACTGAGCAGTGACCATGGCATGGCTAGGCTCCCCCATAGTGCTATATAGTATTTATCTCATGTGATATTTATGGGTTCCTTTTTGGGATCCAATCACTAATTTATCTACTTGGTGTGTATGCGTTTCTACCGGGAACATGCACTATGGACTAGCTGGCAGACTGTCTGCAGCTGGTATGTGTCTTGATGGAACACCTTGCAGGGTGCAGCGGCTGAAGGTTTGCCGCATGAGAATATCAGATAGTGGTGGGGTGCAGCTTAGCATGTCCAGTTCTAATGTCTGTCTGCTATTGCTTTATGGATGTGTACAGAGTTGCATTGACTGCTCTGTATGGTGTCTGTTCCTCAGCAGGACTAGGGTTGATGGTCCCCTCTACTGCCACCATTGCAGGGAGGTAGAATGTGGATCTGTTGGTGGGAGACCCTGTTTACTACCCTCAGCTCTGGAGGAGGAGGGTGGTGGTACATAATCCTCCTATGTGTCCATAAGGGCTAAACCTGACTGAAACATACAGACATAGCCAAGGTGTGTCTGCAGAAACTACCTATCTCACACATTAGCACTGCTGGGGACCTGATGCTGGGCGCCCCACCTCACCCTCAGGGTGAGTGCAGTACCTGCACAATATGACGGTGTGTAGCTACTCTGTGCCAGTACCACACACGGTCAGTTCCCCCTACCAGGCCGAGGTGCTGTGGGGGTGCATACCCCATCTTGTGATCATCTGTAGACTGCTGATTTGCATGTGCAGTGCATCATGGGTATGGGTGGGTTAACCCGATCCTGGTGACAACAGCAGACTGTTTGTGTGGTGACATGCAGTCCTTCTGCAGCCACCCAGGGGTTTGCTAGCAGCTATGGAGCTGTAGCCCACTGGTTACTTTACTGCTTGTGGAGCCAGAGGTCATGGGTTCAAACCCACAGTGGGGTTATTTGATAGGGCTGTCCACAGCATTGTCTTTTTTTAATGTACATTAGTGCTGCCAGCAAAACACCCTCAGGGTACTGTAACCATATGGTGCCTCAGAAGGCGCCCTATAAGGCGCCTTATAGGGCACCCTATAAAGTGCCTTCTGAGGCACCTTATGGTTACAGTCCATATAAGGTGCCTTATAAGATGTCCTATGGAGCACCCTATAGGGGACATTATAGGGTGCCGTGGCGGACAGTGCACTTTATAATGTGCCCTATGGAGTGCCTTATAGGGTGCCTTATGCGGCACCTTAGGTTACGACACGTGAGGGTGTGTTTGCTGGCAGGAGTAATTAAAATACAAATAAAATGCCTCAGGAAACAATATTTACATGTCAAAGCTGATACCTCAGCCAGCCTTATGCATTAGGCACACTGGGGGATTGAACTCATAAACCCTGTATTATCAATCACTGTATTAACCATTGTGCTACACTTCTGTTTCTCTGCTTGGATGTCTGTGCGCCTACTTAAGATTACCGCGCGGTAACGCGCTTAGCGGCGCTTTGCCAGATAATGTGTGCAGCAGCATGCATTATCGCGCGCTAATTCCGTTTTGCTACTTTAAACTGAAGCGCCCACTCCTTATATGGCATCCTGCACACTAACGCTGGGCGCACATTAAGAAGTTTTAGTAAACATACCCCTATGTGTTCTCAATCAGTTTGGTGTTTTTTGAAAAGTTTTTTTTATATATTGTACAATTTTGACGTTTTAAATTCATTTATTCTGGTAGCCACTACATATGGAAACTTTTTTTAACATTTTATAGGTTATTTTCTTAACAAGTACATTACTATTATTTTTAATAATTTATTCATGTAGTTTTAAAACACTTATGGTGCTATAAAGTACTTAATACATGTTGATTTAGATCAGTTATATTTCATTATGCTATCCTGGTCTGGTCTTTTCAAGTGATTCTGGGTTTCCTGTTGTTTCTGTAATTTATTGACACTACATGTATTAATTTTGTGAAATAGGTTGTATGTTTTATTTATTATTTTTATAAAAAAGCTAATTGTGACATTACAATTTCTTAGCTTTTCAACTATAGGATTGATACATTACTACGAATTTCTACTGTGTGCTCCATAGTAATTAGTGATATTCATAACTATAAGTATCCAAAAAGCAGAGTGTCCCAACTCCAGTCCTGGTGTTCCAACCACTGTTCGGGTTTTCATGCTGTCCCTCATAGATATGCATGAGCTACAGCAGCATATCATGGGGGTGGTGCATAGATATACAGCACAGGCATCTTTATTAGAGGCAGCATGGAACCTGAATGGTATGGGGCCCTCCAGGACTGCATTTGGGAGACTCTACTCTAGGTAATGCGCCTGTTCATGGTATCACCAGGGAATGCACCATTTCTGTGATAACATGGTGGTGCAGTGCACAAAACCAGTGTATTCAGAAGCAGAAAGTCACAAGTTCAAGTCCCAGCTGTGGTTTTTGCCAACCCAATCCTCATATTTTACCCACTACTATAACGTGCTAATACAGACAGAACCTTTCTTGCAGATGACGTAAACATGCCCAAAACAACTACATTTTACCCTACAGAGCACAGACACCATAAACATGCACATTACCTAGAGCAGAGCCTCCCAAATGCAGTCCTGGAGGGCCAAACACCATTCCGGTTCCATGCTGCCTCTGATAAAGATGCCTGTGCTGCATTTCTATGTGCCACCCCCATGGTATGCAGATGTATCTCATGCATATTCATGAGGGACAGCATGAAAACCCGAACAGTGTTTTGCACCGCAGGAATGGAGTTGGGAACCTCTGCCGTAAAGCAGCAGTCAACAGGGGCAGACACACCCGCACCCACAGGCCCCATTATCCAAAGCCTCCTGGAGAGGCAGGACTTTGGGCTCTGCGTGCATCTCCCAATACTAGCACTTGCATACCTTAGTAATGCCACCCCAAACCTGGGAATATGGTACACAGCTATCAAAAGGTTGCTATGATTATTGGCAGATAGCAATTCCTATGTTAAGTACAATTTTCAGAGTGAGCTGCATCATAGCAACCTTTCTGATGTCTGTGGAGTGTGCTACAGGTCTTGTGTCTGATAGTGTTTACCAATCTGGGGGGTGACTCCTACAGTATTGCATACCATAGCCTTGCCTGCACTGCGCCCAGGACTGGTGTGGTGGCCTGGGCTGCCCAACACCTCTATAGTTGCACAATGCTGGCATAGGTGTGGGGAGTGTGTGTCTGTCTATCCAGTGTGTGGTGGCTGACAACACCCTCCACAGCCCACACTGCTAGCACTGTTGCCAGTATTGGCCTGCCAATGTGCATAATGAGGAGCAAGGTACTGTGGGAATAGCCTGGATAGGGCGGCCTGGTCTGGCCGCATCTGCACAGGGCATAGGGCAATGGCCGGACATTGTAGTGCCCGGTACCACCTGCACGGACAGGGTGGCCTTAGCATGCTCTGCTGGGAGGTCACTCTCACCTTGACAGAGCAGTGACCATGGCATGGCTAGGTTCCCCCATAGTGCTATATAGTATTTCTCTTATGTGATGTTTATGGGTTTTCTTTTGGGGCCCAATCACTGACTTATCTGCTTGGTGTTTATGCCGATATCCCCGTTCTGGGTACATGCATCTCCTCCAGAACCATGCACTATGGACTAGCTGGCGGACTGTCTGCAGCTAGTATGTGTCTTGCTGGAACACCGTGCAGGGTGCAGCGGCTGGGGGCTTGCTGCTGGAGAATGTCAGATAATGGTGGGGGGCAGCTGAGCATTTCCAGACCTGCTGTTTGTCTGCTATTGCATTATGGATGTGTACTGCTCTGCATTGCCTGCCCTGTAGGGTGTTTGATCCCTAGCAGGACTGGGGTGATTTCCTCTCTACTGCCAGCATTGCAGGGGGGTAGAAAGTGGATCTGTGGGCGGGAGATTCTATCCCCCACCCTGAGCCCCAGAGGGTGGGTTGGGTGGTGGTATGTAACCTCCCTTGTAACCACAGCAGAATGTGGGTGTGGTGCCGTGCAGTCCTCCTGTAGCCAGCCAGGTGTTTATTAGCAGCTCTAGCCCACTGGTTACTTCACTGCCCATGGAGCCAGAGTTCATGGGTTCACAACCGACTGTGGGGTTCATCGATAGGGCTGTCTTAGGCATTGTCTATTTTTATTATATATTAGTGCTGTCAGCAGAACCACCCTCAGGGTACTGTCACCTTAAGGTGGCTCATAAGGCGCCCTATAGGGCGCCTTATATGGCGCCCTATAAATCGTCTTATAAGGTGCCTTATATGCTGTCCTATAGGGGACATTATAGGGTGCCTTGGCAGACAGCGCACTTTATAATGTGCCCTATGGAGTGCCTTCTAGGGTGCCTTATGTGACGCCACTGTGAGGGTGTGTTTGCTGGCAGCACTATTACAGTACAACTAAACTTCCTCACAGCCCAATACTTAACCCTTTCCAGGCCAAGCCCAAAACTTTCGGGATCCAAATTTCTGCCTAAATATTCCTATCAAATGGTATATAATACATGACCATGGCAGAGGGAACGTCACTATTGGGACATATTGAATAAGACTGGTACAATTTTCCTGACATATGCAAACATTAACCCGGCTGCAGACTAAAATACTATAGTAGGCTTTCAAATGATGCCTCAGCCAGTCTTATTTATTAGGTACACTGGGGAATCGAACCCATGACCCTTGTACCATCGGTCTGTGTAGTAGCCATTGTGCTACAGCTCTGTTTCTGTATTTGGGTGTCTGCGTGCCTTCTTATGCTTAACGCGCAGTAACACACCCTGTAACGATCATTGCTGCGCGGCGCGTTATAACGCGCGTTATCACTAACGATGTACCGCCCATGTCCTTTTTTGGCATTTCTTCCACTAACGCGGCTCCTAACGCGAATCACACTAATGCAGTTTAGTAAACATACCCCTTTGTTGCACAACCTGCTCACAGCACAGGTACACTGTTCTTTTTATATATGCAAGGCCGCAGGGCAGGGTCCCGGCGGCCACTGGTAACCGGGTGCTCGGCCAGTGCGGGGACCCTGGCCTGCAGCCATTATCATCATGGGGACGGAGGCGCAATGACGTTGAGGGTGCCGGTGGAGATGATTGGCTCCACCCGCATGCAGGAGCGTGGTGAAGCCTGGGAGGAGGGAGGCGCGTGGTGTTGGGGGGAAGGAGCCAGGAGTCGGCAACGGTTGCCGTGGCTCCTGTTCCTCCTCGGGGGCGATGCCAGTTTCCCTCCCTCCCTCCTGCTGGGCCTGATTGTTGCTTTGATTGTTGGCAGGCCGAGAGGTGGAGCGATGGGAATCGGCATCCTTTCGTGCGACGAGGCGAGGCACGGGAGCCGGCGGGAAGGCGCAGAGCTGAGGCGCCTGGCGGAGCGGTCGCTGCCTCTTCCTCGACGATGGAGAAAGCTGGGCCCATGGAGCAGTGAGGAGGGCAGGTGGAGCTGGGTCGGCCGGAGCGGAGGCAGTTGGGCCGTGGAGCTGGGGGCGAAGGCAACAGGAGCTATGCATGTTTCGCGGCAGCGGACATTTGCAGGATTAAAGCGAGCATGCTACATAGGAGGCGAGTGTTCAAAAATAAAATAAAATGTTTGCATTACCAATTAAAATAATAATAATAAAAAAATAATAATAATTGGGGGGGGGCGAAATCGGTGTGGGGACTTGGGATGGTTTTGGAGGGTTGGGGGAGGCGGCTGGGTATGGGTTTCAGTTGCGGAACCTTCTGGGGGTGTAGCCGGGGGGTTTGTGAATGGGTGGATTGGATCATTTCCCAATTGTACCTCAGTGCGTGGGGCTGGTTACAGGGGTGCATGAACATAAGTCGCATCGACCCCTTTTTAAAAAAAGTAAATAAATAAGGAGAAATTTCAAATAAATATTTAAAACAAAACAGATGCCTGAGCAGGAGTGCTGGCAGGGCCGGGCGGAAGTGACAGGCAGGGAGCCACGGCGAGTTGTAAGGGGAGGACAGAGGGAATTGGGGAGGGAGTGAGTCCTATATGGGTTAAGGGCATAGAAGTGGGCAAAAAGAGGGAAGATAACTTGAAGCAGGATGGGTAGGAATGTTGGGAGGACTCGAGGGGCATGGGCTCGGGGGCTGGGGGGGGGACACTGAGAGGTATGGAGGGGGTGGGGCACTGGTTGCAGCATGCCAGGAGTTTGGAGAGTGGACGGGGGGGGGGGTAGTGGTGGATGTTAATGCAATGCACAATGTGAAAAGGAGGGTTAGCAGGGAGTTGGATGCAAATCCGAGGAGGAAGGAGGGGTCAGGGGCGATGGGAGTCTGGGTTTTCGGTTGGAGGGGGGCTATTGGGCTTGGGGGGGGGGGAAGGTCAGTGCAAGAGGTCCCCAGCTTTAGAAGGACAAATTATAAGTTATCCTGGGGGGTGGGCCGCAGTGCAATGGGGCTATTGGAGTGGAGGAGTAGCCGAGTGGTTAGAGCAACTGCCGAGTACCCAGGAGACCAAGGGTTCACATTCCCACAGGCACTCCTGGTGTCTTTGGGCAGGTCACTTTGCCCTCCATTGCCTCGGAGGAGGGGGCGGGCAATCTACTTCCGGTGATACATGGCCAGGAAAACCCAGAGGTAGCTGGGTCACTATGAGTCAACACTGACTGGATGGCACTATATAAAAATAAATAAATAAATAAATAAATAAATAAAATACCTTGTGCACCACTAGGGGGCTCTGCTCATGGAGAGCGGGATGGGGGTAGGCCACAGGCCAGGCGGGGCAGAGGGGTTAGGGACTTTGCAGCCTTTGGGTCTTCAGTAGTTCCCCCACCTTGGTTTTCTTTGTTTTTCTCTTTATGTCTCCATAGATGGTGATAAGAAATTGGCACGCTGACAGGTAGTGTGGAGGAGGCCAACTGCAATCAGAGCGCACAGGACAGGCTGCATCAGTGGACTGAGGATGGTGGACACTTGATGCTGTGTCCATTGGCAGCATGGGGGCCGAGTTAGGGGCAGCAGGTGAGTTGCAGGCGGACCGGGGAAGGTGCTGCGACCGAGATCAGGGGAAGGAGCGGGAGTAAAGCGGGTAAGAAAAAGAGGTATTAGCGTCGGCAGCGCCGCTGTTCGGAGTCGTCCACCTCTTCGTCACCGACTATTTGTCCACGTCACTGGGGGCAGATGTCGTTGAGCAAGGGGCGGGAAGCAGTGAGCTAGAGGAAAATTGGTTAAGGAGTAGAGTCCGAAGACTTTGCGCCAGAGGATTCGGACGTGGCTATATATAGATATTTCCGCCTTCGAGAGCGCAGACGATGTTCAAGGGGGAGTACGTTGAAGAGAAAAGGAGACGAGCAGGGGATGCGTAAAAAAAAAATGGAGGGGGGGGAGCCAGTTGTTGTGGGTCGCGCAGGATTAGACCACGCTGTCGAAAGGTCGAACAGGGCAAGTACTGCGTGCCCAGGGGATTGAAGGGGGACAGTGGGGTCATCCTGGTCGGGCAGGAGCGGCAGTGATACAACAGCTAGGAGGCATCAGGGGAGGTTCCCAAGTCTGGGACTGCAAATATTGACCTGTGGACTCAGTCTATAGGGAGGACACTCGGGAGAAAAAAAGAATGGGGGCCCGTTGGGCCTCTGGGCCGGCCCCTCAAGCACTCCGGAAGAGGTAGCCAGCCTAGGACCCACAGTGGGGAGGAGGAGGGATTGGGGGGGGTTTCAGGAAGGTTTTGGGAGTCCGGTGCAAGGAAATGCTGGAGCATACTAGGCGCGAAATTTGCCTTTGTTGCGCCGCTTTCATCGCATGGTTAGATATGAGTAGGAGGTCGAGCTGACATTAGGTGGAATCCCGGCCCCCCTTAGAGGTATCAAAAAAAAACCCCAACAAATCAAAGAACCTCAGAAATTACGGCAGATTCATAACTTAATTTCCGTTGGGTGTGCAGGGAACGATCGCATATCGTGGAGCAGGGTATGGTTCAGGCTACTTGTTGATTGGGCGGTGGACAGCTGGAAAGGGGGAAGTTAGTTAAAAAATGCATGACTATGGGCTGTGCCGTGTCAGTTTGGAGATATCGTACTTTCTGACTATGGCTGTGGGGGTGGAAGGTAGACCGGGCAAATGTTGTTCAGGAGTAGATAAGGGGTGCGGGGGAGCAATACCATCAGTGGGATGTTAGGAGGTATTAAAATGCATGATGGATTGGCAGCACGAACAGGGTAAGACAGAAGGCCCGGTGCTGAGGAGTACCTGTTAGGCAGTGAGTTGGAGTTTGCGGAGGTGGGGGATCGTCTCCCTCTGGATAAAGGTCGAGATGGTGGGGGTTGGTGGCGAATGGGTGGGTTTCATCGTAATTAGCGTTGAAGGAAATTGCAAGCCCTGATGGCGGGGTTGCGGCGGCAGTGGAGAGTGTCAAGTTCGGGAGTGCGTGAAATGCACCAACGTATGTGGGAATCATAGGATGCATGCGGATTTGTGGCTGGGGAAGACTTTCCACGGGCATAATGGCCATTCTAGGCTGGGACCGCCAGTTATAGGTACTGGAATTATGTCAGGGGAGTGTGGCGTGCAAACAGTTCATAGCAAGTTTGGCGTGAAACCAGCTTAACTCGGAAATAGCCTTCCGGGAATTGTCACTCAGGTAGGGGCTGGAGAGTTGTGGCTCGGTAAGTGCGCAGCCACAGGGTAGAGTGTGGGAGCAACAATGCAGCAGTGGTCAGTGGAGGGAAGAGGTGTGAGCATGTTTGCATCATAACATGGGGGATACGTCTTGGTATATCCCGGAAGGCTCTAATGGGATGGTGGACGCTCTTTCCCATCCCAAAGGGGGAATGGTGGCAGACCAGAAAGGATGACGGGTCCCGCAGAAATGATGGAGCATTAGCCGGGAGAGATGCGAAATTGCGAGTAGCTACAGGGGTGGGAGTGTTCGTGATCAACTCCTCTTGATTCCAGGTGGCCTATTACACAGGGGCTAACGGGGAGGTGCTGCTCTGCCTTACCCTGGGGGGATGTTACGGTATGGTGCCTCCCTATTCCGGGCGGTGATGCCTGGTATAATTTCGGAGCATTCTATATTGGGGGGTCAGTAGCGAACTCCGGCAAAGCTGGGGTGGATGGCGGTATACAGTGACAGCAGGTATGGGCAGACGAAGGGCTGTTGCGGGTCATCCTAGCGAAATTAGAGACGGACTGCAAAGGAAGGTATTTTGGAGGTATCGGAGGGGATGCTGGTCTAGGGTTATGCCCAGTGGACACCTTGTTGGTCTAGGGGTGGTTACGACCGTGCGGGAGGGAAATCTTCAGGTAGGAGGATGCATGGCTATGAACGCGTTTCTGTATGTTCAGCTGGGCTGAGGATGCTGCGTTAACATGTAGGAGACGGATGTATTTTGTAAGTTTAACGGTGTTGAGGATGGTTCTGCAGCACGTAGGAGATGGTGGAGGCAGTTTGCAGCACACTCAGCTGACTTTGGGGCAGCGACCAGTGGGGTCGGGGCAGGGTTGCTGAGCTAAGAGCTACAAGCACCGGCGGATGGGATGCCAGGGATTTTCGGGCTGGCTTAGGCTTCAGGGAGGTGAGGGATCAAGGGATTGTCGATGTTAGCCAGGCCTAGGGTCGGTTGGCTGAGGGGTCATTCCATCATGGCGGGGGATGGTTAGGGAGAATCAGTGTGGCTGGCGTGGACTCATCAAGTCGGGATCCGGCGGGGGAGTCGTTTTATGGCTGGGTGAGCACGGTCGCAGATGGCAGCAGCTAATACCTTTGCTTGGACACCATGAGCATCAAGGAGCAAGCCGGCATAGCTCTGGTTACATTTGAGGGGCAACGACAGGGTCGTGGATCGGCCTTTGGTGCAGGTTTCAAGGCGGTATTGATGTGGTCGGATGTAATGTCAAGGTCTGCGGGCTAATAAAAAAAAAAAAAAGAAAGGAAGGGGGAAATCGGCTGTGCGCCTGTTTGGGTATGTGAACAAGGCCATTAGCTAATTAGGCATTCATGAGTTGAGAGCGAGTGTGCATGGCTGTTAGAGGAGGGAGGGCGCTTATCCCCTAGGGGTATTGAATTGCTTAGCGATGGGTGTCTAATTGCTTAGCAACCACTGGCAAGTGGTATTGGAAGGTATGCTTTGGCAGGGGGCTCACTGGTCACAGCTTTCTTTTTTGGGGGGGGGGCGGCTTTGGGACATTAATGTCACCAGTGCTGGTAGATGGGTCCCGGAGGTGTCCGGGGTCCGGAGCTGTAGGCCGTATTGGGGCCGGAGGTGGGGTGCCTTCCACCCTACATTAATGTCCTCTGTGCTGGTGGCGGGATCCCGGAGGTTTCCGGGGTCCAGAGCCTTAGGCTATACTTGGGCCGGGGGCAGGATGCCCCCGACCCGGACATCCCCTGGCTGACTTTTGCTAATTACATGGCGAGGTTGGGGAAAGGGGATTAGTAAGATTTCTGTTGGCATGACCGCGACAGAAGCGGAGGCAGGGTCACCTTGCTAATAGCATGGCTGGTGAGGCATTGCTCCGCTGTTTGGATTGTTAAGAGGATTATTCTTGGACTGTTATGTTCGGTATGTTATAAAAGTTAATAAAGCTGCGACCGGTTATTTTCCTAAGAGCGGTTGTATGTGTGTATTTTGTTGGAAAGGAGGTGGAACTAAAGGTGGGAGGGGGAAGGGGTGGATGGTTAGAGGGACCCAGAGTACCGTGTCTGAGCTACCTCGGTTAATGCAAGGCCGCGGGGCAGGGTCCTGGCGGCTGCTGGTAACCGGGTGCTCGGTCGGTGCAGGGACTCTGGCCCGCAGCCATCATCATCATGGGGACAGAGGCACGATGACGTTGAGGGCGCTGGTGGAAATGATTGGCTCCACCCTCATGCAGGAGCGTGGTGGAGCCTGGGAGGAGGGAGGCACGTGGCGTTGGGGGGGGAGGAGCTAGGAGTTGGCAATGGTTGCCATAGCTCCTGCTCCGCCTCGGGGACGATGCTGGCTTCCCTCCCTCCCTCCCTGGGTTAGGGATGCTGGGAGCTGTAGGGGTGTTGCAGCGGGGGGGGGGGGGCAGGATCCCAGAGGTTTCCGGGGTCCAGAGCCTTAGGCTATACTTGGGCCGGGGGCGGGGTGCCCCCGACCCAGACATCCCCTGGCTGACTTTTGTTAATTACATGGTGAGTTCGGGGAAAGGGAATTAGGAATATTGCTGTTGGCATGACCGTGGCAGAAGTGGAGGCAGGGTCACCTTGCTAATAGCATGGCTGGTGAGGCATTGCTCCGCTGTTTGGATTGTTAAGAGGATTATTCTTGGACTGTTATGTTCGGTATGTTATAGAAGTTAATAAAGCTGCGACCGGTTATTTTCCCAAGAGCGGTTGTATGTGTGTATATTGTTGGAAAGGAGGTGGAACTAAAGGTGGGTGGAAGGGGTGGATGGTTAGAGGGGCCCGAGTACCCTGTCTGAGCTACCACGGTTAATGCAAGGCCGCGGGGCAGGGTCCCAGCGGCCACTGCTAACTGGGCGCTCGGCCGGTGTGGGGACCCTGGCCCGCAGCCATCATCATCATGGGGATGGAGACGCGATGACGTTGAGGGTGCCAGTGGAGATGATTGGCTCCACCCACGTGCAGGAGCGTGGTGGAGCCTGGGAGGAGGGAGGCACGCGGCGTTGGGGGGGGGGAGGAGCCAGGTGTCAGCAACGGTTGACGTGGCTCCTGCTCCTCCTCGGGGACGATGCCGGTTTCCCTCCCTCCCTCCCTGGGTTAGGGATGTTGGGGGCTGAAGGGGTGTCGCAGAGGGGAGGGGGGGCGGGATCCCGGATGTTTCCAGGTCCGGAGCCTTAGGCTATACTTGGGCTGGGGGCGGGATGCCCCCGACCCGGACATCCCCTGGCTGACTTTTGCTAATTACATGGCGAGGTCGGGGAAAGGGGATTAGGAAGATTGCTGTTGGCATGACCGTGGCAGAAGCGGAGGCAGGGTCACCTTGCTAATAGCATGGCTGGTGAGGCATTGCTCCGCTGTTTGGATTGTTAAGAGGATTATTCTTGGACTGTTATGTTCGGTATGTTATAAAAGTTAATAAAGCTGCAACCGGTTATTTTCCCAAGAGCGGTTGTATGTGTGTATTTTGTTGGAAAGGAGGTGGAACTAAAGGTGGGGGGGGGGGGGAAGGGGTGGATGGTTAGAAGGGCCTGGAGCACCGTGTCCGAGCTACCTCGGTTACTGATCATTTATTGACATCTATAATAAAGTAGCATAATGATATTACTCTGTTGGTTTGCGATTGTCTACACACAGCGTCCCGTTCATGACAATGTTATGGCCCTTCACTTTTATGTGTTAATCTGTAGCAATACGCTAGAAACAATTTTTACAGTTAGATGAATGTCCTCTGTATATCGTTCTATTGTGAACTCCAGCTTTTAATTACTTGGCCGCTTTTTGTGGAACTGTGCTGATGCTCATTTGTTTGTATTTACTCTTCAACTTTTAATTATTCATTCACACACGTAATGTAATATTCTTTTCTTTTTAATACAAGCATGTATTTTTTATTCAGCTCCTCCTCCATATTTATTTCACTTTTTATTTATTTAACGAAGAGTGTGACGGTTACAACATGTCCATCATGATGTGGATTTCGACTTTCTCGCCGTCCTTTATGCTAACAATGTTCTGCTCTAAGGGTTCTTCATAACACAAGCACACTGTTCACTAAGAGATGATTGATGTTTGTAATACGAGCTATAGGATATTAGCTCTGTTAACCTTCATTCGTGAAACGTGCTGATTTTCATTTGTTTGTATTCACTCTTCAACTTCTAATTATTCATTCGCACATGTATTATTATGTAGTTAATACTCTTTTTAATACAAGCATGCATTTTATCCTGTTCCTTCCCTTATATTTACTGTACTTTTTATTTATTTAATGAAAACTGTGATGCTTGCACATGTCAATCATGATGTGGACTTCAACTTTAAAAGCGCGCCTCCTCGACGCCTTTTATGCTATGAATTTTCCGTTCTTCATAACACAAGCACACTCTTCACTAAGAGATGATCGATGCTTGTAATATGAGCTACAGGATATCAGCTCCGTTAACCTTCAGTTGTGAATGTTTCATTTTATCGTTCTTTACAATATCTATCTCATTGGGAATATCATATTATTTTTAATACAATTTTTAATTCCTATTGTGATTATATTCTCCTTCCACCCCCATCCCCACCCCCCCCCCATTTTAAGTATTTTAGCCATTAATCATGTTCCTGTACACATAAGCACAATTTATGGCAAGTTTATATTATGGAGATTGCTTTTTGACCTTTTGGTCTCGTATACCACGATTTGTACACTGCCATCATTTGCAATGGTCAGACAGTACTTTTCCCAGTTGTTACATTGCTTTGCTGTTGTGTTTTCTTTAAAAAAAATCTTACAATTTTGTCCATTATGTGTTCTCAATCAGTTTGGTGTTTTTTGAAAAGTTTTTTTTATATATTGTGCCATTTTGGCATTTTAAATTCATTTATTCTGGTAGCCACTACATATGGAAACTTTTTTTTAACATTTTCTAGGTTATTTTCTTAACAAGTACATTATAATTATTTTTAATAATTTATTCATGTAGTTTTAAAACACTTATGGTGCTATATAGTACTTCATACATGTTGATTTAGATCAGTTACATTTCATTATGCTATCCTGGTCTGGTCTTTTCGGGTGGTTCTAGGTTTCCCGTTGTTTCTGTATTTTATTGACACTAAGGGGTATGTTTACTAAACCGTCTTAATGTCGCAGTGGTGGTATTATCAAGCAATAAGTGACGTTATCGCGCGATAATGTAACATCGCACGATAACGCGGCGGTGGCGTTAAGGCACACAACGCTGTGAAATCCGGGTCTGAAGGGTGGAGTAAGGCTTCCCAGAGGGCGGCGAGAAGGGGTCAATGGGTGGAGAGTGGGTGGGGAGAGGCTCCAGGCACACTAACGCTGTGAAATCCGGGTCTGAACACTAACGCCAGTGAAACCCTCGCGTTAGGCACATTTGCAGGAAAGAGAAACCATTTCAGTCGGCAATGTGCAGCAAAGGTAGGGAAACCCAGCAAAGTGATAGTTGTGATACATGTGCAGGAACCAAAAAGGCAAATAAACATATAAAATGACCAGAACCACATTTAAAATCCCAATAACCAAGCTGGCCAATAGTGATATTAATGATAAACATAAAGCAACACTACTGACAAAGCGTAACAATTAAGTTATCATGTTTGGAAGGGTCTATGTTCTGTCCCCCTACAAAGTGAATGATCCCACATTGAAATAGCGCTATTCAGGGTTTCTGTCGTTTAGATTGGGCAGGTTTGTTATGGCATGCACATGTGCAGCAACAGCAGAGTGGTCACATAGGAAAGGGCAACTGTACTGATGCTGTAAATGGTATACAGGGGGCTGCAGGCGGCACATGCTGTGGTCCAGCTGGGGCACAGTGCAGACTAGGCAGATGCCTAGGTGGCACATAGGAATGCTGAAACTATAAAGCAGCAAGACAGAAACTGACGAGGGTCCAACATGGGCATGAGTGTCTGTCCCACAGTGTCATAGGGGATATTACCCAGCACGTACCCCCAAGGGCAAATAACATTGGCAGGAGGTGCCGGGGGAAAGCGCGCATGTCCATTTAGGCACCCCTACCCGAGAACCCACATAATAGGCAGCTGCCTACCGGCACAGTGGATGTCCTGAGACTGCGCATCACCAGTACCACTGGCATAATGTCATTACAGCATGGTGGCGGAGGGCTGCTGGTGGCCGAGGGGGCAGTGGCATCAGCCCACAGCAGACCATGGCCAAGCCCCGTTTAGGTGGGTGCCGTGCACTGCAACAGACAGGGTCTGTCTGATGAACAGTCATGGTATCCCCAGGGAATGATCTGTCCCTGTGGCAACAGTGTGGTGCAGTAAACACAGCCAGGTCACAAGTTCAAGTCCCAGCTGTGGTTCCTGCCAACCCTGTCTCCATATTTTACCCAGTACTAAACCGTGGTAATGAAGACGGAACCTTTATTGCAGATAAAATAAACATGCCTGAAATACCTATATTTTACCCTACAGAGCACAGACACCATAAACATGTGCAATCCCTAGAGTAGAGTTTCCCAACTGCAGTCCTGGAGGGCCAAACACCATTCAGGTTTCATGCTGTCCCTAATAAATATGCCTGTGCTGCATTTGTATGCACCACCCCCATTGTATGCAAATGTATCTCATGCATATTCATTAGGGACAGCATGAAAACCTGAACAGTGTTTGCCCACCAGGACCGGAGTTGGGAACCTCTGCCCTAGAGCAACGGCCAACAGGGGCATAAACACCCACACCCACAGGCTCCACTATCCAAAGCCTCATGGAAAGTCAGGCTGTTGGGCCCTGCGTGGAGCAGCATCTCCCAATACTGGCATCTGCATACCTTAGCAATGCCATCCTAAACTTGGGAACACGTTCCACATATATCTAAAGGTTGTTATAATTAATGTCAGCTAACAAATCCTAAGTTAAACACAATTTGTTGATAGAGATTCATTATAGCAACCTTTCTGGTATCTGAGGAGTGTGTTGCAGTTATTGATTCTGACAGTGTTTACCACCCCGGGGAGTGACCATAACAGTATTGAGTACCACAGCAATGCCCGCACTGTGCCCAGGACTGGTGTGGCAGCCAGGGCTGCCACAAACCTCTATATTTGCACAATGCTGGCATAGGTGTGGGAGTGTGTGTCTGTCTATCCAGTGTGTTGTGGCTGCCTACACCTTATTGAGCCCAGATTGCTTGCACTGTTTCCAGTGTTAGCCTGCCAATGTGCATAATGAGGAGCAAGGTACTGTGGGTATGGCCCGGTCAGGGTGGCATGGGCAGGATGCATTTGCACAGGGTATAGGTCAATGGCTGGTACATTGTAGTGCCCGACCACCACCTGCACGGACAGGGTGGTCACAGCATGTCATGCTGGGAGGTCGCTCTCACCCTGACTGAGCAGTGACCTGGCTAGGTTCCCCCATAGTGCTATACAGTATTTCTCTCAAGTGATATTTATGGGTTCTCTTTTCTGGGGCCCAATCACTGACATACCTACGTGGTGTGTGTGTGTGTGCTGACGTCCCAGTTTTAGGTGCACGCAGTTCTTCCAGGGACATGCACTATGTACTAGCTAGCAGATTGTCTGCAGTTAGCATCTGTGCGGCTGCACCACCTTGCAGGGTGCAGTAGGTACACACTGACTGCCCTCTGCTGGTGAATGTCAGATTGTAGTGGGGGGCAGCTGAGCTGACTGAGCCCACTACCTATCTGCCAGTAGCTCTATCCCAAGTGCAGATCTTCAGCAGCTTTCCGTTCACCACCAGGACTGGGGTTGCTGATCCCCCATCCCGTCCTCATGTACCTCCACTGCCCGTCTTGCAAAGGGTGAGCGTGCGGGTCTGTTGGGGGCAGATCATGTACCCCCCACCCTGACCCAGAGAGGGTGGTTTGCTAAGTACATTGTTGCCATGTGAGCCCTGACACACCCCTGCTCCTTAAACAGGTGACCATAGCACGCCCAGTGGATATGCACAATGTTGTGTACATCATGGCCCACAAGGGCCAGACTTGACTAGCAATTACAAATTAACACAGAGACCTCCTAAAGGTGTCTGCAACAAATACCTATCACACACTGGCACTGATGGAGACCTGCAGCACAGCCCACCTCAACCAACCCGGGTACTGCGGACCTGGTGCTGGCCACTCCACCTCACCCTCAGGGTGAGCACAGAACACGCACAATGGCATGGCCTGTGGGTACTCTGTGCCAGTAACATGCACGGTCATTCCCCCCTACCAAGCTGACGTGCTGTAGAGGTGCATACCCAATCTGGTGAGCAGATGTAGACTGCTGTTCTGCATGTGAATTGCATTATGGGTACTGTTGGTTCTATCCTATCCTGGTAGCTACAGCAGACAGTTTTATGGTGACGTGCACTCTTTCTGTAGCCAGACATCAGTATGATAACTCCCATAGTGATGTAGCACAATGGTTAATGCAATGACTTCAGTAGCAGAGATCATGGGTGCAGTTCTTCTCTGTTCCCCTTTTTTTATAGCTGTCCTACACAACTACGTTTCATTTGTGTAACAGTCATATCTGTGCAGATCTGTGCTGCCGCCACATTATACCCTCATCACTGTTGCCATCAATCCTTCTGTCCGTCTATGTGTGTGTGCCAGCTGTGTGGCGTCCTGCCCTAATGTGCAGGCTGCTAACCCATGTCCTGCACTGGCACACTTTTCTGCATTGCAGCTCTTCATGCTTGCCTCTCCTGTGTCTGCTCTGCATGGCACTGCTCTCCTCTGTCTTCCTGTTATTGCACTTATCTTTCCACCTCTACCTCCTCTGGTGGACATGTATCCCCATCCTCTGCCACACACTGTCACTGTTGCACTGTACATTATCATCACCCTGTACATCGGTACAGCTGCCCCCGATATGTTTGTCCCCTTTACCTGCTGCCACATGGGCTGCACGGAGATTTGGCTGGTCCATGAGCTCCATCATCTACTTCCTTCCATCACTTGTTCATTGCCTTTCCTTGGTGCTCTGTGCAGTGTTATAGTTACATCTGTGTTTGAGCCATACATTTCATGCTTGTGACTTTGGGACACCTTTGTGCCCCTGGGCACCATATCCTGTGTCACCTTGGCATCCCTGGGGCATTTTTTGCGGCACCTTAGGTTTGGCCAGCTTATGGGGCGCCTTATATGCTGCCTTGGAGGGTGCCAACCTTTCCTGACGCCCTCTGGGGCACATTATGACCTGCCTTGGATGACGTGGTGCTTTATGATGTGCCTTATGGTGCACCCTAAATGGTGCATTAGGCTGCGGCACTGGGGGGAGGCTTTTTTGGTTGGCAGTGCAAATTGTTGGGATGTGTCTGACTGTTACAAGCAGGAAAAGAGATTTCCTCAGACAGTCTTTTAACTGAACACACTGGGGGATCAAACTCATGACCACTGTGTCAACAGTCAATGTATTAACCCACAAAGCCATCCATCAAACACAGAACACCCAGCTTCGCACCCTATTGTCTCATCCAGCCCACGGCAGAACTACCAGACAAGCCTCCAGCAATTCTCTCACAGTCCCCCACAAAAGAACTAAATGCTCGCAATGGACCTGCAACCGAGCCTTTGAACTTTATGTTCCATCCTTATGGAATTCCCTATCAAGCTGTCTCAGAAACAATGCTGACCTACTATCCTTCAGAAAACAGCTAAAAACCTTCCTTTTCCAGGAATACTTCATCACGACTCCCACCGGAAAGCGCACTAACCACTGATCTCACCCACCATGAACCTCTGAATCAAAGCTACACTATCTTGTCAATGTACAAAGTTTGTCCCATGTCCAAAGTCTGTCCTATGTTAAAATCATCAATGTTGCCTCCTCGGTGATGGCCCCACCCTATACTTAATTTCCCCACCCCTCTGTGTAACGCCGCTTTGACACGGTGAAAAGCGGGATATAAATACAGCTAAATAAAATAAAAATAAAAATAAATTAACCAGTGTGCTACACCTCTGTTGCTGCAGTTACAGGTCAGCGTGCCTAATTAAGGCTAACATGAGTTAACGTGCCACGGCTCCCTCTATCACGTGATAATGGACTTTATCACACGATAACCCGAAATGCTACCTTAAGACCGGAACGCCCATTACCTTATATGGCATTCGTCACAGTAAGACTGCAACTAACGCCGGTAACATTAAGACGGTTTAGTAAACATACCCCTAGATGTATTAATTTTGTGAAATAGGTTGTATGTTTTATTTATTATTTTTATTAAAAAAGCTAATTGTGACATTACAATTTCTTAGCTTTTCCAATTATAGGATTGATACATTACTATGAATTTCTACTGTGTGCTCCATAGTAATTACATAAGAACATTCTGGTTGAACTCGCAATAGACGCAAACATCGAAGCTATAACAGCGACGCTCAAACACCTATCAGCCTAAGCTCCTCGAGAACTGAGAGCATCAACACGTCAAAAGACCAAGGACACAGCAAGTATAACTGTATTGTTATCAATAACCTGCTCCTGTACACTCTACTGCTAATATCCAGCATACTGCAAGAACTTATCATAGCCATTATAATACTGTTGTCAGTAAGAACGTGTTACAGCCATTACAATACTGTAGTCAGTAGGAACTTATTACAGCCATTATAATACTGTTGTCAGTAAGAACTTATTGTAATACTGTTGTCAGTAAGAACTTATTACAGCTATTACATTACTGTTGTCAGTAAGAACTTATTACTTATTACTGCCATTACAATACTGTTAGCAGTACAAACTAGCATCTCACAAGCTATTATACTGTTATCTGCAAATCAATAATCTTAATACTATTGCCAATACTAAATTAGCACATTGTTCCACCACTGCCTATAGTCCTTTAACTGTTGTCAATATCAATTAGTCATTGCATTGTTGATAGCAATTGCGGATTACTGCACTGCTGCTAGTTATTGCACTATTATAGGCATTGCATTATTTATATCTAACCTAAAAATGTACAAGGTCCTGTTATTGATCACTACCCTCCTTACCTTTGGGCTCCCCTGCATCACAAACGCCCTCAACCACGATACTAGCTACATACCAATACTGCGTACATATGGAAGGAGATGGTTTGAATTCTCCCACCACACAAATGCAAAACGCAACCACACATCCCACTCCCATCTTCTTAGCATTCCCCTTCAAGTCATCAACAAAGCCCAATCTGAGAAACTCCATCGACAACGCCTCCTAAAATGTGCATTGATAAATGCCAGATCCATACGATCAAAATGGCCCGTAGTCATGGACTTGATTCCTCAATACAAGCTCGACATCCTGATGGTTACAGAATCATGGCTATCTGACAGCGACAACATCCTCCTGAACCAGATGCTGCCTCCTGGATTCGACCTCTACACATGCCACAGATCCACTCAAAAAGGAGGCGGAACGCTCATCCTTGCTAAAACAGATCTTAACTTCAAGCTATGCAACTCCTCCAGCTCAACCCACCTTGACTCCCTCACTATATCCAATGATCTCTGCTCAATCAACCTGCTTTATCGAGCACCATCCCCATTACCGGATGACCTTCCAACAATAATTGAGCTTGCATGTGCAACATCCACATCACGCTCTCCAAATTGGTTAGTTGGCGACTTCAACCTCCCTTCTCTTCATGACAGCCATTCAGAAGCATTTCTAGACGCACTAGAGGTTCTAGGTTACAAACAATATGTCGACTCTCCCACCCACACTAAAGGAGGCAAACTAGACCTCATCTTCGCACCTCATTCCAAAACCTTAACACACCAAGCCCTTCAACTATCGGTTATACCAGTACCTTGGTCTGATCACAATCTTATTCAATTCAATATACCCACCTTTACCTCACATGTGAGTCAAATACCATCTAACTCACCCGGAACCCATGCAGTCCGTTTTCAACCTCTCAACCGCGACAAAGTCCTAGATAACCTCCATCCACTCTTGACCAACACTACCCTCAACTTAGATGACCTGGTATCCAAATGGGACGAGAACCTCAGAGCCGCCTCATGTCCAGTGCACATGGATAAGAAAATAAGAAAACGAGAACACGCACCATGGTTCTCTTCTGACCTTCGTACATCCCTCATTCATCTACGCAAACTTGAAAGACAGTGGCGCCAAACCCACTCACCAGAAGCCCTTGAAACATATAACTCACACCTAGCTACCCACCGTGAAAAGGTAACATTGAGCAGGAAACTATACCACACAAACCTACTGAAGCGCTCCATCAATAAACCTCATGCTCTATTCAACTTAGTAAGATCCATAACAAGAGAGCCAGTTTCAGACCAACCTGCAACACCTCGGCCACAGGACTACGCAAACTACCTGCAATCAAAATGATTAAGTCCAGCACATGCATAAATACCATCAACCCCATTATATCACCTAAGGAATCTCATATAACTCCATTTTGCAACTTCAATACTATATCATCTAGTGAAATTGAGAGAATTATTGCCTCCATCAATCCTAGCACGGCACCTAACGACCCATGCCCAGCTAACTGGATCAAAGATCTGCGACATGATCTAAGCCAAATCCTATGCAAAATTCTGAACCAATCCTTCCTAACAGGCTCATTCCCCCAGAGTCTTAAACACACCTCTATCAAGCCCCTACTAAAAAACAGTAAGCTCGATCCATCCAAAGTTGAATCATTTAGGCCAATCTCAAGCATCCCCCAGCTTGCAAAAATCATTGAGAAAGCTGCCCAACAACAACTCCAGCATCACATCGACACAGAAGCACCCCTAGACAAATCGCAACATGGATTCAGAGAAGCACATGGAGTCGACACAATCCTTACAACCCTATTCAACGATCTGATCACAGGAATAAACAACATCAAACAAGGATTTGTTCTCATCTTTTTAGACATTTCTGCTGCCTTCGATTCTGTAAACCACGATATACTAATTCAACGTCTGAGAGAGAAGGGGATTCGAAGCACAGCACTGGAATGGTGTAGATCCTACCTTTCCAACAGGTGGCAACAAGTTAAAACAGGCCAGAAATCCTCAGAGCCGTTCCTACAGTCTCAAGGCGTACCACAAGGATCTTCACTATCAGCGTTAATGTTCAATATTTATATGCAGCCGATTTGTGAATTGATCAGATCCTTCAACGTGCAATGCTTGGCATACGCTGATGACATCCTCATATACATGCCGTTCAAAACTGACCAACCAGTGTTTACTCCAATAACCAACTGTTTCGGAGCAGTAGCCGAATGGTTGCTGACTCAAAACCTAAGAATAAATCATAGCAAAACTGATGTCCTATTTGTTACAAGGAATCTTAAGTTTGTACCTCCGCCATCACTGCTGGTCAACAACACAGAACTGACGTCCAAACCCACGATCAGATACCTCGGCATAACATTAGATCAACACCTGGACATGACAATGCACGTGAAGAATGTGACAAAGAATATATACCATAAGATCAGAACACTACGCCACCTCCATCCACTACTAGACTATACTGATTACCGGTCAACCTTCCAGGCACTAGTCCTGCCACATCTAGATTTTGCAAACATCATCCTCCACGGGCTCCCTCAATCAACCTTAAATCCACTACGTCTGGCTATGAATACAGCTGCTAGAGTCCTCTCTGGGTCACCAAGGTCTGCTCATATAATGCCTATCATGAAAGACCTACACTGGCTACCACTACAAGCCAGACTCACATACAAGTCACTAGTTTTGACCTTCAAAGCCATGAATATCTACCCACCAACACCAATCAGAAAACTAATCCATAACACCCCTGAAAATAGAAACAGAAGGACTACAACTATGAACACTTTAATAGTTCCTAAGATGATGACTTCATGTACTAAAGCCACATCAAACAGAGCTTTTTCATTGTTTGCACCCAGGAATTGGAATAAACTTCCCCACGAAATCCGCGGCATCAAAAGTCTATTACAATTCCGCAAAGCCGTAAAGCATCACTTATTCACAAAATACTACCCAGAAGTGTCCATGGACACTCACACAGCCAACAGGCCTCCCACTCACACCAAACACCCTAGCACTTTAATCCAACCAGAAAAAGGTTAGTCCCCACGAAAATCTACCTTACTACTATAGACTCATCCTACCCATGAATACATGTTCAATATTCACTCGAGTTTAAATATGGTACATAATTAAAGCATATAAATAGTATATTGTTTATTGTACATAGTTATCCCTGTTATTCCATGTTTTATATTCCCTTGTTCTCTGTAAACTCGATGTTACCTGTACACATTGCAGTATATTTTGTTCGATGTACACCGCGCTGATTTTAATAGCGCGGTATATAAGAGATGTTAAATAAATAAATAAATAAATAAGATATGCCATACTGGGTCAGACCAAGGTCCATCAAGCCCAGTATCCTGTTTCCAACAGTGGTCAATCTAGGTCATACATACCTAGAAGTTTCCCCAAAAGACACAGGTTCCACAATGCTTGTATTAGGTCAAGCATTGATATCCTGGGTCCCTTCTTAATAATGGTTTATGGACCTTTCTTCCAGGAAGTTGTCCAAACCTTTTTTAAACACATCTACACTAACAGCCTTTACTACATCCTTCGGTAACAAATTCCAGAGTTTGATTACATGTTGAGTGAAAAAATATTTTCTTTTATTAGTCTTAAATAGTTTACCCTGTAGCTTCATTACATATCCCCTAGTCTTTCTATATTCTGATAACGTAAACAATCGATCTACATTTACCCATTCCACTCCATTCATTAATTTATAGACTTCTATCATATCTCCCCTCAGCAGTCTCTTTTCCAGGTTAAAGAGCCCTAACCTTTTTAGCCTTTCTTCATAGGAGTATCCTTCCATCCCCTTTACCATTTTGGTGGCTCTTCTCTGAACCTTTTCTAATATTGCTATATCCTTTTTAAGATACAGCGACCAGAATTGCACGCAATATTCAAGGTGCAGTCTCACCATGGAACGATATAGAGGCATTATAATATCTTTTGTTTTATTTTCCATTCCTTTCCTTATGATACCTAGCTTTCTATTTGCTCTCTTGGCCGCCGCTGCACACTGGGCCAAGGGTTTTAACATGGTATCCACAAAGACGTCTAAATCTTTTTCCTGGGTGGGGGTTCCTAATGTGGAACCTTGCATCGTGTAACCATAGTTTGGGTTGTTCTTTATTTATTTTATTTATTTATTTATATTCTTTTATATACCGCGCTATTCTGTGTCAGTGCGGTTTACATTGAACAAACTGAAATTACATTGAACAGGGCATTATAACTTGGAGATAACTATTTTACAGGGAACATGGGCTATGGAGGGTTAAGTGGCTTGCCCAAGACCACAAGGAGCACCTGTGGGACTAGAAACCCCAGTCCTTCCGGCCCAAGGTTGCTGTCCTCTAGTGGGATTTGAACCCCCGACCTTCCGGCCTGAAGTACCTTGCCCCAACCACTAGGCCACTCCTCCACACTTCTTCCCTAGGTGCATAACTTTGCACTTGTCCACATTAAATTTCATCTGCCATTTTGATGCCCAGTCTTCCAATTTATCAAGATCCTCTTGCAATTTTCCACAATCCTCTTGGGTTTTAACAACTTAGTTTAGTTTTGTGTCATCTGCAAATTTGATAACCTCACTCGTTATTCCACTTTCTAGGTCGTTTATGAATATGTCAAAAAGCAGCGGACCCAGCACAGATCCCTGGGGTACACCACTATTCACCTTTCTCCATTGGGAAAATTGGCCATTTAGCCCTACCCTCTGCTTTCTATCTTTTAACCAGTTCCTGATCTACAGTAGTACACTGCCTCCTATCCCATGAGTCTTTAGTTTTGCCAAAAGTCTCTGATAAGGGACCTTGTCAAAGTCTTTCTGAAAGTCCAGATACAGTATATCAACTGACTCACCTTTGTCCACCTGTTTATTCACACCTTCAAAAAAACATAACAGATTAGTAAGACAAAGATCTTCCTTGTCTTAAGCCATGTTGGCTGTCTCCCATTAGGCCATGACTATCAACATGTAATTTTATTCTTTATGATGGTTTCTACCATTTTTCCCGGTACTGACGTCAGGCTCACCGGTCTGTAGTTTCCTCGATCACCCCTGGATCCCTTTTTAAAAATTGGTGTTACATTGGCGATAATCCAATCTTCAGGTATTAGAGATGATTTTAATGATAGCTCACAGATTACTAATAGCAGGTCTGCAATCTCATATTTCAGTTCCTTCAACACCCTTGGATGTATACCATCCGGCCCAGGTGATTTGCTACTCTTCAGTTTATCTAATAGTTGTAACACATCTTCCCGATGTATCGATATTTCCTTCAATTCTTCTGCACCTTTAAATACCACTTCAGTCATGGGTAACATCCCTACATCTTCCTCAGTAAAGACAGAAGCAAAGAATTCATTCAGTCTCTCCGCTATCGCCTTGTCACCTCTTAATGCCCCTTTAACCCCTCTATCATCTAATGGACCAACTTACTCTGCCTAGTGTGACGCCTCCACTTGGGCCCAAGGGCTTACAAGCTGGAAACGGCCTTATATGTCCTCCTCTGAATAAAGTTCCCTTTGTTGTCACCAGGGTATTCTGGGACTTGTAGTGGTTTTTACTCTTGAAGGACAAATGTAATTGAGTCGGTGGTTGTAAGGCAGCAAGTAAATTTATTGTGGGGATTTCCAAGGCATTCAAAGTTCAGTACACAACAAACGCAAAAGGATACATCTCCAACATAAAGATGAGATCAGGATAATGAGAATGACGTAACAAAACCTTTTCCACAGTTCAGCTGTTCTGCTTCTCATACACACTCACACCGAGGACTGCCCCGTGTGGTCAGTTAACAGCAACACAGGTAAACTTATAACAGCTGTGGTTTCTCTTTTGAAAGCAAACTTTTCCATAGCACTGCTTCTTAACTTCAGCAAGTAATAAAACTCAGTGAAACACAGACTTAGCTTTCCTCATCTCAAAGCAGGAACTGCCCTTATTTCCTATATGGTTTCACAGATTCTCAGTTCCCTTCAACACTGCAGAATCTTCTCTTAAAGATAATGAACAGTCCATTGGAATGGGAACACCTTCACAATTAAGCAAACAAGAATCTACTTGCATTCCTTCAATAACATCAGGGCAAACAGTATCTCTCTCAGGATTATAAATTTTCTCAAACTTTCTCTCTTTCAAGAACTCCTGAAATTGGTTCCACAGCAATTCAGCTTGTACAGGCACCTTTTCATTAGGGGAGTGAACCTTTTCCTCAGAAAACAGCTTTCTTAATGCTTCTAGCTTTGGAGTTTCAAAGGCTGTGCTTTTATCAGGGCTATGGCTTTTCTCATATGAAAAACTCTCTACCCACTTCTTAACAGTAGACGGTGAGGACTCAGCTTCCTGACCTTTAGCACTGGCAAATTGTCTCTCTGCTGAATTATCAGTAATGAAACTGCTGGCTTTACCTTGGGGATGTTTCCTCAGACAAATGCTGATTTCTTTCCTCCTGGGTTCCTCCAGGCTCTGAAATGCAGCCTCCTTATGTCCTTCTCCAGTCCCTCTGAGGTAACTGCTTTCTTGGGAGATTTCCTCTGGCTTTCTCCTCCAGCTAAACACAGCTTCAGCTTCTCTCTCTCCTCTCTCACCATTCGAGCTCCAACAGCTGTTCCTGTTCCTTTCTCCACGTCCACCTCTCCTCCGTTCACCTGTGCCTGTCCTTGTGTTTCTTGAGTCAGTGCTTCTTCCCTTGACTCTTCCTGTGTGTCTTTTGCTTTGCTCTGCTCGTGGTTTTAAACACTGCTGCCTGCTGGGCTTTCCATGTTCTCTGCACCTGTGTGACCAATCAGCAGGGAAGTCTGTCTCCACCCCTGAGCTAGGGCGTGGCCTGACTTTAGCAGGGAGCTGACTTTTCCTCTGATCTGGCTTGTAATTCCCCTGCACGTGTGCACTGCCATTCACTTCAAAGGGAAAATCAGGATTTTCATCAAGTTCCATATCTTCCTGAGAGCTTTCATCACTACACTAGTTCGCACTGTTCCCCAGCTGCACCACAGCATGTGCCGCCTGAAGCCCTCTGTATCCCATTTCCAGGATCAGTACAGTTGCCCTTTCCTATGTGCCCACTCTGCTGTTGTGGCACATGTGCACGCCATAACAAATCTGCCCAATATATATGAGACAAAACCCTGATCACCGCTATTTCAATGTGGGATCATTCACTTTGTAGGGGGACAGAGAATAGACCCTTCCAAACATGATATCTTCTTTTTTATGCAGTCAGTAGTGTTGCTTTATGTTTATCATTAACATCAGTATTGGCCAGCTTGGTTATTGGGATTTCAAATGTGGTTCTGGACATCTTATCTGTTTATTAGCCTTTTTGGTTCCTGCACATGTATCCCTACCATCAAGTTTTTTGGGTTTCCCTGCCTTTGCTGTACATTGCTGACTGAAATGGTTTCTCTGACCTGAAAATGTGCCTAGCGCAAGGTTTTCACTGGCGCTAATTTTCTGAGCTTCATTTCATGGCATTAATTTGCAAGGAGCCACTCCACGCCCACTCTATGCCCATTGACCCCTTCTCTCCACCCCTGGGGAGCCTTATTCCACCCTCGGTGCACCTTACCGCCGCAGCAGATGTTATCGCGCGATACGTGACGTTATCACACAATAATGCGCCATTATTGTCCGATAACATCATATATCGTGCAATAACGTCACAGCTGCGATGTTAGCGCCGTTTAGTAAACATACCTCTAAATTATAACTCATTTTTATTTTGCTGTTATAAACTGCGTTATGGTTCTTGCTTTTTCTTTTTCAACATATATTTTGCATCCACAGTAGGTGCAGAACAGAACCAGGACATTCACCCACAGAACTCAATATTTAAAAAAAAAAATCGGATTCTGATCATCTCACTAACAGCAACAACAACAACCACTATTCTCTAGTACCAGGCATATTGTGAACTAATACAAAACCCTACAACAAAGAACAAACCTACCATACCATACCATATCAGCACAAACTTCCAAAAGTCACATAAGGAGCCCATCCAAAAAAAGTGTCACTGTAAATACTACAGTGGGCCCTGGAACATCCATATGCCTATTTGAAAAGCTGAACAAGTCAAATTACTACAGTATAGTATAGATATTTATGTACAAACTCCATGTTAACAGAAAACCTGACCTCAGTCACACACTCACAACATCGACCCTCACCAAGTACAGAATAAGTAACCACAATCTAAAGTAAAAATAAAAATATGTAGACAAAATTTAAATTGAAACCCCAAGAAGCCAGAGTCCACATGCAGTGCATCTTCAGATAAATAAGAGATGCAGTTCCCCAATACTCTGTAAAATATAAAAATAGCAGAAAGTCCAATCACTAAAATTAAATACAATTATTTTTTCTACCTTTGTTGTCTCACCATTTTATTCTCTGATCATGCTGGAACCAATCTGAGGTTTCTGCTTTCCTGTCTTCTCTTGACTCTCTTTCTGTGGTCTATGGTCCATAGTCCATCTGCCATTTCTTATCTCTTCTTTTGTTTTCTTCACTTCCTTCCATCAGCCCATTTCCAGTTCCAGTAACCCTTCCCAGTATCAGCCTCCTTTCCAGTCCTTCCCTCCCAGTACCTTCCAATGTCAACCGCCTTGCATTCCAACGACTGCCACTGGTGTCCATTCCCTTTCAGTCCCCCTCCTTTCCCACTGCCCAGCCCCTTCTAGTCCAAATATTATCCCAGATATCAGCTCACGTCCACTCTCAGTGTCACCCCCCCCCCCCCCCGGTCAGCTCCCTTCCAATCACCCTATCCACTGTCCATCCCCCTTCCAGTGCCAATTACATGTCAGCTCCCTTCCAGCCTCCTCCCCATTTCCCAACCATCTACCACTCCCATCCCTTCCAGCTCCCTTCAGCTGTCAGCTATCAGCTCCCTTCCAGCCCCCCTTCAGTACATCCCAGGTTTCAACTCCTTTCCAGCACACTGGCTGGCCTGGGACTGCACACCACCAGCACCACCAGCATAAGGGCATGTCAGCATGGTGGTGGAGGGGTGCTGGTGGTGGAGGGGGCTGTGGCAGCTGTCCACAGCATGCCACGGCCAAGCCCCATTTAGGTGTGTGCCGTGCACTGCAACAGACACGATCTGTCTGATGTACAGTCATGGTATCCCCAGGGAATGATCCGTCTCTGTGGCAACAGTGTGATGCAGTACACACAGCCAGTGTGTTCACGGGCAGAGGGTCACAGATTCAAGTCCCAGCTGTGGCCCCTGCAAACCATGTCCCTATATTTTACCCAGTACTAAACCGTAGTAAGAAAGACAGAACCTTTATTGCAGATAAATGAAACATGCCATAAACGCCTATATGTTACTCTACAGAGCACAGACACCATTAACATGTGCAATCCCTAGAGCAGAGTGTCCCACCTGCAGGCCTGGAGGGCGAAACACCATTCAGGTTGTCAGGATGTCCCTATTAAATATGCATGAGATGTAATTACATGCCCCACCCCCATTGTATGCAAATGTATCTCCTTCTCCCACCTCACTTGCATCCTTTAAATCTACCTACTCCCACTATCGCTCATCTGTCTATCTTGCCAAACGCACCTTCTTCTCTAATGCTATTCTCAATGCCCCAAACCAGACCCGGCACCTCTATTCCACTCTTCGGTCTCTCACCTCTCTTCACTCCTCAGCCTCAGCTCCCCCGGTCCTTCCTTCCCCACCGCCTTCCATGCTAGATACTTGCTTTCAGTAATAAAATCTCTTCCCTGCGAGCCTCTTTACCTTTTGTCCTGCTCCAATTCTCTCTCCTCCCCCTACTGCCTCCCCCCACCCATTTCTCAAACTTCCCATTGCTGGCGTCTTTCTCACTGATCTCCCCTCCCGAACTGCACCGTCTTATCTCCTCCTCAAAAAAGACTTCCTGCCCCGCTTGATCCTATCCCCTCTTCTTGGCTCCTCGAATCTTCCCTGGGTCTCCTTCCTTACATCCTCACTATATTCAACTCTAGTCTTTCTTCAGGGTCCTTCCCTCACTCCTGGAAACATGCTTTAATTCGTCCCCTTCTGAAAAACCCCTCACTTGATCCCTTAGTTCCCACCCACTACCGTCCCGGCTCCCAACCTTCCTTTCCTTTCAAAGCTTTTAGAGAAATTCGTCTTTGCTCAATTATCGCATCACCTTGATTCCACTAACTTCCTCCACCCTCGTCACTCAGGGTTCCGTCAGGGTCACAGTGTTGAAACTATCCGTCTCGCCTTTACTAACGCACTGCAAGTAGATCATGACGTGGTGATATTTCGGTGGCGGTTGCACTTGATCTTTCCGCCGCTTTTGACTTAGTTGATCACTCCCTTCTTCTTCTTCGTCTCCGGGAAGCGGGTCTTTGCAGTACTGTTCATCGTTGGTTTCACTCCTTTCTTTCCTCCCGTTCTTGCGCGGTTTTGTCACCCCCCTCTTCCTCTGCCCCCCCCTCAGATTCCTTCCCTCTTTCTTGTGGGGTTCCTCAGGGTTCTGTGTTGGCTCCCCTCCTCTTTAATCTTTTCTTAGCCCCCTTAGCCCTCTTAATCCAACAGTCTGGTATATCTGCTTTTCTTTACGCTGACGACATTCTATTACTTCACCACACCTCTCCATCCTGTCCCGATCTCTCTCCGCTTAATTCGTGTCTTTCCACTGTGGCTGATTGGTTGACTCGTAATTGCCTTCACCTTAATCTCACCAAGACTGTTGCTATCTGGTTCTCTCACAACAATCCACCCCCCACATTGGCCCCCTCCTTCTCTGGTTCCTTGGTTCCCCTGGTTTCTTCCTTTCGTTATCTAGGGGTTCACTTCGAGTCTGATCTTTCCTTTAATGCTCATGTTACTCATGTCACCAAGTTGTCCTTCTTCTTTCTCCGACAAATCCGTGCAGTTCGTCCTTTTCTATCCCCTTCTGCTCTTACTACTCTGTTACTTTCCCTGGTCATGTCTCGGGTGGATTTTGCAAACTCACTTTTTGTCGGCTTTTCTAAGAAACAACAGTCCCGGTTACAACGTATTCAGAATACTGCCGCTCGTCTGGTCACCCATTCCTCCCCTCGTGATCACATCACACCCTTACTGTTCCGTCTTCACTGGTTGCCTTCCCCCACCGCGTTCACTTCAAGTTGCTCATTTTGGTTCATAAAGCTCTCCACACAGGTGCCCCCCAATATCTAACGGACCTCCTTTCCTTCCACTCCCCTAGTACACCCCTCGCTCCTTTCACCTTAACCGCCTCACTCTTCCCTCCCCTTCCCGTGCCCATTTACAGTCTACCCGTTCCTCTGCCTTCTTTTTGCTGGCCCCGCCCTCTGGAACTCCCTCCCCTCCTCGCTCCGTCTGGACCCTCACCCCCCCACATTTAAACAAACCTCAAAACCCACCTTTTTTCCCTTTGCGTTTGATATCCCCTCTCCTTTTGTGTGATTCCCATTTGTATTATCCTCTGCTCTCCTTGTGACTTGTCTTTGTTACGGTTTAGCTTTGTCTCTTCTGCTTCTATTGCTTTTCTGTCCAGAAAGTGTATTTCTTTTCCTTTTCACTGGCCTCGGCCTTTTTAAAAACAAAGTTTTTATTGGTTTTTATTGTACACCGCTTTGCTTGCCCATGAAAGGCGGTTTTTATCAAGTGAAATAAAACATAAACATAAAACATAAACATGCATATTCATTAGGGACCGCATGAAGACCTGAAGCGTGTTCGGCCCACCCGGACCGGAATTGGGAACCTCTGCCCTAGAGCAGCGGCACAAATACCCACACTCACAGGCTCCACTATCCAACACCTCATGGAGAGTCAGGCTGTTGGGCCCTGCACAGACTAGCATCTCCCAATACTAGCACCTATATACCTTAGCAATGCCGTCCTAAACTTGGGAACACGTTACACATATATCAGAAGGTTACCCTGATTAATGTCAGATAACACATCCTATGTTAAACACAATTTGTTGACAGAGATTCATCATAGCAACCTTTCTGATATCTGTGGATTGTGGTTTACTGTTTGTTCCTGACAGTGTATACCACCTCGGGGAGTGACCCCAACTGTATTGAGTACCATAGCAATGCCTGCACTGTGCCCAGGACTGGTGTGGCGGCCAGGGCTACCAACCACCTCTATCCATGCACAGTGCTGAAATAGGTGTGGGAGTGGGTGTATGTTTACACAGTGTGTTGTGGCTGCCTACACCTTACTTAGCCAACAGTACTTGCACTGTTTCCAGTGTTAGCCTGCCAATGTGCATAATGAGAAGCAAGGTACTGTGGGTTTGGCCGGGATAGGGCGGTCTGGGCAGGATGCATCTGCACAGGACATAGGGCAATGGCTGGGACATTGTAGTGCCCGACCACCACCTACACGGACAGGGTGGCCACAGCATGTCATGCTGTGAGGTCACTCTCACCCTGACTGAGAAGTGACCATGACATGGCTAGGTTACCCCATAGAAATACAGTATTTTTTTTTTAGGTGATATCTATGGGTTCCCTGTTCTTGGGCCTAATCACTAACATACTTGTTTGGTGTGTGTGCTCACATCTCATTTTTGGGTGCACACAGTTTCTCCAGGAACATGCACTATGTACTAGCTAGCAGGCTGTCGGCAGTTAGCATGTATATGGCTGGAGCACCTTGCAGGGTGAAGACTGACAGTGCACACTGCTGGTCAATGTCAGATGGTGATGTGGGGCATCTGAGTGTATATAGGCCTACTGCCTGTCTTCCAGTGTCCTGTGTGATACAAACAGATCTGCATCCAGTGCTTTGGAGGGTGCCCTCACTCCTGCAGGGCCAGGGTAGCTGGTCCCACAGCCCTTCATCATGTCCCTCCACTACTGCTATTGCAAATATGTAGAGTGTGGGGCTGTTGGTGGCAGATCCTGTCCCCCCCACCCTGGCCCTGAGAGGGCAGGTCTGTAGGTGCTGCCCCCAATCCACATGTGGGTCCAGACACCCCCCTGCCCTATAGGGCACAGTAGGTGATGGAAATGAGGTGAGGGTGTTTCTGCTGGCAGCACAGATTGTAGATATGTGCAGACTGTTACATGCAGCAAAAGAGATTGCCCCAGACAGCCATATCGGATGAGACACCCCCCCCCCCCCAGGATCAAACTCATGACCTCTGGTTTGTTGGTCATTGTATTAGCCAGTAGGCTACAGCTCTATACACCTTCTCTTAGCGCTGCCACGAAGTTAAGGTTACTGCGCATAAACAGCCAACGCGCCTCCTATTGGGTGGACACAGGGCATGCTACGTGGACACCGGCACGCACACCTCCCTATATGGCATTGCTCACGTTATCACTGGGGGTTTTGCCGGCAACATTAGGATGGTGTACACATACCCCATAGCAAATATCAGTGTGTCCACCAAAAATGAACCATCACCTCAGCTGGAAAACCTAAGATACCCTGTAAAGTGCCTTAGCTGTGGGTCTACCCGACCCCGGTAAGCACAGCTGACATTTACTGGGTTGACTTGCAGTTGCTGTGTAGTCAGCCTGTGCTATGAGAAAAGGCATTATCCTTCAAACAGCAACCCCCTTATATCTACCACATTTACAATTCATCAAGGGAAACATATCAACAAAACAATTTTTTGTCGGAACCTACACCATGAAGAATCAATTCCTTCTCGTGGTGTGATGTTCCTTTTTTTCTTTTTTATAGGGACGCAACCCTAACTTCAGGTATTTGAGAGGATATAAACCCCTCAACACCAACCGGTATAAATTGTGTGCTCTTATATCACAAACAATCATCAAACGGAAAGATCACTTAGCTGAGTTCAGTTGGATGACATATTTTTCTTTTGGGTGGATATGGAGGAGAAATTGAAAGACTTTTTTGTCTGGATTAATGCTCAGTCACCTGATTTTAAATTTACACCGAAATTTCACACGGATACTATTGAATTTTTGGATTTAAGGCTGTTTAAATCTCAAGCCCCTCACTTGGTTTACAGCTTGTCGTGCTGTGAGGGCTTGTGTGCATCAGTGATGCTGAGAGCTAAACTATCGGTAGTTTAACTACTGGCAGGGTCTCCCAAGATGGACAGGTCTCAGCTGAGATGCCAGACCAAGACAAACCACCCATCTGGGCAGCAGCAGAATGGAATAGTGTTGACGGCGGAGGATCACATTTCTGTGACAACGGCAACAACACCAAACTTAAACTGCGCGGAAGAAAGGCCCGGCAATCTACTTCTGTATCTTGCCATGAAAACCCAATGGATAGTTACAACAAAACAAATTGTGCTGTAGTGCTGGAAGATGAGACCCCCAGGTTGGAAGGCACTCAACTAGCTACGGGGGAAGAGCTGAAGACTTTTCAGAGTAAAGCCAGCATTTATGATGTTGTTGGATCAAAGCCCTCGGGACATCTGACTGCTGATGTAGCTGCGCATGAAATGAGAGTCAGAAGCTGTAAAGATGTCTTACACATTGGAACATGGAACGTACGAAGCATGAACCAAGGGAAGTTGGAGGTGGTCAAGAATGAAATGGAACGTGTACAACTTGATCTGTTGGGTGTCAGCGAACTGAAATGGACTGGCATTGGGCACTTTGCATCAGATGATCACATGGTCTACTATGCTGGAAATGAAAGACAAAGAAGAAATGGTGTTGCATTTATAATAAAGAAGAAACTTGCAAGAACTGTAATGAAATACAATGCAGTCAGCGAATGCTTAATCTCTATTCGTCTACGAGGAATGCCTATCAACACAACTATAATTCAAGTATATGCCCCAACAACAGCTGCAGAAGAGAATGAAATTGAAGAGTTCTATGAACAAGTACAAGCTGAAATTGACAGAACATGCAAACAGGATATTCTGATAGTCATGGGTGATTGGAACGCAAAGGTTGGCAACAAAGAAGAAGACAAAGTAGTTGGAAAATATGGACTTGGCAACAGAAATGAAGCTGGAGAAAAACTGATAGAATTCTGCAAGACCAACAATCTATTCATCTCGAACACCTTCTTCCAGCAACACAAGCGGTGACTGTACACATGGAATTCACCCAATGGATTGTATAAAAATCAAATTGACTACATCTGTGGAAGTCAATGATGGAAAAGCTCTATAACATCAACAAAGACAAAACCTGGAGCTGACTGTGGTACAGATCATCAACTACTAGTATGCAAACTCAAGCTAAAGCTGAAAAAGAGCAAACCACTCATTAACGCAGCAAAATATGACCTTGAGAATATACCACTGGAATTTAGAGACTGCCTGCAAAATCGATCTGCTGCTTTAGATACAAATGATAGAGTTCCAGAAGAGTTATGGAATGACATCAAGAAGGTTGTGTTGGAAGAAAGCGAGAAGTCTCTACAAAAGGTAAAAAAGAAAAAACGGCCAAAATGGATGACGGAAGAAACTCTGAAAATTGCCCAGAACCGCAGAGAAGCTAAAGCCAGAGGAGAAAGAAAGACAATCACAGAACTCAACAGAGATTTCCAACGTGCAGCAAGACAGGACAAGGAAAAGTACTACAATGACGCATGCAAGGAAATAGAAGCAGAAACTATTAGAGGAAGAACAAGATCAGCTTTCCTAAAGCTACGAGAGTTAAACAAAAAGTTCCAGCCTCGAATTGGAATGTTACAAGATGCTCAAGGTTCTATGTTGAATGATGCTGAGAAGATCAAGAAAAGATGGAAGGAATATACAGAGTTTTTATATGATAAAGATCAAGTGGACCAACAGCCGTTTCAACCTATACCTTATGATCGGGAACCATTGGTGATGAAAGAAGAAGTTGAAGCAGCATTGAAAGCCTTATCAAAGAACAAAGCACCAGGCATTGATTGCATTCCCATAGAAGTATTACAGCAATCTGATGCAGCTGTTACCGTACTTACAAGGCTCTGCCAAGAAATATGGAAGACAGCATCATGGCCAACTGACTGGAAAAGATCTGTGTTTATACCAATACTAAAGAAAGGTGATCCAACTGACTGGAAATTATCACACAATTGCTCTGATCCCACATGCCAGCAAGATTCTACTGAAGATTATTCAAAAGAGACTACAATCATACCTGGAACAAGAACTACCTGAAGTGCAAGCAGGGTTCAGAAAAGGGCGAGGAACGAGAGACATCATTGCGGATGTGAGATGGATCCTTGAAAAGACTAAAGAATACCAAAAGGATATCTATTTGTGCTTTATCGACTATAGCAAAGCTTTTGACTGTGTAAACCATGAGAAACTCTGGGCCACATTAAGAAGCATGGGTATACCAGAACACCTGATCGTTCTCTTGCACAATCTGTACATTGATCAAGAAGCAACAGTTCGAATGGAACAAGGAGAAACAGAATGGTTTAAAATAAGCAAAGGTTTAAGACAAGGCTGCATACTTTCTCCCTACCTGTTTAATTTATATGCAGAACAAATCATCAGAGAAGCAGGATTGTATGAAGACAACAGAGGTGTGAAGATTGGTAGTAGACTCATCAACAACCTTCGCTATGCTGATGATACCACATTACTGGCAGAAAGTGAAGATGATCTGAAACATTTGCTTCTCACAATCAAAGAACATAGTCTCAAAATGGGCCTGCACCTTAATGTAAAGAAGACAAAGATCATGACAACTGGCATAATCAACAGGTTCATCGTCGAAGAAGAAGAAATTGAAATCATGAATAACTTTAACCTACTTGGATCAACTATCAATAAAGAAGCAACAAGCAGTCAAGAAATCAGACGACACATTGTTCTTGGCAGAATGGCTATGAAAGACCTAGATAAGATTCTCAAGAGCAGAGGTGTCTCTCTTCATACAAAGATTCGACTTGTTCAAGCCATGGTATTTTCAATAACATCATATGGATGTGAAAGATGGACAGTGAAAAAGATAGACAGGAAGAAAATTGATGCCTTTGAATTATGGTGCTGGCGGTGAATACTGTGTATACCATGGACTGCCCGAAGAACAAACCAGTCTGTACTAGAGGAGATCAAACCTAAGCTTTCTTTAGAAGCTCAGATGACAAGACTTCGACTTTCATACTTTGGACACATCATGCGGAGAGAGAGATCATTAGAGAAAGACATCATGCTTGGCAAGATAGAAGGTCAACGCAAAAGAGGAAGGCCAGCAATGAGATGGATCGATACAATAACAGCAGCTATGGGTACCAGTCTGTCAACAATGAGCCGCCTGACTGAAGACCGAACACAATTTAGGATAGCTATCCAGAGGGTCGCCATGAGTCGACTCCGACTCAATGGCACTTAACAACAACAACAACAACAAGTCTCAAGCAGAGGTTTGCTCTACTTTATATCGGAAAGTAGTCCAACGAAATACTTTATTGCACTATCGGAGTTATCACCCGGGCCCTTACGATGGGGTCTTCCAGTAGGTCAGTTTATTAGACTGCGTCGATTGTGCTCTTCTGTGGAGGATTTTAAATTACAGGCAAAAGACTTGCGGATACGTTTATTGGAACGGGGATATCCGCAATATATTATTAATCGGGCTTATCATAGGGCTCGCTTTAATCATGCAGAGTGGTGGCACCCGGTAGGTCACGATTCATTTAGGGATCAGGAGGGGTCTTCCCCTTATGTAGGAGTATTGCCATATATGCCAAGAGCTACTGAGGTGGTGAAGATATTGAAGACCCATTGGGCGGTTTTATCGTTACATCCCTGTTTTGAGAAGCCCTTGATGATTGTTTTTCAAAGAGGAAAGAACATTGCGGATTGGGCTATATACAATTCTGGTCATCAACGGGAAGTAGCAATGTTAGGGCACTTCAAATGTGCTACTTGTGATTTTTGTGATTTGACATTGGAAGGTTCGGACTGGATACATCCTGTACAACATCGAAGAGTATTTAGTAAGTTTTTTACTAATTGTCTGACCTCCTTTGTTGTGTATGTGTTAGTTTGCCCATGTCAGTGGAGGAGTGGCCTAGTGGTTTGCCCAGGAGTGGAGGAGTGGCCTAGTGGTTGGGGCAAGGTACTTCAGGCCGGAAGGTCGGGGGTTCAAATCCCACTAGAGGACAGCAACCTTGGGCCGGAAGGACTGGGGTTTCTAGTCCCACAGGTGCTCCTTGTGGTCTTGGGCAAGCCACTTAACCCTCCATAGCCCATTTTTCCCTGTAAAATAGTTATCTCCAAGTTATAATGCCCTGTTCAATGTAATTTCAGTTTGTTCAATGTAAACCGCACTGATGCAGAATAGTGTGGTATATAAGAGAATGAAAATAAATAAATAAATAAATGTCAGAAGATCTACGTGGGAAAAACCTCTAGATCAATGAAGAAACATCTTCAAGAACATCGTTCTTGGATAACTAATGTAGTATTATCAGCTCCAATAGCAGCTCATTGTCAGGAACATGGTCATTATTTCACGGATTTATGATGGAGAGTGATAGATCACATTCCACCTGATGATAGAGGGGGAGATCGTGACTCTCGTTTATGCTACCGTGAACAGTTCTGGATCTATAACATTGAGTCCATAATACCACAGGGGTTAAATTCATCTTTGGACTGGTAGAGTATTATATAATCATGGATGTGAGGACTTCAACTACCATAAGCCTTTGCATTATTACCAACTGGTCATATGTTCATTCCAGGAAGTTCAAATAGGGTATCATCCGGAAATAGGATGAGCAACACAGTTTGAAAAAGGGCCAGAAGTTTCTTTAGCTTGAAACACAACGTTGGGTTACTATCTCAGGAATCTGGAGATCTCGAATTGGTTGCCACAAATCCATTTTTGAGAAGATTGTTTGGCTGCATCTTCAGCGGTTTAGCTGCTGAAAGAAAATACCATCTTCACGTAGAAAAGAGAAACTAATGTGAACTCAGCTAAGTGATCTTTCCGTTTGATGATTACTTGTGATGTATGAGCACACAATTTATACCGGTTGGTGTTGAGGGGTTTATATCCCCTCAAATACCTGAAGTCAGGGTTGCGTCCCTATAAAAAAGGGACGCAACCCTAACCCTAACCCCTCCCCCCCCCCGTTATGTGTTACACCGCTTTGACCCAGTGAAAAGCGGGATATAAATATAGTTAAATAAATAAATAAAATAAATAAAAAAGGAACATCACACCATGAGAAGGAATTGATTCTTCATGGTGTAGTTTCTGACCAAAAACCTTTGTTGATATGTTTCCCTTGATGAATTATTATTATTATGATAAAAGGCATAGCATGCTGGTTAATATGATGCCCTCAGAATCACTGCTTATGGGTTTGAATATCCACTGCACCAACAGCAAGATGAGTGTTAGTAACAGTCAGACACAACTCCACAAACAGTGACACAAGCCTAATACAATATAACCTTTGTCTCGTGCCTCTAAAGAGAGGATTGGCATGGCATTGCATCACCGAAAGCACATCATAAGGTGCCCAAAGCTGAGGTGCAGCAGATGCGGTCCAGGCCAACCGGCGTAAGTAAAGCGATGTTGTAAACTAAAGGCAGCCACTGTAGCCACCAATCACAGTATTCGACGTGTAGTCATGCAGCCCCAGAGCTAGTTTTCCATGTGGTGTCTGTGACACGCGCACGTCGTGTGCGCGGCGTAGTAGGGCACGGCACGGCATATGCACGATACAGCGCATGCGCGGCATGCGTGCGTGCATCATCAACACATGGGCATCCCTCAAAATGGTGATGCAATCCCTCAAGCCAGCCTTTAGCAGCTCCAACCTATGACAGCTGGCAGCCCTAATATGCACCAGGCAGCCGCGGCTCTTCCCAGGCATCTCAAAATGCCAGGATGTGGAATGCGTCAGAAGGGCGTGGGTGCGCATCACAAGGCGCTTTAACCATGTAGCAGACTACCCACATGAGGTAAGTGTATGGGGACAGGTCACTAAAGGGAAGGCGTGCAACACAATATCCAGCAGTCAAAACACATAAGATATGCACCACATGTGCGAGACATGTGTATGTGGGCAAACCTGTGATCAAGCTATCTGTGTATGTTGCTGTGTGCATGTATGCCAATCTCCAGGAGCCATAGACATGAAAGCAGAGGTGCAGAGGTTAGCACGTTGTGATGTAAGCTGCTCCTGTTGCAGTGCACACCTCTGCCCAACCCCAAGGATTTGCAGTCCCCATGACAGGGCTATATTAGGCATCCCTGTGCCATGGTGGCTGATGCTTTGACACATTACCATCTCTGGCCAATCCCCAGGAGACATCTGACCTGATCACAGAGGTCAAGTAGTCATCATGGTGCACTGGTAGCTGCTGCAGTCGGAGTACCACATCCCTGCCCCCTCCCCAGGAGACATCAGATCTGATGATAGAGGTCCAGCAGTCATCCTGGTGGTATGTTAGTTGGTGCTGTCAATGTGTGGAACATCACCCTTGGCCCCAAACGCTCACAGACCTGCGCACAGGGTTGTATCAAACTCCAGTTGCAGTTTCACAGCTCTGCCCTAACCCCAGGAGGCCACAGAGCAGACCTCACAGGTCTATCCTACATTCTGGTGTTATGATGGTTGTTCTTGTTGCAGTTTCTCAGCTCTGCCCTAACCCCAGGAGGCCACAGAGAAGACCTCACAGGGTCTATTCTACATCCTGGTGTTATGGTGGTTGTTCTTATTGCAGTTTCCCAGCTCTTCCCTAACCCCAGGAGGCCACAGAGCAGACCTCACAGGTCTATTCTACATCCTGGTGTTATGGTGGTTGTTCTTGTTGCAGTGTCTCAGCTCAGCCCTAACCCCAGGAGGCAGCAGAGCAGACTACACATGTCTATTCTACAGCCTGGTGTTATGGTGGTTGATGTTGTTGCAGGTTCCCGGTTCTGCCATATCCCCAGGAGGCAGCACATCAGATTCCAGTGGTCCACAAAGCATCCCGGTGTAATGGTAGCTGACGTTGGTGCAGGTAACCAGCTCCCCCACACCTCCAGGTGTCTGAGCACACACCACAGAGGCTGCATCAGCATCCAGGCAACATGGTGATGGGTCCTGTTGATGTGGGATGGCCTGCCCAGCACCGAGGTGTGTGCTGGACTGCACTGAGGGTATGGAGTCACACCCCCTGTAGACCATAATTGGAACACCCCACATGCAATGTTGCTCTCATGTTATGGCAGGAGATGGCAGGGACATGGCATGGGGTGGCTGTGAGGCTGGCCACAGGGCACGTAGGTGTCACAACACAAATGCCCAGCCACATGCCCACACATGCAGGTGGCACTGACCACAGCTAGTATGGGACCCACTGCTCATAGCAGGTGCGGCCCCCATTACACGCAGACATGTGTGCCATGTGGTTCACCATGGGCAGGGATACAGGGCCCTAATGTTTGCAAACATTGCTTATTCCTCCAGGTAGAGGATCTATGGAAGAAGGGCAGAGAGATGTGGCTACACTGCCCGGGGTACCTCTGCCACATGCAGCGGGAGGCAATGGCTGGGGGTGACGGTGAATGTCCCAGTCTATGCATTGCGCCACACCATGTCCCAGTGACACGGCAGCCTGTGATGCCACATACAATGTGTCTGTGCCGTAACAAACGCATGATGCCCTGTTCATTCCTGCCTTCTCCACAGAGGCTGCAGATGCTGGGGAAGGGACCACTGCCCCCACACCACCTGGTGGCAGCCCCCCCATGACCACTGGACAGACAGAGGTGGAGGACATACCAGCAGTGGCAGAGGATGCCATGGATGTGGGGGACGAATACATGGAGGGTGGAGGGGATGGCAGAGGGTGCTGTGGAGGTGCAGTGGGAGGGTGAGGAGGGTGAGGAGGAGGGTGGCAGGGAGAGTGAGGGGTCCAGCCAGGGCAGTAAGGGTGGGTGGGCCATGGCGGGTGGGGACGGGGAGCCTGTGCCTGAGGGCAGCCGCATGCCAGCACAGGGCACTGGGTGCCCCTGCCACCTGCCCCATGTGCATGGCCACAGTGTCAGGCCGGGTGTTGGACCCCCACACATTGCCATGCACAGGGCCCATGCAGATGCCACCACCCAGACCACTGCCACATGGTGTGGATGTGATGGCAAATGTGTGGGTCTCCTGTGTGTGGCGATGGGCACCATTATGCGGACCCTGAGTGACCATGGCCATGCCATCAGGCAGCTGACAGCTTCTGTGCATGGTATGGCTTAGGATATGTACTGCCAGCATTACCATGGCATGTTCACGGCACATCCCCAGCCATACCCCCACGGCGGGCCCCCGGGTGTGTGACCCACATATACAGCTGTGGCCATCTCCCAGTGGCAACCCTAATAGCAATATGTATCCCCACTAACGTGTTAGACGGATGTTCATGCTGTGCTAACGCATCCACCAAATGTGAACCCATTTTTAAAGTTGACCTGCCTGTGGGAAGCTGTTGTGTTTAATGTTATAACGTTTGTATGGAACCTACCAACACAAACATTTATTAAAACACTGTGTAGGTAGCCAAATTATGCAATGGTCATGTGTCCTTTGTACATACATACATGCTGTAGTGGTGAGTGTGACACCTGTGTGCATGTCCCAGTGTGTATTTGTGCAACATACATTGCCCCTGCCCCACAACAGGCTGTGTGGAGCACCATGTGCGCTGACAGATGTATCCCCTGCTGACATCGTGATGTAACCATGTGCTGAACCGTCCAACAGACATGGACACATGCACGTTGGCATAGATAGTCTGTAGCAGGGATGCAGCACATGATAGGATGGTGAGGAGGTGCTGATGTGGTACCCATGATGCAGCGTAGATGTGATGCATGCGGGGATCCACATGTCAGTCAGTGCATTAGTCGGTGGGACTCACTAAGATGGGGTTTGGTTGAGTGAAGGAGCAGCGGCGCACTACAGGTGCTGGAGGGGGGTAAACAACTGATGGCAGCTAGGTATATCTGCACGTCATGTCTGCCCGGCAAGCATGTGTGTTTAGTATGCCCCGGTGACCCTGGTGTGTGTCTGATAGATGGGTCATCCATGTAGATAGCCTGATGTGGATGATATGCGGGGACAGAGGGAGGATATACCCCACAATGTGGGCTGAACAAGCAGACATATACAGCAGGTGTCAGGGGGAGGGGTGTGTGTATCCCCAGGCATATGAATGGTCATTAACACATGGCATGGTGCATGGAACATAGGGCATGTGTGGACCACTCTGTCATAACTGCCTCTGGTGCACACCAGCTTGTAACATGGTAGGGCACATGTGCCAATGGCACCCCAATTGGGACTGCACACTCAGGGAACCCCAACACCAAAGAAGGACACATGCATATCGGTGAACAAAGGTAATGTGTCATTTAATGTGGTGGTCAGTCCAACTTACAGTCAATCACCTATGGCCTGCATGACTGCCCACTCCCCATCCTATGACCCCACACCTCTTGCTGCCACTGCTGCTGCTGCTGCTGCCACCTCTGGCGCCACTGTAGGCTGAAAAATATCTCCCGCCATGGCCTCGAGGGCATCTGCCACCCGGCCTATGCCAGCTGCGATATCCACAGCAGTCCCTCACAGCTGCCGTGTCTCCAGGCTATGCTCCCTGACATCCCTGTGGAGCCCACACACTGCCCGGATGAGGGCCCACACCCCCTGGCATTGGGCACGCTGGAGTTGCTGCTGTCCACGCATCTCCGCCCGTATACCAATCAGCACCTGGCGAGTGCCTGTGGGAGGGGATTAAGGTGACCTGTGAGACATCTGTTGCCCAGACTCCAATGTGAATGACCTGCCTGTTCCCCACCGAGCCACACCAACCACCCCATACATGGCCAGGGGGCATATGTATGTCTGAAGGGCCACTGTCATCGTGCATGTGTGTGGCCCCACCACTGCATATGGGGGTTGGTGTGTCACACCAGCACATGCAACCATCCTGCCAGTTGCCTACCTGCAGCATCCCTGCGTGCCGATGACGTATGTGCCTGCAGCTCCTAGAGAATGACAGGCACTGCTTCCATTGTTGCAGTGGATGGCCCTGGCGGTGGCAATGTGGGGCTCACCCCCACATCCTCGGGCCCCTCCCCAGCCACTGTGGTGCCTGTGTACCTGCTCTGCTGGGGTGACCCTTCGTCCTCCTGGGTGGCCACCTCCTCAGATAGCACCTTGGCCCATGGGGTGTCTGGGGTGTTGCTGATGGTAACCTCTGCATGCAGTAGCTCATCAACCTCCGCTGGCTCAGGCTCACTGCCACTGTCCTCCTCAGCCACCTTGATGGCCTTGATGTTGCCTGGGGGGGGGGGAACAAGGTACACAGTAGATATGGGGTGTCACAGACACAGACGTAGAGCACATTGTAATGTAGACCCATATTTGTTTATGTACATCTTGCTTTCCTTTGTCTCTCTTATTTGGTCAGCCCTAGGGACAGGAACCCCTCTGCCTGCTCCCTCTTCACCCCTGTTCCTCCTCCACCACACATTGTATGCACAGAACTAACCCATTTGATGGAATTGCCCCATTTCATAACCCAAATCTGGGGTGCGGACATCCAAATCTGACTGAGAGCATGGAGTACGCATATGTGAGGTACTCCCAGACCTTGGATATCCTCACCACATCTCAGATATGTCAAGGACATCCTGACCTATATCCACGCCTACATCTGCCCAAGGCATGAGTGGGTAATAGGAGAGAGCTCATATTGTCAGACAGATATGTGGCAGGTTTTGGGAAGGAGATTTGATTCTATCCCCTATAGTTTCCACATGCAAACACTAACGGGGAGTGTGGACTCAGGTATATGTTTTCCTAGACTGGACACACCTGCTTCCAGGACATGGGCCCACTACCCCCCGTGGCATGCCCAGCGTGTGCGTGGTAGATAGCTGTATGTGTGCTGCATCTCTCAAATATACCTGCTTGTGGGTCAGCCGTGTCCAGTGCCGATGAGAGTCCATGGATATAGATGGGACCTAGGCGCTCAGCTAGCTACTGCTCCAGGGGCATGAGGCTTGGGATGAAGGGGCCGCCCCCGCCAGTGCCTTTAGCATGTCGGCGTTCTGCAGTCATGTGTGCATGGACCCCCATCCTGATATCATTGAACCTCTTATGGAGGCTGTCAAGGTCCCTTGGTGGCCCCCCAGCCTGTGCCACGGCCCCCTGCACCTCCACCCACACCTGGTTCCGTACACTAACAGTTGTGTGTGAGCTCTTGCGTCCATACAGCTCCTCATAGTATTCGAGAACACTTGCCAGCAGGTTGTGGCTTTCCTACTGGCTAAATCATATCGCCCTCTTCCTCTCCCCATCCGGCACAGGCATCCGTCTATGCTTGCCTGTGGTATGCCCCTCAGGCTGCTCCTGGGTGGGTTCAGACATACCCGATGGGCCGGCAACCTCAGACTCAGGGTGAACCAACCCTCCCGTCTCAGGGGACTGCGGCCCTGCCATTTCCACAGACACCCCACCTATCATGTCCAGCCGCAGCATGTCCCTGCTCTCCCTGTCCTCTCTCTGCATCCCAGACCTGTCTTACCTCGTGTGGCCCTTGCCCCCTCCCCCGTCACCTTCACCAGCCCTCACCACCTTAGCCACTCACCAGCCTTGCCTCCTGTCACCTCCACCACTCACCAATCCAGCAACCTACCTCCCCCAACAGTCACCAACCCTGCCACTCTCCACACCTAACCTGCCTCTGACCCTCCTTTCGCTTCAACACCAATAATGCATGCCGTCAAACTCGCTCACCAGCACTAACCCCTCAGCGTGTACCAGGTGTGCACATTAATTTATGGACCTTTGGACATCTGCGCGTGTGTGTGCACATTGTGCATGTGCACAGGCAATGCGCAGGGTGTGTACGCAGAACTGTTTGCCGCACATGCGCAAGATGTGTACGTATCTGTGCATGTGCGGTGCACGGTTCCGCGGCCGTCCCACAGGTGCTAAGGTTTAGCGGAACCATGCTCCGCACATGCGCAAGACGTGTACGTATCTGCACATGTAGGGCACCAGGATACGTGCAGGCCATAACAAATGGCATGGTGTGAGCTGATGCCTCATATGCGTATGCCTCCACAACGCAAATACGTAGTCTACTTGTGCATGTGCAATGGTTGGTTCCGCGTCCATCCCACAGGCGACAGACATCAGTAGAACCGTGTGTACGCACCCTGTTCATCGACTGTGTGCATGCACAACACGTGCCCACACGTGCAGACGTCCAAAGGTCCATAAATTAACACGCACACCTGGTACACGCTGAGGGGTTAGTGCAGGCGAGCGAGTTTGACGGCGTGCGTTTTTGGTGGTGTAGCGAACAGAGGGTCAGAGGCAGATTAGGTGATTAGTGTGGCTGGGTTGGTGGGTGGTGGGAGAGGCGAGCGGCGGCCTTGGTGAGTGCTGGGGGAGGTGTGTGGCTGGGTTGGTGTGTGCTGGGGGAGGTAGGAGACACAGGTGGTGGGTGGTGTGTGGCAAGATTGGTGGGTGTGGTGTGTGGCTGGGTTGGTGTGTGGTGGGGGAGGTGAGTGGCAGGGTTAGCGTGAGGTGGGGAGGTAAGGGAGGTTGGGTTAATAGTGTCCGCTATGGCGACCTTTGTGTTTGCTTCCTGTAACTGGGGATGTGTAGAGCTTGCGGTTGCCTGACGAAAGAGATGGTGTCCATGGGGCTGGGGCATGGGGCAGGGGTGCAGGCCCGCCTCAACACCGATCTGCAGCTGTGGGGCAGGCCAGGCAGGGCATGTGCTGGCACAGTGCAGGAGGCATGCCGAGTTGCAGGCTCTCCAGCCTCGCCTCGCATGAGCCGCCCCATCTTCTCACACTGTCTCCACCAAGTACTGTGTGCCATGATCAGCCGGGTTGGGAATTACATTGCATTTTCCAACACTAGGCAACAGTGGGGGACCCTGAACCAGGCCTTTGAGGCATTTGCCGGGTTACCACATGTGATGGGAGCTATTGATTGCACACATGTTGCCCAGGTCCCGCCCAGAGACAGGGAGGCAGTGTTCCGCAACCGCAAACACTACCACTCCCTGAATGTTCAGGTTGTATGTGATGCAGGTATGCGTATTCTGAATGTGGTCCCACGGTTTTCAGGGTCCACCCATGACTCCTATATCCTGCATCACTCAGCACTGTACAGACAATATGAGGCCGGTCAATTTAAGGACTATATACTGCTTGGTGGGTATTTGTCATCTCTGCCATGCACATCGTATACCTCTGCTATCCATCTGCACACATGTCTGTGTTTGACGTGTGTCCCGAGTTGTGTGTGTGTGTCATCTGTGTGTGTGGAAGCTGCTGGAGGGGGGGCATACACCAGGTCTTCTGTGCTGCGGTTCTGTGTGTTGGTGGCACACTGACATTTGACGTTTCACACCATTTGGCATTGTGTGTTTAGGTTGCCATGGTACGACACACATGTATGCTTACTGTGTATCAACAGTGTGGTGTTGTCTATGCCATCCTGCCTGCCATGGTGGGGTAACTGTTCCTGTCGCATCATCTGTGTGTGGGGAATAGCATGACCGTCACATGCTTGCAGATGTGTGCATCTCTGCCCTTGTCCAGGGTGCATTGCATGTGTGTCTTTGATGTGTTCAGGGCTGGCGCTACTACCTTTCAGCCTCTGGTGTCTTCCCATGTATCTGCTGTGGTTCAGGTTAATGTTGTTTGCACTCCTTCTACCTCCCCTGTGCTCTGTATCTCACACCTCCAGACACTGGCGCATAGGTGTTGTGTCCCATCATGTGTTCCCCCATGTTTCTGTTTGACCTGTAGGTGCTGTGGGTCTGCACGTACATTCATGTGTTCATGTGTGTGGACATCAGCTACTGTTTTAACGTTCAACATTTCTTTCTGCAGGTGATTCAGGATATGAGTGTCGGCCCTGGTTGCTAACCCCTGTGCGTCTACCACGGACACGTGCAGAGGTGAGGTACAATGAGGCTCATGCCACCAGTCACTCCGTCATCGAGCGCACCTTTGGCTTTTTGAAAAGTCACTTCAGGTATCTGGATAGAACCAGCGGGGCCTTACAATACCAACCCATGACAGTGGCAGAGATCATTATTGCCTGTTGCTTCCTGCATAACATTGCTCTCAGGCACGATATCGATGTCAAAATTAATGGGGATCTTGAAGACAATTCAATGTGCCCTCCTGTACATGCCCGTGGTGACACACATGAGGGTGCAGCACTCAGGCGCCAGATGATTGAGGAGCTATTTTCATGTGAGTACTGGATGCTTCTGAATGAAACATTTGTATAGATATCTGTACTCCTACTACTAATGAGCATTGGTATTGCACTACCAGTCATACACAGCACTGCACTGACATTGCTGACACAATGCCTGGCCATCCGAGCTTACAATGTAGTCAAACCGCTAACACAGAAGGTGTGGGCAGGGGACAACAGCGGGTGGAAGTGATTAATGTGGTCAGGATTATTAGGCTTAGGTGATGTTGTGGGCTGTCACACAGGATTTTGAAATGGTTGGTGAGGGTGGCTGCCCTGCAGCCACAGGTAGTTAGTTCCAGGCGTTGGGTGCTGCAAGGTGACAGTTGTGTGGTCCCGCATTAACAGTGGGGCAGCGGCCCATAGATAGGAACAGTTGGCTTGATGTGTGGGGATGACATTTTGGGGATATGAGGGGATTGCTTGGATTGTATGCTCTGATGAGCATGGACTGTGTGTTACATGTTTCTGTATGGCGATGCATACAGGTGTTAGCACTGTTTACATGCTCAGTAGTAGTAGTAGCATTTGTAGTACTTGGTTTATGCGAGTCAAGGTACAGGGCAACCACAGTGTGACTGCATGTATAGATCAGCAGGTGCGTCTTGACCTCGCCTGGGGCCTGTGAGGTGTCGTGACAGGTGGGGTGTTATTGTCATACTGAGGCTGTCGGTAGATTAGCCATGCAGCACAGTGTTGCATACATTGCGGCAGACAGAGATGATTTCGAGGCAGATCAGCAAGGTGTGGGTTACAGTGACCAGGATGGCGGGTGATGGAGGGGGGCATTAGTGCTTTATTTGTGTGTTCTGGGGTGACAGCAGGAATCTTGCTGATGTTATCTAGGGGGCCACCGCAGGCCTTAGCTACATGATGGGTATGTGTGGGGAAGGGGAGTGAGGGGTCATAGAGACCTGCTACCTTGACAAACACGTAGACAGAAGGTGTATCCAACCTATACACAGACACTGTAAAGGTTGGAGAGGGTTTAGGGGCGATGCCCAGATGTCCGGTCTTGGCCATGCTCAATTCATGCAGCGAGGGTACCTGCAGCCACCAATGTCAGGGAGCAAGCTGAGGTCGGGGTGTGGTTTGCCCAACATAGTTCATGCATGATGAGATATCTTTGAGATACATCACCGTACAGCTGCTGGTGATAGCCAGGGGATGTTCCTGCTGCACCAGGGAACTGGGTATGGGGCCAGGGGAATGTAGGAGCCCCTGCATATATCCCTTTCATGCAGCACCTGGGAGCGGGTTATCAGGGGAGGTGGACCCACAGGAACACACACTGAAGGTGCTATGGGAGACATATGGGGGAGGCAGGCTTGTACTGAGACCTTTGGGCCGAGCACGTACAGGGTAGCACAGTGACGGTTGTGGTCAACTGTCTTGGGGGCAGCACACAGGTCCCAAAGAGGGCGGACAGGCTACAGGCCCTTGGACCTGGCCAGGAACACGTCAGTGGCGTGTTTGGGTGGGGAAAATTAGGTACAGTGTCGTGACGAACTGCCAGACTGTGACGGATCTAGGGGGTTATGAGAGATGAGGACGTGAAGCCGGTGTGTTTGTTGCACAGCTCCAACATGACAAATGTATGTTTCCTTTGTGTTTCTCAATCCACAGGACATGCTTGGTGACATTCCTGTTGCTGTAGTGCAGTGGCAGCTGTGTGCACCTCATTCAATGTGCAGGACACTGGGGTAGGTGGACATACAGGTGATTTGTTTGTGTGGACAGTCAGGAGCAACACATGTCACAGGTTATCTGTCTACTGCACATATGTTGTGGGTGACCTATTCATCATGCTCCCTCGTACCCCATATGTTGATATTGGCCACACATATCCACATGTGTTCGCGCACAGTTTGTCTTCTCCGGCACTGTCTCTGGGACACACCCAACAGGGCTGTCTGTGTCTAGAGGTCCTAGGTGTTCTGTTGGTGGGCCGCACTTACACCCTTCCCTGACATTGTAGCATTGGCCAACAGCAGTGTATCATAGCATTTGCCAGGCCTTTATCTCCACTATTCGCCAATTGTGCACATACAGGCCGTATGTTACTGGTGCCACGCTCACCTTCTCATACTGTGTGTGTGTGTGTGTGTGTGTTTATGGGTGGCTCTGCTATGATACAGTGTGCATGCAGTTTGCATTATCATGTGGTGGGCGGGGTCTGAACACCTGTGGAGCGGTGGTGAGTGTGCTATCTCTACCTTACTGGTGTTAACCTTGTGCACAGTGTGCACATGTGTTGTGTGTTGTGGGTTGACCTATCTCATGTGTATTGACAGACCACTGCACGACAGCATTTATGTATCCCAGATATCACCATAATTTGGACATGCGTCAACAGCAGCTGGACATGGGGACATGGTTATTCAACACATGTTGATGACATCTTTGATGACAGGAGTGGCATTGATGACAGGAGTGGCCTAGTGGTTGGGGCAAGGTACTTCAGGCCAGAAGGTTGGGGGTTCAAATCCCACTAGAGGACAGCAACCTTGGGCCAGAAGGACTGGGGTTTCTAGTCCCACAGGTGCTCCTTATGGTCTTGGGCAAGCCACTTAACCCTCCATAGCCCATGTTCCCTGTAAAATAGTTATCTCCAAGTTATAATGCCCTGTTCAATGTAATTTCAGTTTGTTCAATGTAAACCACACTGATGCAGAATAGCACAGTATATAAGAGAATGTAAATAAATAAATAAAATAAAAATCTTCTGCCTTTATTGAGACATGTTGTGGACTTTGCCTGCCTGTGAGGATCCCAAGCAGACATTTGCTGCAGACACACAGTAGGTAGCACCTTGGCTCATTTGGGTGTAATATCAGCCTTTATATGTTTGTTTTGTGCTGTTTGTTTCATGGACCTTTCCTGTTGAGTCTCTGTGCACCAGAGCTAATGGACATGGGGTGCAGCTGTGATACGCCTGCATTACTTGGGCATGGACATGACCATATCCATCGGACACGCTCTTCTGTGGTTGCATTTCCAAATGTCCACAACATGCACAGTGTTCTGTGTTGTGATCATGTTATGTTTGCCTGTGTGCCTTTTAATTACGTCGGTACTGATGTTTGACTGGCTGCAATGTGCCCTGCTGTTGCGTCCAGCATACCATGACAGTGTTTGTCCTTATTCTGACACAGGGCAGCGGACACACAGAGCACATCTACTTACGTGCATCTGCTGGCGACATCACCCACCTGTTGCAGGACACAACACCACCATTCAAATATCCCTGGGAGATGGTGCCATAGGATGTTTGACCTCTGTGAGTGGGACACATGCCTATGATGAACATTACTGTTGGACTGCTACTTTCCATATAACAGGCCTGTCCAACACATTGCTGCTACCGTGATCTGGCTGGGTGTCTTGTTGATTGTGCAAGACACACATGACCATTCAAGTACTGTGGCACATTGAGATATCACACTTGACTATGCATGCCCAGTGATTCACGGACAGTCTTAACGGGACATGTTGGGTTGCAGATGCCCTTTGCACTGTGGACACTGTTTACTGGTCCGTATGTGTGCATCACGGACTGGAATAGTCACTGTATGTTCTACATCCATCTGACGTTTTGTTAGTGTGTGTTGGCCATGTGTGTAACATGTACCACAAGATATCCTCATCTGTTGAGGTCACGGCTGCATACAGCCATGCGTGTGGCACAGGGGCAACATTGTATACATACTCTTGTATATGTCGGCCTACCCTGCACTTGGACATGACACAGTTGTTACCACCACACCAGTTTAATGGCCACCAACATTTTTGATTGATGTTTGCCCTCACCAAGAGAGTTACAGTGCATGTGGGGCATCACTGTGTCATGGTTCACCCTACACGGTGCATGTGCATGTGACTGCATATGTTGGTACACAAGGGCATGTGGCAGTGTGCCTTCTGTGTGGGGTACTGGCCCATGTTTGACCTTTCTTTAACACTCCATATACAGGTCATTTGTTTGGCTACTGTACAGCCGTGCTGCTGTACATTGATTTACAAACATAGCATTGCATGTCTGCACAGTCCTCTTTGTCCCCAGACGTTCCGCCACTCACCTTCACCCATGACATTTGCAGCATGGCAGTGTGATTGTCCGTTTTCGCCCTTCATTTGTGCATCCCATATACCGTGATCTATGTGTACGGTTCATGTATCCACACCACCCATTGCAGGGGACAAGCTGCATGGTGATATCTCTGCATGTCTGTGAGGTTCCTTTTTTGGTCTTTCTGGGATCATGTGCCTCTTGCACCTGTTACCTTATCCTCATTTTGCATTTGACCTTTGTTTTGGGTTCCATTGTTGACGCTTTCATTGCTATATCATGCATTCTGGGGCAGCTGTGAAATATATATCTATATCTGTGTGTACACTGGCTTACATGTTGCTACTTATGCTTTTTCAGGCTTTTGTCACCTGTATTGGCAGACGGATATGTTTTTGGGGACAATTCCTGACTGATGTGTGTTGATCCCTCATCATGCACTGCCTAATGTCTACATGCGACTAGGGCATCTGGGACGTGCAGCAACAAGTGGGGGATGGGGGATACTGCACAGTGAACACCATGCAGCTACGGCACATTATCTCTCCTGCCCATCATCTGTAGACGTGCCAGTGACTTTGGGGTGACATGTGGGTAGCTTGCATGCTCAATGTGTTTTCAGTTTGTTCACTGTAAACCAACCACCTTGATATAATGACAGGTGGTATATACGTTATGTCTACTGGTGACCACAATAAAATTATGTTTGACCCACATTTCTCTCTGCAGCTGCTTGACCACACTGACACATGTCTTTCGTTATGTTCTGGTAATGTACATGGCCCACCTGTGCTCGCATCCTTGTACGGTGGCAGCTGGGTATGTGGCAGCCATCTGACACATCACAGTGTGCTACGTGTTTCCATACTGACATTCCCTTTGAGGGGACATATTTGGGATGTGCTTGCTGTGGTTGTTTGGGGTAGTGGTTGCGGACATGTGTTGGTACAACATAATTTGCAGGTTCAAGTCCCACATGTTCCTTCTTTTTGTCCTTTTTTGGTGCTAACCTGACCAGGAGCTGCCTGATGACTGGTCACCTCTCCGCACACCCTTCCATCTCTTCACCTTACACCACAGTATGCCCTCGATGCAGCCTATCCATCGCATATTAGCTGTTACATATGGCTTTTTCTTTGTACTGTCCATGTCGGCTGGGGGGATTGGCATTGCTGTTGTTGATCTGATGTGGTCCATGTCTGTCTGTAGGTTCATGTCTCACATGCTCGTTTTCTGTTCTGTTCCCCATTTTGCCCTGCTCCACAAAGCATCCCCTGCCGCCCATTGGGTTTAGCTTCTTTGCTCTTTTGCATGCTATGTCCACTGCAAAACATTTCATTGTGTGTGTGTGCATGTGTTTATATGTGGCTGTCGTCCCAATTACTGACTGTGATATGAGCTGTACACACCGGTTCTGCATGTGCATTGCATCTTCATGACTGTTGGCGTTGCCCTATCCTGGCAGCCAGCTATGTTTTGGTGTTCTTTTATGCAGCCTTTGGTGTGACACTCATTTTGGTGTTGTAGCCTACTGGTTTGTGCATTGCCATTTGTGTTACTGGTCATGGGTTCAATTCCTCTCTGTTCTAATTATTTTATGCCTCTTGTCCACACTTACTTTGAATTCCTGTTACAGTCCTATCTGTGACGTTCTGTGCTGCTGGCACATTATACTGTCATCACTGTTGCCAAACATCCTTCTGTCAGTCTATCTGTGTCTGCAAGCTCTGGGCGTCCTGCCCTACTGTGCAGGCTGCTACCCCATGTCCTGCACTGGCACACTTTTCTGCATTGCGGCTCTTCATGCTTGCCTCTCCTGTGTCTGCTCTGCATGGCACTGCTCTCCTCTGTCCTCCTGTCATTGCACTTATCCTGCCACCTCTACCTACTCTGGTGGACACGTATCCCCATCCTCTGCCACACACTGTCATTGTTGCACTGTACATTACCATCACCCTGTACATCGTTACAGCTGCCCCCGATATGTTTGTCCACTTTACCTTCTGCCACATGGGCTGCACGCATATTTGGCTGGTCCATGAGCTCCGTTATCTACTTCCTTCCATCACTTGTTCATTGCCTTTCCTTGGTGCTCTGTGCAGTGTTATGGTTACATCTGTGTTTGAGCCATACATTTCATGCTTGTGACCTTGGGGCACCTTTGTGCCATTGGGCACCATCTCCTGTGTCACCTTAGCATCCCGTGGCATCTTTCGCGGCACCTTAGGTTTGGCCAGCTTATGGGGCACCTTATATGCTGCCTTGGAGGGTGCCGACCTTTCCTGTGCCCTCTGGGGCACATTATGACCTGTCTTGGATGACATGGTGCTTTATGATGTGCCTTACGGTGCACCCTAAAAGGTGCATTAGTTTGCGGCACTGGGGTGAGGCTTTTTTGGCTGGTAGTGCAGATTGTTGGGATGTGTCTGACTGTTACAAGCAGGAAAAAGGATTGCCTTAGACAGCCTTTTAACTGAGCCCACTGAGGGATTGAACTCTTGACCACTATATCAGCAGTCAATGTATACCTCTGTTGCTGTGATTGCAGGCCAGCGCTCCTAATTAAGGCTAACGTGCATTAACATGCCACGGCTCCCTCTATCACACGATAACGGACGTTATTGCGTGATAACCCGAAATACTACCTTAAGACCGGAACGCCCACTACCTTATATGGCATTCGTCACAGTAAGACTGCAACTAACGCCGGTAACATTAAGACGGTTTAGTAAACATACCCTTAGTTTTATAAACTGTGCTGTTGGTTCTTGCTGTCTTTTAGTTCCTTGGTGTACAAACGGGACCGTACCTAGATCTGTGTAAGCAGTGCAGCCGAACAGGGTGGAATGGCTTGGGGGGCATATTTTCCTTCCAGCTTTCAGTTCCCTCTCTTCTCTTTCTATGGAATTCAGCACTGGGACCTAGTCACCAGTAATCTCCTATGTGCTCTATCATGTACCTTTACCCTTCTCCATAAAGTGTTTTATGCTGCTGGAGTGAGCCACACTTCCTCCCCTGTTACAGTGGGGGTTTATCAATATCTCAAACTTTCTTCCCCAGTTTTTGGCCGTGGCATTGAATATTCGGGGTTAAGAGTCAACAAGCAGGGCTATGGAGTGGAGGAGTGGCCTAGTGGTTGGGGCAAGGTACTTCAGGCCGGAAGGTCAGGGGTTCAAATCCCACTAGAGGACAGCAACCTTGGGCCGTAAGGACTGGGGTTTCTAGTCCCACAGGTGCTCCTTGTGGTCTTGGGCAAGCCACTTAACCCTCCATAGCCCATGTTCCCTGTAAAATAGTTATCTCCAAGTTATAATGCCCTGTTCAATGTAATTTCAGTTTGTTCAATGTAAACCACACTGATGCAGAATAGCACGGTATATAAGAGAATGTAAATAAATAAATATACACTGTAGCAGCACATAGCCTGCCCAATTCAATATCGGGCCCTAAGTTTCTTTACTCTGTAGTACAAGAAAAGTTATAACACAGCTCTTAATCTGTACCCTTGCGGGTGAATGAGTGTTACCATGCAGGTAAGGAAAACCTTTGTTTCAAGAAAACTTTAACTTTTACTAGTGCACTAGTGTTTCCAAAAAATGTCACTGTGGTGTGTTAGTCACTTATCTCAATCTTCTTTCCAGGTCTTGCTGCTTTCTTTGACTTTGGGCGCCTTAGGATCCCCTGTGCTCCAGTTATGTCCAGCTTAGTTAGGATACCTACTAGTTTCTTTTATTGATTTTTAAAGATACCCTCCTAGCTTTATGTGCAAAACTAGAAAAATGTCCCTGTCTTTTTTTCTTAGTTCTCTATTACTTGTTAGGTTTTATGTTGTTGTTGTTAAGTGCCGTTGAGTTGGTGTCAACTCATGGCGACCCTCTGGATAGTTGTCCTAAATTGTGTTCGGTCTTCAGTCAGGTGGCTCATTGCTGATAGACTGGTACCCATAGCTGCTGTTATTGTATTAATCCATCTCATTCCTGGCCTTCCTCTTTTACATTGACCTTCTATCTTGCAAAGCATGATGTCTTTCTCTAATGATCTCTCTCTTCGCATGATGTGTCCAAAGTATGAAAGTCGAAGTCTTGTCATCTGAACTTCTAAAGAAAGTTTAGGTTTGATCTCCTCTAGTACTGACTAGTTTGTTCTTCGGGCAGTCCATTCCTATTCCCTCCAAAATATAAACAAGAATCAAGTTCCCTATTTTTCCCTCCCACAGAACTCTCTGTGCCAAGACCAGGTTTCCCCCCCCCCCCTTTTGTGCCATTGTCAATCTTTCACAACTGCCAACCAGGTCAGAACTTTATCAATTTCCAATCAAATTTAATTCTTTAAATAAGGCAAAGGTTGTTTTTTTTTCCTTTAAGACCACATCCAGTCCTTCACTCTTTCTCCACATGCACTCTTCCTCACTGTAACAGCTCAAGCTGTGTCAGGATTAAGTCCTTTGAGCAGTACTCATTTTTAAAATAGCTCACTTTCAAGGTTTCTCTTACTACACTGGGAGCATTATATCTTCAGCCTTACTTTCCTTTCAGGGCTTGATGGACTCCTGTGCTGTTGAAAGCAAGTCTTTCACTGTTGAATCTTTAATCAAAACAGTGCTCAAATCAAGCTCTGTCTCCAATAAATCACTTCAAGTTCTCACTCTCTGATAAATCAATTCAAATCCTCATTCAGCTTGGTTTTAAAACTACTTGAATGAGCTTCAGGGTTCCCTCATCCCTGTTTCAATCACCAAGGAAAAAGTTATCTTGCTCAAAATTAAATTTTCTCGCAGCTTTCATTCCAGTTTCTTGCACACTCTAATTTGTTCTCAGTTACTCACAGTTCTGGAATCATATAAACTCTTCCACACAGATACTCGCTCTAGCACACCTTACCCCATCAAAAGTCTTCTTTCCAACCTTTGAAGTTGCTGTATCAGTATTATGTCTTTAGTGTCTTCCCCCTAGCTCAATTTGAAAATATTCCCCTTTTATTAGCTTCATTTCAACTCACACAAGTATCTGTATTATTTATTTAAATTATGTCATGCTTTCAGCCTTCTAACAGGCTGATTGTCTCAGCTGATTGTCTGCATCCTTCCGCAGCTAGCAACAACCTGCACGTGGAAATTATAATCCAGCATACAATATGTAGCACTTACACATATGTACACATATTACTTTATCCCACGTTCTTGTATTTTAACTTGTTCTGGTACTTTTCATTTATTTTTATTGTTGCTTTCACTTCATTTTTATTTTTTACCATTATAGTCTCTTTTCCCTTAATTTTGCCCTCTGGGGCTTTAAATAGCCTGCCTGACCCAATTAGTGTCAAATGTGAGCATTTTTACCTTTATTTTCATTTATTTTAGCTTTTATTTCTTTCTCTGGAGCTTTCTCACTCATTCCCTGGACCTCCTCCTGATCCAGAGTACTCTCATGCATGCATGATTGTGCAATCATGTATGCACGGGCACTTCTGGTTCGGGCGAAGGAGTAAAACTTTTATTTTTTCAGGAGGCCGAGCTCCAGAGCAGCATGTGGAGCCTCGGGCTGACCTCCCTGTGCCTGCCTGATGCCCCGGAAGCATTTTGGGGCCCCCAAGTGCATCACTGCTATCGTGGAGGGGGGGGGGATCCACAATCACCATGGCCATGACCCCAGCCAGTCCTCCAATACCACAGGAGACCCAGGGAGCTGGCATGCATGCTACCATGGGCTCCCCACGGCACTAATTGGACCTGAGCCCGCCTGCTTTTAAAAATAAAAATGTGGCAGCCAGGACAGGTACTTTTATTATTGTTCTCTGCCATTACATATACAGTAGTTCCGTAACAATTTGTTAATATTGAGTCACTCATGCATAGTACCAGAGGGATACAGAAACCATTGGCTACTCCTGCTTGTAGCCAATGGTTTACCCTCCACATCAGCCTATACACTAGGCTAAGTCCATGCCTTACCATGAATACATCTTCCCCTCCTCCCTTTATTTATTCTTCTTCTATGATACTATTACTGCTCTTTCCTCTTTCCTTAATGTGGACTGGTGCTTAGTTGCCTATCCCTTTTCTTTCTGGTTGAGAGGAGATTATATTTCATTGTTTTTGCTATTGTAATTAGTATTGCCTGTATTATTTATTTTAATTTGAATATTTGCAAAAGCTCAACATAAAAAAAAAGAATTATATAGTAGCATCTCTGTATCTTCTTCTGGGTCCATTTTCTGGCATTGTCTAGGCTTCTGGGTATGGCCATTTGCTTCAGGTGGAATGCAATTGCTTTGTCCTAAGAACCCCTCTTTTTTTGCTTGACCTTTTTTGTCTCTACCATCTTTTGCTTCTTGGTCATCTGCGTATCTGCAAATGTATTACTGAACTTAACCACGGCTCCTCCTTTATTTTTTTATAGTTATTCATTTCAGTAAAAATATCAAATATTTCATAATTTCATTGATGCTATAATATAATGATGTTAAAATTGACTTTTTCAGATAGGACATGGAAGAAATGTGAAAAATGGTCACCAAGGGAATCATTTTACAATAAGCCACATAAAGGTATGCACCATCTACACTCATAAATTGGAATCAAAGACACAGTACTCCAATGGTTCAGATCCTACTTAACCAACAGACAACAACGGATCTGCACCCTCTCCACAACCTCGCCCCCCTACCAACAACTCCAAGGAGTACCCCAAGGATCCACCCTATCAGCCATGTTGTTCAACATATATCTCCGTCCACTATGCTCAATCATACGCACCCACAACATCAACTTCCACATCTACGCAGACGACATAATGCTCTATGCACCAATTATAACCACCAACCCAAAAAACGACCAGCTATCAGCCTGCTTCAACGACGTGGCGAACTGGCTACAGGAGAACAATCTATCCATCAACATAAAGAAAACCGAAGCCCTTATAGTGACAAAAGAACCCGACTTCAAACCACCTACCCACCTCGACATGGGAACCACGTAAATCCAAATCCAGCCACAAATAAGATATCTAGGCGTCATCATCGACCAAGCTCTCACCTTTAAACAACAAATCAACAAAACTGCTGGGACAATATTCCACAAAGCCAAAACTGTTCAACGCCTCCGACCCCTCCTAGAACCTCAGGACTTCAGAACAGTAATGCAAGCTGTGACACTCCCTCATCTGGATTTCTGCAACATAATCTATCATGGACTTCCTGCCTCACACACCAACCCCCTCCGAACTGCCTTAAATACCACAGCAAGGATTATTCAGAATGCAAAAAAACGGGATCACATCACCCCAATCCTAAGAGACCTCCACTTCCTTCCAATACAGGCAAGAATCAAGTACAAAGCTATCCTACTCATCCACAAAACTATCCACCAAACAAGAAACACCTCACTCCACTCCCTGCTGCCTCGCCCATCCCACAACAGACTAACCAGACATTCCTCCAATAACTCTATCGTTGTCCCCCACAAAAGAACCAAATCCACACAACGGACCTGCAACAGAGCCTTCGAACTTTACGCTCCATCCCTCTGGAACTCTCTACCAACCCATATCAGGACCAACGCTGACATCACATCATTTAGGAAACAACTGAAGACAATCCTATTCCGTGAACATCTCTGAACAGGATTACCACCCCATCCGCATGACCTAATGCTTAGATTCAGCAGAAGCATACATGTCCATGTCTACCCCAATCGTTAATTGTTGCCCCTGGTGATGGCCCCACCCTTAAAATTGCCCCCCCCCCCTATGTTATATGTTTCACCGCTTTGACCCGGTGAAAAGCGGGATATAAATGCAGTTAAATAAATAAATAAATAAATCATGACATTTTAGAGATTTATACATGTTAATGGGCATTTACTGGCTGGTTATTATTCTATAAGTACATTCGTAAGCCAGATGGTGTATACTTTCACTGTGGGATTGTGAATGGGAGGAGTTTTGGTGGAATGCACAAGTACATGCATAAATTATAAAATACTTATTATAATTAAAATAGCAAAAACAATGAATTATGGCCTGACTCATCAGCAACATGTGGAGGGTAACCTGTGCAGTTGTAATACTTTTTTCTGCACATATTTTATGTCTGTTTTATAAATCTAGATGCATACATTTATACCAGTTAAAGAGCTGGTGTAAGTGATCACACATAGATTTAACATGCATTTTTGAGCATTTACGCTTCTCTTTTATAAAGTGCATACTTTATAAAACAGACATGAAATATGTGCAGAAAAAAAATATTGTAACTGCAAAGGACTTGATAAAATTACCCTCCACATGTTGTGTGACCAGTCAGGCCATTTTTTCCAGCCTTATTTAACCATACAATTCCTAGAAAGGTGGTCCTCAGTAGTAGCTATAGGAGCAAAAATTTATTAGAATTTTTTTATTCCAAAATATCAATAAACTTCCTTTTAAGGTGCTTTAGTTAGAAAAATCTATTATATGCATAGTTTTTATGGATCAGAATGGTCAGGAATTTTAATTATATTCAGGCATTGCATCACAATGGGTCGGGTTACTGGGAAAGATAAAGTTCTTCAGGAAAGTCACGGTTACCCTCTACAGAATAGAACACATCATAAATCACTGAGAAACTTAGCCAAAATAAATTCTGCAAACAATATTATAAGGGGCACCAAGTAGACTAAAAGGCAAAATGCCTTATGTAAATTAGCACTAAAATGAATGCTTCTTAATAGTGCATAGAAAATCTTGTCCTAGTCAGAAATGGTTCCGTAAAGTACACAAAATGATAGTCACAAAATAGTACTTTCTATTATAAAGGGCGTGTTCCCTAATATTTTAATGTTCATTGTGTGCACAGCCCTTTAAGTTCTATAGTACAGTGGCACTTAATGTGTGTTAACTTCATGAAAGCATGTTAGCCTTTAGAATACATGCCCCTTGTTACATAACATAGGCAATATTTGGTTAACAAGAGAATGTTACTGGGAGTGTAAAGCCAAGATGGATCAACAGATGCAGTTGGATTCTAATTTTTATTTCTTATGACCTAACATTATGTTAGAAAGTAATGACACATAGAGCCTGATTCAGCAAGGGGCACGTTTGGGCAGTCTAGATGGCCGAGAAATGGATGGCCCCAAAAGGCACCCAATTCTGCAGCTGCAAGGTCCAAACATTCCCGCAGCTGCAGAATTGGGCACTAGATGGCCCAGCATTGCCCCGATTCCCTGCCACGAGACATCCACCTGGCACCCTGTCCAGCCCACCCTATGCTCCTGCTGAGGTGCCATGCCATGGCGTCCCATTACCATGGCACTGGGATACCCAGCAGGAGCCCCAGAAGCCCGCTGCCATGAAAATGTGGCCTATTCTTGCCACCTGACCCTCAGCGGGGTCTGTCCGGGCCAGGATCGGGCGGAGGGGCCTCACCTGCCATGGCTCCTGCTCTGGTGGAGGGCTGCTGGGCCCGGTCCCCACCGTTGCCATTGCTTATTCCACCTCCATGGTGAAATAAGTAACATGGCTAGCTTCCAGACGCAGGATGTACAGGGCTGTTACCTGAATCAGCCCTGTATGTCCCGGCACATAGCCCCTTCCTCGCCCTGCCTCTGTCCTGGCCCCTCTTGTCCCCATCTAGCGCTTCCCACACAGAGGCCCTGTACGTGCAGGGAGCCTGATTAGCAGCATATGGGCCATGCGAATAGCAGGACTGTGACGTGCAGCCCCGCTATTCGTGTACCAGAATGACCTCCATAAGGAATTGAGAATCAGTGTCCTTAGGCAGTGAAAATGACTCTTTAAAAATTTAATAGAGGCAGACCAAATATGGCATGAGGTAGGAGAGGAATAAAGTATCCCCTGAAAATGACCTTGTGTATTTCTATGGCAGGGTTTCCATATCCAGTCCTGGAGGGCCGCAAACCAGCCAGGTGTTCATGATGTCCCTAATGAATATGCATGCAATATATTTGCATGCAGTGCCCCCATTGTATTCAGAGTTATCTCATATTTATCTCATGCATATTCATTAGGGGTATCCTGAAAACCTAGCTGGTTTGCAGCCCTCAAGGACTGGATTTGGAGACCCCTTTTCTATGAGAAAGGCAGTTCAGAACTTGCAGCACAGAAACACTGATACACTGAAACAGTAATGAGGAGTAGCTTGAATGAAGAGTTCCCTGCCCTGCCCTCTCCTTTCTTCTCATCTTTGTCACAAACACACATATAGAGCTAACATATCAAAAGACACACGGATACACACACAGACATATACACACACACAAAACACACACATTCGTGAACAAAACAGACACACATATAGTGGGGTTGGGCATAATTTTGTGAGGAATGCTCCCCATGCTTTCTCTGCCATGCATCCCTTACCCCTACCCCACAACACACACACACACACATACATACGCACACTCACACTGCTTCTTCCACACTTCTATCCCTGCTGGCTTGGCTATTAGTGATATAGAAATCCCCCATTTGGGGATGTCCACGTTTTTAAAATAGGGCTGAACTGTAAACATCCCTTGGGGTTTTCTCAGATATTTTGCCCTGGATGTCCTTTCTGAAATACCACTTTTAATGCAAGTTAAATCACAGGCATTTAGATTGTGTACACTTACATTTGTCTGAATTAAACATAGATGTTCCAGAGGGCAGTACTAGGAAGAAGTTAGTGTTTATGCCCATATCTTAAACTATATGCCACAGTAAAGTTTAATGGTTTGGCAGGATTGTTTTTCTATAGAAAACTGAATAAGCAGAGTCAGTTTGAAGAACTCTGCTAGCTAGATATTGAAACCTGAGGTTCTTGAAAGTGATGATTCAGCAATTCCCATCTCCTGTAGCCACAGCGATTGTAAAACCTGATCACATTCTACAAGTCTGAGCTGAATAGTTCATTCAGCATTTAGCATATGTAAGCCATTAGACAATTTATCGAAAGCCTCTCAACTTGTTTACTCATACCTTAAATGTCATGGTTTCAAACATTTGAAATGGTCAGTTTTTAGCGTTCATACAAATACTAAGCTTTAGATCTTTCAGAGGTATGAAACTGCCCAGCATTTTACACTTCCAGCTAATGCACGTTCCACACATCTGTTTGCAAAGGAAAATTAACCAAGACAGTTTCTGTTCAAGTTTACATTTTTTCCTTGCCAAGTGGTAAAAACATCCTTGACAAAAAATGTATTCTAATTTAGTACACATTCTTTAGCATTAAATAGGCGCCATGAATATTATGGTTTCAAGCAACTTAGGATGCTCTTTTGTAGCTGCAGAGAGCCATGCTGTCCAATAAGAAAATGCTAACGTTTTTGAAAACAATTGCCCTTACTAAATGAATATTCATAGAACACCAGTAGAAAGCTTGATACTGATGGTTATCATACAAATGTCATTGTTGTACATAGTTTTAGTCATCAGAGTTTGGGGGACGGGGTAGAGATTGTGGTTCACGTTATAAACTATGAGGGTCATTTTAAAAGACTTAATCATGATTTGACATCCAAAAATGTGCATGCAGACGTCCAAATCACAGAGATGTCCCAGGAGCCATTTTACAAATGGTTTTAAAGGCATCTCTGGTGCGGGGATGGCCAAGTAGGCAAGGGACGGGTCAAGATTGTGAAATAGACTTGGATGTCCCCATTCGATTTCAGAAACATCAGCAAATCTTTGACCTCATCCAAATTTAGACCTGCTCCAGGCGTGAAAAGGCATCGGGAAAGTGCTAGTTTTTGTTCTCTTAGGCTTACCACCTACCAAGACATGGCATGACCTGGAAAACTGCAAAGATCAAGTGCTAGTTTTGACTGTAAAACATTTAGAAAGTGTAGAGAAGATGGTACTACATAAGAACATAAGATATGCCATACTAGGTCAGACCAAGGTCCATCAAGCCCAGTATTCTGTTTCCAACAGTGGCCAATCTAGGTCATATGTACCTAGCAGTTTCCCCAAGAGACACAAGTTCCACAATGCTTGTACTGGGTCAAGCATTGATATCTTCGGTCACTTCTTAATAATGGTTTATGGACCTTTCCTCCAGGAACTTGTCCAAATCTTTTTTAAACCCAGCTACACTTACAGCCTTTACTACATCCTCTGGTAACAAATTCCAGAGTTTGATTACACGTTGAGTGAAAAAATGTTTTCTTTTATTAATCTTAAATAGTTTACCCTGTAGCTTCATTGCATGTCCCCTAGTCTTTCTATATTCTGATAACGTAAACAATCGATCTACGTTTACCCGTTCCACTCCGTTCATTAATTTATAGACTTCTATCATATCTCCCCTCAGCCATCTCTTTTCCAGGTTAAACAGCCCTAACCTTTTTAGCCTTTCTTCATAGGAGTATCCTTCCATCCCCTTTACCATTTTGGTGGCTCTTCTCTGTACCTTTTCTAAAATCACTATATCCTTTTTAAGATACGGCGACCAGAATTGCACACAGTATTCAAGGTGCGGTCTCACCATGGAACGATATAGAGGCATTATAATATCTTTTGTTTTATTTTCCATTCCTTTCCTTATCATACCTAGCATTCTGTTTGCTCTCTTGGCCGCTGCTGCACACTGGGCCGAGGGTTTTAACATGGTATCCACAATGACGCCTAAATCTTTTTCCTGGGTGGCGGTTCCTAATGTGGAACCTTGCATCGTGTAACCATAGTTTGGGTTGTTCTTTCCCAGGTGCATAACATTGCACTTGTCCACATTAAATTTCATCTGCCATTTTGATGCCCAGTCTTCCAATTTATCAAGATCCTCTTGCAATTTTTCACAATCCTCTTGGGTTTTAACAACTTTAAATAGTTTTGTGTCATCTGCAAATTTGATAACCTCACTCATTATTCCACTTTCCAGGTCATTTATGAATATGTCAAAAAGCAGCGGACCCAGCACAGATCCCTGGGGTACACCACTATTCCCCTTTCTCCATTGGGAAAATTGGCCATTTAACCCTACCCTCTGCTTTCTATCTTTTAACCAGTTCCTGATCCACAATAGTACACTGCCTCCTATCCCATGACTCTTTAGTTTTGCCAAAAGTCTCTGATGAGGGACCTTGTCAAAGGCTTTCTGAAAGTCCAGATACACAATATCAACCGACTCACCTTTGTCCACCTGTTTATTCACTCCTTCAAAAAAACATAACAGATTAGTAAGACAAGATCTTCCTTGTCTAAAGCCATGTTGGCTGTCTCCCATTAGGTTGTGACTATCTACATGCTGAGTAATTTTATTCTTTATGATGGTTTCTACCATTTTTCCCGGTACTGACGTCAGGCTCACCGGTCTGTAGTTTCCCGGATCACCCCTGGAACCCTTTTTAAAAATTGGTGTTACATTGGCGATCCTCCAATCTTCAGGTATTAGAGATGATTTTAATGATAGTTCACAGATTACTGATAGCAGTTCTGCAATCTCATATTTCAGTTCTTTCAACACCCTTGGATGTATACCATCCGGCCCAGGTGATTTGCTACTCTTCAGTTTATCTAATAGTTGTAAGACATCTTCCCGATGTATCGATATTTCCTTCAATTCTTCCGCACCTTTCAATACCACTTCAGTCATGGGTAACATCCCTACATTTTCCTCAGTAAAGACCGAAGCAAAGAATTCATTCAGTCTCTCCGCTATCGCCTTGTCGCCTCTTAGTGCTCCTTTAACCCCTTTATCATCTAATGGACCAACTGACTCTCTCACAGGATTTTTGCTACGAATGTACTTGAAAAGGTCTTTATTTCACGTTTTTGCTTCCGCAGCAAGCTTCTTCTCAAATTCTCTCTTTGCCTGCCTTATCAATGCCTTGCACTTGACTTGCCAGTGCTTGTGCTGTTTCCAGGTTTCATCGTTTGGCTCTTTTTTCCATTTCCTGAAAGATGCTTTTTTGGCAACAACAGCCTCTCTGACCTCACCTTTAAACCATGCTGGCAGTCTTTTGGACTTCCTTCCACTTTTCTTAAAGCGTGGAATACAGCTGGTCTGGGCTTCCAAGATAGTATTTTTCAACAACACCCAAGCTTGATGTACGTCTTTAACCTTCGCAACTGCTCCTTTTAGTTTTTTCTTAACTGTTTTCCTCATTTTATCATAGTCTCCCTTTCGAAAGTTAAAAGGTAGTACTGTGGATTTCCTTATTATCCCTCCTCCACTAATTAAATCAAAGGCGATCATGCTATGATCACTATTGCCAAGTGGCCCCAACACCCTTATCTCTTGCACTAGATCTGGTGTTGCACTAAGGACTAGGTCTAATATGGCTACCCCTCTGGTCGGTTCATGAACCAGCTGCTCCAAGAAGCAGTCATTTATTTCATCTAGGAACGTTATCTCCCTAGCATGTCCTGACGTGACACTGACCCAGTCGATACTGGGGTAATTGAAATCACCCATTATTATTACTGCGCTGTAACTTTTGTTAGCTTCCTTGATTTCTTTGAGCATTTCATCATCCATTTGGTCATTCTGGCCAGGTGCTCGATAGTACACCCCCACTGCCATTACCTTCCCCCTTTTATATGGAATTTCAATCCATATAGATTCTACAGCAGATTTTGTTTCCTGCAAAACTTTAATCCTTTCTGAGTCAATGCCCTCTCTAACATAGAGCGCAACCCCTCCACCAATTTGATCAGCTCTATCATTACGATATAGTTTGTACCCAGGTATCACAGTGTCCCACTGGTTTTCCTCCTTCCACCATGTCTCTGATATTCCAATCATATCTAACCTTTCATTTAGTGCTATATATTCTAACTCTCTCATCTTATTTTTTAGACTTCTAGCATTTGCATACAAGCATTTTAGAGAATGTATTTTATTCATGTTAATTTGGCTATTGTTAGACATGGGTAAATTGGGATCTTTAAGCTCTGTCTGCTCCATACTTGAGGGCATTTGGGCTACTTTACTCTTTTGTGGAACCTCTCTGCTTTTGGTAATATCCTTCAAGGATACATTCTTCCGAACCATCCGCTCTTGGGCGACTGTCGGCTTTCCCCTAATATCTAGTTTAAAAGCTGCTCTATCTCCTTTTTAAAGGTTAATGCCAGCAGCCTGGTTCCATCCCGGTTAAGGTGAAGCCCATCCCTTCGGAAGAGCCCCTCCTTTCCCCAGAATGTTCCCCAGTTCCTAACAAATCCAAAACCCTCATCTCTGCACCATTGTCTCATCCACGCATTGAGACTCCGGAGCTCTGCCTGCCTTTTGGGTCCTGCGCGTGGAACAGGAAGCATTTCGGAGAATGCTACCCTGGAAGCTCTGGATTTCAACTTCCTACCTAAAAGCCTAAATTTTGCCTCCAGAACCTCCCTACCACATTTTCCTATGTCATTGGTACCGACATGTACCAAGACAGCAGACTCCTCCCCAGCACTATCTAAGACCTTATCTAGGTGGCGTGTGAGGTCTGCTACCTTCGCACCAGGCAGGCATGTTACCAGGCGATCCTCACGTCCACCAGCCACCCAGCTATCTACATGCCTAATGATCGAATCACCAACTATAACGGCTGTCCTAACCCTTCCCTCATGGGCACATGGCCCTGGAGAAACTTCCTCGGTGCGAGAGGGTTTTACATCACCTGGAGGACAGGTCCTAGTTACAGGATCACTTCCTGCCACACCAGGGTGATGCTCTCCTGTCACGTGACCTCTCCTCCATGGCAACAGGGTGCTGCCAGACTGGAGGTGGGATTTCAGGACTATATCCCTGTAGGTCTTGTCTATGTACCTCTCTGTCTGTTTTATGTTTTCCAAGTCTGCTACTTTAGCCTCTAGAGAACGGACTTGTTCCCTGAAAGAAAAGAGCTCCTTGCACCTAGTGCACACGTAAGACCTCTCACCAACTGGGAGAAAATCATACATGTGACACTCAATGCAAAAGACTGGAAAGACCCCATCCCGCTGCTGGACTGCTGTCTGCATCTTAGTTTTAAGTTTGTGTCTCGATCTTTAAGTTCTTACTTACTAGGGGTTGCTATGGGTATTTATACCAATAAAACTGTACCTAATACGTTTAATATACCTTGTTCACCTGAAGCTTAATTAATCTCAGGTCCTTAGTGTATGACTGATTTGGGTAATGAGCTTCACCTGAAAGCACCTCCTGTCTTTTAAGATGTGTAAGTACCTATAAAGCTATGATTATCCCAGGGGAGGGAGGGAGGGAAATAACACTTATTAAAAGAGTGCTGCTACACAGTACCCTGTCTTGTGCTGCTGAGGTAAGCTAAATTCTGATTTGATTTATGTTTAAATCTGTTTTTATTAACCAAACTTGCAACATCTCCAATACACAAGCAAATTAATGCCACATGAAAACTAGGCAACCATACAGACGTTCGTGTGTATACATGGCACATTTTGTATTTTCTCCCCACCCCACTCCCCACCGCCCCCCCCCCTTATGCCAAACCAAAGGATGCTATCCTCCCACAAAGCTAACAGCGCCACTAACAGTTTCGCACGGCGGGAGGGTACTCTTACACCCGCCAGTGCCCTTTAAAGATAAATTTGCCTAAGGAAGACAGCACACATAACAATCAGCAACAACATATCCCCCCTCCCCCCCCCCCAGCGTTAACACAGCCCTTGCCCAGTGTTGAGAGTATACACCACCACTCACCGTGAAAAGGATACCCACCCCCCTCCCCCCCCAACCCCAACCCCCCCTCCATGCCAGACCACCCAGCACTTCAGCATCCAAGCACATTAAGGATTCGGCTCCGCTCTCGCGGAGACAAAGTGTGTAAATATGGACCCCATTCCCCCAAAAACTGATCTGTGGCTGTAGCCCCATGTTTGGCCCCTTGCTGTTCCAGCAATAACAACCTATGCACCTCCCTCTTCCACTGACCCATAGTCGGGCCACAGGGAAGCAGCCAGTTCAGCAAAAGCACCCTCCGAGCCACCAATAAGACCTTACTGACCCAACGCCTCGAGCCTCCCCCCAAACCGGCCACCCCACTAATCATACCTAACACCAACACCCTAGGATCCCAGCGAATTAAACAACCCCAAACCTTGGTGAGCCAACCCACAAGGGCCTTCCAAAATCTGACCACCACCGAGCATTGCCACCACATGTGTCCCAAATCTGCCCGGGCCGCTCCACACCGTGGGCAACTTGCAGTAGCCCCGCACCCTGCCCTATACGCCCGACAAGGAGCAAAGTGGCAGCGTCGCAGAATACGATATTGCAAATCCCTAAACTCCGCCGAGTTAAGTCGCCAGGGGATCTCCGCTAGCAAAGACAGCATATCAACCCCCCTGAGCTCCACCCCCAGATCATGTGACCACGCCTCTGCCAAGACTCGTTCCTCAGGGAACCCTTTGAGAGAGAGATATTCCTTATGCAAGGTGGCCACCCGGGCCCGTTGCATGCTCCCCGCATACAGCAACTCCTCGAGTCGAGAACAAATGGCCGTACGAAGATTCCCACCATCCAAACTCCGAATATAGCTGCGGAGTTGTAAATAGGGGAACCAATCCTGAGATACCAAACCATAGCTGCTCTGGAGATCAGAAAAACCCCGGGCCTCCCCCCGTGCATTCACTACTTGCTCCAGGGCCACAATCCCTTTGGCCTCCCAGCCTCGAAATGCCCCCCCTAACATCCCCGGCTCAAAAGCCCCATTCCCATACAGGGGCAAAAAGGGGGTCGTCCCAGAATTCCACGAAAACAGAGAACATAACCGACGCCAAACCCGCCGCATTACGTGAAAGACAGGGTGCCCCCCCACCAGGGGAGGTAAGGCAGCCGCCGCCGCATGTAAGACATAGCGTAAGGCCAGGGGTTTCGCCACCTCCTGCTCATAGGCCAGAGGCGTATAATCCCCTGAAGTCGCCAACCAATCGCGCAAATTCCTCAATAGGCATGCAATATTATAGCTCCGCAAATCAGGGGCTCCCATACCCCCACTTCCCCAGGGCCTCTGCAAGATCTGAAGACTCAGCCGAGGTCTCTTCCCTCTGCAATAAAAGCAGCTTAAACATTTTTCCACCTTTGCCATCTCCCTTCCCGTCACCAAAATAGGCAGACTCTGCAACATATATAGCCATTTGGGGAATATAACCATCTTATACAAGGCTACCCTGGCGCCCAGAGAAAGCAGCAGATCTCGCCAACCGTACAAACGCTCTGCAGTCTGCGACCCCAAAGCCTCCAAATTGACCGCCTGCATTTGTGATACATCCGCAGTTAAATATATCCCCAAATAATGAAGTTTCGTCCCTGCCCACTTTAAAGGGAAAGCCTCCCAGTCCCCAGACAAGGACTGCCGCAGATCCAAGGTCTCTGACTTATCCAAGTTCAACTTCAGACCCGAAAACTGCCCAAAATCTGCAACCACCCGCAACAGGACTGGTAAGGTCTGCCTTGGGGCCCCCAGGTACACCAGAAGGTCATCAGCGAAAGCCGAGATCCGGAATTCCAGTGCGCCCACCCGGGCTCCTATCAAGCCCTTATGCGTCCGTATGCGCTCCAAGAGAGGTTCCAGAGTTAAAACAAACAGGAGCGGGGACAGGGGACAACCCTGCCGTGTCCCCCTCCGTATCGGAAAGTCCTGGGAGAGAGAACCATTAACCAAAATCCGCCCGCGGGGGTCCGAATATAAGAGCTTAATCGTATCCAAAAAGAAGCCTCCGATCCCCATTTCCTCTAACAAGCGATACATGTATGACCACCCAACCCGATCAAACGCTTTCTCAGCGTCAAAGCTAATTAATAAGGCTGGCTCCCCCGCCTCCGCGGACATATATAATGATGAAACAATCTTGCGCAGATTCTTAACAGTATGTCTACCTCTCACAAAGCCCACTTGGTCCTCCTTAACCAGTTGGGGGATGTACTCAGCTAGTCGGTTAGCCATGATCTTGGCCAGAAGTTTGATATCCACGTTTAAAAACGAGATCGGCCTATACGATTCCGGTAATAACCCATCTCGACCAGGTTTAGGAATCAAGGTAATCACCGCACTATTTTTCTCATAGGGGAAAACCTGACGTTCAATTAGGTCCGAGTAGTATCTTCGCAGGGGCCCAACCACCCTATCTCCCAGTACTTTATAGAATTCACCCCGATACCCATCGGGACCTGGCGCCCTACAAGAACGTAGCACCTTTATGGCCCCCCGGATCTCCTCATCCGTGATCGGACCATTAAGAGATGCACTCTCCTCCAATGAAAGACTAGGCACCTCCACCTTCGCAAGAAACTTCGCGGCTTGCGTCAGGTCCTCAGTGCCAGTACTATACAGTGTCTGATAGTATTCACGAAATCTGTCTTCGATGTAATCCTGCCCAGACCGGATCACACCCCGAGCGTCCCGTAGGGCCTCGACAGTGGTCTGTCCACGGCTAGTCTTCACCAGCCGGGCCAGCAGACGCCCTGCCCGATTACCGTACCGATAGAGCTTATACCGATAGTAGAGCAGAGATTGCTGCGCCCGTTCCTGCAATAGCGCATTCACCTCCTGCTGCAATCTACTATATTCCAATTTCTGTCCTTGTGTTGGGTGCTGCGTCAACTTCTTCCGCGCTCGGCACAACTGGCATTCCAACCCAATCAAACGAAAAGCATAAGCTTTCCTTTTCCGGGCCCCAAATTCAATGATTCGTCCACGCAAGACCGCCTTGGCAGTCTCCCAAAAGAGAATGGGGTCTGCCTGAGGTTGCCCATTAAATTCCTCAAACTCATCCCACTGCGAGTGTAAAAAAGCCTCATACTGGGCGCCCTGGGTATAACTGAGCGGATAACGCCACAAGGATCTACCCTTGTGCACCCCCCACCTCACATCCAACCTAACAAAGGCATGGTCCGACACTGCCACCGGCCCAATCTCTACACCAGTAACTTTAGTAAACAATTCTCGCGACCCCAGAAAATAGTCCAACCGGGACCCCGTGTCATGGGCTCGAGAGACATGAGTGTAATCCCTATCCAGGGGGTGCACTACCCTCCAATAGTCCAGTAAATTAAAACTCTCACACACTCCCCGAATCCACTGAGCCTTCCTATCCCTGGTCAACCCTTGTTTCCCAGACCGATCTATCGTGTCATCTAACACACAATTAAAATCCCCCCCCCCATGATGAAGGGAGTTGGGCCAAGGGCACTCAAATATTTATTCAGTCTGGCATAAAAACGAGCATCATAGACATTGGGAGCATAAACATTCACCAGACCTAATTTAACTCCCTTAATGCTCCCCACTATAAGAACAAACCTTCCTTCCGGGTCACAAGTGGTATGCTCTCCCTCCAGATCCACCCCCCGCCTGATTAGTACCACTACTCCTGCTTTCTTCCCACCCGAGGAAGCTCCGTAGACCTTCTCAACCCAACCCCTTGCAAGCTTGTCATGCTCCAGGGCACTCTGATGCGTTTCCTGTAAGAAGGCCACATCTGCCCGTTGGTCCCTAAGAGCGCGCAAAATCTTGTAACGTTTCACCAGGGACCCTATACCACACACATTCCAAGTCACCAAGCGCAAACCCTCACCCGTGATCATCTACAGCCACTCTAACCATACATCGAAACACCACCACATACAGTTGTGAAGAGAACTCCCCCAGCCTAGAGCTCCCCCCATCGCCTTTCCTCATACACACTTGTCTCCGTCGCTGTTCACAACACCCTTGCTGAAGCCCATCTCCAACCACCTGACCCCCCAGAGGGCCCGGCATGTGTTCCCAAGCAACCCCAGTCCCCCCTCCACTTTCCCCCCACTACAATCCCCCCCATCCCAACCGCCCAACCCCTCCCCACCCCCTCCCACACCCAATCGCAGCCAAAGTTCTCCCCCCTCCTCCCCCCTCCTCCCCCCATTCCCCCCAGAACACCCTCTATCCCTCCCCCCAAGAAACCCCCACTCTTCCAACCCGTAGCCCGCTGAGCCAGGCTGGAGTACCACCTCCGGGCGCAACAGGGCTGTCCCGCTCTGCCCCCCGCAGAGAACCCACTCTCTCCAAAAGGGCAAGCCGAGTTACCTCAAGGCCTGTTTCAAAGAAAAACACAGGCAACTAGCAGGGACCACGTGTTGGGTAGCCACATACAGGGAAGCCTATAGCCCAATATCATCCCCATCGAACCCCCCTGCCCGCACACCGCACTCCACCTAACCTCCCAGAAGCCTCCCCCCTCCCACTACGCACCCCCCCATAGCCCAACCACCAACACCAAAACTCCATAACCAAGAAGGGAAGAGAAAGAAAGGAGAGAGAAAGGGGGGGGGGGAGAAAAAACCCCCAATAGAAAACAGTAGCAGACATTGGGTAAAACACACCATTAAACATAATTATGAGCATAACTATGGTGTCAGAGCAGTCCCACTCCAGAGCTCACAAAGTCCCGCTGCAACAGCTTCTCTCCGCAGGACCCCGTGTTCCACTCTTTCCACCCTCAGCACCATTGCCAATCAAGGGCCAATGGCTACCGCATCAAGGCACCGGGTCATTCACTGCCGATGAGCTCTCCTCAGTGCTAGGCAGTCCCGCCAAAAAGGTCTGTGCCGCCGTCTTAAACACATGGGTCTTCCCCGCGTGTGTCACGCGGAGAACAGCAGGAAACGCCAGAGTGAATCGCAGCCTCTTTTGGAATAAGGCCACACACATCGGGGAGAATTCTTTCCGCTGCGCCGCCACATTTGCCGAATAGTCCTGGAACAGCAACACTTTCTGATTATCCAAGTGCAAATCCCTTTTCTGCCGAAACGCCTGCAAAAGCTGCCACTTGTGTTGAAAATTTAGGATCCGCGCGAGGACAACTCTGGGCCTTTGCTGAAGCTCTGTCCGGGGCCCCAAACGGTGCACGCGCTCCACTTTAAGTTGTCCCACTAGACCCTCCAGGCCGAGCTCTTTGGGCAGCCAGGATTCCACAAGCGACACCAGCATTGCGTCCGTTTTTGTTTCTGGGACCCCCACGATGCACAAGTTGTTGCGCCTGGAACGATTTTCCAGTTCATCAACCTTATCCAGCAGGGTTTCCAGCTGCTTGCGCATCAGATCGGTTCCTCGGGTCCGCTGGCCCTCCTCCTCCTCCAACACCGACACTCGATGTTCCACTTCATCCAGCCTCTGGCTGAACTCTGTAAGCGTCTCTCCCATTGTCTCAAGTCTGCTCAAAATGAGGTCAAACTTAGGCTCCAATAGCTTCGCTACCTCCCGGGCTAGCTCCTCCACCCCCGAATCCGAGCTCTCTCCCCTCGGGGATCGTTGCTGCGTTAAACTGGTAGCTGGGCCCACAGTCGAGGAGGCCCCAGATTTCGGCGGCTTCTCCCACTCTCGGCGCGGCGGAGGAGGCATGTGAAGGTCCAAAATTTCTGAGAGACACCGCAATTCTTCCCTCAATGGTCCCGGGTGCTTTCCGGTCCTCTACACTGGGGTAAACTCACCAAATTTGCAGATTATTAGCGGGACAGCCCCGGAGCGAGCAGAGCAGCGTCCTACTCACTCATGCGTCACGTGGCGCTCTCTGATTTGATTTAAATTATAGCTCTTAGCTGCTGCTAGGCTCTAACTTCTTATGAAATTTAAACTACAAGCTCTCTGCTGGGTACTAAATTTAACCAGAAAGCTCTCTTCTGTGTGTTAAATTTAAACTAAAAGTACTTTGCTGTTACTTGGCCCTGAGTGACTATTAAATTTAAATTACAAGCTCTCTGCTGGGTATGAAATGTAACCAGAAAGCTCTCCTGTGTTTTAAATTCAAACTTTAATTGCTGCTACTAGGCCCTAACTGATCCAACAAAAAAACAATGGGTTCACAGATTAAGTAGCTTTAATACAAAGAATTCTTTTTAGAAAATTACCAGAAGTATATACTCACAGTTTCATTTTTCTCTCCAGAAGTAACAGTCCCCCTTTCTAGTCCTGCTATCCCCAGTACTCTCCACAATTACAGCAGCAGTAGAATTTGCACCTTGTCCTAACCCAGTACACAAACCATTAGGCTATTAATTTATTGCATTTATATCCTGCTTTTCACCAGGTCAAAGCAGTTGGGGGATACATTTAACATAAGAGGATATGAGACACATATACTAATGCTTACAGGGAACATGGGCAATGGAGGGTTAAGAGGCTTGCCCAAGACCACAAGGAGCACCTGTGGAACTAGAAACCCCAGTCCTTCCAGCCCAAGGTTGCTGTCCTCTAGTGGGATTTGAACCACTGACCTCTGGTCTTTGGTACCTTGCCCCAAGCACTAGGCCACTCCTCCCATCTAAGAACAGACTAACCATTAGGCTATTCTTAGATGTCCCCAATTTTGAATGCTATTCTGTGGTCCTGCTGCCATAGATGTCCCCAACCATGAATTGAGATGTGCAATGCTGGTCTAAAATCACATGCACACATATATCTTTAATGGCACAACTTGGCACGCTCCTTTATGGTTTGGACATGATCACACCAGACACATGTATATTTGGGGCTTTTTCAAATAGCTCAGGGGACATCCATGTGGTTTCAATGTCTTAGTGGGTGTTTTCAGATGTATAAATCATGAATAGGGCTTCTAAAATGACCCTCTTAGTCTAAATTCTATCTGTAAGTATTGCTGTTTGGTCATGCTTTTGATTTCCTTCCCTACCCCTTCTCTGTAGGGCTCAGATGACCCAATTTACCAGATCTAAGAATTGAGCCCAGGCTTCCACATGAAAGTGTACTGTACTGTATATTTTGAGCACTTAGATACTAATCTGTTTTTTGGACAGTGGATAAGCAGAAAAAAAAGTTATTTGCAAAGGTGCTTAAGGTTTTGGGAAGTTATAGGTCGCACCTTCAGATTTCTCTGCAGCAATTCTAGGAAATACAGATTATGTACTGAAGGAATCACATTCTAATAAATCCTTTAATATTATGTATTTTTATTCCTTTGAAGGTTCTTATGACCCTCTTTAACAAGTCTTTCATCTAATTCCTATTGATGCCTTTTGATTATTCCTTCTATTTCTTGTCCATTAAGTTGCCACTCATGCCCATGTAACTGCAGTGATTGGCCCAAAAATGTGGAATGAATTACTGATGGAAAATAGGAGTTATTTATTAATTTAAATTCTTTTTTGAATATTAATGTCTTTTTGATGCCTATTTTAGTGTAATTTCATATTATGAATGTATTTCTGCATGCCGCTCAGAATTATGAAGATAAGTAGATTATAAATGTTTCAGTTAAACAAGTAAAATACACGTTAGGTACCTTTCCTTTCGGTATATTTATTCATTTATTCTCAGACACCTAGAAATCTTCCCCTTTTCTTCTCTGTGTACGCTTGTCTTTTCATGCATGTGCATGCATAAGATTTTGATTGCAGTCTTCATTCACGTATAAATACTATTACATAAAAATGTACGTCGGCTATAAAATTGTTTCTTAACCCACTCTGGTTTTGGTAGTCTATTTAATGTTCTATAGGAAATGAATGTTATAAAAATAAATAAATGAAGCCCTGCCAAACTTGGTTAGACCAAGCATCCTGTCTCTAATCATGATAAACAGGGTACTTAGAGGAAGCTGTAAGAAATGTGGCTTGTGGTCTACCTCATTCATAGCCTTTCAGCTTCTAGTATGTACTGTTCAGAGGTATATTGAGCATTAAGTTAAATAGCCCAGACTGCTCGATCAGCCATACATTTGTATGCCTGTTTTTTTTAAGTTCATAAGCTTTATTGATTTTCTAATTAACCATAAACAAGTAACATGATCCCAGTAGTCAGAGATGAGCAGAGATAAGCAATATCAAACATTTAGGGGATGATTCTATATAGTGTGTCTGGACACTTATGTGCTAGAAACACGAGGAAGTCCCTATTCTCAAGGTCATACATGCCTGAATGGATACTTATGTGTGCGCTTTGTACTATTGCCATTCTGTGAGCGTGTGCATAAGTCTCATTGTGTGTACTTTTCATAGGGGTGTGATGGGGTGGTGCTTAGGGAGAGCCTAAATTCTTGTGCATAAGATGTAGAATATTATAATGTATACACATTTCTTCACTAATCTAGTTATGTGCAATTACGTTTGCTCTAGAGCAGGCGTAACTGCCATGACTTGGCTCTGGTGCACCGTCATGTCTCTCTTTTATAGTGCTTCACTTTAAAAAATGGGCCCCAAATGTGCACACTATGCATGTTGCTTGCATGGTAGTTTACAAAATCCATTCTCAACAATTCCCAGCTAGACAGAATTCTTCCATAGCCTTCCATGTCAAATGTATCCATCTAACCCCATTCCTTTGTTCAGCAGCCACTATAAATTCCATCACAGGTTTATGTCTAGTTGTAAACTGTCTTTCCAGTTGCTAAGAATCACTTTGTCTGCTATGGATAGTAAAATAAATTCTAATAACTTAGAGTCTGCTTTTGAAAGAAGCTGACTCAGTGCCTTAAACTTTAGAATACATGTTTAAAATACATTCTTTCCTGAATATGCAAGAGAGTTGTCATCCTTGACTATAAACCGTGCTAGTACATACATCTATAGTGTGTGACATTCAAACAACAAAAAAGTGTGCCCAAAAGGAGATTGCATGACCAACAAAGGCCCCTGGAAGGACTAATATTTGCCAATTTATAGGGCATCCAATTGGTTCTATGTGCTACAAAATATAATGACTGGAGAAGACATGTCAAAAGAGACATGAACGTATCCCAAAACCACTCCCATTCTTTCCTTGACAATTCTTTTCCCACGTCTATCTCTCATATCTTTTCCACGCCCATGCATTTAACCACAATACATTTTTGAGCCTGGTTATATAATAATGAGTCTGGTTTCCAAAATGATCTGTGATAATAAATTTGCATTGTAATTTACACTGTAATCTCAATTGTTTTAAACCTAATAATTAGCGAGTACCAGCTCAGTTCAATTCACTTGAATTTGGGATAAAAATTATTCATGGAGTTTGTAAATGAAAATAACTTCATCTTATGCCTTCTCTATAGCATTAGCCAATTTGCTCCTTCCTTTCAGAACATACTGTTGTTGTTAAGTGCATTGAGGAGTTATATGAGCATGTCGAGTCAGCCTCGACATGCTCATATAACCCCTCTTCTCGCTTCATTGGCTCCCTAGCCATTTCTGAATCCAATTCAAACTTCTCCTACTGACCTATAAGTGCACTCATTCTGCTGCACCTCACAACCTTTCCCCTCTTATCTCTCCCTACACCCCTCCTCGGGAACTCCACCCTTCTGGCAGATTTCTATCTGTATCCTTCCCTTCTAGTGCCAACTCCAGACTTTGATTCTTTAATCTTGCTGTTCTTTATGCCTGGAACAAGCTATCTGAATCTATATGTCAGGCTTCATCTCTGGCCCTTTTTAAATCCAGGCTGAAAACTCGCCTCTTCGAAGCCACTTTTGGACCCTGATCCATTTAGTCTCCTATATGTTTTCTTACCATTCCCCTAGATGTATCCTTGGCCACAGTTGTTGTGTTGTCTGTCTTGACTAGATTGTAAGCTTTGATTAACAGGGACCATCTTTTACATGTGTCTGTATAGCACTGTGTATGCCTTATAGCTCGATACAAATAATCAGTAGTAGTAGTAGTAATGTTGACTCATGGTGACCCTGTGGAAATTTGTCCCAAACTGTGTTCAATCCAGTCAGGGAGCTAATTTTTGATAGGATGGCATTAATTGCTGCTGTTTTTGTATGTGTCTATCACATTGCCAGTCTTTCTCTTTTGTGTTGATCTTTAATCTTGCCAAGCATGATGTCTTTTTCTAATGAACTCTCTTCACATGATGTGTCCAAAGTATAAAAGTTGATGTCATTATTTGAGCTTCCATGAAATATTAGGTTTCATCTCCAGAGCCAATTGATTTGTTCTTCTGGCATGCCATCGCTTCTGCAGTACTGATGATGGACTGTTTTCTGAGCTTTGATAGTTTGATTGCAGATGTTTCATCACCATTTGAGGGGACATCATCAGTGTGGGGTTCCAGATGGTAATGTACTTGAATGCTTGTGTTTGTACTTATTTATTTATTTATTGTATTTATTTTATTTGTTTTTCTTCCATACCACCCCTTCCTAAGGTCAGGGGCAGTTTACAGTGAACAAATACATTACATTGAACATGGTTACAACTTATATTGGGGTTGGTGGTGACTCAGCTCTTTGGTTTGTAGGGATTGATTGGTTGGTTTCCCTGAGGGTTTCTGGGTTGTGGTTGCTGTTTCTGAGCCTTGTTGGTGATAAGCTGAGTCTATCAGACTCGAAGAACAATCCAACATCATGATCGCCAACCTGAGCTACCAATATTCATACATATGCAGTATTTGCCAGCACCATAATTCAAGGGCATCTATTTTCTTCCTGTCTTTTTTCTTCACTGTCTGACTTTCACATTCATATAATGTTATTGAAAATACCCTGTCTTGGAAAAGTTGAATTTTTGTACCCAGATACCAGATACTTGAAAAATCTTGCCTAGGTCATTCATAACCATTCTGCCAAGAGTAGTGCATCATGGGATTTCTTGGTTGATTGTTGTTTCATTATTGATTATGGACCCAAGAAGGATGAAGTTGTTTATTATTTCTATTTATTTTTATTTTTCATAAATGATGAAATTATTGATTTTGACCATTATTAGGATCTTTATCTTCTTCATGTTCAGATGCAGGCCCATTTTAAGACTATGCTACTTGATCATCTTCATTTGCAACCAGTATTGTGATATTATCAGCACTGCAAAGGTTATTGATGAGTCTTCGACCACACCTCTGTTTTCTTCATATAGTCAGGGATGCTTTTACTTAGGAGTAAAAGGGACAGCTGCCCCAGGCCCCTGCACAATGGGGGCCCTGCTGCCCATAGGTAAGAGCAGTCCTGATCATGGGCAGACAACTTGCATCTGGGTCGTGATCATGGCCATGCCCTTCTCTTCTGCCTGCGGGGATCCCTCTCCAGTGAGCTGAGGAGAAGTGGATAGCCACAATTTCAGCAAAGATCCCTTCTGCCTGCTCAAAGGAGAGGGGATTTTCATGGGCAGGCAGCTTATATCTGCACTGCAATTACAGCCATGCCCTTCTCTTCTGCTGCTGGGGGGGACACAAAGAGGAGGGGGCCCATTTTCTGAAGTTTGCCCAGGGGTCCATAAAGGGTTGAATTGGCCCTGCATATAGTCTTGTTTTTTGATGATTTTTTCTGCATATAAATTGAACAGCTATAAGGAAAATATGCATCCTTGTCATATGCATTTTCCGATTTTAAAACAGTCTATGTCTCCTTGTTCTGTTCAAAAAGTGGCTTCTTGGTCAATGTAAAGGCTGTGCTTGAGAGTTATCAGGTGTCCTGGCATACCCATGTTTCTCAGTGTGGCCCAGAGTTTTCCATGATTTATGCAATTGAAGGTCTTGCTGTAGCAATGAAACATGTCAATATCCTTTTGATACTCTTTTGTCTTTTCAAGGATCCATCTCACGTCCACAATGATGCCTCTTGTTCCTTGACCTTCACTGAACCCTCTTTGCATTTTAGCAGTTTTTGTTCCAAGTATGGTTGTAGAATCTTCCTTGCATGTAGTATCAGAAAGATAGTATGATAATTTCCACAATTAGGTGTTCACCTTTCTTCAGTATTTCTATAAAATCAGATCTTTTTCAGTTAGTTGGCCATGATGTCATCTTCCTAATTTCCTGACAGAGCCTTGTAAGTATTCTAACAGCTGCATTTGATTGTTGATATCTTATTCTGGAGGCCAGACATATATTAAATGCCCAGTGCTTTGTTCCTTAATAAAGCTTTCAGTGCTGCTTCAACTTCTTCTTTCATCATTAACAGTTCCTAATCGTAAGGTACAGGATAAAACAGCTGTTTATCCACTTGATATTTATGGAATGATGTGGTGTATTCTTTCCATCTTTCTTTGATCTTTAAGAGTGTCTTTTAGCATGCCAATTCAAATCTAGAATTTTCTTTAACTTTTGGAACTTTAGAAAAGCCGATCTTTATCTTCCTCTAGTAGTTTCTGATTCTACTTCCTTGCAGGTGTCATTGTAGTACTTCTTTTATCTTGTCTTATCGCACATTGGAAATCTCTGTTAAGTTCTGTGACTACCTCTCTTTCTCCTCTTCCTATAGTTTATCTGCATTTATGAGCAATTTTCAATGTTTCTGCGGTCATCCCTTTTAGGTGTTTTGGCTTCTTCACCTTTTCCAGAGACCTTTCACTTTCTTTGAGCACGCTTTCTTGATGTCATCCCACAGCTCTTCTGGCACGCTATCATTTGCATCCAAAGTTGCAAATTCATTTTGCAGGCAGTTTTTAAATTACAGTAGTATATTTTCAAGATCATATTTTGCTACATTCATCAGTGAATTGATCTTTTTCAGCTTTAACTTGAGTTTGCATACTATTAGCTTGTGATATATACCACAGTCACTTCCAGGTTTTGTCTTTATTGATGCTATTGAGCTTTTCCATCATTGACTTCCACAGATGTAATGAATCTGATTTTTCTACAATCCATTGGATGAAGTCCATGTATATAGTTGCCATTTGAGTTGCTAGAGGAAGGTATTTGAGATGAATAGATTGTTGTTCTTGCAGAATTCTTTCAGCTTCATTATTATTGCCAAGCTCTTATTTTCCAAATGCTTGGCCACCTTCTGTGTGCCCAATTTTTGTGTTCCAGTCATCCATGATTATCAGTATATCTTGTTTGCATGCTCTGCCAATTTCAGCTTATACTTGCCCATAGAACTGATCAACCTCATCCTCGTTTGCATCCGTTGTTGGTGCATATAACTTAATAGAGGTTTTGATTGGCATTTCTTGCAGATGAATAAAAATTAAGTTTTCACTGACTACTCTGTATTTCATTACAGTTCTTGCAAGCTATTTCTTAATTATCGATGCAACACCATTTCTTCTATGCCTTTCATTCTGGTGGTATACCATGTGATTGTCAGATTTAAAATGCCTGATGCCAGTTCATCAGTTTGCTGAAACCCAACAGACTGAGTTGTGTATGTTCCATTTTGTTCTCGACCACGTCTACCTTTCCTTGGTTCATGCTTTGACCCTATATGTAAGACATCTTTGCAATGTCTGACTTTTATTTTAAGTACAACTACATCAAAAGTCAGACTTCCCAAAGGCTTTGTTTCAACTGCATCATAAATATTGGCTTTACTCTGAGCAGTCTTCAGCTCTTCTCCATTAGTTTGTTGAGTGCTTTCCAATATGAGGGACTAATCTTCCAGCAACAATGCAATGTGTGCCTTTGAGTCAGTCCTGACTCCTGGTGACCTGGTGATAGCCATTCCGCAATATCACTAAAAAAGGTGTCAAAAAGAATCGGACCAAGGACATATCACTGCTGCACACCACTGGTAACATCCTTCTCCTGAGAGTGAGCTCCATTTACCTTTACCCTTTATTTCCTCCCACTCAAGCTATTTGTAACCCAGTCAGTCACTTTAGGGTCCATCCCTAGGGTATTCAGTTTGTTTATAAGTCACCTGTGTGGAACATTGTCAAAGACTTTATTGAAATCTAAGGATACCACATCTAGAGCTCTCCCTCGGTCCAATCCCTAGCCACCTAGTCAAAGAAATCTATTAGATTTGTCTAACAAGACCTGCCTTTGGTAAGTCCTTGATGTCTTGGATCCTGCAATCCATTAGACTCCAGAAACTTTACCACCGTTTTTTTTAACAGTGTTTCCAATAATTTACTTACCACAGGGTTTAGACTAATTGGCCTGTAGTTCTCAACCTTATCCTTACTTGTGTAAACGGACCACATGTGCCTTTCTCCAATATTCTGGGACCACTCCCAACTCTAAAGAAGCAATGAAAAGGTCAGTCAGTGGAGCCACTAGAATGTCCCATAGTTCCTTTAATATTCTTGGATATAATCCATCTGGTCCCATTGGTTTGTCAACTTTTAGATTAGCTAGTGCCTCATGGGTGTCAGTGAACTGTAAGGACTGGCATGGGGCACTTTGCATCAGATGATCACATGGTCTACTATGCGGGAAATGAAAGACAAAAAAGAAATGGTGTTGCATTTATAATAAAGAAGAAACTTGCAAGAACTGTAATGAAATACAATGCAGTCAGCGAATGCTTAATCTCTATTCGTCTACGAGGATTGCCTATCAACACAACTATAATTCAAGTATATGCCCCAACAACAGCTGCAGAAGAGAATGAAATTGAAGAGTTCTATGAACAAGTACAAGCTGAAATTGACAGAACATGCAAACAGGATATCCTGATCGTCATGGGTGACTGGAACGCAAAGGTTGGCAACAAAGAAGAAGGCAAAGTAGTTGGAAAATATGGACTTGGCAACAGAAATGAAGCTGGAGAAAGACTGATAGAATTCTGCAAGACCAATGATCTATTCATCTCAAACACCTTCTTCCAGCAACACAAGCGGCGACTGTACACATGGACTTCACCGAATGGATTATATAAAAATCAAATTGACTACATATGTGGAAGTCAACGATGGAAAAGCTCTGTAACATCAACAAAGACAAAACCTGGAGCTGACTGTGGTACAGATAATCAACTACTAGTATGCAAACTCAAGCTAAAGTTGAAAAAGAGCAAACCACTCATGAATGCAGCAAAATATGACCTTGAGAATATACCACTGGAATTTAAAGACTGCCTGCAAAATCGATTTGCTGCTTTAGATACAAATGACAGAGCTCCGGAAGAGTTATGGAATGACATCAAGAAGGTTGTGTGGGAAGAAAGCGAGAAGTCTCTACAAAAGGTGAAAAAGCAAAAACGGCCAAAATGGATGACGGAAGAAACTCTGAAAATTGCCCAGAAACGCCGAGAAGCTAAAGCCAGAGGAGAAAGAAAGACAATCGCAGAACTCAACAGAGATTTCCAACGTGCAGCAAGACAGGACAAGGAAAAGTACTACAATGACACTTGCAAGGAAATAGAAGCAGAAACTATTAGAGGAAGAACAAGATCGGCTTTCCTAAAGCTACGAGAGTTAAAGAAAAAGTTCCAGCCTCGAATTGGAATGTTACAAGATGCTCAAGGTTCTATGTTGAATGATGCTGAGAAGATCAAGAAAAGATGGAAGGAATATACAGAGTTTTTATATGATAAACATCAAGTGGACCAACAGCCGTTTCAACCTGTACCTTATGATCGGGAACCATTGGTGATGAAAGAAGAACTTGAAGCAACATTGAAGGCCTTATCAAAGAACAAAGCACCAGGCATTGATAGCATTCCCATAGAAGTATTGCAGCAATCTGATGCAGCTGTTACCGTACTCACAAGGGTCTGCCAAGAAATATGGAAGACAACATCATGGCCAACTGACTGGAAAAGATCTGTGTTTATACCAATACTAAAGAAAGGTGATCCAACTGACTGTGAAAATTATCGCACAATCTCTCTGATCCCACATGCCAGCAAGATTCTACTGAAGATTATTCAAAATAGACTACAACCATACCTGGAACAAGAACTACCTGAACTGCAAGCAGGGTTCAGGAAAGGGCGAGGAAAGAGAGACATCATTGCGGATGTGAGATGGATCCTTGAAAAGACTAAAGAATACCAAAAGGATATCTATTTGTGCTTTATCGACTATAGCAAGGCTTTTGACTGTGTAAACCATGAGAAACTCTGGGCCACATTAAGAAGCATGGGTATACCAGAACACCTGATCGTTCTCTTGCGCAATCTGTACATTGATCAAGAAGCAACAGTTCGAACGGAAGAAGGAGAAACAGAATGGTTTAAAATAAGCAAAGGTGTAAGACAAGGCTGCATACTTTCCCCCTACCTGTTTAATTTATATGCAGAACAAATCATCAGAGAAGCAGGATTGTATGAAGACAACAGAGGTGTGAAGATTGGTGGAAGACTCATCAACAACCTTCGCTATGCTGATGATACCACATTACTGGCTGAAAGTGAAGATGATCTGAAACATTTGCTTCTCACAATCAAAGAACATAGTCTCAAAATGGGCCTGCACCTTAATGTAAAGAAGACAAAGATCATGACAACTGGCATAATCAACAGGTTCATCGTTGAAGGAGAAGAAATTGAAATTGTGAACAACTTTAACCTACTTGGATCAACTATCAATAAAGAAGCAACAAGCAGTCAAGAAATCAGACGACGCATTGCTCTTGGCAGAATGGCTATGAAAGACCTAGATAAGATTCTCAAGAGCAGAGATGTCTCTCTCCATACAAAGATTCGACTTGTTCAAGCCATGGTTTTCTTTTTTTTTTTTTTTTTTTTTTTAAACTTTTATGAGGAGTCTGAATGGGGGAAGCAAACATACGAGGTATTTGTTCATATTTACTGTAGAGACAGACATGATTCCACCATTCATTGGGGCTCAGTTGGGAGCTATTTTTCCAGTATTTCGTATTAGGGAAATAGCAATGCCTAGCATAAAGTCCAAAGAAGTAAGCCGTTTTTGGAAGAGAGGGGATCCCCGCAGCTGAGCGAAGTCCCACTATCCTCCAAGAAAGGGGCTCTTGAAAGTGCAAGATAGACTGGATACGACCCCAGACCCGACTCCAGTAATACTGTAGTGCGGGACATTCATACATAACATGAGGTAGTGAACCAATGGCCGCATGACATGTCCAACGATTGCCCTGAGTAGTGTTCCATTTGGCTAATCTGTCAGGAGTGTAAAAACACCGGTGGGCTAGAAAGAAGAGTGTCTGAGTGAGTGAGGCGGATCGGGAGACCCGTGTCACTCTACTCCAGACAAGGCTCCATTGCTCCGGGGTCAAAGTCACATGCAATTCTCTCTCCCATGCTTTCTGCGCTATAGGGGTAAAAGTAAGAGGAATCGGTTTGCAAAGGTCCTCTTCTATGTCTATTGAGAAGAAAAGATTGATGATACTTCAGGAAATCAGGGAATCTGACACCCCCATTTTCCTTATCTGCTTGCAGCTTATGTTTCGCTATCCTAGGTGTCTTGTTTTGCCACAAGTATCTAGTCAGAAGGCCCTCGATATCTTTATATACACCATTTCTAAGATATAGTAAGCGCCCGGACTTTAGAGGTTAAGTCTTTGGCGTTGAAGGAGATAGTGTCTTCCAAAGGAGAACAATAGTGAACCCCAAGGTATTTGAGTCTATAGAGACAAAAAGCTGAACACATATACTGGCTGTAGGCTGAGCGTACATGGTGCGAAGACAACGGAGAAAACCTGAGCATTGTCAGCAGTTGATCTACCAGGAATGAAACCGCATTGATCTGGGTGTATTAAGGTAGAGTCCGCGTTTAGGAGGGAAATTGGACGATAATTAGCTGTTAGTTGCGGGTCTCTCCCCCAGAGCAGAAATGGGCCTGCGGCTCGACCTGAGGCACATTTCTTGATAGCAGAATGATTTCTGAGACAGTAAATGGTGTGTCCAAGGCCACTCTATCTTCGTCAGATAGGGTCGGTCTTTGTACTCCTTAACACGCTTGGCTTCTTTTCGACCTTTTAGGGCATTTGCTAATAATTTGCCAGCACGATTATTTCCCGATAATATAGCCCTTGTTGTGATTCAATATTTTTAACAGCAGCAGTGTGCAAAAGCTGATTGTATTGAAATCGCAAGCGTTGTAAACGGAGTAAAATACATGGGTCAGTACGGGACGTGAGGAGACGCTCCCCAGCTTGTATCTGCTGCTCTAGAATCAGTAAATGCTGCTTTCTTTGTTTCCCTGCCGATAGTTATAGTGGCACGGATAGATGCTTTAAAACCCTCCCACAAGCCCAGCCCGCTGTGTCATGGGGTGAGTTAAAATGAAAATAATCTTGGATAGCGGCCTTTATATCAACCTGAAAATCTTTTTGACCCAGTAGGGATCTATCAAAAAACTCAAGCCATGGTATTTTCAATAACATCATATGGATGTGAAAGCTGGACAGTGAAAAAGATAGACAGGAAGAAAATTGATGCCTTTGAATTATGGTGCTGGTGGCAAATACTGTGTATACCATGGACTGCCCGAAGAACAAACCAGTCGGTACTAGAGGAGATCAAACCTAAGCTTTCTTTAGAAGCTCAGATGACAAGACTTCGACTTTCATACTTTGGACACATCATGCGAAGAGAGAGATCATTAGAGAAAGACATTATGCTTGGCAAGATAGAAGGTCAACGCAAAAGAGGAAGGCCAGCAATGAGATGGATCAATACAATAACAGCAGCCACGGGTACCAGTCTGTCAACAATGAGCCGCCTGACTGAAGATCGAACACAATTTAGGATAGCTATCCAGAGGGTTGCCATGAGTCGACTCCGACTCGACGGCACTTAACAACAACAACAACAGTGCCTCATGAACACAGTCTTCTGAAAATCACTTCTGTTTCTATTTGTGGGTGTTTTCTGATGTCCTGCTCCTGACACATCATCTGTAAACCCGGAACAAAAATATTTTTTAAGCAAGTCCCCTTAATCCTCATCAGCTTCTACATATTCCTCCCTTTGAATCTGACAATACCATTTTTGCACTTCCTCCTCTCACTAACATATCTGAAATATGTCTTACCCTCCCCCCCATTTTATTACATTATTATTTTTATTTATTTTATATTTATTATATATTCCCTTTCATGATATCATGATTTCATGATATATTCTTAATATCTATCCATAGGTGGTTCATAATCCATTCTCAGAAGCTTACTGTTACATATGTAAATAGTTGATGCGCATGTGTCCCCTAAGTTATCCAAGTTGTATTTCCCTGTTCTCTGTAAAACATAACATTTGTTTCATTATTGTTCATTGTTCCATGTAAACTGCGCTGATACTAAATAGTGCGGTATATAAGAAACTAAAATAAATAAAAAATAAATAAATAAATAAATATCAAGGTGGTGGGGGGGCGGAGCCTGATGTCCAGCGGGATGGTCGCATAACGCTGAGGCTCCCGAGAGGCCTACTCAGAATCCTGAATTAACACCGTACATACTTGGAACTTCTACTCTGATCTTGCCGGGGCACATTGGTGAGATGACGGGGACCAAACCCACGCGCCTGGAATTTGGATCTCCAGCGGCTTCTCACGGCAAACGTTCCAAAACTGAACCTCCGTCCCCGCAGAAGGGGCTGGCCCTGTGCGAGGGCCCCGAAATGCAGCAGGAAATCCTCGCAGAGATTAGAGGGGTCAAAAACCTCGTGCAGTCAAACAGTGAAGCACTCCGAGCGCTGCGGGAAGATTTTGGTGTGCTGCAAAGCAAGCTAGAAGGGCTTTCTTCGCGTCAGGACAAAACGGAGAGCATATTGGACTCCCATGCGGCCCGGTTGTCCAAACTCGACAAAGTTGAACGTCAGGTGCGGGCCTTGCAGAAAGAAGTGGAAGATGGTAATAATAGAGCGCGCCGCAACAACATACGACTCGTGGGCATACCGGAGGGAGCGGAATCGGGAGACATGAAAGAGTTTTTATGCAAAATCCTCCCTTCCCTGCTCCAAATCACCTTTACCAAAGATTTGGAGATCGATCGCGCTCATCGTGTACCCACAAGCATAACGCTCAACAGGAAGACCCCGCGGCCTATCATTTTTCGACTTTTGAGATATCAACACGTGGAGCAAATTCTAAGTGCTTCTCGGGCAAAGGGCCATATGGAGTTTGAGAGCCACAAGATCTCCTTCTATCCCGACTTGGCTAAACCCACGGTCGACCGCCGAAAGCGCTTTCTGGAATTCCGGCCGAGGCTTCAACAACTACAAGCACGCTATGGCCTGATGTACCCGGCCAAGCTCCGAGTCACGCTTCACAATCAGACAAGAACATTTGAGGACCCTGATCTACTAGCGGAGTTTTTGGATTCCAAAGAAGCCGACTTGATGCGCTGACTTCCAGAATATTCCTGCAAGTATTCTCATATCCGCTGTATCTGCCATATTGGATCTGCCGCAGCCCAGCAAAGAGTCTGGCGAGGGCAGTTTGTTGCCTTACTTTTGATGATATCTGTGACCCGACTCCATCTACCCACAGTAGCCTCGATGAGTATCAGAGACAGTGTTAATTATGGACTCTGGTGTTTCTTTTCTTTTTTTTTCATGTCTTTCTATTTCCTCTCTAAGGCCTCCTCCCGCAGACATATGGTCGCCATATTCTTTGGGGGTTTTGCTTCTTCTCTAAGATACTTTGGTACATACTTTTCAATATGGGGTGTATTAGCCAGAATACTCGGTGATTATGTCATTGTTGCACAGATTCTGATTATGTTGTATGTTTTCAAGCGCCCTTACCTAAAATGTCTATTACCGATTGATGGCACCATGTAAGATTTTCTCATTGAACGTAAAAGGAATCAATAATCCGATAAAACGGAAGAAAATCCTAAGCTACCTAAGTCAGGAAGCTGCGGATCTGATTTTTCTCCAAGAAACGCATTTAAATTCGAAGGAAACTCTTAAACTCAATATTAAACCTTACATGGTGGCCGCCTACTCCCCAGCCGTTTCTAAGAAATGTGGGGTTGCCATACTGGTTAGGAAATCTTTGCATGCTACTATTATTGCGACTAGCTCAGATACAGAAGGTAGATGGTCCAGAGTTCACCTCAAGATAGGTAGCCTTGAAGTTACATGTATATGCCTTTACGCTCCTAATGTGGATGACCCTGCCTTTTTTGCTACCATTGCTCAGGTTGCGCAGGCCTCTGCTAATACTTCATTGATAATTGGGGGGGATTTCAATCTAGTCCTTGATCCCCTGATTGACAAACACAGCCGCCTAGGACAAGTGGTCCCCCCAAGAGTCACACCACGCTTACCTCCCTGATCAAAGATCTTGCTTTAGTTGATCTATGGAGGTTTCTACACCCCAATGAGCTTGACTTCACCTTCTTCTCTTCCCCTCATAAATCCCAGTCTCGCATAGACTTCTTTCTAATATCAAAACTGTTAGTTCCTCAGGTGGACACTGCAAAGATTCACTCCCAACATATTTCAGATCATGCTGCCATTTCCTTTCAATTACACACTACTGCACCCCAAGGGAATTCGGGGGCCTGGTTCTTTGATAGAGCCCTGTTAACTCAGCCAGAGTTCCAGTTAGAAATTCGAGCAGCCATAAAGGATTACTTCCATTTTAATCTACCCCAGGATACTGCGAATTGGGCTTGGTGGGAGGGCTTCAAAGCGGCCATTCGAGCAACGATCACTAGCTATCAAATCCGCCTGCGGAAACAACGCAAACAGCAGCTACTCATACTAGACCAACAAATAAAAGCAGGCGAACGAGTTCTAACTTCACGTACTGATCCATGTGTATTAATTCGATTACAGCGTCTCCGTTTTCAATATAATTCAATCCTCTCAACTGCAGCTTCTAAGAGTATTGAGCTTCAGCGAGGGACATATTATCGTGAAAATAACCGAGCCGGTCGACTCTTAGCCAACGCCTTGAAAGGTCAAAAAGAAGCCAAACGCGTAGCGGCCCTTCGAGCTCCACAGGGAGGGGGCATAGTGACCACAGACTCCGACATTGTAGAGCTCTTTTGGGATTTCTATACCCGCCTATATCAATCTGAATGTGAGTTCTCGTCAGAGACATTCGAGCGATTGCTTTCTGGCATTCAGCGGCCGACCCTCTCTGAAGATGATAGGGATGCGATGGATGAACCCTTCTCTACTTCAGAGATCCAATCTGCCCTAAAACGAACAGCCTCGGGCCGTGCCGCAGGGCCCGATGGTCTCCCGACCGAATTCTACAGAACGTTCAGTGCAGATTTAGTTCCCTATTTAAAACTCTATTTTACTGCCCTTGCGGTAGATACATCCTCTTTGGGATCCTTTTCTGCAGCTAATGTGGTAGTATTTGAGAAAGAAGGCAGAGACCCGCTACTAACCGCCAACTACCGTCCAATCTCCCTACTTAATGCCGATTATAAGATCTTCGCAACGATCTTGGCCACCCGGCTATCTGACAGGATGACCACCCTAATTCACCCCGACCAATGCGGTTTTATACCCGGCAGATCAACTGCTGACAATGCTCGGACCTTGTGCCATGTGCTATCCAGTGCTGCCAATCTAGATCATCCATGGGTGGGTCTCTCCCTGGATGCCGAAAAAGCCTTTGATCGTCTAGAATGGCCCTTCTTATTTGCAGTTCTCCGATGGTATGGCTTTGGGGAGGGCTTCCTCCGATATCTCCAAGTCATGTATACTCAACCCATCGCCAGTATTTGTGTAAATGCCATCAAGTCTCAGCCATTTAATCTCCAAAGAGGCACGCGTCAAGGTTGCCCCCTATCACCAATGCTCTTTGATCTAGCTCTTGAACCCCTAGCCCTCCTTATTAGACAGTCCGCACGTATTCGAGGTGTCCCCTTCAGTCATCGGGAGATTAAACTCTCTGCATATGCAGATGACCTTATGCTTTTCGTATCCCTCGATTCGGTTCCAGCTGTCTTGGATCTGATTGACGGATACTCACAATTATCGGGCTATAAAATTAACTGGACCAAATCTGTAGCATTCCCACTGAACCGCTGGGTACATGAGGCTGACATGCAGGCCTTTCCCTTCCTTTGGCAATCCCGCATGGTGAAGTATCTCGGGGTCCATTACTGTTCTCCTTTAGAAGACACTATCAGCTTTAATGCCAAAGAGGTAGTCTCCAAAGTCCGTGAGCTCACAAATCGTTGGTCTCCCTTATCTCTTACATGGTGGGGCCGCTTAGAAACTGTGAAAATGATGATAGTCCCCAAAGTGAACTACATTTTAGAAATGCTGCCATGTTTACTCCCGCTACATACTTATAAAGATATTGAGGGCCTTCTCGTCCGTTATCTCTGGCAGGGCAAGCCACCAAGGATAGCTAAACAAAAACTACAATCTGCAAAGGAAAGAGGGGGTACCAGATTTCCTGATTTTCTTAGATATCATCAAGCCTTCCTACTTAAGCAAGGTACCCGATGGCTAGATGCCTCCACAGACAGCAGACCAGTTTGGCTTGACATAGAAGAGGAGCTTAGTAGCCCAATTCCGTTGACCCATCTCCCCGGTATGTCCTACCAAGTAGACACCCGCCATCCACCAATGATTGTCGATACTCTTGCGGCCTTTAACACTCTCATTCTATCACTGGGCCCGAACGCATGTCCTCAGGACGGACTCCCGCTATGGAATAACCCCAGAATTCAAGTCCTAAATAGAACGATAGCATGGAAACCCTGGTACTCAAGGGGGATCTGGACACCCCAACAGCTTTTCTCTGCAGCTCTTTGGAAAACCTTTTCTGATTTACAAAAGGAATTTGCGTTACCAGCGAAACACTACTTTCAATTGATGCAGCTTCAACACTGCCTCAAAAGTGCTCGAATCATGCCGCCCTCTGCCCCTACTGAGGACGGGCTATTAGAGATAGTTCACTCTATTAGTAGCACACATGGGGTAGCCTCTAACTTTTATAAAATATTATGTCAGGGTACAGACACGGCCACTTTTAGAGCCCAACAAGCCTGGGAGCGCGAACTGCAAACCACTTTAACCCCTGTGCAATGGAGCGTTTTCTGGAGCAAAGTAGTGCGGGTTTCCCGGTCTGCCTCTGTTACCCAAACTCTCTTCTTTTTTGCACACAGATGCTTTTATACCCCAGAAAAAATAGCCAAATGGAACACAAATGCTAGGGACCAGTGTTGGTCTTGCCATACTGCTGTGGGAACCTTCGCTCATGTTATTTATGAATGTCCTCAACTACAGGTCTATTGGGGGCGGGTCTGGGGTTGTATTCAATTTATCTTACACCTTCACGAACCTCTCTCTTGGAAGATCGTGGGACTCCGTTCTGTGGCGGAGGTCCCCTCTCTTCCTAAGAAGGGTCGCTTTCTCCTTGATTTCATGCTGGGTATAGCCATATGCTTAATCACGAGGAATTGGAAGGATAGCTCTCGACTTACTGTCAATGAATGGTGGAACCTCGTCTGCTTATATAGTAAATATGAGCAGATACCTCGGAGAGCTATTCCCCATGCCCAAACTCACTTTCGCTTGTCTAAATGGCAGATGCTTAATGATTATGTACAATCTGCTCATTGTTCCAACATGCCTGTATAATGTGCACTCATCATGTTTCAGATCACCGTTAGGTTTTGTAACACAACAATGTAAGTACACGCCCGCTTCGGGTATGATTAGTTTTCTAGAGAAGAAGCAGGGGGGAGGGGGGTGGCAGGGGTTTACTTTGGTGTATGTATTACACTTTATGTATCTGTCTTTTAGCTGTATGTCTTCCTTTTCCTTTGTTGTTATAAAACGAAAATAAAGAATTAAAAAAAAAAAATAAATATCAAGGTGGTTTACATTGATCAAGCTGAAATTACATTGAACAGGGCATTAAAACTTGGAGATAACTATTTTACAGGGAACATGGGCAATGGAGGGTTAAGTGGCTTGCCCAAGACCACAAGGAGCACCTGTGGGACTAGAAACCCCCAGTACTTCTGGCTCAAGGTTGCTGTCCTCTATTGGGATTTGAACCCCCCAACCTTCTGGCCTGAGGTAATGTGCCCCAACCACTAGGCCACTCCTCCATCTTTGACTACTACATTTTGTATTTTTGCTTTCTTGACTACTTTCCTAGCTTCTCTGAGTTTTTCCAAATATTGGTGTTTGTCTTCCCCTCTCTGTGATCTCTTGTATTTTCTTTACCTTTTCAGCTACTTCTTTTGAGAACCATAGTGGCCTCCTTTTCCTTTTACATTTATTTACCTTTCTAACAAAAAGGTTTGTGCCCTTAAAATACACCTTTCAGTTTTACCCATTGCTTTTCTACATCCCCCAGCTGTTCCCATCTCACTAACGACTCCTTGAGGTATTGTCCCATCTCGCAAAGTTAGTTTTCCTAAAGTCTAAGGGGGACGTTTACTAAACCATGGCAAGGCAGTGGGCAGGTATGGGGTGTTCCGGAGTAAAGGGAGCAATGGGCCATTTAACGCACGTTAACAAGGCGTCTTGGCTGTTTAACGCATTAACATTGCACGTTAAGGTGATAAGCATGTACCTTAGGGCTTTAACGTGCCTTATCTTAAGGTACCTTGAGGGCTGTAAGGCACCCTAACTTAAGGTGCCTTAAGTTAAGGTGCCCTAAGAGCTTTAAAGTGCCTTAACTTAAGGTACCTTATGTTAAGGCACCTTAAAGTCCTTAGGGCACCATAACCTAAGGCACCTTAATTTAAGTCACCTTAACGTCCTTAGGGCACCTTAATGTAAAACACCTTAGATTAAGTCGCCTTAGCCTTTGGTTAAGGTGCCTTAAGTTAAGGTGCCGTAAGGGTTCTAATGTGCCCTAATGTAAGGTGCACTAAGGGCTGTAAGGTGCCTTAAGTTGGCAAGCATGAACTGTAAGGCATAAAAACAGCTGTAACCCTAACGCTGGATAGAGCACCAAGGAAAGGCAATGAGCAGGCGATGGAAGGAAGGAGAGGTGGGAGCTGATGGACCTGCCATATCTGCGGGCACCCTATGTGGCAGCTGGTAAAGCGGACAAACATGATGGAGGCAGCTGTACTGATGCACAGGGTGGTGCCAATGTAAAGTGCTGCAATGACTGTGGGTGGCATATGATGGGGAATACGTGTCCCCCAGCAGAGGCAGAGGTAGCAGTATATTTGCAGCGACAGGAGGACAGAGGAGGAGTAGTAGTACCGTGCAGATCAGGCACAGGAGAGGCAAGCACAAAGAGCTGCAATGTAGAAAAGGATCCCAGTGCAGGACATGGGGTAGCAGCCTGCACAAGAAGAAAGGACTGTACACAGCTGACAGAGGCCGATAGATGGGCCAAAGGATGGATGGCAGCTGAGGAGAGGGTGTTATCGGCTGGCAGCACATATCTGCGGAGCCCTGATTGTTGCAAGCATGAAAATGATCTGAGTAGCACAGTCACAAAAGGAACAGGTAGGAATCAAACCCCTGAACCCTTCTTACAGTGACCTTGAACTAATCGTAGGCTATATCTCCTCACCTTGCTGCATAGCAATTTCTGGACACAAAAAAATGTCTGCCAGTATAGGTTAGCCCCCACCAGTACCCATGATGCAGTGCACATGCAGAACAGCAGTCTACAGCTGATCACCAAATGGAGAATGTACTTTTCCATCACTTCAGCTCAGTAAGAGGACCTGACAGTGTGTGATACAAGCACAGAGCAGCTGCAAACCGTGCTACTGAACAGTGTCTGTGGTCACCCTGAGGGTAAAGATGTGTGCCCAGCACCGTGTTCCCAGTACCTGCCCATGCTGCAGATCCCCATAGCTACTAGTTAGTGGTATGTGTTCTTTGTGGTGTGATTATATTAGTCACCTTGTGTCCTGCTGTATGTGCTAGTCTCAACCGACCCTGTTGGATTAGGACCCATGTGGAACAGTGTTACAATGTTGATGCCATCGTTGCCTACTACCAGGTGGAAGGGTTGTCTAAACTCTCATGGGGTTTATATATTATATACCATACAATGGTATGGTCTGTAGCTACTCTGTGCCAGTATCACGCACTGTCAGTTCGTCTTTCCAAGCTGAGGTACCGGAGAGGTGCATTTGGTGATCAGCTGTAGACAGCTATTCAGCATGTGCATTGCATCATGGGTGCTAGTGGGGTTACCCTATCCTGGCACTCAGAGCAGGCAGTTTGTGCGGTGACCTGCAGTCCTTCTGTACCCAGCCATTGCTGTGAGATACACCACTGAGGTATAGCCTACTGTTTAGTACAATGCTGTTTTCAGCAGTGTTCATGGGTTCAAATCCTTATTGTTCCCTCCTTTCATGCCTGTCCTATTCAAATAGTTTGCATGCCTGTAACAGTCATATTTTTGCAGAGTTGTGCTGCCAGCCCATAATTCCCTCGCCACAGTTGCCAACATTCCTTCGGTCTGTCTATCTGCGTCTGTCAGCTGTGTAGAGTCCTGTCTGCCTGTGCAGGCTGCCACCTCATGTCCTGCAGTGCTACCCTTTCCTGCATTGTGCCTCTTCGTGCTTGCCTCGCCTGTGCCTAATCTGCATGGTGCCACTACTCCTCTGTCCACCCATCATTGTAACTATCCTGCCACCTCCGCCTCCACTGGGGGACATGTATTCCCATCGTCTGCCACCCACTGTCTTTCCAGTACTTTACATTGCCAACACCCTGTGCTGTGGTACAATTGCCCCCACCATGTTTGTCAACAGTACTGGCAGCCACATAGGATGCCCGCAGATATGGCAGGTCCAGCAGCTCCCAGCTTTCTTTCCTTCACTCACCTGCTCATTGCCTTTCCTCGGTGCTCTATCTAGTGTTGGGCTACATCTGTCTGTATGCCTCACAGGTTATGCATGTCATCCTGAGGCACCTTTCAGTCCTTAGGCTGCCATAACCTAGGGCACCATAACCTTGTTAGGCCACCTTAACCTATGGTTCCATAACCCAGGGTGCCTTCTAAGGTGCCTTATCCAGGGGTGCCTGATACGGCGCTTAGCCTAAGGAGCCCTATAGGGCGCCTTACAAAGCACCTTATGAGGAACCTTATAAGGCACATTACAAGGCACCTTATAAGGCACCTAACAGGGCACCTTATAAGGCACCTAACAAGGCACCTTATAAGGCACCTAACAAGGCACCTTACAAGGCGCCTTGCAATGTGTCTTGTTAGGTGCCTTATAAGGCGCCTTGTAACCCGCATTAGTCTGAGGCGCCTTGTAACGCATGTTTGTTGATACGGCTTGCTGTGACGATGCAATGCCCATGCCTTTATATGGGCATCTGTACCATTACCGTGGAACCTAAGGCAGGAGTGGGGGAGGGAGGAGTGGCCTAGTGGTTGGGGCAAGGTACTACAGGCCGGAAGGTCAGTGGTTCAAATCCCACTAGAGGACAGCAACCTTGGGCCGGAAGGACTGGGGTTTCTAGTCCCGCAGGTGCTCCTTGTTGTCCTGGGCAAGCCACTTAACCCTCCATTGCCCATGTTCCCTGTAAGTATTAGTGTATGTGTCTCATATCCCCTCGTGTTAAATGTATCCCCCAACCGCTTTGACCCGGTGAAAAGCGGGATATAAATGCAGCTAAATAAATAAATAAATAAACCTAACGTGGGTAACATTGCCGCGGTTTAGTAAACGTACCCCTTAGAACTGGGAGAGTGGGTCGGGTCCAAATAGTAGGCAGTCTAACTGAAGAGGGCCACAGCCTAACCAAATAAGCTGTAGCAGCAGAGATGTTTTTGGCTGAAAACTATTTACAGTCAGTAACCAAGCTATGAATACTTAAACAGGCCTATGGAACCTAGACTTCTTAAGTAATTTAAGATATAAGGGGGTCATCTTGATCTGAGACATCCCTGCATATCACTCCTTAAGAAAGACAAGAGTAGGACTGGCTTCAGCAGACAAATAGTTGATTGTTAACATTCACTTGTAATGATGACACTCAAGGATGTGGGTTACAAGAAAAGGTTTTATTAACCTTTTTATAAGGGGGCAGCTTTGATGGAATAAAGACACACACAGTTTGTTGGATGACTTGAATTGGCTGGATAGAGGTGTATAAAATAATGAGTGGATTGGAATTGGTAAACATAGATCAGTTGTTTACTCCTTCAAAAAAGTAGAAAGACTAGGGAGCAAGCACTGAAGCTAAAATGTAGCACATTTAAGACTAATCAGAGAAAATATTTTTTCACTCAACACGTAATCACACTCTGGAATTCGCTGCCAGAGGATATCATAAAAGCTGTTACTGCAGCTGGGTTTAAAAGAGGTTTGGACAAGTTCCTGGAGGAAATGTCTATAAATCATTATTAAAGTGGACTGGGGAAGTCCACTGCTTACAGCTGGGATAAGCAGCATGGAATCAGTTTACGTTTTGGGAATCTGGCAGATTCTTGTGACCTGGATTGACCACTGTTGGAAACAGGACACTGGACTTGATGGACCTTTGGTCTGAGCCAGTACCACAAATCTTATGCTCTTATGTACTGGTCTCCCACTCTTTCTTTAAAGAAATATTTTAGAAACAAGGATCACAGTATGATTGCAGATAAGGACCTCAGAGTCTTCCTCAGGGATCCACTATGCTTTCCCCACACTCTATACTTGAAGTTTGTTGCAGTTTATCTCCACTGTCTCCCCCAGAATGTCTTTCCATGAAGAAATATTTCTTAATGATGATCCTAACTCCTACCCTCTTGAAGTCTCACAGATTGGTGTCATGTTCTACAATATTCTTTCCTTTTATAAAGGCTTACTACTTATGCATAAACATTTTAATATCTTTGTCCTATTGCCTTTGTCTCTTCCTCCCTCTAGAATATCCATATCGAGCTCCTTAAGTCTCCTTTCATATTATTTTTGCTGTAGACAATGCACCACTTTGGCAGCTTTTCTCTGGACCATCTCTACTCTTTAGCATTGATGCTGGAAGTCATATAGCGTATCGGGGTGTAAAGCAAAGGACAAATGTAGATATGGTCTAGGTGAAATCTTCACCAGAAACATATACAGAGGATTTTTTCATGTTTCCTCCCTGTAATTGTTTAGTTTGATGCTATTTCACTTAGGAGGTATAAAAGTATCTAAAAAAATAAATAAATGCCCCTTATTCTTCACATTCCTTTTCTCTGGAAATTCTTACTTTCCTATCCTTTCTGAACCCTGTAAAATATCTGAATATTTTTATTCTGGTCCCTTTATGTTGTCTTGCTTAAGTGAGGATTTATTTTGAGGTCTTCATATCATTTCCATAGCCCTTCTTTTGAATTGCTTCCATGAGACCAGTGCCCTTATTAAGGTATGGCCTCCAGAACCTGGGCACAGTCCTCTAGCTATGGTCTCATGAGTGACCTATACAAGGGTAATATTACTTCCTTTCCTACAGAAGCTCTCCAGATCAACCAACAGTAAGGATTTAAGGATTTGTTTTATTATATTAAGTTGTTAGCTCTCTGACTGGGAGCTCTTAAAAGGGTTTTCTGTACATTTTTAAAGCAAGGTTACTTTTTTTGGTGCTTTAGTGGGACTTTCTTTGAGCACAGTAGGTGGTTATAAGAACATAAGAACATAAGATATGCCATACTGGGTCAGACCAAGGTCCATCAAGCCCAGTATTCTGTTTCCAACAGTGGCCAATTTAGGTCATATGTACCTAGCAGTTTCCCCAAGAGACACAAGTTCCACAATGCTTGTACTGGGTCAAGCATTGATATCTTCAGTCACTTCTTAATAATGGTTTATGGACCTTTCCTCCAGGAACTTGTCCAAACCTTTTTTAAACCCAGCTACACTAACAGCCTTTACTACATCTTCCGGTAACAAATTCCAGAGTTTGATTACACGTTGAGTGAAAAAATATTTTCTTTTATTAGTCTTAAATAGTTTACCCTGTAGCTTCATTGCATGTCCCCTAGTCTTTCTATATTCTGATAAGGTAAACAATCGATCTACATTTACCCGTTCCACTCCGTTCATTAATTTATAGACTTCTATCATATCTCTCATCAGCCGTCTCTTTTCCAGGTTAAAGAGCCCTAACCTTTTTAGCCTTTCTTCATAGGAGTATCCTTCCATCCCCTTTACCATTTTGGTGGCTCTTCTCTGTACCTTTTCTAAAATCGCTATATCCTTTTTAAGATACAGCGACCAGAATTGCACACAGTATTCAAGGTGCGGTCTCACCATGGAACGATATAGAGGCATTATAATATCTTTTGTTTTATTTTCCATTCCTTTCCTTATCATACCTAGCATTCTATTTGCTCTCTTGGCCGCCGCTGCACACTGGGCCGAGGGTTTTAACATGGTATCCACAATGACGCCTAAATCTTTTTCCTGGGTGGTGGTTCCTAATGTGGAACCTTGCATCGTGTAACCATAGTTTGGGTTGTTCTTCCCTAGGTGCATAACCTTGCACTTGTCCACATTAAATTTCATCTGCCATTTTGATGCCCAGTCTTCCAATTTATCAAGATCCTCTTGCAATTTTTCACAATCCTCTTGGGATTTAACAACTTTAAATAGTTTTGTGTCATCTGCAAATTTGATAACCTCACTCGTTATTCCACTTTCCAGGTCATTTATGAATATGTCAAAAAGCAGCGGACCCAGCACAGATCCCTGGGGCACACCACTATTCACCTTTCTCCATTGGGAAAATTGGCCATTTAGCCCTACCCTCTGCTTTCTATCTTTTAACCAGTTCCTGATCCACAATAGTACACTGCCTCCTATCCCATGTCTCTTTAGTTTTGCCAAAAGTCTCTGATGAGGGACCTTGTCAAAGGCTTTCTGAAAGTCCAGATACACAATATCAACCGACTCACCTTTGTCCACCTGTTTATTCACTCCTTCAAAAAAACATAACAGATTAGTAAGACAAGATCTTCCTTGTCTAAAGCCATGTTGGCTGTCTCCCATTAGGTTGTGACTATCTACATGCTGAATAATTTTATTCTTTATGATGGTTTCTACCATTTTTCCCAGTACTGACGTCAGGCTCACCGGTCTGTAGTTTCCCGGATCACCCCTGGAACCCTTTTTAAAAAGTGGTGTTACATTGGCGATCCTCCAATCTTCAGGTATTAGAGATGATTTTAATGATAGTTCACAGATTACTGATAGCAGTTCTGCAATCTCATATTTCAGTTCTTTCAACACCCTTGGATATATACCATCCGGCCCAGGTGATTTGCTACTCTTCAGTTTATCTAATAGTTGTAAGACATCTTCCCGATGTATCGATATTTCCTTCAATTCTTCCGCACCTTTCAATACCACTTCAGTCATGGGTAACATCCCTACATCTTCCTCAGTAAAGACCGAAGCAAAGAATTCATTCAGTCTCTCCACTATCGCCTTGTCGCCTCTTAGTGCTCCTTTTACCCCTTTATCATCTAATGGACCAACTGACTCTCTCACAGGTGTTTTGCTACGAATGTACTTGAAAAGGTCTTTATTTTGCGTTTTTGCTTCCGCAGCAAGCTTCTTCTCAAATTCTCTCTTTGCCTGCCTTATCAATGCCTTGCATTTGACTTGCCAGTGCTTGTGCTGTTTCCAGGTTTCATCATTTGGCTCTTTTTTCCATTTCCTGAAAGATGCTTTTTTGGCAACAACAGCCTCTCTGACCTCACCTTTAAACCATGCTGGCAGTTTTTTGGACTTCCTTGAACTCCAGTAACCTCCTCAGCTTTGGTAACTCCTAACACCTAATCAGGAGTTAGTGGGCCTGATTTCCTGAAAGCAGCTGAGGGCCTTCATAAAAGGCTTCAGTGCCCTGCCCTGTTCAGGCTTTCCTACAGAAGCTCTCCATATCAACCAACAGTAAGGATTTAAGGGTTTGTTTTATTATATTAAGTTGTTAGCTCTCTGACTGGCAGCTCTTAAAAGGGTTTTTTGTACATTTTTAAAGCAAGATTACTTTTTTTGGTGCTTTAATGAGACTTTCCTTGAGCACAGTAGGTGGTTGAACGTCAGTAACCTCCTCAGCTTTGGGAACTGCTAACACCTAATTAGGTGTTAGTTCCCTCCCTACCCACCCTGACTCCCACCCACCCCTAGCGAGTAGTCTTGCTTTATAGGGCACCTCCCCATTTGACAAAGCACAGAGAATTGGACCAGCACATTTTGAAAATAATTAAGGAGATTTAAGTGCTTTTTCTCTGAAAGGACAGCTGGGAAACCGGCTGGTACTTGGTAGATCTCTCTCTTTTGCTTTAACAGATACCTAAGCTCCACGAACAGAATAATGGCTGGGAAAAATCATATCGCTAAAGCTGTTGCCCCTGTTACAGCTTCTGCCTCAGTCCAGACAGAGGTCCTAATGCCAGTTGAAGGACCGGTTCCATGTGCAGGGTGCCTGCATGCTGAAGCTCTGAGGAAACAAGTGGAGGGACTCAGAGAGGAGATGGCGAGGCTGAGGAGCCTTCAAGACAGTGAGAAGTACATCAATTAGATCTTCTTGCAGCAACCAAGCTCTCCAGCAGAGGAGAAGATGGGTGCCAACAGAATGTCGATGGTTGGACACAAGTCACCAGGGCCTGCAAAATCACAAATCCAACTTCTCCAGGCCTTGAATAGAAGAACCATTATGCAGCCCTGTAAGTGGAGGAGGTGAAAGCATCCCTGGAAAGGGAAGAACCAGAGCTCAAGTACCCCAAATTTGAAGAATCAGTGACCACAAGGAAAAGAAGGGTAGTGGTGGTTGGAGACTCTCTTCTGATGGGTACTGAGGCGTCCATCTGCCGACCAGACTTGATGTCTGCCTGGTGCCAAAATCCAAGATGTTATGAAGAGTTTGCCGAGACTCATCAAGCCCACTGACTATTATCCAATGTTGCTAATCCATGTTGGAACAAATGATGTTGCCAGATATACCTCAGAACGTATCAAAAGTGACTTCATGGCTCTGGGATAGAGGGTGAAGCAGTTAGGTGCACAGGTGGTGTTCTCTTCAATCCTCCCTGTTGAGGGTAAAGGCCAAGGCAGAGAGGCTCTCAACCTGGAGATGAATGCATGGCTGCATGGATGGTGTCATCGAGAGCGTTTTGGTTTCCTAGACCATGGGATGCTGTTCCAAGAGTTGCAGAGCAGAGATGGCATCCATTTGTCCAAGAAAGGTCAACGCGTCTTCAGTAGTAGACTGGCTAATCTACTGAAGAGGGCTTTAAACTAGATTCGTTGGGGATGGGTGAAGAAAGCCCCCAGGTAAGTGAAAGCCCCCAGATAGGTGATACATTAAATAACTTTATGGAAATGGGTAACAGGGGTAACATATGGAAAGCAGTGTGTATAAATGCCCGTAGCATGGGAAATAAGATCCCTGATGTTGAAGCTGTGGTGGGAGTGGCTGACTTGGATTTAGTGGCAGTTACATCAACATGGTTCACAGAAAATCATGATTGGGATGTAACTATACCTGGCTATACTTTATTCAGAAAGGACAGGGTAGGAAGTAGGGGAGGAGGAGTGGTACTATATGTAAAAACTACTATTAAAGCTTTGGAATTACAGAGCTTAAAAGGGAGAGGGGAGGCATTGTGGGTTAAACTAGAAAGAGGGAAAGAGAAATCTATTTACATTGGTGTGATATACAGACCTCCCTCACAAGAGGAAGAGGTGGACAGAGAGTTAATTGAAGACATGTGCAGCATTGCTAGGAAAGGGGAAGTGCTACTGATAGGAGATTTCAATATGCCAGATGTTGATTGGCACATTCCTGCTGCAGTGTCATCTAGAAGTAAGGAGATCCTGGATTCTCTACAGGGAGAACTATTCAGGCAATTGGTAACAGACCCCACACGTGAAGGGGCCATACTGGACTTGGTGCTTACCAATGGTGAAAGTGTTTGTGATGTTGTAGTGGGAGATCATTTTGCATCCAGTGATCACCAGATGGTGTGGTTCAGTATTAAGACTAGGGCTGTTAGAATCCATTCAAAGGCGAGGATCTTAGACTTTAGGAAGACTAACTTTGCGAAGATGGGCCAATACCTCAGTGAGTCGTTAGTTGGATGGGAACAGCTGAGGGATATACAAAAACAGTGGGAAAAACTGAAAGGGGATATTTTAAGGGCAACCAACCTTTTTGTTAAAATGGTAAATAAAGGTAAAGGGAAAAGGAGACCGCTATGTCTTTCGAAAGAAGTAGCTGAAAAAGTGAAGAAAAAGAGGGAGGCCTTCATGAAATATAAGAGATCACAGAGAGAGGAAGACAGGCATCTGTATTTGGAAAAACTTAGAGAAGCTAGCAAAGTAGTCAAGAAGGCAAAGATTCAAAAGGAGGAGGAAATAGCTAATGCAATAAAATGGGGGGATAAGACATTTTTCAGATATATTAGTGAGAAGAGGAAGGGCAAGAGTGGTATTGTCAGACTCAAGGGTGCAGGGGAGGAATATGTAGAAGCTGATAAGGATAAAGCGGAATTGCTTAACAAATATTTTTGTTCTGTGTTCACAGATGAAGAACCAGGAGCAGGACCTCAGAAAACACCCACAAATAGGAACAGAAGCAAAGGACATCTTGAACAATTTTCAAAAGACTGTGTTCGTGAGAATCTATCTCAACTTTAAGTAGACAAAGCGATGGGACCGGATGGGATACACCCGAGAATACTGAGGGAACTTGGGGAAGTTCTAGCAGCTCCACTGACTGACCTTTTCAATGCCTCATTGGAGTCGGGAGTGGTGCCAAAGGACTGGAGAGAGGCTCATGTGGTGCCTTTACACAAAAGCGGAAGTAAGGATGTGGTTGAAAACTACAGGCTGGTTAGTTTAACTTCGGTGGTGAGTAAATTATTGGAAACGCTGCTGAAAGAGAAAATAGTGAGGTTTTTGGAGTCCAGCTGATTACAGGATCCGAGGCAGCATGGATTCACCAGAGGCAGGTCTTGTCAGACAAATCTGATTGATTTCTTTGACTGGGTGACCAGCCCTGGTGGCTCACCCCAGGACCCCCACACTTCCCACTTCTGTTTGTCACTGTGCAGTGCAACTGCTCAGCTGCAGGTCTCATCCTGCCCATCACCGTGCACCACATGCAGCATATCCTGCTGCCACTCAGATTCCATATCCAGGGTCGCTGCTTAATGCAACCCCAATTGTGCAGTCTGTTCGCTGTGCCTCCATGCCCTCCCAGTTATGGGTCCCTCCACATTCCTCCTCAGGGGTACTTGCGCATCTGGACGGCCCATGTGACCTGGGACTGCCACATCTATGGCCTGCTCTGGGCCATTCCCCTCTCCCCATCCTGCCCCCTCTGCATGGCATGCACCACTTGCATCTGTGCTGCAGCCGGCCCCATCACCCTAGGTCACGGTCCCTCCATGGGCCGCTGGTTGCATTGCTGCCACATGCTCATGGCTCCCCTTCCCTCCCATGTGGTACCTCCCCATTCCCCCTGTGTGTTTACGATGTCTCCTGTTACTGTGGTGACCAATCTACCTGGCTATGTGGCTCAGCCATGCATGGGCTACCATGAACAGGTGGCATGCAGCATGACATCTCCTCTGTAGCACTACAAATATGACTGGGACCATTATTGGTCAGGGTTTCAGAGGCCAAGAGACACATAGGCTCACAAGGCACACATGTTGAACAGCATAACACTATTTATCCAGCAAACATGTATGCGACAAAGAATATGGGCAAACAGTGCCTACACACAATAGCAAACAAGTGTGCCCCATGGCACCCAACCCTCACCCCCGCTGTATCTACAGGACCATTAACACTGCCAGCCAGTCCACCCTGGTGGCTGTCACTGCACCAGCAGCCACTGGTGCAGCTCATGCTGCTTGGTGGTATGGCTACCCCTGCGTGCCTCTCAGATGGTGGGGCCCCCTCAGTGCCCCACAAGACTTCCTGCTGTGCAACTGGGGGGTAGTGAATGGGCCTCCAGCAGCAATTTCAGGCACCTGAGCTTGCCACTCAGGCCCCACACCTCCCCCTGAGGCCCTCCACATGGCATAAGATGTGGGAGAGGGACCTAAACAGCCATGAAAGGCTACGTGCAAGCACATGCTCCAGATGGGCAATGGCTGGTGTGTCTCCAGGGCCTCCACCTGCCTCTTCAGCCCCCTCATCGGGCCCCACATCAGATAGGTGTGGACTTCGTGGCCCATCAACACGGGCACATTGCTCCTATGTGTACCCGGCAGCAGGCAGCTCCACTGCATCACTGGCCACATCACTGCTGTGACCTGGCACCACCACAGCCTTCTGGTAACCCCAGCTTCCATAACCTGGGCACCCCACTGCCTCCTTGCCATCCTCGTCCCCCTCCAGCTGCACTGTCACATCCCACCCAACACCCGCACTCAGAGCCCCCATCCATTCTGCACACCCACACTCGCCCATGCTCTCTCCCTGCATGCCCTCTGTCCCCTCAACCTTTCTCCCACCCAACTGCCACACACACTCCCCCACATGCTCCCTCTGCATGCACTCAGACCCCTCATCCTCGCTCCCATCCTCCTGCCATTCACCCCCCCACACACACTTCCCCTGCATGCACTCAGACCCCTCACCCTTGCTCCCACCCTCCTGCCATTCACACACCCCTACATACTCCCCATACTGGCACTCAGACTCCTCATCCTCACTCCCACTCTCCTGCCACTCGCACACACCCACACACTCCCCCTGAATGTGTTACATCCCCTTGCCCTCACCTCCAACCTCCAGCCACTCACCCTAACTCATGCACTTACCCACCACCCACTCACCACCCTGCCTGACCCCTCAGCCTTTGTCACTCCAGCCTCTCCCACAACACTCCATGGGTCCTCCCCAGGCACCCTCCCTGTCAAACCATACACCCCCTCCTCCAGGGGCTGGAGGCCAAGGGTCCAGAGGTAGCCCCAGGTCTCTGCAGTGCCTGCACAGTGCACTGCTGAGACATTGCCATTGCCCTACTGCACACTATCCCCCAGGTGTGCTATGGGACATAGGCCCCCACCTGCCTACTGCTATTGGTTCTGCCCGTACAAGGGAGGTAGAGGGGGGAAATTCTGCTGTCTCTGCCAGGCCCTCCTTATCCTCCTCATCATCTGCAGATGGTGTTGGGCTGGACAAGAGGATGGGGCTTGGTGGTGCACTGCTGCTGCCCTGCTGGTGGTCATATTGCTGCTCCTCCTGGAGCTTGGGGGCATATCTGCCACAGCATCCTCCACAGTGTCAAGGGTTGATCCAGAAGGGGATGGGAGTGGGGAGTGCTGCTGTGGGGGACAGAGGTCATGGCTAGCTGCACAGCTGTGATGTCTCTGTTGTGTGTATGACAGATCATCCATGGGCAGCTGGGTTCCTGATGTGCCAGTAGCACAGGGTGCTATCATTTTGGGCCCATGGGCGGCCCACATTGGGTATGTCTTTCTTGTGACAACCTTTGGACAGTGCTCCTATCACTGCCACTGTGGTGGGGCAGGCAGGCCTCTTTGTGTCACTTTACCATGCTCAGTGCCCATACCTCTCTGTGGGACATTGTGATGACTGCACCACAAATGTCCACACCCTGCTCTTCCTATTGCTGTGCTACTGTGGCTATTGGGGGGGGGGGGTCACACACACAGCATGTTCCATCATGTCCCAACTCTGCAAGGGATGGGACAGAGTGGGCCGGGACTATGTGTTGTGGGCCCCTTGGGTGGAGACATGCTGTTTCCATGGTGTCCATGTCACAGAGGAGTGTGCTGTTATATGTGGTGCCCTGCCTCCGTGTTGGGGGGTCTGTTTGTCTGCTGCTCAGACTGTATATCTGTGTGGATACTCACCCTGCTCCTCCTGCAGTTGCTGCTGAATACCCTTTATCAGCCACGGGCGCATGTGGCGGATTGTATGGTATTGCACACAGTATGCCTCTGTGTTGTGCATGATCCAGAAATGCCTTTGGGGTTGAGACACACCTCGTCATTCCCCTATGCCAGGGCACAGACCTGCCCACTTATTGGTATCTGGGAGGGAGACAGCATGCCAACAATTGAGAAAACTCATGACCAGAGCTTACACAATGATCAACGATAGGGGCCGTCAGCGTTTTATTCCGGACCCGGGAGGTGTGCTCAGCCAGGCGAACCTTGATCAACCTATAGGTTCTGCCCACATACATCAGTGAACATGGGCATAGTAACAAATATACCACATGTGTGGAAGTGCTTTCTCAATTGTTTTGGACAGTCATTGATCATGTCCCCCCTAACCCACGAGCGGGTGATCGCATTGCTATTTTGCAACATCGTGAGCAGTCTTGGATTTTCCGACTGAATACAGTGGCCCCGTCTGGTCTAAACAAGGAGATTGATTGGGCGAGCCTGTACTAGCTATCCTCCATGACGTAATGGGTTCCCCTGTTTCAGTGGGGCGCCCTTACAGCTTGATTGGACCTCTGCATGTGAGCGATGTTTGTTGTAGCCAATCAGAAACCCCCCTGAAGGATATATCGAGTGGTGAACACTCGGCGTCTTTTGGCGAGCAGCACTGAAGAGAATGGCATGCGCTTGATACAGGGAGCACTACCCGAAACGTGCACGTCGCGCCTTATTCACTGGATATCGTGCTATGCTCTGAGTTGCTGAATTACCTATCGGAGCTTTAAGCTAAGTTTCTTATACACCTGTGGTTTTTAAAAAAAATGGATGGTGCCATCAGGTGTGGTTAGATCTCAGTTCTAGCCTCCCTTGGCTCCCTCCGACAAAAACAAAGTTTGTTATATACATATTTCTTGGGGTGGGACTCCTTTGGTGGTTTGTGACATTGATCCAGTCAATGCCGGGGCAATTGAAATCACACGTTATTACTTTGTTGTAACATTTGTTAGCTTCCCTGATTTCTTTCAGCATTTCATCATCCATCTGTTCATTCTGACCCAGCGGACGGTAGTATACTCCCGCTGCCATTGCCTTCCCCTTTTTAGATGGAATTTCTATCCATAGAAATTCTACAGTGTAATTTGTTTCCTGCAAAACTTTAATCCTATGTGACTCAATGCCCTCTCTAACATAGAGCGCACCCCCTCCACCAATTTAATCTACTCTATCATTGTGATATAGTTTGTACTCATGTATCACAGTGCCCCATTGGCTGTTGTCCTTCCACCACGTCTCTGAGATGTCGATCATATCTAACCTTTCATTTAGTGCTATATATTCTAGCTCTCCCATCTTATTTTTTTAGACTTCTAGCATTTGCATACAGGCATTTTAGAGGCTGTATTTTATTCATATTAATCTTGATAGGGGTAATTTGGAATCGTTCAGATCTGTACTTAAGGGCATCTGGGTTACTTTTATCTTTTTTGGAACCTTTCTGTCAGGATGCACTAACTTCCCTCTTTTGCTTGTATCCTTCAAGGATACATCCTTCCAAATAATGTGCTGCTGGGCATCTGTCAGCTTTCCCCTATTATCTAGTTTAAAAGCTGCTTTATCTCCTTTTTAAAAGTTAATGCCAGCAGCCTGGTTCCATCCTGGTTAAGGTGGAGCCCATCCTTTTGGAAAAGCCCCTCCCTTCCCCAGAATGTTGCCTAGTTCCTAACAAATCCAAAACCCTCTTCTTTGTACTATTGTCTCATCCATCCATTGAGACTCCGGAGCTCTGTCTGCCTTTTGGGTCCTGCGTGTGCAATTATTTCAGAGAATGCTATCCTGGAAGTTCTGGATTTCAACTTCCTACTTAAAAGCCTAAATTTGCTCCTTTCACGTGACCTCGATCCTCCATGGCAACTGAGAGGCTGCCAGACTGGAGATGGGACTTCAGTACTATATCCCTGTAGGTCTCATCTATGTACCTTTCTGTCTTCCTTATGTCCTCCAAATCTGCTACTCTAGCCTCCAGAATTCAGACTCATTCCCTGAGGGCAAAGAGCTCCTTGCAGCTAGTGCACACATAAGACCCCTCACCAACTGGGAGAAAATAGTACATGTGATACCCATAGAAACATGACGGCAGAAAAAGCTGACATGGCTTATCTAGTCTGCTTTCCTTATCAACTACAATAGTCCCATTTTTTTCTTTAGAAATCATCTACTACTACTACTGCTGTTAATCATTTATATAGTGCTACAAGGCATATACTACACTCTACAAACACATATAGAAGACAGTCCATGCTTATAGAGCTTACAATCTAGTTAAGACAGTACAATCCAAGAGAAATAAGGAGTTCAATAGGGAGAGGAAACACGCCTTTTTAACAAGAGATTAGAATTAAAGAGGTCTCAAAGAGGTAAGCATTTAGCATGGATTGGAAGAAAGAGAGAGAGGAGACTTGACATAAAGTTGCAGAAAGTTTGTTCAAAGCATAAAAAGCAGCAAGGTGAAAAGATTGGCGTCTGGAATTGGCAAAAGAAGAAAAGGGCTTAGAGTAAAGAAAGCCAGAGGAGGTGCGGAGTTCATGAGGAGGGGTGTAGTGAGAGAGGAAAGGTAACGAGGGGCAGTAGAGTAAATGCATTTATAGGTTAGAAGGAGAAGTTTGAATTGGATATGGAAATAGAAGGGAAGGCAGAGAAGTGATTTTAGAAGAGGGGTTATATGAGTGTATCGGGGCTGGCAGAAGATTAGCCGCAGAGCAGAGTTTTGAATAGATTGAAGAAGAGAGAGATGACTCTGAGGGAGAGTAGCAAGGGGAGGTTGCAATAGTCAAGAAGGGAGGTAACTAAAGAGTGGACAAGAGTTTTAGTAATTGTTCAGAGAGGAAGGGGCAAATTTCATTAATGTTACTGAGAAAGAAACAACAGGTTTTAGCAATCTGTTGAATATGTGTGGAGAAAGACAGGGAGGCGTCAAGGATGACCCCAAGATTGCGGACTGAGGAAACAGGAAAAAGAAAAGTATTGTCAACAATAATAGAGAAAGGAGGAAGGTTTAGGGGTAAAGATAAGAAGTTTCATTTTAGTCATGTTTAATTTCAGACGGTGGTGAGACTTTCAGGCAGTGATGTCAGATATGCAGGCAAAGATACGAGCTTGGAGTGTAAAAGCAATGTCAGAGTCATCAGCATAAAAATGATACTGAAAACAATGGGAAAAGATCAGGGCACCAAGGGATTGGGTGTAGAGAAAGAAAGGGAGAGGGCCTAGAACAGACCCCTAGAGTACACCAACTGGAAGAAGGATGGCAGTAGAGGATGAACCACCAGAACAAACACTGAAAGAATGATTGGAGAGATAAGAAGAGAACCAAGGCAGCAGAGAGCACTTAAAACCAAGAGAAATAATGTATTGTGCAGGAGGAGGTGGTCAACAGTATCAAAAGTAGCAAAAAGGTCAAGAAGAATGAGAACTGAGTAAAGGCCTTTGAACTTAGCCAGGAACAAGTCACTGGAGACTTTGGAAAGAGCCATTTTAGTAGAATGAAAGAGACAAAAACCATCTCTGGAGTGGATCAAGGAGGGCATGGGAGGAGAGAAATTTGAGGCAGTGGCAAAGAACTGCATGTTCAAAAAGTTGGGAGAAGGAATGGAATGGGAGAAGGGAGATGTGTCGGTAATTAGAAGGACAAGTAGGGTCAAGTGAAGGTTTTTTGAGGAGAGGAGTGATCACAGCATGCTTGAAGGCTGCAGGGAAGGTTGCCATAGAAAATGAAAGGTTGAGAATTTGTGAGATGGAAGGGATGACGGAGGAGGAGATGGAGAGGAGATGGGTAGGGATAGGATCAGAAGAACAAGTAGTGAGTTTAGATGAGGAAACAAGAAGAGAGGTTTCCTCTTCAGAGATTTTAGAAATGGATGAAAGGGTGGTAGATGTTGATGGGGAAAGCTGATATTGGAGAGGGGGAAGATGAGGAGAAGAAGAATTAGGGAATTGAAGAGTAATCTTATCGACTTTGTCATGGAAATAGTCAGCTAGGTTTTGGGCAGAGAGAGAAGGAGGGATTGGAGGTAGTGGTGCCTTAAGAAGGGAATTGAGAGTAGAGAAGAAACGGCGGGGGTAGGAGACACGACAGTCAGATGATTAAAATAGTTTTGCTTAGTGAGTGCAATAACAGACTGGAAAGAAGTAAGCATTAATTTGAAGTGAAGGAAGTCAGAAAGGGAATGGGATTTGAGTCAAGTGTGTTCAGCTGAGCAGGCACAGAAGCGTAGGTAGCGGGTAGATGAAGACAGCCAGGGCAGAGCAAGAGTATCCAGAGTAGAGAGAGTGGTGTTGGTCCCATGCTTTTTTGAATTCAGATACTGTCCTTGTCTCTACTACCTGCATTGGGAGACTATTCCATGCATCTACCTCTCTTTCTGTAAAGAAATATTTCTGCATATTACTCCTGAGTCTATCCCCTTTCACCTTCATCCTTTATCTCCTCATAGGGGAGCTTGCTTTCAATCAAATGAGGCTCTCCTCTTCTGCATTTATATCATGGAGGTATTTAAATGTTTCTATTGTATCTCCTCTATCTATAACAAAGACCACTAACCATTTTAGTAGCCACCCTCTGCACCAACTCCATCCTGTTTATATCCTTTTGAAGGTGTGGTCTCCAGAATTGCACACAATACTCCAAATGAGGTCGCACCAGAAACCTATACAGAGGCACTATTACCTCCTTTTTATGCTGGCCATTCCTCTCCCTTTGCACCCAATCATCCTTCTGGATTTCACCATTGCTTTTTCTACCTGTTTAGCCACTTTAGGATCATCAGAAACAATCATGGCCAGGTCACGCTCTTCTTTTGTCGACAGAAGAACTTCACTACCTACAATGTACCTCTCTCTTGGATTTTTGCAGGCAAAGTGCATGACCCTGCATTTTCAGCATTAAATCTCTGCAGCTAAATTCTTGGCCATTCCTCAAGCATATCATCTACAAATCTGCACTCAATGCAAAAGACTGGATATCCCCCAGCTCGCTGCTGGTCTGCTGTCTGCATCTTAGTTTTAAGGTTTTATTTAGCTATTTAGGTTGTTTACTTAAAGTTGCTAGGACTACTTGTACTGATACAACTATACCAATTAAGTTTAAGAGACTTTGTTTACCTCAAGATTAATTAATTTCAGTGCCTTAATTAATTTATTCCTGGTGAAGATAACCAGCTAAACCTATAAGCGAATTTGAGCACCTCTCCCCCTTTAATAGGTTTAAGAGCCTATAAAGTTAAGATTATGCCTGGGGTGGGTGGGAGTTGGGGGGGGGGGGTAGGAAAGAAGTAACACTTAGGGGTATGTTTACTAAACTGCGGTAATGTCATTTGCATTAGGTTCCGCGGTAAAGGTACAGATGCCCATATAAAGGCGTGGGCGGTGCATCATTACAGCAAGCCGTATCAGCTAACGCATGTTACAAACTAACATGCGCTACAAGGTGCCTCATAAGGCACCTTACAAGACACCTTACAAGGCACCTTATAAGGCACCTTACAAGGCACATTACAAGGCGCCTTGTAAGGTGCCTTGTAAGGCGCCTTGTAAGATGCCTTGTAAGGTGCCTTATAAGTAAGGTGCCTTGTTAGGTGCCCTATAAGGTGCCTTATAAGGTGCCCTATAAGGTGCCTCATAAGGTGCCTTGTAAGGTGCCCTATAAGGTGCCTTATAAGGTAACATAGTAACATAGTAAATGACGGCAGATAAAGACCAGTATGGTCCATCTAGTCTGCCCAGCAATATGATAGGAGTAGGTGCACCCCTTCCCATGTCTTTTAGGGAGTAGATGCACGCCTACCCATGTCTTTGCTTAGTGGTGCACCCACCAGGAGCAGGTGCACCCCTCCCCATGTCTTCACCCCTTCCCATATCTTTGTTTCTCTGTTTGTTTAGGGGTGAACACACCACTCCTCCCCCCCATCGCTCCATGTAGGACACCCCTATTTGTTGAGAAATTAGATGGTTCAGTTTATTTTGATTTAATCTTGTTGCTGTAAAGTGATCCACGATGTCTGTCCCAGGCCACTTTGAATTCCGTCACTGTGTTTATCCCCACCACCTCCATTGGGTGGGCATTCCAAGCATCCACCACCCTTTCAGTAAAAAAGTATTTCCTGACATTGCCTTTCAATTTACCACCTTGCAGCTTCATGTTATGCCCTCTAGTTTTACAGCTTACCCGTCTCTGGAAGAGGTTTGTTTGTTCATTATTTCTCTCTAAGTATTTAAAGGTCTGAATCATATCTCCCCTATCCCTCCTCTCCTCCAAAGTGTACATATTTAGGTCTTGAAGTCTCTCCTCATAAGGCTTCTGATGCATGCTCCAAATCATTTTGGTCGTCTTCCTCTGAACAGTGTCCATTCTTTTTACATCCTTTGCAAGATACAGTCGCCAAAACTGAACACAGTATTCCAAGTGAGGCCTCACCAATGACTTGTACAGTGGCATAAGTACCTCTGCCTTTCTGCTGGTGATTCCTCTTTGTATGCAGCCCAACATCCTCCTGGCTTTTGCCACCGCTTTGTCGCACTGTTTTGCCACCTTGAGATCTACAGAAATAATCACACCGAGGTCTTTTTCCTGCTCTATGCACACCAACCTCTCACCCCCTATCGTGTACATTTCCCTTGGATTTCTGCTACCCAAGTGCATGACACTGCACTTCTTTGCATTAAATCTTAATTGCCAAGCATCAGACCATTCCTCCAGCTTTTGCAGATCCCTCCTCATGTTAAGCACTCCCTCGGGGGAGTCCACTCTGTTGCAAATTTTCATGTCATCTGCAAAAAGACAGACTTTTCCATTCAGTCCTTCAGCAATATCACGTCCAAATACATGGAACAGTGCTGGGCCTAGGACCGAACCCTGAGGCACCCCGCTAATCACCTTCCTTTCATCCGAGTAAGCTCCATTTATCATCACCTTCTGTCGTCTTTCAGTCAACCAATTTCTGATCCAGTTTACCACCTTGGGACCCAGCCCCAAACTACTGAGTTTATTGATAAGCCTCCTATGAGGGACAGTATCAAAGGCTTTGCTGAAATCCAGGTAGATGACATCCATCGCGTGTCCTTGATCCAGTTCTCTGATCACCCAGTCAAAAAACTCAATGAGATTTGTCTAGCAAGATCATCCTTCGGTAAAACCATGTTGTCTCGGATCCTGTAACCTGCTGGTTTTGAGAAAGTTCACTATTCGCTCTTTCAGGAGCGACTCCATTACTTTTCCCACCACTGCGGTAAGGCTCACGGGCCTGTAGTTGACACTTCTTCCCTGTCACCACTTTTGTGTAGAGGTACGACGTCAGCCATTCTCTTGTCCTGAGGAACCTCTCCTGTTTCCAAGGATCTGTTGAAAACATCCTTTAACGGTCCTGCAAGAACCTCTCTGAGCTCTTTCAGTATCCTGGGACGTATCCCATCCGGTCCCATGGCCTTGTCCACTTTCAGTTTTGCGAATTATTCTAAAACCTCATCCTCTCTGAATGGTGTGGTATCTACCTCATTCCCATTTTTATATTTGGGAGTCACAGGTGGTCCTTCTCCAGGATTTTCTTTATTAAAAACAGAGCAGAAGTATTTGTTTAGTAATTTCGCTTTATCAATGTCATTTTCCACAAGTCCGTTTCCAGCACTTCTGAGTCCTGCAATTCCACCTTTGATCTTCTTCCTTTCCCGAATATACCTGAAGAAAGTTTTGTCGCCACACTTAACATCTTTAGCCATCTTTTCCTCTGCCTTTGATTTTGCTATCCTTATTTCTCTTTTTGTCTCCTTGAGTTTAATCCTGTATTCATTTCTGTGTTCTTCTGTTTGCAAGCTTTGGAATTTTGCGAAAGCTGTGTTTTTTGCCCATATTTGAGCAGCCACTTCTTTGGAAAACCAAATAGGTTTCCTTCTCCTCTTGTTTTTATTTACTTTTCTTACATATTTATCTGTTGCTCCTTTTATTGCCCCTTTTAGTTTAGCCCATTGCAATTCCACTTCCCTTATCACCTTCCACCCTGTCAGCTCCTCCTTTAGGTACTCGACCATTTTATTGAGGTCAGTTTTTTTGAAGTTTAGGACTTTGAGCTTGCTATGATTGGATTGCACCTTGGCTTTTATCTCAAACCACACCGTGTGATGATCACTGTTGCTCACAGGGGCACTCATCCAGACATTAGACATGCTATCACTGTTGGTGAGCACCAAATCCAGTGTTGAGCTTTCCCTGGTTGGTTCCATCACCATTTGTCTAAGTAATGCATCTTGGATAGCGTCCACAATTTTTTTGCTTCTTTCCAGATTTGCAGAAGGAGTAATCCAATCCACAACGGGTAGATTAAAGTCACCCAATCTGATTGTTTCCCCCTTTGTTGCTGTCTTGGCAATATCTATAATCAATTCATTATCTATTTCTTCAATTTGAGTCGGAGGTCTGTAGATTACTGCAGTATGGATGACAGTGCCATCTCCTCTTTCTAACATGATCCAGAGCGCTTCTTCTTTTCCCCATGCACCCTGCATTTCAGTAGCTTTGATATTGTAGTGTATTGCTTATTCCCGTACAGCGAATTTGAGAGATCTGATCATGCAAACTACTTCCCCCCAGGATCGCCCGGTGAAGAGGCATAATGATAATGGGCATTTTGCATGTGGGCATTGTACTTATTGTTCATTCACACTGGGGGGTTCCGATTGGATAGACCTGCATACATCTCGGACCTATACAACGGTATGGCATACGGATTGTACTTCATCCTTTGTAGTGTACCTGATTGTCTGCCCTTGTTCCCTCTATTATGTGGGACGTACTAAACGGGCGGTGAAGGTTCGCCTATCTGAGCATGCTTCTAGGCTACGCACTAAAACTCTTTCTGCTCCTATGGTGGAACATTGCTTAACTGCTGGGCATGACTTTCCTTCATTGCGATGGAGAGTATTGGACTTTATCCCTATTGATCCCAGGGGTGGGGACAGAGAACAACAACTACAATGGCGAGAACAACGATGGATATATTCATTGAACTCTGTTACCCCTAAGGGTCTTAATCTTCAAGTGGACTGGCATACTATTATTTGAGTGACATTTTGGAGGTTCCCATAGAGGGTTTCTCTGTGCAGTGGGATTCCCTCTGTTCAGGTTCTCTCTGCATTTTGATTGGTGGCTTCGAGTTTTCAACATAAGCTGATGTCAGACGCCGATGTCTATTTGGTGGGTTACACCCCCGTGGTTTCTCATTCATGCTTTCCTTCTTGCCAGTTGTGGATGGACCTGAAGCAGGGTTTCATAACACTTTTGATGGAAAACCCGAAACGTGAGCCGTGTTGTCATTTCTGAACTACTGGCATACTTCAGCTGCGTTGAATTGCACTCTTTAAAAGCTAAGTTTGGATTTCTATTTTTATCCACATATAAAGTTTTAATAAAAGGAGTTGCCACAGTGGTGCCTGGAGTGGTTTCCCGGCACTGTGTTGGCGTACTCCGACAAAAATAATTGTGTATTTGGGGGTATTGAACATTGGAATCTTTTGGTTTTTGGGACATTTAGGTTGATTCTGATTGGTTTACTTATTTTTGGATTCTTTTGAATTATTTTGAACCTGGGCACCATGTCATTGGAGACGTTTGCTTTTACCGAAGAACAGCTGGCTAATTTAAAAAAACATAAATCCTTATTTGATGCGGACCCTATGACTTCTTTGAGTCAATTACCACCCACGCTGTTAGAACTGAAAGATTTGCATAAGAAGTTGATCCGTGCCCAGTTACACGGGTCGGCTATGACTCAGTATCTCAAATCCTCGGTTCTCCCTAGAGGTCTTCGGATAATAAAACCTCCCAAACAATTTACTGATGATCAGTCATTCCTGAATAAATGGAATGCCATATTGAATAAATGCAGCTTTGATTTAGTTGCATTGCTTATCGAACGATCAATACAAGAGCAAGATAGTTTGACGGCTAAAGCTGATGAACTTAAAAAGAAAATTTTGGAGACACAGGAATCGGCTGCGTTTCAGACACAGTGGGTGGAGACCCAAAAACAATTGGATACTTTTCGAGATCATATTCGCAATTTAAAAATTCAGAAGTTCAAGCGCGACAAATCTGACTATGACAATGATTGTGTCTATTGTTGGCCTTCCATGCGTCAGTCTGCTACAGGGAAGAGAGTTACCTTCGATTTAGACTCTGGGGATTCGACCGATTCTGATATTAGTGACCAGGGGTTATCAGAAACAGCGACATTGCGTACTTCCCAGGTTGACCAGTATCGGGGTAATTCTTCTAGGGTTAGACGTTCCCGTCGTAACTATCAACAGGATTTTTGGCAGGGACCGGATACAAGATCTCGGACCAAGAGTCGTCCGTCATAAATTTATCTGGAAAACAGCTGTCTCCCTCCCAGATACAGGTATTAGAGAAGGGTTTGTCCTTTGTTCCCACATCCAGGTATGATGGTTTTGCCACTAGGGTAGCGTTGCACAGATTTTTTCGGAAATTACAGGTGATTCAATATTTTTCAAACATGGCTGGTGAAGTGGGCCGATCATTAATAAAAAATCCTTCTCGTTGGATCCCTCCGGGGGTCCCGGATCCGGTTATTTCTGTTTACCAAAATTTGGTTTTACAACATCTTTGCCCTTTGGAACAACAGAAGCAGCATACTTATGGTAATTTGCCTTCAGATCACTATCGGGCACTTCAACAACTTGCTGACTCGGACATTGTGGTTAGGAGAGCGGACAAAGGTGGTGCCACTGTCCTTTTGGCAGCTGACCAATATCAGAGGGAGGTTGATGTCCATTTAAATAACCGGGCTAATTACATTGTTTTGCCCGGGGACCCTACTGAGGATATCCGGTGCCGTATTCATTTGGTTGTATCTGCCGCCTTTTTCCATAATTGGATCACTAAACGAGAACTGGATTTTCTTGAAAAGAAACATCCTAAAGTACAGTTTTTTTATCTGGTGCCTAAAGTGCATAAATCATTACAGAACTCCCCTGGACGGCCTATCGTGCCCCTGTCGAAATTTTGTGACATTTTTCTGCAACCTGCAGCGTCTAAGGTCCGTTCTTATATTAGGGATACTGTGGATTTTTTGAACCAGCTGAAGGATTGTTTGGATGTGACTGCTTACATGTATTTGGTCTCTCTTGATGTACAGTCTTTATATACTAACATTGATCAACGTGAGGCTCTTGCATGTCTACAAGATTATCCATTAGATCTTCCAGATCGGATTCCCAAACAGTTTTTGATGGATTTGTTGGAGATGGTTTTGAGTAATAATTTCTTTTTATACCAACAGCAGTTTTATAAACAGATCCATGGTATTGCAATGGGGGCCACAGTAGCCCCATCTATAGCGACCCTTTTTATGGCAGTATTTGAGACATCATATGTCTATTCTGATGTGGCATTTCAATTTATCCCCTTTTGGAAGAGATTCCTAGATGATGTTTTCTTTCTTTGGACTGGCACCCGGGGGGATTTAGATAAGTTTTTGCAGAGGCTTAATTCTCATGCAGCACGTATTCAGTTTACGGCGCAAATGGATCCCCATAGTATAAAATTTTTGGACATTATGGTGGTTTTGACCCCTCAAGGTTTTGAAACAACTTTATATCGCAAGCCTATTCAGAGGAATACTTTGCTCCAATATGACAGTTTTCATCCCCGAGCGCTTCGGCGGGGTTTACCCTTTGGTCAGTTTCTACGTCTGCGACGAAATTGTTCGACCTTGTCTGAAATTCATCTTCATGCGGTGGAACTTAAGTCGCGTCTGGCCTGTAGGGGCTATCCACCTGATGTTGTTAATCGGGCGTACAAGAGAGCCCAACATTTACATCAGGAGTGGCTTCTTTCTCCGAGGGATTCTACACCTTCTAACCAAGTGGTCACCGGGGTTTTGCCTTATACTCATAGTATGACCCAAGTTACTAAGGTGTTACATCGATTTTGGCCTATTTTGGGGTCGCATGAATGTTTTCGGCAGACTACTTTGCGTATTGCTTATTCCCGTACAGCGAATTTGAGAGATCTGATCATGCAAACTACTTCCCCGCAGGATCGCCCGCTGAAGAGGCATAATGATAATGGGCATTTTGCATGTGGGCATTGTACTTATTGTTCACTCACACTGGGGGGTTCCGATTGGATAGATCTGCATACATCTCGGACCTATACAACGGTTTGGCATACGGATTGTACTTCATCCTTTGTAGTGTACCTGATTGTCTGCCCTTGTTCCCTCTATTATGTGGGACGTACTAAACGGGCGGTGAAGGTTCGCCTATCTGAGCATGCTTCTAGACTACGCACTAAAACTCTTTCTGCTCCTATGGTGGAACATTGCTTAACTGCTGGGCATGACTTTCCTTCATTGCGATGGAGAGTATTGGACTTTATCCCTATTGATCCCAGGGGTGGGGATAGAGAACAACGACTACAATGGCGAGAACAACGATGGATATATTCATTGAACTCTATTACTCCTAAGGGTCTTAATCTTCAAGTGGACTGGCATACTATTATTTGAGTGACATTTTGGAGGTTCCCATAGAGGGTTTCTCTGTGCAGTGGGATTCCCTCTGTTCGGGTTCTCTCTGAATTTTGATTGGTGGCTTCGAGTTTTCAACATAAGCTGACATCAGACGCTGATGTCTATTTGGTGGGTTACACCCCCGTGGTTTCTCATTCATGCTTTCCTTCTTGCCAGTTGTGGATGGACCTGAAGCAGGGTTTCATAACATTTTTGATGAAAAACCTGAAACGTGAGCCGTGTCGTCATTTCTGAACTACTGGCATACTTCAGCTGCGTTGAATTGCACTCTTTAAAAGCTAAGTTTGGATTTCTATTTTTATCCACATATAAAGTTTTAATAAAAGGAGTTGCCACAGTGGTGCCTGGAGTGGTTTCCCAGCACTGTGTTGGCATACTCCGACAAAAAGAATTGTGTATTTGGGGGTATTGAACATTGGAATCTTTTGGTTTTTGGGACATTTAGGTTGATTCCGATTGGTTTACTTATTTTTGGATTCTTTTGATATTGCTTTTGACATACAGGGCTACTCCTCCCCCTTTTCCATTTCTTCTGTCTCTTCTGAATAGATTATAGCCAGGTATGGCTATATCCCAATCATGTGCTTCATTAAACCATATTTCTGTAATGGCCACAATTTCCACCATTAGGGCTTTTCCACCATTAGGGCTTCCAGGTCCGGAAGTTTGTTTGCTAAGCTTCAAGCATTTGTGCTCATTGCTTTCCAGCATTTAACTGGATTGTGTGTATTTTGCCTTGATTTTATTCTGCCCACTTCTTCCCAGTTGCTTTTTATGTGTTGTTTAAAAGTGTGGTTGTTTCTGTTATTCTGCTTTTGCAGGGGGTGACGTCCAGAACTTGACCTTCCCCATCCGTCACTCCCTTCTTCTAGTTTAAATGGAAATCAACATACTGCCTGAACTTTTCACGTAGGCTTCTTTTCCCTGCGACAAAGAGGTGTCATCCATCAGCACAGTATAGTTTCTTGTTGGTCCATGTGTTTTCCCAGTCGCCAATAAATCTGAATCGTTCTCGTTTGCACCAGGTCTGGAGCCATGTATTAAAGCTATTAATGTGATTTAGCCTTTTTGCCCCCTTACCTAGAAGAGGTAGAACTTTTGAGAATGCTACAGTGTTAACAATGGGCTTGAGTTTTTCTCCCAGAGATTGGAAGTCCTTTTGGACTGTAGAGGCACTATTTCTAGCCAGGTCATTTGTACCCAAGTGGATGACAACATCAAGTTTGGAGTGTTTGCTTTCTGCGCTAAGTACATCAATAATTGTATTCCTGGGAGGCATTTGACTTCCTTCTCTCCTTTGAACTGTGTTACCAAGTTGGTGTCTCTGATGATGGAATCTCCAAGTAGTAGTAGTTTTCTGTTTGGTGAGTTTTTCATATTTGGTTCTTTAGCAGGAGATTGGGCATTGACTGACTCCTCTAAGGGCTGTTCAGTTTCTTTGGATAGGGCATCCTCATTAACCAAGGCAGAGAATGCATTATGCAGGGATATCTCTTGGTGTATAGGATGTCTATGTGTCACAGATCGCAATCTACCTGAACCCACTGTGATCCATTTGTTCCTGGTGTGTTTGACTCTTTGTGGGAGCGGTGGTGGACTTCATTGCAGTCAGTTCTTCCCTCAGTAGAGACAATTCTTTATGCATGGCAGCCAGATCTTCTCTTAGTAGAGTCAATTCATTATACATGGCAGATGACCTTTGGCACATAGGACATGCTCTTAGGCTCCAAATGATTCTTCTTGGAATGAAAGTACCGCAGGTATTGCACTGAATACAAGACATGCTGGTTAAGAGAATGTGGGCATATCCCGAGCTATTGGCTGCTATATAGGCAATGCAGTCCCAGGGGTGGGTGAGGTGAGGGGTAGGGTGGGCGGGAACCCAAGTGTCCCTGACCCAGTAGGCTTATACCTGAACTGTGGGCACACTCAGAAACTGTTAAGGCTACACAAGGAAATCAAGCAGTTTGACTATCCCCAAATGTAATGTAGGACCAGCAATTAGCAATTTTCCCAATACCTAAAGTTTAACCAACCCTTAGTATTCTATATTTGCAATAAAAAACCAGCAGAGATAGAAAGGAATAAGCTTATCTGTGTCTTGTGCAGCTCTGGCTTTTCAGACTGGCTGTGACCAGTATGTGAAGCCAGGTGTCTGATTATCTAAAGTAGCCCCTCCCTAGGAGATGCCTTTCAAGCAGACAATGAACCAGAATTACCCAAAATATACCTTTGTAGGTCTATCAGCCCACTGTGCAAAGGCCTCTGTTGGTCCCTTGCGAAGTAAGTATTTCTATACCAAGTAGCTGATTTTTCTTATAAGTGTCCCTGCCCCAGTAGGCTTATGCCTGAACTGTGGGCACACTCAGAAACTGTTAAGGCTACACAAGGAAATCAAACAGTTCGACTATCCCCAAACATAATGTAGGACCAGCAATTAGCAATTTTCCCAATTGCCTTGTAAGGTGCCTCATAAGGCGCTTTGTAAGGTGCCCTATACAGTAGGACTCCTTAGGCTAAGTGCCGTACTAGACACCCCTGGACAAGGCACCATAGAAGGCACCCTGGGTTACGGAACCATAGGTTAAGGTGGCCTAACAAGGTTACGGTGCCCTAGGCTAGTGTGGCCTAAGGGCTGCAAGGTGCTGCAGGATGACATGCATGACCTGTGAGGAACAGAGACAGATGGAGCCCTAACACTGGATAGAGCACTCAGGAAAGGCAATGAACAGTTGAGTGAAGGAGGGAGGGCTGGGAGGCGCTGGACCTGCCATATCTGCGGGCATCCCATGTGGCTGCCAGTACTGATGACAAACATGGTGGGGCAATTGTACCACAGCACAGGGTGTTGGTAATGTAAAGTACTGGAAAGACAGTGGGTGGCAGATGATGGGAATACATGTCCCCCAGTGGAGGCGGAAGTGGCAGGATAGTTACAATGATGGGTGGACAGAGGAGTGGTGGTGCCATGCAGATCAGGCACAGGCAAGGCAAGCATGAAGAGGCACAATGCAGGAAAGGGTAGCAGTGCAGGACATGGGGTGACAGCCCGCACAGGCAGACAAGACTCTACACAGCTGACAGACGCAGATAGACGGACCGAGGGAATTTTGGCAATTGTGGCCAGGGTATTATGGGCTGGCAGCACAAATCTGCAAAAATATGACTGTAACAGGCATGCACACTATTTGAGCAGGACAGGCATGAGTGGGGGGAACAATGAAGAATTGAATCCATGAACACTGCCAAGAATGGCATTGTATTAACCAGTAGGCTATACCTCCGTGGTGTATGTCACAGCAATGGCTGGGTACAGAAGGACTACAGGTCACCACACAAACTGTCTGCTCTGAGTGCCAGGATAGGGTAACCCCACCAGTATGTAATGCACATGATGTAATGCACATGCTGAATAGCTGTCTACAGCTGATCAGCAAATGGGGTCTGCACCTCTCTGGTACCTCAGCTTCGAAAGACGAACTGACAGTGTGTGATACTGGCACAGCGTAGCTACAGACCATGCCATTGTACAGGTTCTGTGTTCTCCCTGAGGGATAGGATGGGTACCCAGCACTAGGTCCGCAGTACATGTGGTGCTAGAGATAGGCCCTGCTGTACATCCCCATCACTTCCAGTGTGGTACAGGTGTTCGTTGCAGTGCAGCTGAAGGTAATTCGGTGTCCATCTGTATCCTGCAGTCACATGTGGCCCTATGGGACCAGACACCACCCAGATTAGTGTGTACCCCGTGTTAGGGTCTGGATGACATGGGCACCTGTTATCAGGGCAGAGGGGTTTCCAGACTTGCATGAGGTTTGCGTAGCAGTGCCTTTATAGGTCAAAGTGGTATACACTACATACCCCAAAGGGCTCACATCACCTTTTTTGTAGGTAAGGGACAAGTACCCAAGCCCCTGTGAAGCAACCTCCATCCTGCTGGTATATGAAAGGCCTCCAGGATTGGTGGGCCAGAGCCCTACCTGTGGCTGGAGCAGTGGCAGACCAGCAGTAGTGATGGGGTTAGCTCTGGAAAACCCCAACTGCCTCAAACCACTGTCTGCCTGTCACCAGCAGACAGTACCGTATAGGTGCTCTGACCATGCACAGTCTAACTGCAGACAGTCCACTAGTCAGTCCATAGTGCATGCTCATAGAGGAACTATGTGCACAAACAGGTATCTCAGTGATTGGGGCCCCAGCACTAGAAACACAAAAGCATCACTGGAGGCAGACAACATAGAGCGCTATGTGGGAACCTAGACATGCCATGGTCACTGCTCGGTCAGAGTGAGTGCCCTCCCAGCATGCCATGCTGTGGCCACCCTGTCCATGCAGGCGGTGGTCGGGCACTAAAGTGTCCCAGCCATTGCCCCACACCCTGTGAAGATGCATCCTGGCCAATCTTCCCTGTCCGGGCTATACCCACAACACCTTGCTTCTCATTATGCTAACGCTGGTAACAGTGGGACATTGTGGGCCCGATGAGGTGTGGGCAGCCACAAAACAATGAATAGACGTACACACAAACACTCCTATTGCAGCATTGTGCAAAGATAGGGGTGGTTGGCAACCCTGCCCGCTACACTGGTCCTGATCACAGTGTCGACATTGCTAAACTGTACAGGAGGTAGTAGTAGTGCTCTGGTGATAAATGCAGCTCAATGCTGGGGCCATCAGCCTGACTCTCCATGCATCTTTGGATTGTGGAGCCTGTGTGAGTGGGTGTTTGTACCCCTGTTTGCCGCTGCTTTGGGCTTTTCACATGTTGCTGTTGTATCTGCATTGTAGGTTAAAACATAGTTACATGCTCTGCAGGAACCACAGCTGGGGCTTGAACCTGTGACCCTCTGCTTCTGAGCACACTGGCTGGGTGTACTGCACCACACTGTTGCCACAAATGCATGGTGGTCCCTGGGGCTACCTCTACATTTCCTCAGCCAGACCTTTTATGTTGCACTGCACACCACGTACTGGTACAGGGTATGTCCTAGGTCCACTGCAGGCAGGTGCCACTGCCCCCTCCAGCACAGGCACCCCCCCCCCCTGCCATGCTGACATGACTATATGCTGTCGGTGCTGGTAGTGCGCAGTCCCAGGCCATCCACTGTGTGGGTAGATGGTCGCCTAGGGAGCGGGCTCTGGGGCATGGGGTATACATGAGCATCCTCGCATCCCCCCCATCACCGCCTACCAATAGTCTGTCCCTTCCGCTTGGGGGAGGGTTGGCTGGGGGGTTGTCAGGTCAGTGCCCTGGCAACTGTTAACTCGGGTGGACCAGTTAGATGTAGGTGGATTGTGTTTGGCCTTTGTCAGCTGCTGTCATGCTGACTTCCTGTTTCTATGTACCTATGTGCCACCTAGGCGCCCGCCTAGTCCACCCTGTCCCCCAGCTGCCCCCGCTACATGTCCCTCCTGCAGCCCCCCTATTCCCCACTTGCACCATCACCATAGTGGCCTTTCATACTTGGGTACTATGCTGTTGCTGGAAATGGAGCACTACTATCACGTTTCTTGGGCTCCCAGTCTATGCTGTATATTGCTGACACTGAAATGGTTTCTCTCTCCTGCAAATGTGCATCTAACGTCAGGTTTTCATTCGCGGTAGGATTCAGCCCTTCAGTTCAGCGTGTTAGTGTGCAGGGAGCCTCTCCCCGCCCACTCTCCGCCCACTGACCTCTTCCCCCCGCCCTCTCTCCACCTTCTGCGGTGTTTACCATGGCCGGGAACATTAACAATCATTAGGTAACGTTAACGTTACACACCACGCGTTAACTTTGCCTAACGATCGTTAACGTTACATAATGCGTGGTCTGTAATGTTGCCGCAGTTTAGTAAACATACCCCTTAGAGCAACCTCCATCCTGGTCGAGGTTTATTCTGAACTGGCCATCCAGCCCATTGTGTGGCTGATCAGAATTGGGTGTACAGAGGTAGACCCAATTCTGATCCCTCAGGAGCTAGACATGTTCATGGGATCAGAATAGGGTCTACAGCCTGTATGTGCAGACCGGGCCCCGATTATGAGCAGCCGCACGCCCAGTCATATATCCGGCTAACTCAGCCAGGGTCCTGAATGGAGCCACAGTGCCATGGCATCCTGTTGCCATGGCACCAAAGCTCCATTTAGGGGCCTTGCTCAGGGTCAGGCTGCAGGGTCCCCCTGTGGCCCCTTAACTCTTTGCTTCCCCCGGCTCCTGCATCCACCAATTTCCAAGGGAACTTATTCTGCTTCTGAGGTGGAATGAGTCCCCTATCTAAATGGCCAATCCCAGACATACAGGACTGAACTCAGCATTGGCCCTCTATGTCCAGGGTCAGTCGCCGCCCACCACCCATCCTCACTCCTCCCACAGCCCTCCCCCTCCTGCCTATGAACAGAGCTCCCTGTATACATCGCACTACATGCGGGGAACTCTGTTGGAGGCAGGGTGATCTGGGCATTTAGCTGGTCTGGACATCCAGATCAGACATCCAGACCAACTAAACGTGGCTCAGAATGACCCCCTTAGTAAAGACTGTCTTGCTACACAGATTCCAGACCTGTGCTTTTTAGGTAATCTGTTAACAATTTTCTAGGTGATTCACACAGCCCTTGGTTTGATAGAGAGAGCCTTTCAAATTGCCCCTTTAATTTATCACTTGGCTTTAACACCTATTTAAAACAAATTACCAGATCTCTTGCCTCCTAATTGGAAGATCTCTTTGTAAAGGTCTCTAGAAACAATTTATTTCCTTCAACTCAAAGAATATTTACCCTATTCTTCCTTCAATGCTAAGCTATGCTCTGATTTAATTTAAATTAAAAGCTCTCTGCTGATACTAGGCCCTGACTGAGTTTTAAGTTTAAATTAAAAGCTCGCTGCTGAGGAGGCGGAGCCTGGAACAAGGCGGAATGGATGCCTAAGACAGAGCTCTTTAGGGTCCCCTGAAGAATCCGGAGTTTGCGCTGGCAATTAATAATAACAGATAGCAAAAGAGGGACATTTGGTGATCGGGTCGATGGCGGGCTCAAAACCGACACGTTTGGACTTCGCTGGGGGCCAGAGCACTAGTGTAAAGAGATCAAAGGCGGAACCACCGTCCCCTCAGAAAATGGCGGCGGGGAGAGACTGACCCGAGGCGATGAGGGAGATACTAGCGGAAGTCAGAGCGGTTAAAGAAATCGTCACACTAAACAGTGAGTCGCTTTATCAATGCAAGGAGACATTAATGTTTTAAACAGATGGAGGCACTCGCAGTGCGACAAGACAAGTCGGAGCAGAAAATGGCGGGCACGAGGAGAGGTTGCAAGAGATTGGCAAGCACACAAAGCAGATAAGAGCTCTGCAAAGAGAAATTGAGGACAATAACAACAGATCCCGGAGGAATAATGTGAGGATTGTTGGAGTGCCGGAGGGTGCGGAAGGTAAAGATATGTGTACCTTCTTGCAGCAGCTTATCCCAGCAGTGCTGAAGATTTTTTTGAGCTGCCGTTCGAAATTGAGAGGGCTCACCGTGTTCCTTCGCAGGTCCCGCTAAATAGCAAGAAAATAAGGCCAATCATCCTTAAGGTGCTGAGATTTCAGCAAGCAGTTAAAATTTTGGAAGTGGCACGTGCACGTTATCCACTGGAGTTTGAGGGCCATAAGCTGATGTTTTTCCCCGGACTTTGCAAAGAGCACAGTGGATAGGAGGAGAGACTTTCTAGCAATGAGACCAAGGCTCCAGCATCTTCAAACAAGATATGGCCTGTTATACCCAGCTAGAATGAGGGTCACTCTCCACAATCAAACCAGGAACTTTGATGAGCCCGAGGCCTTAAGGGCCTTTCTGGAAGGCAAAGAGGCGGAACTGATGACCTGAGTAACTCCGATGGCAGAGCTTTGAGTGCGTCCCTGTTGGGAGTGTTTGGTAACTGTTGGAAGGTTTCAGTGGCATGAGAAGATCACCAATTGTTAAAGGTTGTGGGAAATATGAATAAGTGGGGGTGATTAAGGTGTTTTTATAGTATGAGTTGGGTGAGGAGGTGTGACAATGCTGACCAGCGCAACTGTGATAGAATAGAGCACCGGCCCTTGGGGTTCTTTCTGCCTCACAGGGCTCACCTATTAGATGTGTCAGTGTTACGCCCCCCATATAGTCCACTGGGAATAGATTCATTATTAAGTTCAGAGGGGATTTCTGGATTAATGTGACAATGTGCACAAGAGCAGTCCAAATTGCAAGGTTACACCAAGGTCAAAAGTATCATATTGGGGTAGTAAATGTTACAGAGATACGTGGTGGCCCACGGCAGGCTCAAGGTGAATATGAGGCAGTAATATAATGGCACCTATTAAGGTATTCTCTTTAAATGTCAAGGGAATTAACAACCCCATTAAAAGGAAAAAAAATAATCCAGTACGGCCAGCAGGAAAAAGCTGATATATTGTTGTTGCAAGAGACTCACCTAAACATGAAAGAGTCTTTAAAATTGAATATCAGGCCTTTTACTGTTGTGGCTTTTTCTGCAGCGGTTCAGAAGCATAATGGAGTGGCAGTCCTGGTGCGGAGGTCCCTTGCTCCGTTGGTGGTACAATCTCAGGCTGACCAGGAAGGCAGATGGGTTAGAGTCCAGCTCCAAGTTGGGCTAGTTGAACTAAATTTATTGAACATATATGCTCCTAATAGCGACAGTCCCGATTTCTTTAGGAACCTAGCGGAAGAGATACACAGGGAGTCTTCCATTCCGTTAATCGTAGGGGGTGTTTTTAACCTTGTTTTGGACAATTTAGTGGATAGGAAGCCCCCTAAATCATGCAAACCTCCTAGGGTCCACTCAGTCTTGGTCTCTATCCTTCACGATATGAGTTTGGTTGATATATGGAGATTATTACACCCCTTAGATCAGGAGTTCACTTTTTACTCTCCCCCACATCAATCCTTGTCGAGAACAGACTTTTTGTTACTCTCCAAAAACGTGATCTCCAGTGTAATAGCAGCGGAGATACACGCGACCCACGTTTCAGACCATGCAGCAGTTTCCATTCTGTTGGAAAATAAAAGGTCAGGGCCGGCTCCGGTTAAGTGGTTCTTTGACAGAACCCTTTTGGAGAATGAGGATTTCAGGGTCAAAATACAGTCAGTTATTAAAGAATACTTTCATTTTAACCCTCCTCGAGAGACGTCGGGGTGGGTGAGGTGGGAAGGTTTTAAGGCCACCATTAGGGCGGCTATTACGAGTTTTAGTATATATAGGTCTAGGCATGGTAAGGAACAGCTATTGGAATTGGATTCCCAGATAAAAGCGGGCGAGCGCATTTTGGTTAAGAGACAGGATCCGTGCATTCTGTTGCGCCTCCAGCGATTAAGGTATAAATATAACCAACTGTTAACTGATGAGGTTTCCCGAAACATCAAAGTGCAGGAAGGTTTATATTATTGGGAAAATAATAGGGCAGGGCGACTATTGGCCAATTCTTTGAAGGCGAAAAAAGAGGCTAGCCGTATTGCGGCTTTTATGGTAGGGGATAATCCCGCTCTGTTGGTTAAGGATAATGATATAGCGGAGGCCTTTAGGTCCTTTTTTACAGACCTATATACCTCTGAAAAAATGTGTCCTCGTGATGCCTTTGCTCGGTTCTTGGGTAAGGTTGAGAGGCCAATATTGGCTAAGGATAGGGCAGAGACCTTAAATAGTCCATTTACCCTGGAGGAGGTTGATCAAGCAATAAATTCGCTAGCGCCAGGCAAGGCTGTTGGTCCCGATGGCTTACCTTCTGAGTTTTTTAAGGTGTTTGCCAAGGATCTGGGTCTACATATGCAGGAATATTTCCAGGCATTGGTTGAGGAAAGCCCTCAAGTGGGCAAATTTGCCGCTGCTAAGATTATAGTGCTAGAAAAGCCAGGGAGGGACCCACAAGTAGTGAGCAACTACCGGCCGATCTCCCTTTTAAATGTGGACTATAAAATATATGCAACGGTGTTGGCCAATGTGGGCTTGTGAAACCAATGTGGGTTTGTGGAAGGGCGATTAACAGCGGACAATGCCCGGCTCCTGTGCCATGTTCTGTCCGGGGCAGAGAGTATGAGTGAGCCGTTGGTGGGCTTATCATTGGACACCAAGAAGGCCTTTGACCGTCTAGAGTGGTCATTTCTATATTCTGCCCTGGAATGGTTTGGTTTCAGGAAGGGTTTCCTTAAATTACTCAAAGTCATGTATGTGCGTCCTTCTGCAAGCATTTGTGTGAATAACATCCAGTCACAGGACCTTATATTGGGCCGAGGCACGCGCCAGGGCTGCCCCCTATCGCCAATCCTGTTTAATCTTGCGCTTGAGCCTCTGGCTCTCCTCTTGAGGCAGAATGACAAAATTCAGGGCATTAGGTTGGCGGGTAGAGAGATTAAATTATCAGCATACGCAGATGATCTCCTTCTATTTACCAATCCGGGGTCAGTGTCACATATTCAGAAGCAGATAGATTATTACTCATCAATATCTGGGTACAAAATTAATTGGGCAAAAGCAGTAGCCTTCCCCCTTAATTTGCGTGTACATAAGGTGGTCTTGTCTGAATTTCCCTTTGTATGGGAACCAAAGAAGATTAAGTACTTAGATGTTTATTACTGCCATTCCTTGGATGATACGCTTAAGTATAATGAAGAGGCAATTATGGCCAACATTCAGAGCCTGACTACAAAGTGGTCTCTGCTGATATTATCTTGGTGTGGCAGATTGGAGACAATCAAAATGACCATCATACCCAAAATAAATTATATACTGGAAGTGGTGCCATTATATTTCCCTCTGCAATTTTTTCAACAGATAGAGAAACTATTAGCACTCTTCCTTTGGAAGAATAAACTGCCCAGGATTGCCCTTAAAAAACTTAAATTCCATAAGGAAGATGGGGGAGGGGGTAGGCTTCCCAGATTTTCTAGTATACCATCAAGCATTCCTGTTGAAACAAGGTACAAGATGGACAGAGCAGATATCAGATCAAAGTCCGGTCTGGTTGGCCTTAGAGGAAAAAATTGCAGCCCCGTTCCCTATGCATCTTCTCCCAGGAATAGTTTTCAGGGAGCATCCTGAGAGACCAAGAATGATCTCAGACACAAAGAGCTTTCCGGACCCTAGCCAACACGCTGGGGGCAAGAGAGAACAACTCTAGGTGTCTCCCCTTGTGGTATAATCCATCCTTTAAGATCCAGCAGAAAACCTTTGCGTGGAAGCAATGGTATGAGAGGGGCATCTGGACTCTTGGGCAGCTAATGGAGGAGAATGAGTGGAAAAGCTTTGACAGACTGCAACAGGAGTTTCAATTCCCAGAGTCCTTATATTTTCATTGGGTCCAATTAAAGCACTGTGTGGGAAAAGCAGTAGGAGGGTGTAACTCACTGCAGGAAGAGTGGGGGGTCAATGTCAAACTTAGACAAGCACACCTGGTCGCCGGGTTAGCTTCCTTCTTTTTCAAAGAACTAAAATATGGGTCGTCATCACAGTTACCTGGGCTGCATAGGGTGTGGGAACAGGATACTGGAGTTTGCTTAGCACAGCGCAGTTGGGCGAGATTTTGGACCAGACTAGTAAGAGCTTCTAAAGCAGCCTCCATTACGCAGACCTTATTCTTTTATGCACACAGGGCATATCTAACACCAGTGAAAATAAACCAATAGAACAGCTCAGTACCGGCGTTGTGTTGGACGTGTCGTAAGCAGACGGGTACTCTTAAGCACATGGTGTTTGAATGCCCTGGGGTGCAGGCCTACTGGTCACAGGTATGGGCCAGAATACAAATATTGTTGGACCTTAACATCCCCCTCACCTGGGGGATAATAGCTTTTCATTCGGCCATGGCCATCCCTGGGTTGAACAAGGAGCTTAGGTTCCTGCTAGATTTCATGTTGGGGATGGCTATCTGTTTACTGGTCCGCAATTGGAAATGTATGGAAGATCTCCACTTCCAAATATGGTGGAATCAGTTCTGTGTCTATAGCAAATATGAACAAATGGCTCATAAAGGTGTAGTTCAAGGTCCCCATAATACTCTGAAATGGAAAGTCCTGAGGGAGTTTGGGGATGGTGCACATTGTCACAATGTCTAAGAGCTGTACGTATTGTATGCAGATAAATGTAAGAATCTATGTGTTGTATCCAGGAACTTAGCTTTCGCTGGCTGTATTAGCTTGGATCCCAGTGGCCGCTGGTAGGAGAGGGTTTTTTCCTTTGGGGTGTTTATTTGTAATTGTTATGATTTGCTGTTATGGATGTTGTTGTGTTGGTTGAAAAGATAAATAAAGGTTAAAAAAAAAAATCTCGATACTGAGTTTCAAATTTAAATTGTAGGTATTCTGATGATAAGTATTGAGATACCTTGAAAATGGTTAAAATAGCCTTGTGTTTTGCCTGGCTAATTATGAGGAGCCAGTGAAGCTACTTTAGAATTAGGGTTATGTGTTCGCATCTGGAGGCACCATTGTTAATTTACCTAGGTTTCTTTTTTAGTATGTGTTTAGTTTGCAATTTAACATTTTCCATTTTATATATCTTTTCTCCAGCAGGTTTGAGTCATGTTGGTAACCAATTCCAGGTCAATCTTCATTACTAAGATTACCAAAACAGTGACATGGAGAGAGTGTACATATTTACTTTCTGTCATTAGGACTCTACATTTGGCTCAGTGAGTTCTCAGGATAATAATCAATTCCAATTTAAAGCATAGCAACTTGTCTGTTTTCTGTTACTAGTTTGCACTAATGACTGTACTCCTCTTTGCATTAATGTTTTGTGTGCTGACTGAGCAAGATACGAATATATCATCTGATTTATGAATTTTCATTTCCTTGTACTGTTTCTTTACCATGTTTTTAAGATAGTACAGAAGGTTTTCTGATAGACAGTGGATCTCCTCCCCACCAGTTCTGATTACTTCAGGACTGGGTGGCTGAAAAATGGGTTTGTTTTTAATTTAAAGAAGACAGAGATTTTATGGGTAGAGAGTCATTCATGTCCAAGTAAGCTAGAAAATGTTCATATTGGATCAGTAGCAGTCCTAGTATGTGGGATCTGGGAGTGCTTTTGTACTCCTAACTGCAGATGAATCTTCAGGTGGGAGCAATACTCATAGGGAGTAAGCTTTGGTGGTCTGTAAGCTGTATTATCTACTAATCCCCTGAGGATTTTTGTATTTTTGTGTAAATCTTGGTTATGCCAAGTCTAGATTATTGCAATGCATTGTATACGGAGTTACCAGCTTTGGCTGAACGTGCCTTATGGTTGGTGCAAAATTCTGAAGCTCAGCTAGTATCAGGATTCAGTATTCATAAACATATTGTGATAAGGAAGCTTATCATAGCTCAGGAAGGAGCTATAGAAAAGGTGAAGTGACTCTGAACAAGCAACCTGTCAGTTCTGGTAGAAATAAGAAAACAGAATTTTCCCATAAAAGACTACCAGTCCCAGAATGCACCAGGTTTCCAACAGCCCTTAGAGGAGCTGAAGTGGGGAAACGTATGTTCAATCAGGAGGGCTATGAGGTAATCCCTAAGCACTCATCTCAAAGGGCAGGGCCTGATTCAGCACAGCTGCACTGTGTTAGGGAGGAGCACTCATCTAAGCAGAATAAAGGTAGAGTTTATTCTACAGAGAATTGAGCTTGATCATCTTCATCATCAGGAGGATCATCAGAAGCAGAAGCCAAACCGGACGGACAGAGAGGGAAAGAAACCCTTTGGAAGAAAGAGGAGAAAAGCCTTTGAGAGGTCTAGAAGAGTCCAGAGCAGTACGTATACTGGGAGGCATTCCAAGGGCCAGCATACACCATTGGACTGGGGAAAGCCAGAGGAATGGTGCTGCAGAGCTAGGAATCTCCAGACGGTACCTGTGAGGGAGACGGCTGCACGTGGAAGGGACCCTAAGACCCGTGCCAGAAGGTATGTGAAGAGAGATCCAGTGTCCAGGGATCTGGATTGGAAGGCTGGACATAAGAACTGGACTACATACTGGCCAGGCTATATAGAGAGGAACTCTAACAGCAATGGAAGCTCAGGTATGAACACTGATCTATGCCCTAGCTACAACCTTGAAAGACAGCAGGGAAACAAGTATTCTCCTGAAAGTGCTCCATTGGGAGATTCATCTGTGCCAATCCATGATATTGAACCCATGCTTGTTGAAGAAGAGGGGGTGATAGCAGATGAAGAATCTGTTTACATGGACTGCTCTCTGTCTAAACTCCTTTGGTGATTTTCTGTTACAAAGTACAGCAACCATCACAAAGAAATACAAACTTGTTCTTTAATCTACTCAGAAAAGCTCCTGAGTAGGATTTTTAGCCACGCAGTAGAAAGCAAGCCAGCTAAGGGGTTTCAGCTGGGTAACTGCTAGCAATTGAGCCGTACCTAATTGCTTGTGAGCTTTGAGAGAATCACTTCTGAATCTATGTGGGAAGATATAAGAAGTTTACCTGAAAAGAACAGTTTTTTCCTTTCTTTGTGGCTTTTGGTTTGTTGTTTGATACATTGCTAAGAGAATATTAGCTAAAGCCTACAGAAAAGACCCGTTTGTTACCAACCAGGTCTTATTTCTTTTGCTTTGATTGCCTGACAAGTTCAAATGTTGTTTTCTTGATTTTGTTTTTCCAACTTTAACACTGAAAGCAAGTAACCTGATTTATGTGCTACCAAGCATATCTGTGTTGGGAGAAATAACCCCATAAATAAATATCTTATTGGCTTTACCCAAAAGCACAACTAATTATTGTGAGCAGCTGTGTCTGGTGTGAATGAACTGCATTGCCCACAATCCCTTGCAAATCATATAGATATATGCACTTGCCAAGACTGTGAAGATTCTCACCCAGGCAGCCGTCTGACAATATACACCCAGTGTTATATGCATTGCATTGGCTGTCCATCATACAATAGTCTGCATTCAAGATCCATATGTCCTGATCTTTAAAGCTCTTCATGGGATTGGACCTAGTTATCTGAGGGTCTGTCTGAGGCTATACCACCCTAGATGTGTTTTACATTCCCAGAATGCTAATCTTTTCCATGTACCTTCAGGAGACTGGGCCAGCAACTGAGAAGCAAATTCACTTCCATTGAATCTGAGGGAGAAAACAGTTGAAGGCTCAGTTGTTTGTTCAGGCTCTTGGCCTAGGTTCTTAAATTGCATCTGAATTTTATGCAGTTTATTTATACTGTTTGTTTTATTGATTATGGATGTATTTTTATAATCCACAACCAGAGCCAGTGCTATCATTAGGAGAACTAAACGATCATTAGGAGAACTAAACGGTCTCCTAGAGCACCAACCCTCTTGTGGCACCCATGCTGCCATTGCCTCCATTCTTCAGGGCCAGCAGCAGCAATGATCTCAAAACCATGATGTAGCACTTACCCACTGTCTCTGTGGCTGCATCACAGTTTTACTCTTGCCTAATCTGCTCTATGGACCCATTCCACCACAGATTTCAACTCATGGCAACCCTCTGGATAGTTGTCCTAAATTGTGTTCAGTCTTCAGTCAGTCAGCCATCTAATCATTGATAGAGTGGCATTCATTGCTGCTGTTATTGTATTGATACGTCACATTGCTGGTCTTCTTTGCGCTGACCTCGAATTTTGACAAGCTTGCCAAGTTGAACTACTTTTAAAATAACATAGAGACTACTAAAGTCCTATATTTCATCAGGACCTCTACTGGCTCTACCAGAGAAGTTCTATTTAACCTCTCTATTATCTGATTTTTCTAGAAAAGTGGAGGCTTTTCTGACTTCTGACTCATCCAGCAGATCTCAGTGAGGTAATGCTGGGAGGGTCCTTGACTTGAGATGTTATTTGAAAGGAGGAATTATGATTCACTATGTGGTATGTTTACTTAACCATGGTAAAGATACCAGCGTAAGTGCAGCGTTAAGGTACCTGAAGCCATATAAGGCAGTGGGCAGGAAGGGGGTGTTCCAGCGTAAAGGGAGCAATGGGCTGTTTAACGTAGCTGAAAAAGTGAAGAAAAAGAGAAAGGCCTTCATGAAATACAAGAGATCACAGAGAGAGGAAGACAGGCATCTGTATTTGGAAAAACTTAGAGAAGCTAGCAAAGTAGTCAAGAAGGCAAAGATTCAAAAGGAGGAGGAAATAGCCAATGCGATAAAATGGGGGGATAAGACATTTTTCAGATATATTAGTGAGAAGAGGAAGGGCAAAAGTGGTATTGTCAGACTCAAGGGTACAGTGGGGGAATATGTAGAAGCTGATAAGGATAAAGCGGAATTACTTAACAAATATTTTTGTTCTGTGTTCACAGATGAAAAACCAGGAGCAGGACCTCAGAAAACACCCACAAATAAGAACAGAAGCGAGGGACATCTTGAACAATTTTCAGAAGACTGTGTTCGTGAGAAACTAGCTCAACTCAAAGTAGACAAAGCGATGGGACCGGATGGGATACACCCTAGAATACTGAGGGAACTTGGGGACATTCTAGCAACTCCACTGACTGACCTTTTCAATGCCTCGTTGGAGTCGGGAGTGGTGCCAAAGGACTGGAGAGAGGCTCATGTGGTGCCTTTACACAAAAGCGGAAGTAAGGATGTGGTTGAAAACTACAGGCCGGTTAGTTTAACTTCAGTGGTGAGTAAATTAATGGAAACGCTGTTGAAAGAGAAAATAGTGAGGTTTCTGGAGTCCAGCGGATTACAGGATCCGAGGCAGCATGGATTCACCAGAGGCAGGTCTTGTCAGACAAATCTGATTGATTTCTTTGACTGGGTGACCAGGGAGTTGGACCGAGGGAGAGCTCTAGATGTGGTGTATTTAGATTTCAGTAAAGCCTTTGACACTGTTCCTCACAGGCGACTTATAAACAAACTGAGCACCCTAGGGATGGACCCTAAAGTTACTGCTTGGGTTAGAAATTGGTTGGGTGGGAGGCGACAAAGAGTACAAGTAAATGGAGCTCACTCTGAGGAGAAGGATGTTACCAGTGGTGTGCCCCAGGGATCTGTCCTTGGTCCGATTCTTTTTAACATCTTTGTTAGTGATATAGCGGAAGGGCTGTCGGGTAAGGTTTGCCTCTTTGCAGATGATACCAAAATCTGCAATAAAGTAGACACCCAGGAAGGTGTAAATAACATGAGGAGGGATCTAGCTAAGCTTGAAGAATGGTCTAGAATTTGGCAGCTGGGATTTAATGTTAAAAAATGTAAGGTCATGCATTTGGGCTGCAGCAATCCAAGGGAGCAATACAGCATAGGAGGTGAAGTACTTTTGTCCACTAAAGAAGAGCGGGACCTAGGCGTAGTTGTGTCCGATGATCTTAAAGTAGCTAAACAGGTAGAAAAGGCGACGGCAAAAGCTAGAAGGATGCTTGGGTGCATACGGAGAGGAATGGCTAGCAGAAAAAAGGAGGTGATAATGCCTCTGTATAAGTCTTTGGTGCGACCTCATTTGGAGTATGGTGTGCAATTCTGGAGACCGCACCTTCAAAAGGATGTGAACAGGATGGAGTCGGTACAGAGGGGTGCTACTAAGATGATTAGTGGTCTTCATTATAAAGCATATGAGGACAGACTTAAGGATCTTAATATGTACACCTTAGAGGAAAGGCGGGATAGAGGTGATATGATTGAGATGTTTAAATACCTCCGTGGCATAAATGTTCAGGGAGAGAGCCTCTTTCAATTGAAAGCAAGTTCTGCGACGAGGGGACATGGGATGAGGGTGAAGGGAGATAGATTCAGGAGTGATATGCGGAAATATTTCTTTACGGAAAGAGTAGTGGATCCATGGAATAGTCTCCCAGTGGAGGTGGTAGAGATGAGGACAGTAACTGAATTCAAAAAAGCATGGGACCAACACAGAGGATCTCTAAAGGTAAAAAGTGGACTGTTGTAGTTGTTGTTATGGAAGGACAGACTAGATGGGCCTTGTGGTCTTTTTCTGTCATCATGTTTCTATGTTTCTATGTTAAAGGGCGCCTTGGCCGTTTAACGCATGTTAACAGGACATTGCACGTTAAGGTGACAAATAGGGCACGTTAAGGCAGATAAGGTGCCCTAAGGGCTTTGAGGCAGTTATACTGCTTGTTCTTGTGATGCCCAGTTTGTTTGTAAGATCTTGTTGCCAGTTGGACGACTTCCTTTTGGCTTCTCTGGGCATTTGATGGTCCCTACCTGCGGTTTAACGCCTAAGGGCCACGCCAAAGGCCTCTCTGGCAAGGCCCTCATGTGCGGGCCCACCAGGCGCATGCGTGCCTGATGTTTGTTCCCTTTTCTAGTCAGTTCCTGGAGTGCTGATTGGTCTGGTGGCTCAGAGCGGGAGAGGTGAGCTGCTTTCCCACTTTTAGCTTCAACCTTGATCAGAGGAGCTGTGTTCCAGCAGTGAGTGGAGTGCTTAGATGGATTCACCCCGATCGGAGGAGCTCAGCTGTTGAGGATGGTGTGCTCAGTTGTGTCCCGATGTTGGTTCCCTTTTGTAGGCAGTTCCTGGAGCACTGATTGGTCTGGCGGCTCAGAGCAGGAGAGGCGAGCCGCCTTCCTGCTCTTAGCTTCAACCCCGATCGGAGGAGCTGTGTTCCAGCAGCGAGTGGAGTGCTCAGATGGATTCACCCCGATCGGAGGAGCTCAGCCATTGAGGATGGTGTGTCTTAACCCAAGGTTCAAGTGCCTTGGGTTAAGACACCTTAGGTTAAGGTGCCTCAAGGGCTTTAACACTAGAAGCCCCAAAAGGAATTTTACCTAGAAACCCCAAAGTGCGTCAGTTGATGTATTATCATGATGACTGCATTTAGCATTAAATACAGATGTGAATTAATGTGAAGTTACTTATTTGTTAAATACGTGCAGTATGTGACGTCATTACATGACGTCATCGTGTGTTTATTGTTCGTAATGCCAGAGCAAAACTGTAAACAGTGATTGAGATGCGCCACCTAGCGGGAGCATGAATTTATATCTAGAAGTCCCAAAGTATGTCAATTGACGTGTCTAAGACAATCGAGTGCGTCAATTGACGTACTTTGGGGATTCTAGGTATAAATTCATTTTCCCGCTAGGTGGTGCATCTGTCATTAATTTTCGATGCACATATTTGAACATCTTGACCTTGCTAACAAAGTCATGGAACATGATTGACATGGTTCTAGCAGTGGTGCTGGTATACAACTTCGAAAATGCATTTGCGTCAATTGACACACTTTGAGGCTTCTAGTGTTATGGTGCCTTAGGTTAAGGTACCTTAAAGCCCTTAGGGCACCTTAACTTAATGCACCTTAGGTTAAGGTGCCCTAAAGACATTAAGGTGCCTTAAGTTAAGGTGCCCTAAGGGCAGTAAGGTGTCTTAACATAAGGTGCCCTAAGGGCTGTAAGGTACTTTAAATTGACAAGCAGGAACTGTAAGGCATAAAAACAGCTGTAACCCTAACACTGGATAGAGCACCAAGGAAAGGCAATGAACAAGTGATGGAAGGAAGGAGAGGTGGGAGATGATGGACCTGCCTTATCTGCGGGCATCCTATGTGGCAGCCGGTAATATGGACAAACATGTTGGAGGCAGCTGTACCAATGCACAGGTTGTTGGCACTGTAAAGTGCTGCAATGACAGTGGGTGGCAGAGGATGGGAATACGTGTCCCCCAGTGGAGGCAGAGGTGGCAGGATATTTGCAATGATAGAAGGACAGAGGAGTCGGGCGCTTCAGCAGCACGCCATCTGGGCAGCATCCCCATTTGAAGAGAGCACTGTCGGGCGCTTCGGCAGCACGCCATCCGGGCAGCGCCCCATTTGAAGAGAGCGCCGTCGGGCACTTCGGCAGCATGCCATCCGGGCAGTGGCCCATTTGAAGAGAGCGCCGTCGGGCGTGCCCATGCCTGGCGGGCCCGTGTCTGAGGGCCTCACCAGAGGGCCCTTTGGCGTGGCCCTTAGGCGAGTTCCATGGCACTCTGGCGCAAGCCGTCTACCCCAACACTAGCAGTTCGCCTGTGAAGCGGCAAGGAGCAGCACCCCAACCACATGAAGTAAGCACCCACCATTGCTATTGCTTCCCACAGCCTAATGACTCTGTTGTTACTCTTTGCTCCCTCACTACCACAACCCCATTACCTGCAATTAATTCTGCACTAAACTTGCTTCCCTTTGCTTCCCATTGCTTGTATAGAACTGGCTACCCATTACTTGCACTGAACTGACTACCCATTGCTTACATTGAACCTTGTCTCACAACCCATCGTCTCCCCACTTACCTGCATTGAACTGGCTACCCACCGCTTGCACTGAACTGGCTACCCATTGATTGCACTGAACTGGTTACCCCCCGCTTGCACTGAACTAGCTACCCACCGCTTGCACTGAACTGACTACCCACTGCTTACATTGAACCTTGTCTCACTAGCCACAGTCTGAACTGACTACCCAATGCTTAGATTGAACCTTGTCTCATTAGCCATAGTCTCCCCACTACCCATTGCTGGTATCTTAACCTATATTGCATAGGCTGCATAGCCCCCACTACTCCTCTTCTATGGCCCCTCATCACATTGTCCTTCTCTTCCTCATACTCCCCAAATGCCTCCCCTCTTACCAGCACCCTTACTCCTTTCCTCCCTACTCCCCCTCTACCCTCCTCACTTCTCCCTCCATTCTGTCTTCTAACCTAGCCTCTACCCTGGAGCTTCATCACACCCTCCCCCTCATTCAACCAGCCCCTCTCTCTTTAAAGCAACCCCACTCTTGCTTCCGCCGTACTGCCTCCACTTTTCCTTGCTCTCTACTACTCCTTCTCCTTCTTTCATCAGATAATATCAACCCCAACCCTGGCCCCCCTCGACTTCTTTTTCACTCCAAGAAGAGCTCCTCACGTACCTTATCTAATCCATATCCCTCTCCTTTCCCCTTCCACCCTCCCTCAGTCATGCCCCAATCTCTCTACCTGAAATACCGACCCCAACCCCAACCCTATCCCTTCTAGAGTTCTGTCTCACTCTAAAAAAAAATCCTCACGTAACATATCTGATATCATCAATATCCCCCTTCACTCCCCTTTCACCTCCCGTCCCTCTTGGACAGCACACTCATCCAGAGACACCCTCCCATACCCTGGTCCCTCTAGATCTCTGTATTGCTCTGGAAATAGATCCTCAAGTAATGGCCCCCCTAGACCTCAGTCTTACTCTAAGAAGAAATCCTCACGTAACTTATCCAACCTTATCCATATCCCTCTCCTTCCCCCCTCTGCTCTCCCGTACTCATGTGCCCTTTGGAACGCATGCTCAATCTCTAACAAACTTCCTTTCACTCATGATCTCTTTATTGCCAATGCACTACACCTTCTTGCTCTAACTGAGACCTGGCTCCTTCCAGGCAATACTGCCTCTGCTGCTGCTGTCTACCATGGGGACTACCAGTTCTCCCATACACCTCGTTCCACTGGCCACGGTAGTGGTGTTGGGCTTTTACTTTCTCCCTCTTGCCAATTCCAGCCCCTCCTGCTGCCTTAATCACACTCCCCCCTCTCCTTTGAAGTCCACTCCATTCGCCTCTTCACACCACTTCCCCTCCGAGTAGCTGTCATCTATCACCCACCCGACAAATCCAAATCGACCTTCCTTACTGACTTCGACTTCTGGCTTTCCGCCTTTCTGGATCCCTCTTCCCCCACTCTTATTCTTGGTGACTTTAACATTCATGTTGATAACCCCTCCGATCCCCATGCTTTAAAGTTCCTCACCCTCACCTCCTCATTTAACCTCCAACTTTGCTCCACTGCCCCCACCCACCTGCACGGCCACTGCCTTGACCTGATACTCTTCTCTAATTCCTCTCCTTCAAATTTCCACAACTCAGTCCTCCTTTCATCTGACCATCACCTTTTAACCTTTAATCTCCAGCTTCCACTGGCTCAACCTCGTCCTGTCTCCTCCAACCTATTTAGAAACCCTTATAATACTGATCCCTTGACTTTCTCCTCCACCATTTCTCCATCTCTTTCTTCCATTATGTCCTCCAAGTCCGTTGACAAGGGAGTATCCTCTTATAATTCTGCACTATCCATGGCTCTTGACACCCTGGCCCCACCCACCCCACGTCCTGTTATATGTGCTACTCCCCAGCCCTGGCTTTCATCCACAACCCGCTATCTACGCATCTGTGCCCGTTCTGCTGAACGTGCTTGGACCAAATCCCGCTCCCCGGAAGACCTTCTACACTTCAAATTCATGCTTGGCTCCTTCCAATCAGCCATAGCACTTGCCAAACAAAATTACTACATCCATCTGACTAACTCCCTTGCCTCTGATCCTTGCCGCCCCTTTAATACCCTCAACTCTCTCCTCAAGGTGCCCCTGCCCCCAATCCCGCCCTCCTTTTCTGCCCAAACCCTATCCGACTACTTCCATGACAAAGTCCACAAAATTACCCTCCAATTCCCCACTCTCTCATCCACCTTCCCCCTCCCTAATTCTCCCCCCCCCACCCTTACTTCCTCTGCTACCCTCTCCTCCTTCCTTTAGATCTCCGAAGAGGAAACCACACTCCTTCTGTCCTCCTCCAAACCCACCACCTGTTCCTCTGATCCTATCCCCACCCATCTCCTACACCCCATCTCCCCCACCGTTGTCCCCTCCATCTCTCATATCCTCAGCCTTTCTCTCTCCACTGCAGCTGTCCCCGTAGATTTCAAACATGCTGTTGTCACACCTCTCCTCAAGAAACCCTCACTCAATCCCACCTGTCCTTCTGACTATCGACCCATCTCCCTCCTTCCTTTCATATCTAAACTACTAGAATGAGCAATCCACCGCCACTGCCTTGACTTCCTCACCTCCCAGGCACTCCTGGACCCACTACAATCTGGCTTCCGACCCCGACACTCCACTGAAACGGCCCTTACAAAGGTCTCCAATGACTTGTTTCTCGCTAAATCTAAGGGCCTCTACTCTGTCCTCATCCTTCTCGACCTCTCTGCTGCCTTTGACACTGTTGACCACAATCTTCCCCTCACCACCCTCTCCTCACTTGGTTTCAAAGGCTCCGTATTATCCTGGTTTTCCTCCTACCTCTCCCATTGCTCCTTTAGTGTATGCTCTGGCAACTTCTCCTCCTCTTCCACCCCACTCCATGTTGGTATACCCCAGGGATCCGTCTTGGGCCCCCTCCTTTTCTCTCTGTATACCCAATCCCTTGGTGCGCTCATCTCCTCCCATGGCTTTCAGTACCATCTCTATGCCGATGACTCCCAAATCTACCTCTCTACACCTGATATCTCTCCAGTGATCCAGACCAAGATCTCTCCCTGCCTTTCTGACATCACTGCCTGGATGTCTTATCGTCACTTGAAATTGAACATGGCGAAGACTGAACTCCTCGTCTTTCCCCCCAACTCCTCCCCTCCTCTTCCCCCATTCTCAGTCTCCGTGGATGGATCTACAATCCTTCCTGTTTCCTTGGCCCGCAATTTGGGGGTTGTCTTTGACACCTCTCTCTCCTTCTCCACACATATCCAGCTCATAGCTAAAACCTGCTGCTTCTTTCTCTACAACATCAATAAAATCCGCCCCTTCCTGTCTGAACACACTACCAAAACGCTTATCCACTCCTTAATATCCTCTTGCCTCGACTATTGCAACCTTCTCCTTGCTGGTCTCCCCATGAGCCATCTCTTCCCCCTTCAATCTATACAAAATTATGCTGCTCGACTAATTTTCCGCCAGTCTCGCTATGCCCACATTACTCCTCTTCTCAAGTCGCTTCACTGGCTCCCAATCCAATTCCACATCCAATTCAAACTTCTCCTACTGGCCTATAAATGCATTCATTCTGTGGCCCCTCAACACCTCTCATCTCTCATCTCTCCCTAAATCCCCTCTTGGCAACTTCGCTCCACTAATAAACTACTTCTATCTAGGCCTTTCACTCGCACCGCTAACTCTCGACTTCACTCCTTTCACCTTGCTGCACCCTACGCCTGGAACAGCCTACCTCTGTCCATATGCCAGGCACCCTCCCTAGATCTCTTCAAATCCAGGTTGAAGACCACCTCTTCACTGTTGCATTCAGATCCTGACTCCTATCCTTCATCTTAACCTAACCCCATTATTTTCATAACCGAACTGTAAATGACCACTTGGTGCTTTGCACTGAATTGACTAATGCTCTGTATTGTCACGCCTAGATTGTAAGCTCGGATGAGCAGGGACTGTTTTTTGTATTTATGTCTTACAGCGCTGCGTGTGTGGCGCTATATAAGTGTTTAATAGTAGTAATAGTAGTAGTAGTGCCATGCAGATCAGGCACAGGAGAGGCAAGCACAAAGAGCCACAATGCAGAAAAGGGTACCAGTGCAGGACATGGGGTAGCAGCCTGCATAAGAAGACAGGACTATACACAGCCGACAGAGGCAGATAGATGGGCTGAAGGATGGTTGGCAACTGAGGTGAGGGTGTTATGGGCTGGCAGCACAGATCTGCAGAGATGTGACTGTTACAGGCATGAAAATGATTTGAGTAGGACAGGCATAAAAAAAGAGAACAAAGAGGAATTGAGCTCATGACACCCGGCTAGAAAGTCATTGTTATTAACCAGTAGGCTACATCTCCATGGTTATTTATACAGCAATGGCTGGATACAGAAAGACTACAGGTCACCGCACAAAATGTCTGCTGTGTGCCAGGATAGGGTAACCCCACCAATACCCATGATGCAATGCACATGCATAACAGCAGTCTACAGCTGATCACCAAATGTAGAATACACCTCTCCAGTACCTCAGCTTGGTAAGAACTGACAGTGTGTGATACTGGCACAGAGCAGCTACAGACCATGCCACTGCACAGGTTCTGTGGTCACCCTGAGGATGAGGATGGGCACCCAGCACCAGGTCCACAGTACCTGTGGTGCTAGAGATAGGCTCTGTTGGAGATCCCCACCACTGTCAGTGTGTGATCAATGGTCTCTGTAATGGCACCTAAAATAATCCTGTGTCCATCTATATGCCCAGTCACATCTATTCCTGGTGGATTGTGATCTGTGCAGAATAGTGCAGGGTTACGATGTGGTTGCCGTGGCCCCTTATTCTTAGGGCAGAGGGGTGTTTAGACACGCATGAGGTCTGTGTAGCAATGCCTAATCTACCGCCCTGTCTGCATCAAAATGGTCTACAGTATATGTTCCTTGTTCGTGAAATCAGACTTTTTGTAATTGAGGCAGTGGAGGTACATGTGGCACAGCCATGAAGAATGGCTGTGGGACCAGCAACCCTAATCCCGCTGGCCAAATGTTGTCTTCCAGGGCAGTTGGACCAGTAGGCCAGATCTGTACCTGTTACTAGGGCACTGGCAGAACACCAGTAATGCTGGGAGTATGTCTGGAAAACCTCAGCTGCCACCCACCAAGGTCTGACAATCACCAGCAGAAAGCACAGTCAGACTGCACCTGCTGCACCCCACGAGGTGTTCCAGCCATGCACATACTAACTGCAGACAGTCCGCTAGCCAGTCCATATTGCATGTTCACAGAGAAACTATGTGCACACAGTGTTGGGATATACAGCACAGACACCAAGCAGGTGTCTCAGTAATTGGACACCAGAACAGGGAACACACAAATATCACTAGAAACAGATGCTATAGAGCGCTATGTGGGAACATAGCTATGCCATGGTCACTGCTCTGTCAGAGTGAGCGTGTCCTCCCACCATGACATGCTGTGGCCACCCTGTCCATGCAGGTGGTGGTCGGGCACTACGATGTCCCAGCCATTGCCCTACCCTCGATGCAGACGCATCCTGGCCAATCGACCCTGTCCCAGGCCATACCCACATTACCTTGCTCCTCAGTATGTACATTTGCAGGCTAACGCTGGAATCAGTGTGTGCATTGTGGGCCCAGTGAGGAGTAGGAAGACATACACACCCACCCACCCACTCCTGTTGCAGTATTATGCAAAGATAAGGGTGGTTGGCAACCCTGCTCACCACACTGGTCCCGATCACAGTGAAGGCATTGCTAAGATGTGCAGGAGCTAGTAGTAGTGCTCTGGTGATAACTGCTGCTCCGTGCCGGAGCCATCAGCCTGACTCTTCAAGAAGCTTTGGATAGTGGATCCTGTGTGTGGGGGTGTTTGTACCCCTGTTAGCCGATGCTTTGGAGATTGCACATGTTGATGTTGTATCTGCAATGTAGGGACATGCTCTGCAAGATCCACAGCTAGGACCTGAACCTGTGACCCTCTAACACACTGGCTGTGAGTACTACACCACACTGTTGCCACAGAAGCCCTGTTGTGCTGGGACTTTCCTAGAACAGTGTATAGTGTTGTAGCAGCTAATGTCATGGGCTACTGCTACTTTCCTGCCATAACAAGAGTGAGTAGGACAGGAAAAACTGCTGTCCCCACCATCTGGATTACCAAGCCACATTCAGCTGTACCTGCTGTCCACCAGAGGGCTATTTCAGACATGCACATGCCAACTGTGGCCAGTCAGCACACAATGCATGTGCAGAGAGCAACCATATAGACCCCTGGCTTGGGACAAACAGCATGGTCAACCAACATTTGGCACAGTGATTGGGCTCTCAGAAGAGAAACAGCACCCACATCACTGGAGCTAAACATTGTTTAACACTATGTGGTTAAATAATGGTGCCACGATCACAGCTTTGTCAGAGTGAGGGTACCCTCACAGCATGAACTGCTGTGGCCACGCAGGCCATACACATGGGAGACAGGCACAACGAAGTCTCAACCATTAATATGACCTCTGATGTAAATACATCCAGGGCAAACAAGTGTTTCCGGCCATACCCATAATCCTCTGCTCCTCATCATGCACATATGCAGACTAACACTGGGAAGAGCCTAGGCAATGCAAGGCACAATGCAGTGCAGAAGGCCACAGAACTCTGGAGAGACATGCACACACACACGCACATCGCCATGCTGTGCAAAAATGGGGATGGTTGGCATTCCTGCATGTCACTTTGGTCTCCATATCAGCTCAAGCATTTTTAACGTGTGCTTATTGTGCAGGCACTAGTAGCATGCTCTGACATTCATGCCCATTGTTAAAGCCCACTCACTGTGTTTATGTTTATGTTTATTAGATTTGATATACCGCTGAGGAAAATACATCACAGCGGTTTACATGGTAAAATATAGGCTCAGAAAGGAAAGGAAGTTACAATACGAGACAGGAAAGCAAACGAGCAGAGTCATACAACAGGACAGAACGGGGGAAGGAAGGGAGGACAGAGAAGAGCGGGTCACACAAAGGGATCGGACAGGTCGAAGGCACGGGCAAAGAGGTGAGTCTTGAGGTCTTTCTTAAAAGTAGTGTTCAGATTCAAGTCGAATAGAGGAAGGCAGGGAATTCCACAGGGCGGGGGCCAGGAAGAAAAATGCAGATGAGCGGGTGGACTGGAGTCGGGCAGCGGAGGGTGAGGGAAGGTAGAGGTGGTTGAGGTGGAAAGAACGGAGAGAACGAGCGGGAGCATGTAGGCGTACAAGATTGGACAAATACTGAGGTGTGGGGGTGTGAATGACTCGGTGAAGGAGTACCAGGATTTTAAAGTGGATACGGAATTTGATAGGTAACCAGTGCAGATAGATAAGGAGAGGCGTGACGTGATCACGGATGGAGGAGTGAGAGAGTAAACGGGCTGCGGTATTTTGTATAAGTTGGAGGCGACGGAGGTGGACAGTAGGGAGGCCGGCTAAGACAGAGTAACAAAAGTCAAGGCGGGACATAACGAGAGAGAGGAGGAGAGTGGTGAGGGCTGACATAGAGAGGAAAGGTCTGATAGCTCGAATTTGACGTAGATGGAAGAAGAAGAGTCGTGAGATATGTGCAATATGATCATGGAAAGTTAAAGCAGGGTCAAAGAGAACGCCAAGGTAGCGAAAGGAAGAGACTATGGGAACTGGTGAGCCAGAGAAAGAGGGGGAAAGTGTGGGCGGGGAGGCATCACGGGTGAACCACATGGCAAGGGTTTTGGTGAGGTTGAGGTGCAAACAGTGAGTAGTGAGCCAGTTGGTGACAGCGGTAAGACAGGTGTTGAGAGGAGAGAGGTCAGGTGAAAGGGGGGAGGTGTGATAGAGGAGAAGTAAGTCATCAGCATAGTAATAGGCAGATATCCCGTGTTGTTGGACTAAGAGGGCAAGAGGTGTGAGAAAGATATTGAAGAGAAGGGGAGCTAAGACTGAGCCTTGGGGGACCCAACAAAGAAGGGGAGTGAGCTCGGAAGGAGTAGGGGAGGAAGAGTGAACGGAGAAAGACCGGGAATGAAGAAAGGAGTGAAACCAGCGAAGGACTGTGCTGCATAGACCCGCTTCACGGAGGCGAGCTAGAACAAGGGAGTGATCAACAAGATTGAAAGCAGCTGATAGATCAAGGGAAACCGCCACCGAGAGGTCACCCCGGTCGTGAGCAGAGTGGAGTTCATTGAGAAAGCCCAGGAGAACGGTTTCAACACTATGACAGGGTCGGAAGCCAGATTGACGAGGGTGCAGAAAGTGAGTAGAGTCAAGATAGGAGGATAGCTGGGAAAAGACAACTTTCTCGAAGATCTTTGATAGGAATGGAAGATTAGAGACGGGACGATAGTGTGCAGGAACAAGTGGATCAAGTGAGGACTTTTTTAGGATAGGGCGAGCCAGGGCATGCTTCCATGGTTGAGGGAAAACACCGGAGGAAAGGCTAGTGTTGATCAGTGTAAGAGCTGGGGGGAGGAGAGCCAGGGAGGGAATGAGTAGCCAGGAGGATGGGATGGGGTCAAGGGCACAGGAGGCTTTCTTGGAGGAGGAGAGAACTGCAAGGAGCTCTGAGGAGGTGAGTGGATGGAAAGAGTGCCAGGTATGGGAGAATTGGGAGAGAGGGGGAGGATAGCATGGAGGGGGACTGGAAATAGGAGGGCATAGGGGGAGAGAATGTCGGAGATCAGATACCTTGGTGCTAAAATAAATCACCAGTTGAGAAGAGGTAGGTGAAGGGGCAGGGGGGGAAGGAGAAGTGTGAGACTGAAGTGAAGTAAGGGAGAGAAGGACGGAATAAAGATGGCGGGTCTGGTTTGGTGCAGAAGAGATTGCAGTAGAGTAATAAGTCTGCTTGGCTTTGTGCACCTGGGTTCTGTAGTAGGAGTGAGCAGAGTGGAAGTGGGAGAGAGTGAGTGAGGAAGGGACCTTGCGCCACCGGCGTTCCGCACGACGGAGCTGAGATCGGATAAGAAAGAGACCAGGGTGAAACCAGGGTTGGGAGAGACGGGAGGCAGATGACCGGGGACGAAGAGGTGCAATAAGATCTAAAGCGGATGAGAGGGAGGAGGACCAGACGGAAGCCTGTGAGGAAGGGGAGAGGAGGGGGAAATCGGTTGGGAGCAGGTCGGATGCTGGGGGGAAATGTTGGGGGGTCTCTGAGGTGATATGGCGAGTATAGGAAACCTTAGTGGGAGGAGGAAAAGAGGAGCAGGGGGAAGGGGCGCTGGTGGGTGAGGAGGGGGAGGAGAGAAGGCATTGAAACGTAATACAGAGGTGATCGGTCCAAGGAAGGGGAAAAGCATGGAAGGACTGCAATAGATAGAAAGCGGTGGAGGGAGAAAGAAGGAGGTCGAGAGTATAACCAGCAGAGTGAGTTGGAAAGGTAATGTGTTAGAGCAGGGAGAGGTCCTGCAGAAGGGTGGTGAAGGAATGGTCCCTGACAGATACGGGGGGGATCAAGGTGCAGATTGAAGTCTCCAACGATGAGCAGTTGAGGGAAGGCCAGAGATAAATCAGTGATGGAAGAGAGAAGTAGATCCCACAGATCAGGGCGCAAGGCTGGAGGAGCATAGAGAAGAAGCAAGTGCAAAGGGGGGGGGTACAGTGGAGTTTCAGGAGCAGGGCTTCAGGGTAACACAATAAGGGAGAGGTGAGGGATGTGAAGGAGATAGTGGAGCGGAGAAGAGCCGCTACACCACCACCTGAGCGGCCGAGACGGGGAATAGAAACACCAGTAAAATCAGGTGGCAGACAGTGAGCTAAGAGCGCGTCTTCACCATCTTTCAGCCAGGTTTCGGTTAAGAGTAAGACGTCAAGGGAGTTATGAGAGGCAAGATTGGAAATAAGGAGTGTTTTAGAGCGAAGAGAGCAGCAATTAAGGAGTCCAAAGTGAAGAGAAACAGGAGATGAGGGGGATGAGGAGGGAGGAGGTGGAGAGCTAGCGGATGATGAGTTGGGCAGGCAAGGGAGAACATTTGGAAGGGAACGGTGTGAAAAGCCGTGACAGTGGTGCTGTCGTGCAATGGGGAGTGGCCGGTTCCCCCAAAATACCGGAATAGGAGGCATAGAGGAAGGAAAGCTGCAGACAGCAACTGGTGAGAAGAGGAAGTCAGCAGGGAGCAGCAAACTTACCGAAGTAGCAGCAGGCTGAACCAGGAGGGAGACCCACAGAGACCGAAGAGGATCATGAAGGGCCAAACTGGAGAACAGACAGATCGCTGAGAGGATAGAGAGGAGCGCCCCGCAGGAGCCGCCCCAAGGAGCGCACCTGATGCTATCAGCCTGCCTTTCCATCCAGCTGTGGATAGTGGAGCCTATCTGTGTGGCTGATGGTTGTTTGTACCCTTGCTGGCCAATTCATTGGGGGTTGCATATGCTGGGGCTGTACCTAAAATGTAGGCTAACGTTTACCCACAGGAACATGCAAGACATGATCCACAGCCAGGTTTTGAACCTGTGACTCTCACATACACACTGGAATTGTGTGTTGAGCCACAGAGCTGCAGCATGAGCACACAGTCCCTGGGGCTGATATACTTCCCTTCAGACAGATCTTGGTACATGTCGCGATACGAACAGCACACAGGGCCAGGGCATGGATTTTGTTTGCTGTAGGCGGGTGCTGCTGTACCCACCATCAATACCCACATACCATGCTGACATGCCAGTAAGCTGACAGTGGAGGTGGTGCGCAGTATGTCTGTGTGCCACCTCTGTCAATGTGGGGTCATGATGGACATCACAGATGTGCCACCTGGGCAGCTGCCTGGTTGGCCTTGCACACCAGCAACTCCTACTGCATGACCAACCTTCCACCTCCTTTGCCCCATTTGCACCATCAACATGGTGCCCTTTCATACTTGGGCACTGCGACGTTGCTGCTAATGGAGCACTACTATCACCATCTTGGGCTCCCCTGTCTGTGCATCACATTGCACACATTAAAATAGACTCTCTCCCCTCAAAATACACCCTTTCCTTGAGATTTTACTTGTCGTTAGAGTTTCCAGCAGTAAAGGGCTGTAACACACACCTATGCAGCAGGCGTTAAGGGAGCAGCCGTTGTCAATACCCCTCTCCACCCCTCTCCACCCCGTTAACGCCCACCCTCCACCTACTGTTCCTTTAATGCTGCAGGAGTCTTTAACACTCGTTAATGCAGCTTTTTCACAGCATTAAGGTACAAGGGTGATGATAACAGGCATTGACAGCACACTTTCTCCCTTAACACCCTTTAGTAAATATACTCCTAAGATTATATTCCACATACCCTGGTTTAGGAGTAAGATTCAAGACTGCCATGGTATGTGCAAAACTAAACCATTTGGAGAAAATGCCCCCAGGTCTATTGGAGGGGACAGCCAGAAGCAGCATCCATTGAGGAGAAGGAGACCCTTGATTATTTGCTCCCTGACAAAGAGGATTAAGTTGGAGTTTGGGACTGAGAGTCCAAGAACATGGACTGGAATAAGGAGTCAAGAGGTTCTTAGTTGAACTTGCTTTTTTTGTAACCTGTTAACTAGTGGCACTATCATGCTTGGAGAATTTGTGAGTTACACTGATTTCATCTGGGTAAACTGCACAAGGTTCAGAACCAAATTTTGGCATGGGCTGAGATTTTTGGGTGTGAAGTGGAAAAAGTGAACTGTGAGTGTATTAGGTCTCACAGGATATCCTGGTCCTGCCCCAAGAAATCATCCTTGAGAGTTGAGACTGAAAGTAATTCTCTTGGAAATTGTGTCTCCAGTATGCCAAACAGCATGCTCAGTCACTGTAAGGGACATACAGCCTGGCAGGGGTCACAATAAAAATAAAGCTAATTTTTTGATTGACAGTTTTCAGGCATCTATCCCACATATCCATAGAATTTATATGTCAAAGAAGACAACACGCTAATTGATTTGCCTCTTTTTGTACAAGTGTCTTTGTGAAGCACACAGGCTTGGGTGAGAGTTAGAATTAACACCAGAATAAAACCAGTTGCAAGAAGGAAAGGGTGCATGTGTGCTCTTGGGCTGGGATAAGGGAGAGGGATTTAAAAATATTGGAAACTTTGAATGGTATTTGGTGCTTGCTCAATGTTAACACTGAGCACATACAAGAGAAATCTGGAACTGATCAAGTTGTAATCTAGGTAAAAATCTTGACTCAGAGCTAAGGCAAAAGAAAAATAAAAGCATAAAGGGAAACAAAGTGAGGCCAGGTAGCTCTGAAAATGCAAAGATCAAAAGATAAGAAATAAAACGGAGGAAAGGAAGGGATGAACTATGGCTCATGTAGTATGAAATTTATGCTGAGGACTTGACAAGCACATACAGTCCCTTCACAGTATAACCAGGTGCTCCTTAAATGCTGGGGCAACGTTTTTGGTCTGTGCTTTCCAACCCTTGTGAACCAACTTGAGAAATCGCTTTGTGAAAGTTTTGTAAGCCCTTTGTAAAGTTTGAGAAGTATGCAGCTTTAGAGAGAAGAATATGCTTTTGATATAGCGTACTGATTATGATAATGCTAAGTCTCACATGACACGATTTGAAAGAGTAAGAAATCTTCTAGTAGTATAAGCCATAGGGATGTACCTTCATTAACATAGCTGGATCTTTAAGTTGTCTTAAAAATAAGTCTGCACAAAAACAATGTGCATTAACCTAATAATTAATGTGTACAATCAATTTCCATACATTGAAAAGCATAATGTGAATTACATTTTTTTATTAAAATAAATGTGTAAAATAGAAAAAATGAATGAAAAGAAGAAAGCTCAATGGAGAAAGTGATGGGCTAGGACCTGGAGACCCAGGTTCAAATCCCACTGCAATACTGCATAGAGAAGTAGCAGAACACCCCTTCAAACCAATCCCTTTGCTGCAACTGAATGGACAGGACCATATGCTAACAGTGCAGGAAAGACGGCTGCCAAATACAGCCCCCAGCCCTAAAGCAGGGATTCATAGGCAGATCTGGAGGTGAGCTAGTATACAGCCCCAACAGGGTGTGCAAGATATTTGTGGCATGCTGCATGTTGCACTACCTGAGGAGGTAACAAACTATACCAGCCCAAGAGCAACCATCAGGGACAGATACAGAGGAGTAGCTGTCCCTGAGCCATAAGGACATGGAGCTGTCATACAAGCAAGGTGTGAGAGCCAGAAATGAACTAATCAAGAGTGAGGGAAGTTTTTTTACTGAAATTCTGAACACCATAAAACACGTGCTGTTACCCATCCTCCCCCATCAGCAACACCATAGTGCACACACACTGCACCCCTGACCCCATCGCACACATCCCTTTTTCACTGGCACTCTCCCAAACACACCCACCTGTTTCAGCCACGACACAAATCCACAGCACCCCTTCTGCCCCTTCTGCTGTCCCCTCTTCCTCCCTCTTACACTCTGCCCATGAGTAGATTGCAAGGACTGAGAAGGCATGGGAGAGGGCACTCCACTGCTATTACTAGTTGGATAAGTCTCACTCTCTCCTCCTCCTCCCCTCCTCCTTGGTTGCCAATGTAGAATGCTGGGAAGCATGCTATTGGCCCAAAGCCATGGGGTGGAGCTCCAAGTATGTTTGGTAGTGGAAGTATGCCCTGAAGATTAGGGCTGGCTACTTAATGTCTTCCACCTCTGTTACTGGATGGACGTACTGAAGGCACATGGCTAGTTGACTATAGAGTCTTACTATGAGCACTAGCCAGTTGCTGCACATGATTGAAGGGTGATCTCAGCTGACTAACCTACTGAGGAAGGCTTTAAACTAGATTCTTTGGGGACGAGTAAAGAGAGCCCCCAGATATCAAAAGCCCTCAGGTAAGTAAAACATTAAATACCTCTGTAGAAACGGGTAAAAAGGACAGCATTGGAAAGCGGTATGCATAAATGTCTGTAGTATGGGACATAAGATCCCAGATGTTGAGGCTTTAAAGGAAGAGGTTGACTTGGATTTAGTGGAGGTTACAGAGACATAGGGGTATGTTTACTAAACTGCGGTAATGTAGCAGCGGCTACGTTAACACACGTTAAGTAACGTTAAAGCACGTTAACATTACTTAACGCACATTAACATCACCGGACGCGGTAAGTCCCGCAGAGGGTGGAGAGAGGGCGGGGAGAAGGGGTCAATGGGCGGGGAGTGGGCGGGGAGAGGCTCCTGCTACACTAACACAGGGAAATGAAGGGCCGAACATTAATGGAACTGAAAACCTGTCGTTAGATGCACATTGGCAGGAGGGTGAAACCATTTCAGTGTCAGCAATGTACAGCATAGGCAGGGAGCTCAAGGACATGATAGTAGTGCTCCATCTGCAGAAACAGCATAGTGCCCACATATGAAAGGCCACTATGGTGATGGTGCAAATGGGGCATAGGGGGCCGCAGGCGGGACATGCAGTGGGGGCAGCTGGGGCACAGGGTGGACTAGGCTGTCGCCTAGATGGCACATAGGAACATAGAAACTGGAAAGCAGCAAGACAGCAGCTGACCAAGGCCAAACATGTCCAGTAGTCTGTGTTCCACAGTGTCCCATCCAGGGGACACGTACCCAGCGGGTACCCCAAAGGTCATACAGGTACCACTATGCCTGTAATAGGGCAATCAGTGCACATCTGGGGACCATTCTAACAAGGGTCCACAGACCTCCCCAGGAGGCATCCCAAACAGTTTGTAAACCCAGCTAACTGAACACCCTTTACTGCAGCCCCTAGTAAGGCATTGCAGGGTGTGACCACATGTTGTCAGAAACATATATACACCCAGTAGGCCAAACTGGGTACACTGTACCTGAGGTGCATGCCCAAGCCTGTCCACAGGCGGCTTTCACAAAACAATCTACCTACAAGTAAAGATTGGACAAAAAACTTCTCTGCCCATAAGAGTATTACAAGGTGTGCCACAAGGTTCCGCTCTTTCTTCGCTTCTCTTCAACATTTATTTGCAGCCAATTTGCAATATTCCATTAAAAAGTGGCATAAAGTATACAATTTATGCTGACGATATTATGATTTTCACAACTATCTCCATCGAGAAACCTGATTTTTCCAGCATCACAGATTGTCTATCACAAATGTCCACCTGGTGTAAAACCAACAATATGCAAATTAATTTTAGCAAGACAGAGGCATTATTTGTATCTCGTAACCAAAATTTTGCACATCCACCTGTCATCAAGATAGATAATTCAATTATTCCTATTAAATCAGAAGTGAAATATCTTGGAGTTACTCTAGACAAGGAATTAAATCTCAGATCACACATAAACAAGACGATTAGAAGCGCTTATTATAGAATGAAAATCATCAGAAGACTAAGGCCGCTTCTGGAAACTGTTCACTTCCGCAATGTTTGTCATGCTCTAATTACACCATTACTTGACTTCTGCAATCCAATATATCTGGGTCTAGCTAAGCAGTCACTGAAGCCTTTACAGTTAGCGCAAAACACCGCTGCTCGTATAATTTTTGGTCTATCAAGTAAAGAGCATATAACTCCTATCTTAAAGGAGCTTCATTGGTTACCAATATCATCTCGTATTAAATACAAAACAGTAATTTATATTTTCAAGATAAAGCAACAATGTTCTGCAAAAAGTCTGACGTATCTTATCCGGTCAGATATTAGCAACAGACCTAGGAGAAGTGTATCTGAAAATAGAATCAGCTCCTCAAATGACATCAGAAAAACACGCAAGGAGACCTCTGAGAGAGCTTTCTCGTTTGCTGCGACTTCCATCTGGAACTCCCTACCTAATGATCTGAGAGCAGCTCAGGACATCAAAGACTTTAGAAAACAACTGAAAACAGTTTTGTTTACGGAGCACTACGGTCATGCAATCAACTAATTAATTTTTAAGAAAGCAATTATTTATATATACATTGTACAATAGCTCACTTTATAGTATAGCTCACAATATATAGTGCACCTTTTCCCAAGACATTTAATCATATATTTACAAACTATGTATATATTATCACAGATTTTTTCACTATTACTAATTTTCTCTTTTGTTAAACCGCTTTGATTGTATGATAAGGCGGTATAAAAATCCAATTAAATAAATAAATAAATAAATAAAATACATCTACCTGGTCCATCCTAACCAATAGCTGCTAGGGCACCAACCTGACATGCCCCCAGCCATCTCTCCCCCATGTGGAAGGGACATAACATTGGTAGGCGGTGATGGGGGGATGTGTGGATGTCCATGTATGCCTCCCCACCCTAGAGCCCGCACCCTAGGCACCCACCTACCTGCACAGTGGATGGCCTGGAACTGCGCACTACCAGCACTGACAGCATATGGGCATGGCAGCATGGCAGGGGGGTATGTGTTGGTGCTGGAGGGGGCAGTAGCACCTGTCTGCAGTGGATCTAGGCCATGCCCTGTGCCAGTACCTGGTGTACAGTGCAACAGAAAAGGTCTGGCTGAGGAAAAGTAAAGGTAGCCCCAGGGAGTGCTACACTTCAGTGGCAACAGTGTGGTGCAGTACACACAGCCACTGTGTCCTGGAGCAGCAGGTCATAGGTTCATGCCCCAGCTGTGGATCCTGCAGAGCATGTCCCTATGTTTTACCCTACAATGCAGATACAACATCAAACTGCGCAATCCCCAAAGCAGCGGCCAACAGTAGTACAAACACCCAATCAAACAGGCTCGACGATCCAAAACTTCATGGAGAGTCACGCTGTTGGCCCCAGCATGGAGCTGCAGTTATCACCAGAGCACTACTACTACCTCCTGCAATGTCAGCACTGTGACTAGGACCAGTGTGGTGGGCAGGGTTGCCAACCACCCCTATCATTGCACAATGCTGCAATAGGAGTGTGTGTGTGTGTGTGTGTGTGTGTATGTCTATCCCTTGTTTTGTGGCTGCCTACACCGCTCTGGGCCCACAATGTCCCACTGTTAGCCTACAAATGTGCATAATGAGGAACAAGGTATTGTGGGTATGGCCCAGACACGGCGGATTGGCCAGGATGCATCTGCACAGGGTGTAGGGCAATGGCCGGGACACTGTAGTGGCCAACCACCACCTGCATGGACAGGGTGGCCACAGCATGTCTTCTGTGAGGTCACTCTCACTCTGACAGAGCAGTGACCATGGCATGTCTATGTTCCCACATAGTTCTCTACACTATCTGTCTCTAGTGATACCTGTGTGTTCCTAGTTCTGGGGACCAATCACTGAGATACCTACTTTGTGTCTGTGCTGTACGTCCCACCTTTGGGTGCACATGGTTTCTCTGTGAGCATGCAGTATGGACTGGCTAGTGGCTTGTCTGCAGTTAGGCTGTGTATGGTTGGAACACCTTGAAGAGTGCTGCAGGTGTAGTCTGACTTGCCATTTGCTGATGAATGGTGGACCATGGTGTGGCGCAGTTGAGGTTTTCCAGGCCTACCCCCAGCATTACTGCTGGTCTGCCACTGCCCCAGTCACAGGTATGGCTCTGACCCACCAACCCTGGAGGTCTGTCTTTTGCCAGCAGAATTGGGGTTGCAGGTCCTACAGCCATTCCTCAGGGCTCAAGCACCTGTTCCTCCACTCCCTCATCTACAACATGGGTGATTGTGGGCCCTTTGGGGTATATAATATATACCACTTTGACCGGTAGAGACAGTGCTACATAAAACTCATGCGAGTCTAGACACTCTTCTACCCTGATAACATGTGCCCATGCCAGCCAGCCCTTAACACTGGGTACACACTAATCTGGGTAGTGTCTGGTCCCAGAGGACCACATGCAACTGCAGAACACAGACAGACACAGAATTACTTTTGGTTGCACTGTTAGGAACACCTATCACACACTGGTATTGATGGGGATGGGCAGCAGGACCTATCTCTAGTATCACATGTACTACGGACCTAGTGCTGGGCGCCCATCCTAACCCTCAGGGTGAACACAGAACCTACACAATAGCATTGTCTGTAGCTACTCTGTGCCAGTATCATGCACTGTCAGTTCGTCTTACCAAGCTGTGGTACCGGAGAGGTGCAGACCCCATTTGATGATCAGCTGTAGACCGCTGTTCTGCATGTGCATTGCATCATGGGTGCTGGTGGGGTTACCCTATCCTGGCACACAGAGCAGATGGTTTCTGCAGTGACCTGCAGTCCTTCTATACCCAGTCATGGCTATGCAGCAAGCAATAGAGGTATAGCCTACTGGTTAGTACAGTGACATTCTAGGCAGTGGTCATGGGTTTCATTCCTTGTTGCTCTCTCCTTTTATGCCTGTTCAACTCAAATATTTTGCCTGCCTGTAACAGTCATATTTTTGCAGATCTGTGCTGCCAGCCCATAATACCCTCACCACTGTTGCCAACAATCCTTCGGTCCATCTATCTGCGTATGTCAGCTGTGTAGAATCCTGTCTTCCTGTGCAGGCTGCCACCCCATGTTCTGCACTGGTACCCTTTCCTGCATTGCGCCTCTTCGTGCTTGCCTCGCCTGTGCCTGATCTGCATGGCACCACCACTCCTCTGTCCACCCATCATTGTAACTATCCTGCCACCTCTGCCTCAACTGGGGGACCCGTATTCCCATCATCTGCCACCCACTGTCTTTCCAGTACTTTATATTACCAATACCCTATGCTGTGGTACAGCTGCCCCCAATATATTTGTCAACATTACTGGCAGCCACATGGGATGCCCGCAGATATGGCAGGTCCAGCAGCTCCCAGCTCTTCCTCCTTCGATCACCTGTTCATTGCCTTTCTTCGGTGCTCTATCCAGTGTTAGGGTTGCATCTGTTTCTATGCCTCACAGGTCATGCATGTCAACCTGAAGCACCTTGCAGCCCTTACGGCACACTAACCTAGGGCACCATAACATTGTTGGGGCACCTTAATCTATGGTACCATAACCCAGGGTGCCTCCTAAGGTGCCTTGACCCAGGCGTGACTAATAAGGTGCCTAACCTAAGATGCGCTATAAGGTGCCTTAAGCTAAGGCACCCTATAGCCCTTAGGGCACCTTACATTAGGACACCTTATAAGGCACATCACCCGAATGTGCCTTATAAGGCGCCTTAGCCTAGGCACCCTATAAGGTGCCTTATAAGGCGCCTTAGCCTAGGCACCCTATAAGGTGCCTTATAGGGCGCCTTAGCCTAGGCGCCTTATGAGGCGCCTTATACGGTGCCTTATCAGGCGCCTTAGCCTAAGGCACCCTATAAGGCACCTTATACGGTGCCTTAGGCTAAGGCACCTTATAAGGTGCCTTATACGGTGCCTCAGGCTAAGGTGACGTTAACACGTGTTAGGTATCTTGTAACGCGTGTTACCTGACACGGCTTGCCGTAATGATGCACTGCCCACTCCTTTATATGGGCATCCGTAACATTACCAGGGAACTTAATGATGGTAACATTACCGCAGTTTAGTAAACATACCCCTTAGAGAAACTAAGAAAGTAGTCAAGAAAGCAAAGATACAAAAAGAAGAAGAAATAGCCAATGCAAAAAAAATGAGAAGACAAGACAAACCTGAGGTTGAGAACTACAGACCAGTTAGTCTGACCTCTGTGATGAGTAAATTAATGGAAATACTGTTAAAATAGAGGATAGTGAGGCTACTGGAATCCAATGGATTGCAGATTTGGGGCAGTATGGGTTTACTAGTGGCAGGACTTGTCAGACAAATCTGAATGATTTCTTTGACTGGCTGAGCAGAGTGTGGAACCGAGGGAGATCCCTAGATGTGATGTACTTAGATTTCAGTAAACCTTTTGACACCGTTCCACACAGGTGACTTATAAATAAATTAAGCAACCTAGAGATAGACCCTAAAGTGACTGACTGGGTTAGATATTGATTGAGTGGGAGGCGACAAAGGGTAGAGGTAAATGGAGCTCACTCTGAGGAGAAGTATGTTACCAGTGGCGTACTGCAGGGATCTGTTCTTGGTCCAATTCTTTTTAACATTTTTGTTAGTGATATTGTGGAAGGGCTGGCGGGTAAGGTTTGACTCTTTGAGGATGATTCCTAAATATGAAATAGACACCCAGGAAGGAGTAGATAACATGAGGGGGGATCTAGCTAAGTGAAGAATGGTTGAGAAATTGACAGCTGAGATTTAATGCTAAAAAAAGCATGGTCATGTTTTTGAGACACAAAAATCCAAGGGAGGGGTACAAAAGAAAAGCATGACCTGCGCATGATTGTTTCTGATGATCTTAAAGTGGTTAAACAGGATCTTAAAGTGGTTAAATAGAAAAAGCCAGAAGGATACTTGGGTGCATATGGAGAGGAATGGGCAGCAGAAAAAAAAGAGAGGCGATAGTGCCTCTGTATAAGTCTTTGGTGAGACCTCATTTGGAGTATCGTGTGCATTTCTGGAGACCGCACCTTCAAAAGGATATAAATAGGATGGAGTCGGTGCAGAGGGTGGCTACCAAAATTTTCAATGGTGTTTGTTATAAACTATATGAGGACAGACTTAAAGGGCCCGATATTCGAAAGGTAAGTACACTGTTTACAGCCTAGTAAACTGTGCAAATGCCTTAAATGGGGATATTCAAAAGCACTTACATGATTAGTGCTGTAACGTTTCTATGTGCCCTGATGCTATCTGATTAGCATCATGGCATATTGGGGGCATTCTGGGGCAGAGCGGAGGTGGAGACTGCCACTAACTGGGTAATGGCGATATTGCACTGTTACCCAGGTAGCAATTTGTGGTTAAAACTAGCCCAGCTTTTGGCTCACTTAGTTTTAGCAGCAAATGCAAACCGGGTAGTGGTTAGTGCTACCTGGTTAGGCTCTGCAGAGCATCCACTGTGCGCCAAAGCCAAATATTCAATGCAGTCACCGTGACATTGAATATCTGGGGTTTGGGGTTAGCGGGCAGGGCTATGTGCCGTAGCGGGCCCAAAGATCTCAATATGTATACTTTAGAGGAAAGTGGAATAGAGGAGATATGATACTAGATTACCGCATGGAAAGCTAGGTAAATGGAGCTGACACTACTATTAGGTGAACTAGGTGGTTGCCAGTGGGTACAAGGGCACCATGGCTGCCCCTCTCCAGGATGTGCAGTTGCTGCAGTACTTTTGAAATGTAACTGCGGCAATGGAGTTACCTACACCTCTGACGCTGCACTGCCGCTCGTGCCTCCATCCCTTCCAGTTTGCATTGGGGGTGGAAGCACATTCTGGAGAAGAATGGCGGCAGCAGCAGGGGGGAAAGGGGCAGGAGAAGGGGGGATGCTAGGAATGAGGTTTGCCTAGGGTACCTCAACTCCTTGCACTTGCCCTCTAGGTCCAAGTCATAAAATGTCCCCTAAGGGTATAGGATGGGTCTTGGTGGAAAGCAAGGACAAGGAATACTGACACACTCTACTTCCTCTTTGAGTTGGCGCCTAATCAACAGCAGCTGCACTATGGTTATAATCCAATATCAGTATCTGATACAATAGCACTCCATTAGTATGGGATACGTTGAGAAGGAACGCTACTGTTAATGCAGAATCGCAGTCCATGTCTGTTAGTTGTATTTGATAACCTTTATAAACTGCTGAAGATTTTAAATTCCTAACTGTCTTTAGCAGCTGTTAGTGCGACAGCATGAGTGGCATGAGGCACTACGCATTTGAATGTAGTCAAAAAATCCAGAAGCCCTTATCCTGCCTTCTGGCTCATTTCTACAACTGCATGCAGGGCTGGCTATGATGGGGATGGGTAAATCAATCGGGAGGGGCCCCATTTAGCATTCTGATATGTGCCCATCCCCCACTTTAGAAAGGATCATGCTACTCTGTGCACTATATCACAGATACTGCAGGCACCAGTACAGTCTATTTTTGGCCCCAGAGTCAAATCAGGAAGAGGCGGCAGTCTGATAATTTTGGTAAGTGTTGTTCCTGCCCTGCCTCCTTCCAGCACTGCATATTGGATGGTGAGCCAGAGGTTTTCTGTTAAGATGGGGCTGCCATGATGGCACGAGGTCCCCTGCTTTATTTTTTATTTTATGTGCACTCCCCCTCTCCCCAAATTGCATTTTTTTCATCTCACTTTTCCTATACATGACCCAGAATACAGACAAGGCTAAGATAATAGATCATGGTAAAACATATTTTTATGTGCCATCTAGATAGCAGACTTCAAGTATAATAAAATGAAGTAAATACAAAACTAAAATTTAATAAAACAGTGGTGTAGACAGAGCAGTGAATTATCCAATACTACAGTTTCCAATTAACAGATCTGTATTTGTAAATAAGAAAATGATTAGTCTGTTAAAACGTGGTTCATTTTGGAAAAAAATATATATCTTTAACCTGTGGACTGTCAGTACATAAGCACTGATCGAAAAAATAGATTTCTGGCACATGGGTTCTTTGAAAAGTGAAATGCTTGACTCACAATAGACATATTTTCCAAGATATTTCTGAGCAACTATGCAGAGATGAGAAGAAAGCGTTGTGTTTATCTAGCTTATACTTGCAGACAGAGAAGGCTCCAGTCTGGTATTAACATTGACGTGACATGGAATGTCTTCACAAAGTCCAAACAATTACATCATTCACTTTAACAATATTGATAAAGTGCAGTAAGGAAAGGAACCTGGAACTTTGCAAATAGGTATCTAATACTAAGCGCTTCAGAAACAGACAGCTATTTTTCAAGCTAAGATAAAGAGCTACTGGATGATAAAATATGCAACTTGTATATTTTCTTAAAATGTTTTCCTTTAGAAATTAGCATTCTGTATGCCATCTTTTAGTTAGTGTACATTAATTTCCAAAACAAATGTAAGAATCATGGGGAACTGTTATATATGCAACAAATACTGATTTTCAGTACTTTAACAACTTTAGTAAACATACAAACATTATTCGGAATGTGACACAGATTTGAAATGTCTATTTAAATCATCCTACTAAGATAAATAGATAACAGTTTTTGAGAATGGAACATTTATTGTATAGTAATATGCTGGTGAATTAAGGGCCAAAGAACCCTTATAGCCTCTTCTTTGAGAAAAGTTGCTTTATTAGTTGCCACTATTTTTTAATTGGGTCTGCGAGATGACAGCATGTGATAGAATTTTTATTTTCTGTGTGAAATAACCACCATGAATGCCAAAACTCAAGAGAGATGTTGAAAGAAAAAAAGTCAGTATAGGACTGAAATCTGCATCTAAAACTGTTGTACCTTGTAAAAATTGGATTTTGATAGTAAGTGGATGCATTTCCCTAGAATTTATAAGGCTTTGAATGAAAAAAAGCAGTATGCAATCTGTCTAACTTTTGGGATCATGCCAGATACTTGTGACTTGGATAGGCCACTGTTAGAAAAAGGATACTGGACTTGATGGACCATTTGGTCTGACCAGTATGGAAAATCTTGTGTTCTTATGTTTGTATGTATTTTTATGTAAATTTCAATACCAATATCTCAGAAATGAAATAAAACACTGCAATCCCCCTTTTGTATTTTCTTTTGTTTTTCTGATTTTGCTTTTTTCTATTTTGCATTTGCTCTCATTGCTAATGAAAATTGGCAAAAAGCCCCCACGTTCACTTAGTACTCCTTTTGCATGTGGACATTATAAAGTGGAAAGAGCTAGCCAAGTTATTCTACATAATATCTCGGCTCTGTAGAAGGCAAATCATTTGTCTTCTTGACTAGACCTAAAATATTAAAATGGAAATTCCCTCTGAGACACAGCAATAGGAGACTGCAGGCTTTAATTTACTAGGCCAGCACAAAAAGTGTGTTTCGAACAACTGCTGAAATTCAGTTAGCTATGTATCTTTTAGAAAAGCATTCCTCAAAAGGTTATGTAAAGTTACTGCCCTTGGATTGAGAGCTGATAGAAGTCAAGCTTTTGTTTCATAATGATTCTGCTGGAGTGCGTGTCAAGGGAAGATGGCATTCACTTGTATAGCTCCTGTTTAAGGAACTGAATAGGAGGGGTATCCAAACTACAGCCCACAGGCCAAGTGTGGCTTGCAGGTACTTTTAATCCAGCCCATGGATCCAGTCCTGTTTCCTTTATTCCATCCTGCTGTGCCGACCTTCGAACAGCAGCAGCAAAGGCCCAAAATACTCACTTTTGATGATGTGAGCCATGCTCATCATCAAAGGTTATGTCTGGGGCCTTTGCTGATGATATCTCTAGTTTGATGGGTATGTGTAGTAAATGTGTTGTTTTTGTCTTTTATTTAGCCACATTATGTGATTTCCTCCCGATGAAGCTTTGGCGAAACGCTTTGGTGGATGTCCTGTTGGGAGTAGAGGGATATAAAGTGTGATATGGATCATTGTGCTTATAAGCTGCACCCAGACAAGTAACAGCAATTTCTTGTATTTCGATTTGTCTCCACGATGTTTGAGTGGAAGACTGTATAGTTTTTGAAATGTGCCGTGGGTGCAACATTTTGTACTGGCTTTTTATTAGAAATTACCTGGAAGTCTCAGGTCGGTGATGTTATGGGGTTGTGAAGGCATGAACGTCTGAGTTGACGTCACTGATAAAGAGTGTGCTCTTCGCATGATAATGCCCCTGCAGTGCTGAGACCTGATGCTCCTGGTTTCTGAATTTATACGACTGTTTACAACAAGCTGCTGTTTTTTGGTGAGGTTTTGAGTGCTTTTTATTTTGTATGATGATATCTCTAGGGCAGCAAAGGCAAGGAGTCAGAATTCACATTGAGGAAGCCAAGGAAACCTATTGTGGCCCCATTCAGGGGTAGAAAGGAAAGTCAGCTTTTGTTTGTTGGAAAGGTAGGGGATGATGCCGGGGCTGATGACTGAGTGGGCTAGAAGGCATTTTGGGTCTAGGTAGGGCAGGCTAAGGTCGAGGATGGAGGGATGTTGGGCTTTGGCTTGGGTGGGGGAGAGTACTGGGATCAGGGAGGTGAAGGGGGACTGACTGATTAACTCTCTCCCATAGCTCCTCAGACCTCCACGAGTACCCTAGTACCAGTACACCAGTCTTGGACTCCAACGTGGCCCTCGTGGGCTAAAGGCTTGCCACCTCTGTTTTATCAGATCATTGCTAGTTTGGAAGATATCTAGTTCCTATCTAGATCAGTTACAAGCTACCTAGATCTTTTGATTTTTATGCTTTCCGGAATGCTACTATATATACACATCTCGCACAATTACCAAATGATGTCAACATCTGGTAGGTTTTAGCTGAAGTAAGCCTGTTGTGTGGCGATAGACTGGCCACACGGACCAGATGGCACATATGTTATAGATCTGCCATCAGCTGAAGCAACTCATTCAGACACATTAAAGCTAAAGTCCTCAGATATGTCAATGAAAAAGAAAACAGTTCTGATAATAATTATTGAGAGCTATGCATTACCTGCCAGGTGGCCAAAGTATAAGTCTTCTATGCGTATATTTTATAAAGTTATATGGATAATATCAGGCCATATAGACTATGTGGAGTGTAATTTTATAAGGTGCAGTGTAGTTAGCATGTGTTTTTCTGAGTGAATGTCATGCCTGTTATATAACTGGGGGAGGAGGGGGAGGGGGCTAAGTTGGGGAAAAAAAACCATGTGTTAAATCTAGGCATGATCACTTACACAAACCCTATGGATGGTGTAAATGCCCATACCTAGATTTGTCAAGAACTCACACAAATTATTTATTTATTTTGAAACTCTTATGCCATCGAAGTGTTCTACAAAATAAATGCCCACAGGAGGGAAAGAGGCAAACAAGGATAAAAGAGTGACAGGAAAAGTGAAAGAGAGAGGGGAAAGAATACAAAAGTTACATTTTAATCCAAAAAGAAAAAGTAAAGGAGAAAATGGGGAAGAAAAGACAGATGCTGCCAGGTAAAAGGGACTAGGAGGTGGAAAAATCAGGAAAGGAGAACTGGAAAGTCAGGCATCAAGGGCTTTCTTAAACTTGGGAAGGGAAAATTCTTATGTAAGCTTCAGGGAAAGGGAGTTCCACAAATGGAGGCCACAATATGAAAAGCAGACTCTCGGGAGACAAGAGCGAAAAGGTGAGATAGGTGAGGACATAAGTCAGTCAAGAAGGAGAGGAGGGAGGAAGTGTAAACTGTGCGGTGGGTCAGAGTGAGGATCTTACTCTAAATTTAAAGCAGACAGAGAGCAGAAGCCAATGAAAAGCAATCAAGGGTGAAGTGGTGCAATGGTCAAAGCACAGTATAGCTGTATTCATTCATGGGATTCAGTGAAGCAGATCTCAGTGACAGCAGCAGCATTTAAGGTCTGCTTTCACAACTAGGACTTGCATATCTGGAATATTGTTATCTAGACTATGAACATGTGCCCATAGCCTTCCAGATGGATTTTCTGGCCCTGTTTTAACTTTATATAGTTAACATAAGAACATAAGATATGCCATACTGGGTCAGACCAAGGTCCATCAGGCCCAGTATCCTGTTTCAGCAGTGGCCGATCTAGGTCACAAGTACCTAGCAGTTTCCCCAAAAGACACAGGTTCCACAATGATTGTATTGGGTCAAACAGGGGATTTCCCAAGTCCCCTTTAATAATGTTTTTTGGACCTTTCCTCCAGGAACTTGTCCAAACCTTTTTAAAATCCAGATACACTAACATCTTTTACTACATCCTCCGGTAACGAATTCCAGAGATTGATTACGAGTTGAGTGAAAAAATATTTTCTCTTATTAGCCTTAAATAGGTTACACTGTTGCTTCATTGCATGTCCCCTAGTCTTTCTATATTTTGATGTCATAAACAATCAATCTATATTTACCCATTCCTCTCCATTCATTAATTTATCTCCCCTCAGCTGTCTCTTTTCCAGGTTGAAGAGCCCTAACCTTTTTAGCCTCTCCTCATAGGAGTATCCTTCCATCCCCTTTACCATTTTGGTGGCTCTTCTCTGTACCTTTTCTAATAACGCTATATCCTTTTTAAGATACAGCAACCAGAATTGCACACAATATTCAAGGTGCGGTTGCACCATGGAACGATACAGAGACATTATCATATCCTTTGTTTTATTTTCCATTCCTTTCTGTATGATTCCTAGCATTCTATTTGCTTTCTTGGCCGCAGCTGCACACTGGGTGGAGGGTTTCAAAATGTTATCTACGATGATGCCTAAATCTTTTTCCTGAGTGGTGGTTCCTAATGTGGAACTTTGTATCTTGTAACCGTAGTTTGGGTTGTTCTTTCCTAGGTGCATAACTTTGCACTTGTCCACATTAAATTTCATCTGCCATTTACATGTCCAGTCTTCCAGTTTATCAAGGTCCTCTTGCAATTTTCCACAATCCTCATGGGTTTTAACAACTTTGAATAATTTTGTGTCATCTGCAAATTTTATTACTTCACTTGTTATTTCCATTTCCAGATCATTTACGAATATGTTAAAAAGCAGCGGACCCAGCACTGATCCCTGGGGTACTCCACTATTCACCTTTCTCCACTGGGAAAATTTAGGGGGCATATTCAGTGGCAGCAGCTAAGCTACTTAAAGCACCTAGTCACCCCTGCTTTAATAAAACCCAGATATTCAGCGACAAAACATATTTGGTTTTCATTGATCAATATCTGGGTTCATCAAACAGCAACATGTATTTATTTAATGTTTCTTTTATACCACACTATTTGAAATCAGTGCGGTTTACATGTAACACATTTGTCCAGTGCAGGCAGGTCTGCAAGGGACTTACAATGAACAGGGTTCTATATACAGGGCTAACAGGGTAACTATGTTTGTTTATGTTTATTACATTTGATATATCGCTCAAGTCAAAGCATCAGAGCGGTTTACAATATTACATAAAAGTTACAGAAAATATGAAAAGAACGCCATTAATTAGATAGGACAGAATAAGAGATACAGTGATAGTTAAAGTAATAGAGGAGACAAGAAGAAATGCTCCACATAGCATCTGAAGAGGTAGATATCATACCACCAGGTCTTTAAGCTCCCACTCACAACCTCCGCTGTCCACATCACCCTTCCACCGCTCCGATCTCCACAGCAAGCAGAACCAATGTAGCAGCATTTTAAATGGCCCCGCACGGTCCTACGCCTAAGGGCCACGCCAAAGGCACACTTTGGCTATAGAAGGTTATAGGGCAGCTCAGCCTTAACTACAGGGTTAACAGCGTAACTATGTTCATTCTATCTGGCTGTCGCAGGGTGTGTGGACAGATTTGTATTATCTACTGTTAGGGTCTTCTATACACAAGGTGGTAAATTTGAGGGGGTGGGGCTCTCAAGGGCAGGGCTGGAGGTGTATGAGGTGTCTATGCTGGGGGTACTGATCTGGGTCCTGGATGTGACACGTCATCTGGTTCAGTATAATACTGGAGGAACAGATGGTGTTTCAGTGCCTTTCTGAATTGGGCAAGGTCATTGATGGCTCATATTTATTTTCATTCTCTTATATACCACACTATTCTGCATCAGTGCAGTTTACATTGAACAAACTGAAATTACATTGAACAGGGCATTATAACTTGGAGACAACTATTTTACAGGGAACATGGGCTATGGAGGGTTAAGTGGCTTGCCCAAGACCACAAGGAGCACCTGTGGGACTAGAAACCCCAGTCCTTCCAGTCCAAGGTTGCTGTCCTCTAGTGGGATTTGAACCCCTGGCCTGAAGTACCTTGCCTCAACCACTAGGCCACTCCTCCACTCCCAGTGGCAAGGCATTCCAACAGGAGGGTGCATAGAAGGCGAAGGCTCTGTTTCTCATGGACTGAGAGCACTTGGTGATCGCCTTCAGGAGTATAAGAGTATTGGTGGCAGCTGGCCTCCTTACTCTTTTAAGGGGGGTGGTCTGGACGAGATTTGAGAGGGAGGTGGAGGAGCACTTGTTGATGGCTTTGTAGGTCATTGTTAAGATCTTAAAGGAGATCCTGCATTGTACCGGCAGCCAGTGCAATTGTTTCAGAACTGGGGTGATATGGTCCCTCCTGGATGCTCCATGCAGGATTCTGGCAGCTGCATTCATGGCAAGCTGTAGGGGGTTAAGCGTGCTTTTCGGGAGGCCGTACAGTATTGCGTTGGCATAGTCTAAGTGTGGCATTATTAGTGCTTGGAAGACTGTCTGGAAGTCTTCTGGCTCTAGCAACTGTCGCAGGTGGTGAAGCGTCCGGATTTTGTGGTAGATCGCCTTTACCATGTTGCCTATCTGGGCCTTCATGTTGAGCTGTTGATCCAGCGTGACTCCTAGGTATCATATCGTGGGCTTGCTGAGGAGCTATGCATCGTGTACCTTTAGGGAGGAGGGTGGAGTGAATGCGGGGTTCCTGGTGATGAAGAGGACCTCCGTCTTCTTGAAGTTTATTTTGAGCTTCTGCGTGTGTAGCCAATCTGTGACCGCATCGAAGCAGGTGACCAGTGGAGAGAGGTCTGGATGCTCCATCATAATTGGCATGTATAGCAAGACGTCATCAGCATAGATCAGGCAATTGATGTTGAAGGATCGGATGAGGTCACAGATGGGTTGCATGTAGACATTGAACAGTAGGGCTGAGAGTGAGGATCCTTGTGGCACGCCTTTCTCTTGGGGGAAAGGTGTGGAGGTGGAGGGGCCGGAGCGGACATGCTGCCATCTGTCTGTCAGGTATGATGCATACCAGGACAGCGCCGTGCCGTGTACTCCCTTCTCTCTGAGGCGTGACAGGAGTAGTTCGTGGCTGACGGAATCGAAGGCAGCGGTAAAATTGCTATCTGGCTAGTGCTGATATTCAGCTGCTAGCCAGATAGTTCGAACCAGTTAAAGTTAGGACCAGGGGCGTAGCTACGGGGGGTCTCAAGGGCCCAGGCCCCCTCAGTTTTGGCTGAGCCCCCTAAAAGTGGTCCATAGGGTTCATGCTTTAAATGACTGCAGGAGAGATGTAACTGCACTGATCACACTGAGTGCACAACTGCACGTGCGGTAAATGGCAGCATCGTGCAACTGTGTTTGTGTTCTGCTGTGCTCATTGCTTGCAATGGGAACCGCTCTGAGTCATGTTCTAGTCGATGAGACTTGGTTTTTTTTTTCTTCACTGGCTGCTCCCATGCTCACAGAGGGAACGAATGCATGTGCTGGGGATGGGTGAGTAAATATTGCCTCAGTATAATTGCCTCCCTCATCCCCCTTTGCCATTGCTAATGCCCAGGGCCGTGATGATGACGATGCTGAGCTAGTTCATCTGTCAATTGCTCAGTGCTGCTGGCCCCGCTATTGAGAGGGCCAGAAAACATGGCATTCACTTTCATTCAGACTTCCCTTATGCAATGAGGAAGTCTGAAGGAAAATGAAACACTGCGCTTTTTAGTCTCTCTCAGCAGGGTCAGCAGTATTGAGCAACCAACAACTGTATCTAACATCTAGCTCAGTCTCGTGGTGGAGAAATGAAATGCTACTACTGCAGATCTGTGAGAGACTGGGTCTAGGGGTGGGTTGAAGAAAAGACTGGGCCAGTGGGGGGGGGGGGGGTGGAGGTCGAGAGAGAGATTGGACCCGGAGCAGGGGGTTTGTGAGAGCGAATGAGCCTGAGAATCGAGGGGGGGGGGGTTCGTGAAAGAGACTGAACCTGGGGAAGGGGGGGGGGGCGGATTGTGAGAGAAACTGGACCTGTGTGTGGGGGGGGTCATTAGAGACTGGAGAAGCAGTGGAGTCATTATGATGAGTGAGAGAGAGAGAGAGATTAGGGGTAGCAGGGGGTCATTATTATGTGACAGCCATTCACCTGTCCTAACATTAACTGCTTAAGCTATCTAGTTAGCAGCTGAATATCACCTTTAACCAGATAGCTGCTGTCTCAGCCTCCACTCTGCCCACAGACCCCTCATTTTAACCAGGCATTTTTTTTCATGGTCTGTGGGGATAGACAGCGGCACTCACCAGTTAGTGCTGCTGAATTTTGGGGCTAAACACATTGTAGCTACTACCAGCTAAAATGCTATGAATATGTTCTTCCTTTCCTGCTCCCTCTATCTTCCCTATCACTTTTGTTTAACTCGACTATCTTAATTTGTTCATCAGGAGTGACATTCTAAATTAATTCACTTCATGTGCCATTTCCTCTAGTATAAATAATCCAGTAGTCTAGTTTTATCAAAAGGTCTGAGCTAGATCCGTTTTCCCCTCACAGATAGTTGGAAAGCATTACTGTGATAAAACTATTTATTGCATGTGCAACTCTAATCCCCAAAACATCTAAAACCCAATTCTTTAAGAATATGCATGTGTCAGTGTGCAATGAGTTGTTAATTTTATGCATGTGAAAAAGTACAAAATCAATTCAATACAGGCTAATGAATAAAGCTGATTTTAAAGCGCAAAAAAATAAATTGTATGTACATTAAAAGCTTGAAATGAACTGAAACAACATCCAAAAATCTTTGTTTGTGCACATCCCTACTATTCTTTACTCCAGGTTTTGAGGTGTGTTTTGAGATTGGTGGTGTAATACAGGCTTTCAACCCTCTTACTGTGAAAAGACAATATCTCAAAAAATGCTAAATTCTTTGCTAAATGCACACCTCTTGAATGCCCTCTCTATTACTTTAAGAACTACTATACTGGATGAGATGAAAGGTCCATGAAGCCCAGTATCCTGTTTCCAACAGTGGCCAATCCAGATCATAAGTACCTGGCATAATCCCAAAAGTAGCCAGATTCCATGTTATTTAGTCCCAGGAATAAGCTGTGGCTTTCCCCACTTCTACCGTAATAACAGTTTATGGACTTTTTCCTCAGGGATTTGTCCAAACCTTTTTTAAACCCAGCTATACTTAACTGCTTTTTACCACATCCTCTGGCAATGAGTTGCAAAGCTTAACTATTTTTTTCAGACAATTTTGGGAGGAAACTATGCCCCATCCCGCCCTCAACTGCGAGCAGCTGTTCTTTATAATGGTTTCTACTATTTCGCCTGACACTGAAGTCAGGTTCACCAGTCAGTAGTTTTCTGGCTCAGCCCTGAAATCCTTTTTAAAAATTGATGTTGTATTAGCTACTCTCCAATCTTCAGGTACTAGCAACAATTTTAAAGGTAGTTTACAAATTACTAATAATTTTTCTGCAATTTAATTTTTGAGGTCTTTCAGTATCTTGGCATGTATGCCATCTGGTCCAGGTGATTTGCTACTCTTCAGTTTGTCAAATTACCCCGTTACATCTTCTAGGTTCACCAAGATTTGTTTCAGTTCCACCCATTCATTACCATGGCCTTGTCCTCCCGTAGTGGCCCTTATATCCCTCTACCATCTAATAAACCAACTGACTCCTTCACAGGCTTTTTGCTTTGAATGTACTGTACTTGAAAAAGGTTTTATTAGCAGTTTTTGCTTCCATGGCAATCTTCTTTTCAAATTCCCTCTTTGGGGTATGTTTACTAAACTGTGGTAATGCAGCATAGGTAACATTACCGTGCGGTAATGTTACCTAATGTAATGTTAACATGCAGTAACATTACCTAATGTAACGTTACCGTGCGGTAATGTTACCGGCAGCAGTAAATGTCCCAGAGGGTGGGGAGAAGGCGGAGAGTAGGGGTCAATGGGCGGGGAGTGGGCAGGGAGAAGCCCCTGCTACATTAACGCTGGAACATTAACACCAGGACTTTACTGCCAATGAAAACCTCTCCGTAAATCCACTTTTGCAGGAGAGAGAGACCATTTGGGGTCAGCAATGTACAGCACAGACAGGGAGCCCAAGAAAAGTGATAGTAGTGCTCCTTTTGCAGCAACAGCATAGTGCCCAAGTATGAAAGTGGTTATGGTGATGGTGCAAATGGGACAAAGGTGGCTGCAGGCAGGACATACAGTAGGGGTAGCTGGGGCACAGGACAGACTAGGCCATCGCCTAGGTAGCACATAGGAATGCAGAAAATGGAAAACAGCAAAGCAGCATCTGATCATGGTCAAACCTGCCCAGTATTCTGTGTTCCACAGTGTCCCATCCAGGGGACATGATTCTGTGTTCCATGGTGTCCCATCCAGAGGGCATGCACCCAGCAGGTACCCAAAAGATCACACAGGTACCACTATGCCTGTAATGGGGCAAGCAGTTCACATCTGGGGACCATTCTAACAAGGGTCTTTGGACCTTCCCCAGGATGCATCCCAAACTGTTCATAAACCCAGCTAAACAAACACTCTTTACTACAGCCCCTGGTAAGACAGTGCAGGGTGTGACCATGTCATCTGAAACATATATACACCCAGTAGTCCAAATTGTGTATACAGTACCCGCATTGCATGCCCTAGCCTGTCCACAGTCTGCTGGCATAACTCAATCTACCTATGTTTACCTGGTCCACCCTAGCCAATAGTTGCTAGACATTTGCAGGCGGTGAAGGGGGGGATGTGTGGATGTCCATGTATGCCTCCCCATCTCAGACCCCGCACCCTAGGCACCCGCCTACCTGCACATTGGATGGCCTGGGACTGCGCACTGCCAGCACTGCCAGCATATGGACATGTCAGCATGGTGGGGGGGTGGGGGTGTTGGTGGCACAGGGGGCCATGGCATCCACCTGCAGCATACCAAGACCATTCCCTGTTCCAGTGCATGGTGTGCAGTGCACCAGCAAGGTCTGTCTGATGGGCAGCAAGGTAGGCCCAGGGATTACTGTGCCTATGTGGCAGCAGTGTGGTGCACTACAGACAGCCAGTGTGTCTTAGAGCAGAGTGTCACAGGTTCAGGTCCCAGCTGTGGATTCTGCAGAACATGCCTCTACATTGCAGATACAACACCAACATGTGCAATCCCCAAAGCATTGGCTAACAGGGGTATAAACACCCACACACACAGGCTCCACTATCCAAAGCTGCATGGAGTGTCAGGCTGTTGGCTCTGGTGTACAAAGCAACAGTTATCACCAGAGCACTACTACTAGCTCCTGAACAATTATCACACCTTAGCAATGCCTGCACTGCAATTGGGACCAGTGTGGCAGGCAGGGTTGCCAACCATCCCTATCTTTGCACAGTGCTGCACTATGAGTGTGTGTATGTTTATCCATTGTTTTGTGCCTTACTGGGCCTCACAATGCCCACACTGTTTCCAGCATTAGCCTGCAAATGTGCATACTGAGGAGCAAGGTATTGTGGGTATGGGCCAGACAGGACGGATTGGGCAGGCAGCATCTGCATCGGGGGTAGGGCAATGCCTGGGACATCATAGTACCCAACCGCCACCTGCATGGTCCTGGTGGTTACAGCATGTCATGAAGGGAGGACACCATCACTCTGACTGAGCAGTGACCATGGCATGGCTATGTTCCCACATAATGCTACATGCTTTCTGTCTGTAGTGTTATTTGTTTGCTTACTGTTCTGGGGGGCCCAATCACTGAACCAACCACTGGTGAACATGCAATGTGAACTGGCTAGCGGACTGTCTGCAGTTAGCATGTGCATGGCTGGAACACAGTCTGACTGTGCCTTCTGCTGGTGAATGTTAGACCTTGGTGGTTGGCAGCTGAGGTCTTCCAGATTTACTCCCAGCATTACTGCTGGTCTGCCAATGCCCTATAAACAGGTACAGATGTGGCCTACTGGTTGGGGTATACATTGTGCTGTGGGTCCAAACCCCCTCCCCCCTACCCCCCCCCCCCGAGGACAGCAACCTCTGAGCAGAGGGACTGGAGTTTCTTTTCCACAGCCACTCCACATAGCCATGGGGATGTCACATCTCCTGCCACTGCCTCAGTTGCAAAACGTAGCGTGCTGGTCCTTTGGGGACAAGGGGCATATACCTGTACACTGCTTTGACCCAGAGAGGGCAGTATATAGGCATTGCTACATGAATCTCCTGCGGGTCTAGACACCCCTCTGCCCTAGTAATAGGTGGCCATAGCATCAGCGTTATAATACTGGGTTTGTATTGTAATATTCTGAGTGAGTTGTGGTCCACCATGGCTAGATGTGACTGGGGCATACAGATAGACATAGTGTAACTTTAGGTTCCACTGCAGGAAGAACCTTCAACACACTGGTAATGATGGAGATCTGCCACAGAACCCACCTCTAGCACCACAGGTACTGTGGACATGGAGCTGGGCGCCCATCCTCACGCTCAGGGTGGTCACAGAACCTGCGCAGCGGCATGGTCCATAGCTGCTCTGTGCCATAGCACACACTGTTTGTTCTTTTTACTGAGCTGAGGTGCTGGGGGGGGGGGTGCATTCTCCATTCAGTGATCAGCTGTTGACTGCTGTTCTGCATCATGGGTACTGCTGGGGCATTGTTTAAAAAGGAGAAACCAGCAGCAAACTGTTGCAGAAAAGATGTGCAATGACAATTATGTCTGTACAGTTCATTGCAAAAGTATTCATCCGCTCTGTGTTTGACTTTTTTTGTCACATTACAACCTGGAATTAAAATGGAGTTTTGGGGATTAGCACCATGTGATACACACAATATGCCTACGACTTTAAAGGTGCAAACTATCCTTTATTGTGACAGAAACAAAAAGTAAGATAAAAAGAAAAAAACCCTGAAAGCAGGAGTGTGCATATGTATTCACCCCACAAAGTCAATACGTTGCAGCACCACCTTTTGCTGCAATTACAGCTTCAAAGTCTCTTGGGGTATGTCTCGATTAGCTTAGCATATCTAGCCACTGGGATTTTCCCCCATTCCTCAAGGCAAAACTGTTCCAACTCCTTCAAGTTAGATGGGTTGCGTTGGTGTACAGCAATTTTCAAGTAATGTCACAGACTCTCAACTGGATTGAATTTTGGGCTTTGACTAGACCATTCCAAGACATGTAAATGTTTCCCTTTAAACCAGCTTTAGCAGTATGTTTAGGGTCATTATCCTGCTGGAAGGTGAACCTTTGTCCCAGTCTCAATCTCTGGCAGACTGAAAGGTTTTCCTCAAGAATTGCCCTGTATTTAGTGTCATCCATCGTTTCTTCAATCCTGACCAGTTTTTCTAGTGATGAAAAACAATCTTTTAGTACTCGTATGATTTGCAGCATGGCAAAAAAAAAGGGTCATAGTACTTATTTTGTCCCCCTTGTGATTCTGCATTTATAGACCATATTTGTCATTGCACATCTTTTATGCAGCGGTTTGCTCCTTTTCAAACAGTGCAATAATGGTTTTCTTTAAACTGTAACACTCTACGTTCTATAGATGTTTCCCCCCCCCCCCCCCCTTTTTATGTCTAGTTGTTCTGCTCCATCCCATATTGTTTCCGGAGTATTGCTTCTAACAATATGATTTAACTAGTCTTCCTCACCCCTTGATTTTCTTGAACCATCATGGCACATAAATCATGTGACCATTAGATTCATATTAGGTTGCTACTCCTTCACGTAGTCATGTAAGGTATAGAGAATTATGTTCAAACACAGCCTTGTTACCCCTGCCCAGGGCTTTTACTCTTTTATTTTTCTAGATTTTTACTTTTATTTATTTATTAAATAATGATGTAAGTTTTTATATGCATTGTTTTTAGAGTTATTTTATTGTATTTGTATGTTTTTTGTCTTCAAGGCTTGTACCCCTCCCCCCCCCCCCCCCCCGAAGAAGGCCAGACGTCCAAAACATGGGGTTTGTTCTAATAAAGTGCTTGAACTGCCATCTGTTCTTTGCACCTGCAGTTGTTTTGTGCTTCTCTCCCATGTGGGTGTCTTGCTCTCCTTTGGACTCCAGGCTGATGGTAGTATACCCTCACTGCTATTCTCTTCCCCTCTCACATGGAATTTCTATCGATAATGATTCTACAGAGCATTTTGTTTCCTGAAAAACTTTTATCTTGTTTGACCTGATGCCCTTTTTAACTATAGCACCACCCTTCCACCAACTTAATCTACTTTAATCATGGCGATATAATTTTTACCCTGGTATCACAGTGTTCCATTGTTTATCCGCCTTTCACCAGCTCTCTGAAATACCAATTATGGTGGCATTTTATTACATCCCACTAAGGTTTTGCAATGATGTTTGTTTTAATGCATGGTAAGTGCAAATCCTCTGCATTATGGTTTATGGTTTATTAAAAATTGATACACCACCCTTCAATACACCAGAGCAGTTCACCATAATGATTCATGAAAAATGAGAAGCAGAAAATAATTCCATTAAAAACAGAAAATAAATGATAGTGGGGTTACGGAAGAGGGGGGTGGAAGCAAAGGCCTCAAAAACAGTCACTAGGAGGTTATCAGAAACGTGGTCTGAAATAAATATGTCTTCAGGGCATTTTTGAACCTGGAGTAGGAGAGCTCCACCTGGATATCGACTGGCAACTAATTCCAGAAATAAGGAGCAAAGAAGTAAAAGGCAGCATGTCTAGTGGATTTGAGGTGTGCCTGGGGTGGCAAAGGGAGATATAGACTGAGGTCAAGAAAATTACATAATATTCTAGAAGGTGTATGCTAGATGAGGAGAGCTGACAGAAAACCTGGAATCCCAGAATGGAGAATTTTATGTGTGAGGACAAGAAATTTATACTTGAAACGATAGGAAACTGGCAACCAATGAGAGTGAATAAAGAGAGGGAATACATGGTCAAACCTAGTAGCATGAAAGAGCAGGCAAATGGCTGTATTTTGAATGGTTTGCAGACATGTGAGTTGAGCTTGAGAAATTCCTGCATAAATAACATTGCAGTAGTCAATTTTTGAAATCACCAATAATTAATTGTTTTGTTTTTATATACTGCTTTATCATTTCAATCAAAGCTCTTTGCATTGTTACTTAAACTTAGTAATGTACATTAAACAGGGATATTGATAACTTGGATTTTTCTGAGACAATGGAGAATTAAGTGACTTGACCAAGGCCACAAGGAGTGCTAGTAGGAATTGAACTCTGGGTTTCCAAGCCAGTGCTCTTAACCATTAGGCTACTCCTCCACTCCAATAAAAGAAGTAGAGTGTATAAGGAGATCTCCAGGAACAAGCAGGAATGTAGTCCTCACATATGGGTATCGGTACCAACGAAGCCTGAGCGGGAACGCTCCCCAGTGTCCAATAGGAATGCTTTTGGGAGCCTCCCTCAGCACATGCGCGCTGCCTTCCCGCCTTTCCAACTGTCCCTCTTCAGTTCTTCGTTTTCCGCGGAGCCAACAGGACCTATTCCCTATCGCCGCAGAAAATTCCGTCTTTAAAATTCTTTCTTGTGGTTGCATTTGCCTACTGCACGATGCCTACCGGTACCGCGGGTTCTTTTATTTTCTTTTCATACAAAAAAACCCCAAAACCTTAACCTTAGACTATTTCTTTTCAGAAATTTTCCTTTTTGGTGCTAGGCACCATTTTGGGCATTAGGCCCCATTTTTCCTAAATCATGGAAAAGCCAACTAGTGGTTTTAAAAAATGTACTAAGTGTGGCGGTACCATTTCCGTCACTGACACACTTGATTGGTGTCTAAAATGTTTAGGACCTGATCATTCTCCAACTGAATGTCTCTCCTGCATGGGGATGACCAAAAGAGGAAGACAGAACCAGGCCGCAAAGCTTGGTACCCTCTTTTCTTCAGATGCCAGATCCATTGCATCGACATCGTCAAGGGCCTCTTCTTCCTCCCATGGATCTCAGGTAACTAAACACAAAAGCCGGTCCTCAAAGGGTAGCTCTCCTGCTAAGCATCAAGAGGCCATTGGCATTGCCCTTGAGGGAACCACACTGGCAAATCAGCTTCGGCAGGAGGCTTCAGCTGTTCTCGAGGCCTCAACCTCGCAAGAACTACCTGTGCCATGCTCAGGGGTTCCGGCCGTTCTTACCGGTACCGACACCCAGGCATCGGCAGTGTCAATAGATCAGAGGTTTCTTCCTATCGAACGCAGTATCACAGCTCTTCTTTCAGCTGCGGAACCGGTGGTCCCAAGGGCACCGGTACCGACATCGACACCAATGCCGGTACCGACACCGGTACAGACACCGGTACCGACACCGACGATGCCGGTACTGACAGTACCGGCCCCGGTGGGAATTCTTCCCATGCCACCTCTGGCTGGAGTGGATAAAGTGGTACCGGGTCACCTCGGTACCGACTTCGATCGGTACCGGGATCGTGCTTTGGAAGAGCATCGGGGTCAGGAATACTTTGATTCCTCCGATTCCGAAGACTCTGACAATTCTGCTGGCACTAGAGGGTTTCTCCTAGAAGATCCCTCTTCTACCCAACGCAGAATGTCACCTCCAGAGGACATGTCATTTCAGGATTTCATCCGTGATATGGCCAAAGGTCTTTCAATCACAGTAGCTCCTGAAGAGGAACCCAGAGCAAAGGAATTGGAAATCCTCCAATATCCTAAAACTCCTAAGGAGGCAGCTACTCTGCCTATCCATGAAATTCTGCATAGCTTGATGCTCAGAATGTGGGAGACACCTCTGACTACTTCTCCTCACTCTAGGAGACCTGATACTATGTATCGAGTTCCACCATGTCCTGGATTTCAGAAAACTCAGCTGCCACACCATTCAATGGTAGTGGAATCAGCCATGCATAGGATGAAAAGAGCAAAGAGGCATGCATTCAATACTCCAGGTCATGAATGCAGGACTCTGGATGCTTTTGGACGCAGAACCTTTCAAGCTTCTGTAACCCACCCTTAAGGGGTTACGTTTTTTTACTAGAGTGTGCAGCGCCTGAGGAGTGTGTGGATTTGAATTTGGAGGTGATGGAATGTTTGAGTTAGATAAGTTTTAAAGGATTGTAGATTTTGGGTTGTTTAGAGGGGTTTTTGATGTGTGAAACATCCAAATTGAGATTGTGCCATTCATTTTAATGAAACATGCAGTTGAGAATAAAACTGATGTTTTCCTGCAGAATTTGGAATAGGTTCTACTGCTTTATCTGCATATTCCATAAACACACCTCTGATTGGCTAAGGGATCTAGAAAACAAATTGATGATGTCAGCAGAGTCATCGTCTCCTAGACAACAGAAAGAAAGTTTTTTTTGGTTTGTTTTGATGAGAGAGAGGTTTGTTTTTTGAACAGAGAGAAAAACAATAGTTTGGGCTGTGTTGAGAGAAATGCTGTTTATGCTATTGTAAAAGTATCAGTTGGTGATACATTGTTCTGAAGAGTGGAACTGGAGCTGGGTTTTAGGGACATCAGGCTAAGTAAGTGAATATCCTGATTTGGAGAGGTTTTGAACAGTGTTGGTTGAGACTCTGCTGGTAGTGAAGCCAGGGGCTTTGACTGAAGATTTCTTGGGAGTCCTCTGTAAGAAAGAGACAGCGTGGAATTGTCAGAGTTTTCTTTAAAAGAACTGTGCTATTCAGTAGCCTGTTTTAAGAAGTGTCTGAAGCCTTAAAGAAAACCAGCACAGTAAGTGATTGCCTGCTGTGATAAAGAGGAATGAGTCTGAAGCTTGGAATGAATAAATAACTGCTTTGTTTGTGGAAGTGTCTGTTTGAAATGAAGCTCTGTTAAAAGATAGAGTAACACTGAAAAACAGACTTCCTCAGTTAAGGATGTTTAAGTAAATGTTTTACCTAGTGTGCAATAGCATTGTTAGAGAAATGGAATGAAGCTAAACATTGTGGAATGGACATGTAGAGCTGTTACTCTGAGTTCAAGACTGAGTAAATTAGGTGCAAGGTGTGTTCTGTGAAAGAGGGGGTTTATTAAGAACTTCAGCAAAGGGACTAAAGTTCAGACAGGTGACTGCTAGCTAGGGACTTTGTTTAATTTTATTTTTTTTTAGTTAGAGAAATTAATAAAGTTTGAGGAATAATAGTAAATTAGAATGTTATATGTCAACAGTAGGGAATAGTTAGGGTTTTGCCTCCTTTTATTTTCTTTAAGTCAGGGAGACAGGTACACCGGATTCCAAGGATCCTGAGGTGCGGCGAAATCTGGGCCCCAACACTTCAACCTCACAGTCATCTGGATAAAGACACCTTACCTGAACGTCAATCTAAAGCTAAGTGAAGCACTGGACTTGAGTTTTGTAGTTTTAACAAGGAAAAAGGAAAGCAAAGAAAAGAGAGCAAACTATTCTTATTTGTTAATCATATAATACGTTTTCACTCTAAGGAAAAGTAAAACTACAAAAAGCCTCTGAATTTATGAGATAACTACTGAAGTTAAGAGAGAAATACACTTTAAATGCTGTAGTAGTCAGAAAAGTTGCTGAACTGTTTAGAATAGTTAGGGTTACCTTTATAAGAGTTGTAACGTGTTGTGATTGATACTAATACTTATCTGTTAATACAATAAATGATGAAATGTAAGATGGGTTATTCTTTTATGTCCACTTAAGAAACTAGAAAAATAATTTCTGCGAGAAGTTCAACAAAGTGTTAGAACCTGCATAAAATAAATATTAAGACACTTTACTGTAACTTCATTGATACATTTTATACATAACATCTGAGTTTACTTATTGTAAACTTCCCCAGTACCTTTTGAAGGTACTGGTGTGTACCGTACCTTCCCCCTTTGCAAGTCTGGTGATACCGCCTCCCCCCTACGGCCACTGACTACACAATTTAGTAAGGAAACTACATCAGGGCGTGTATCACGAGTTTGCAAGGAGGGGTGGGTTACACTTCCATGCTTTCAGCTAGGATCAGTTCATATATCCTATATATGGGAATATTCCTTAAGGACGTCACAGGAGACTTGGAACTTATGAGCCCATTTCTCCCAGATGATAAGAGACAAGATTTTCTTGCTCTAGTTAAGCATGCTCAAGATGTCTCCAAGTTTGTCAATCGTGCAGCCTTTGACTGCTTCAAATGCATCAGCAGAACTTCTGCTATTGCCATTGGTGCACAATGGATTGCCTGGCTACAGGCATCAGACTTGGAGACTTGGGTACAGGACAAGTTAGGCAACATTCCTTGCACAGGGGAGAATCTCTTCGGCAAGAACTGGCAGGAAAAGGCTAACGAGTTAGATGCTGACAATTCCACTTTAGATAGATTGTCAAAGTCTACAGCCACCCCAGCCAAAAGGAAATCATATAAAAAAACCCTCTTTTAGCAAAAAGAGGAAGTTTTATCCTTCCTGTACCCAGCAGAGCCAGACTCCAGGTCAGGTTGCCCAAAAGGGCAAACCAGACAGCAAAAGAAGCCAAAAGGCCCGAGAGCCCAACCAGCTCTCCAGGTTCAGCCCTTTCAAGGGCTTTGACTCCTTCCTAGAGAGCTTTGCCTTCCTGCCTCTGAGGGGTCCCCAACCCCCCAATATTCCTGGCATCAGATAACAGCAGAAGATTGGACTTTGTCCATTGTAGGAGAGGGGTACAAACTTCATTTTCACAGCATACCCCCTCCTACAATTCTAAAGCAAATCAATTCACAAACCTCTGCAGACAATCTGCTAGATCACGAGGTCTCCACACTTCTTGCCCAAGGGGCAATAGAGGAAGTACCCATTTTTCAACAGGGGACAGGGTTCTACTCCCCCTACTTTCTTATTCCAAAGAAAACAGGGGGACACAGACCAATTCTAGACCTCAGAGAATTGAACAAATATCTGTTTCCAGAGAAATTCAAAATGATTTCTCTAGGAACTCTTCTGCCATACCTTCAAAGCCAGGGCTGGCTTTGCTCTCTAAACTTAAAGGATGCATACAGTCACATTCTCATCCATCCAGATCACAGGAAATTTTTACGTTTCCTTTTCAAGGGAAGACATTTCCAGTACAGGGTTCTTCCTTTTGTTCTGGCTTCAGCACCAAGGGTGTTCACGAAATGCATGGCAGTAGTAGCAGCATTTCAACGAACCCTGGGGATTTTTGTCTTCCCTTACTTAGACGACTGGCTCATTCGAGCCTCCACAGTTGCAGAGGCCAGCACTGCACTGTCCCGTACAATGCGAATCCTCCAATACTTGGGATTGGAAATAAACTTCCCGAAGTCTCAACTAGTCCCTTCCCAATGCCTAGAATTCATAGGAGCCTGTCTGGATACCAGACAGGAAAGGGCTTTCCTTCCACAAGCCCGGTGTCTTCGCATTATGCAGCTAGCTTCCAAAGCAGCAGGTAAATCCTCCCTCACTGCTCGGGAACTACTGCAGTTACTGGGACACATGGCATCCACAGTTCACGTATTCCCATATGCTCGCCTCCACATGCGAGCAGCTAAGTGGACCCTCTCCACACAGTGGACACAGGCCACGGGTCATTTGTCGGACAAAATAACAATCTCTCAATGACTAATTTTGTCCCTCCAATGGTGGCAATCACTAGAAAATCTGACAGTGGAGTCTCCTTTCCATCAACCCCTCTTTCAGGACACCCTAACAACAGATGCATCACAGGTGGGTTGGGGAGCACACCTGAATCATCTCTCTACCCAGGGCACCTGGACTCCACAGGAGGTTGGTTTACACACAAACCTCCTGGAATTAAGAGCAATTTATTTAGCTCTTCAAGTGTTCCACGCCCAGCTCAGCTACAAGACAGTCCTAGTCCAGATGGACAATCAGGTAGCCATGTTCTATGTGAACAAGCAGGGCAGGACAGGCTCTCTGTCGTTATGCAACGAAGCTTTACGACTATGTGCCCTCGCCAGAGAGCATCAAATTCACCTTCTAGTGGTATATCTTCTAGGCATTCAAAACCTTTGGGCAGACAAACTCAGTCGAGTACTGCTACCTCACGAGTGGTCATTCCACCTAGACCAGGAGGCAAAGATATTTCATCTCTGGGGCACTCCAGACATAGACCTCTTTGCAAGTCCACTGAATGCCAAACTTCCCCGGTTCTGTTCCAGGATTCCGGCGCACAACTGTCAGGCAAGGAATGCCTTCCTTCTTCATTGGGGTCAGGACTTCCTTTATGCCTTCCCACCCATTCCCCTCATCCCCAAAACACTCTTCAAGCTTCAGAGAGACAGGGGTCGGATGATTCTCGTAGTGCCACGATGGCCACGCCAAACGTGGTATTCCCTGCTTCTGCATCTCTCTCAAATGGTACCTCTGGAGTTAGGGCATGCTCCAGATCTCCTTTCCCAGGAGAACGGGACGCTATGGCACCCAAATCCCCAGTCCCTGCACCTCATGGCCTGGTTGCTGAAGGCTTAGATCTCCAGGATCTAGTTCCTTGGTCACCCAGTCAAAGAACTCAATCAGATTAGTTTGGCAAGACCGTCCTTCAGTAAAACCATGTTGCCTCGGATCTTGCAACCTGTTGGTTTTGAGAAAGTTCACTATTCGCTCTTTCAGGAGCACCTCCATTACTTTTCCCGCCACCGAGGTAAGGCTCACGGGCCTGTAGTTTGACACTTCTTCCCTGTCACCACTTTTGTGTAGAGGTACGACATCAGCCATTCTCCAGTCCTGAAGAACCTCTCCTGTTTCCAAGGATCTGTTGAATACATCCTTTAACGACCCTGATAGAACTTCTCTGAGCTCTTTCAGTATCCTGGGATGTATCCCACCTGGTCCCATGGCTTTGCCCACTTTCAGTTTAGCAAGTTGTTCCAACACCTCATCTTCTGTGAATGGTGTGGTATCTACTTTGTTCCCATTTTTATATTTGGGAGTCCCAGCTGGTCCATCTCCAGGATTTTCTTTAGTAAAAACAAGCAGAAGTATTTGTTTAACAATTTCGCTTTTTCTATGTCACTTTCCACGAGTCTTTTCCCAGCATTTCTGAGTCCTGCTATTCCAACTCTGATCTTCTTCCTTTCCCGAATATACCTGAAGAAAGTTTTGTCGCCACCCTTAACATCTTTAGCCATCTTCCCCTCTGCCTTTGATTTTGCTGTCCTTATTTCTCTTTTTGACTCTTTGAGTTTGATCCTGTATTCATTTCTGTGTTCTTCTGTTTGCAAGCTTTTGAATTTTGTGAAAGCTGTGTTTTTTGCCATTATTTGAGCAGCCACTTCTTTGGAAAACCAAATAGGTTTCCTTCTCCTCTTGTCTTTGTTTACTTTTTTAACATATTTGTCTGTTGCCCCTTTTATTGCCACCTTTAGTTTATCCCATTGCAATTCCACTTCCTTTATCTCCTTCCACCCTGTCATCTCCTCCTTTAGGTACTTGGCCATTTTATTGAAGTCAGTGTTTTTGAAGTGTAGGACTTTGAGCTTGCTATGTTTGGCCTGTACCCTAGCTTTTATCTCAAACGACACTATATAATGATCGCTGTTGCTCACAGGGGCACTCACGCAGACATTTGACATGCTATCACCGTTGGTGAGCACTAAATCCAGCGTTGAGCTTTCTCTGCTTGGTTCCATAACCATTTGTCTAAGGAATGCATCCTGGAGAGCATCTACAATTTTTTTGCTTCTTTCCAGATGTGCAGAAGGAGTATTCCAATCCACATCAGGTAGATTAAAGTCACCCAAAATGATTACTTCCCCCTTTGTGGCTATCTTGGCAATATCTTTAATCAAATCATTATCTATCTCTTCAATTTGAGTCGGAGGTCTGTAGACTACAGCAGTATGGATGACAGTGCCATCTCCTGTTTCCAACGCAATCCAGAGCGCTTCTTCTTTTCCCCATGCCCCCTGCATTTCAGTAGCTTTAATATTGCTTTTGACATATAAGGCCACGCCTCCTCTTTTCCATTTTCTCTGTCTCTTCTGAATAGATTATAGCCAGTTATGGCTACATCCCAATCATGCGATTCATTGAACCATGTTTCTGTAATGGCCACAATGTCCAAATCCATTTCCACCATTAGGGCTTCCAGGTCCAGAACTTTGTTGGCTAAGCTTCGAGCATTTGTGCTCATTGCTTTCCAGCATTTACCTGGCTTGTGTGTATTTTGCATTGATTTTGTTCTGCCCACATCTTCCCACTGTTTTGTGATGTGTGGTTTAAAAGTGTGGCTGTTTCTGATATTATTTTGCTGATCATTTGTTTGTTTGTTTTCCTCAGAATTACTTTAAATATTAGTACTGAAGCACTTCATTTATTGTTATAATTTTCTATACTCCACTAAGCACTGTGTTGTCATAGATAATAAATAAATAAAAAATGACAATAAATATAGCTAAATATATATATATTAGATATATATATATATATATATATAGTACATATAATATATATAGATATAATTATATAATATTGTTGCACCCCCGAGGTCCCTTCCGGTGAGATTGCCTTGGTACTGCCTGAGGGGTACTCCCCTGAGGGTGGTAGTTTGTACCTTCTCCTATTAAACCACACAAAAAACAAATAAGACCACTTGTGTTCCAAACTCAGGGTTTTAATATTCCCCGTCCCGTGAGGTATTTTTTGCTCCTTGGCAAAACAAAGCAAACAACCCACTTCGGGCAGATAACAGAAATCAAAAGGTTAAACAAAAATAGCTTAACTTCAGCCTTAAATGCAAAAAGAAAAGAATTAAACATGCTCAATGTGTTTTTTCACAAGCTTTCCTTTTTGCTGTCGAGAGCACAGCTCATTTCACATGGTTTTCTGTGAGACACGTTTTCCAGCCCACACCTTGTGACTCTGTATTCAGGTTATCTTCAACCCTTTTCACCTTAAGGGAAAATCTCGGGGTCAATTACCGAGACCTGAGCATTCCATGGGCTCAGGAACTGTTGCTAACTCGCTGTATTCTCATATTCCATAGATTCTGGTTCATTAACACTCACGTTTGCAACGGTCAGCTGTTGTTTCAAAAGGATAATGTAGGTTTTCCCCCCTCATCACGAAGCAGGAAGTTATGCTGTCCTTCTCTCTCAAAAGCCTCCCTGGGAAACCTACCATATACTTTTGCATGAGGCTTATTAGAACTCAGGCCCCTGCCAGGTAATACATAAGGACATTCAGGA